>CM045732.1:13310474-13387974 GCA_024760905.1 Plotosus lineatus
ACCCATAGGTGAGGACATACATGCAAGTTAACAGTAAGCAGACTGTTTCATTTACAACACAAACTCCTGCTTCAAAACCATAGAGTGGTACAATACCTGGAGTCTGACCCAATCGGCTTGTCTGTCTCAGGCTTCCTTTTAAATACTTAGTCACAAGGCAATGCTTCCATTAAGAATTTCATGGACATGTTTACAAATGGCCTCTGTGCCTGAACAAAAGAGGGAGGTGCCTCAAGGCCACGAACCGCCAATCAGAAACGCCCAGTACAGCTAACTGGGTTATCAAAGGCCAGTCATGTCTCTCACTGTCTGTGGTGAGAGGTTCGTGTAAAAGAACCATTGCTGACTTGTCAAGAATAGCTGCAAAGCCATCAGCATGTTTTTGCCCTGCGATGGTCTGGCGAGCTGTCCAGGGTGTACTCTGCCCTCGCCCAGATTTGGACGAGATGGGCATCAGCCTCCCTGTGACCCTAATTAGGATTAAGCAGTTCAGAAAATGAACGAATGAGCATGTTCACAAACGAGGCGTTGGATCTCTGATCCTAAGGTTGGGGATTCAAGCCCCAGTATCGACGGGTTGTCACTGCCCCTCCCCAGTGCAACTAACTGGGTTATCAAAGGCCGGCTATGTCTCTCACTGTCTATGGTAAGAGGTTCATGTAAAAGAACCATTGCTGACTTTCGACAAGACTAGCTGCATAGCCATCAGCATGTTTCTGCCCTGCGATGGCCTGGCAAGCTGTCCATGGTGTACTCTACCCTCGCCCAGAGTCGGCTGGGATGGGCGCCAGCCTCCCCGTGACCTTAATTAGGATTAAGCGGTTACAAGTGACTCCATGTTTACAAACGGTGTAGGGTTTTTTTCTGGCATGGCTTTATTCATTTTTTTAATCACTGATGAGAGACGGCTATAGAATAGTAGAATGGCTTGATGCGTCGTCTCAGCTCATGCCCACCAGGATTCTGAAGTACTTCAGCAATAAATTATATGGACGAAAGTGACATTTTAATGTACCATGATTTCCTATAGTATTTCATCCCATCATCTCATCCTTATATTTTGTTAAAATTAAAGATTCTTGCCTCATCCTTGGCGCAGCTGCTCTGCTTTTGTCATACTTAGAATTATTTCTCGTGGCATTATTGGGATTCAACTACAGACAAGGTAAACAATTGTCTGTTGCGATAATAGCGAGACCCTCCGTATCTCATCAGTCACAATGTTCTACTTAATATTTGTCATCAAAGAAAGTGTTCTTCACAAACTGCATGATCAACTATAATTTAAAAGCACAGATTATAAAGTCAGCTGTACATTACAGGAACATTGTGTTTTGTATTGCTTTGGGGTTTTGAACAAAAGCCCATATTCCTCATGTTGTGTTTATGCCGATACTTGTAAACAAATTCTTGCTTAGCAACAACAACAACAACAAGGAACAACTGTTACAAGGTCTCATTATATTTTCCAGTAGTGGATCCCCTCGATCAGGCACCTCCTGACTGATGCGGCCCATTAAGCCATGGCGACCATGTGACGCAGTCTCTGTGTGTGTGTGGTGTGAGGCTGTTTTTGGGGGAGCAGCACATCTGGTTTGCATACAGAGGCTTCCCAGCTTGGCCTAATTCCCTCCTCCGGTTCTCGTAACTTCCCCTCAGTAGCCGCTGAAAGAGGCTCCGATGCTCCAGCCTCCCGCATGAGAACACTTCACAGAGTCTGTGTTTGCTCTGAGAAGCCACGGTTTAAACCAACCCATAATTAAGGCTACAGTTATTTTTCATTTCTTTATGATAAATATGAAAATATAGAACTTGCATCCAAAGTTCAGAATTATAAAATTTATCTAAATCCAGAAGTGTACAAAACAGCTGTATTTTTTTAACGAAAGCAACTTTCCTCAATTTTTTTTTTTTTTTTTTACAACCACCTCTGAAATGCTTTTCTTCTGGAAAAACCAATAAAATACAGTAAAATTGTGGTGGCTTAGTTACACACTAGCATTATCTTAGAGCACACTGATATTTAAGGTGACTAACATTTTTCATGTCAGGTTCTTTAGGCTTCCTGGTGAGGCTTAATGGAGAAGGAATCAGAAAGCTAAATTTACAAGCAGCAGTGCATTGAAGGCTTGATTGTTTTGTTTCCATGGTTTTCTGGGTACACGCAGCTCACAACAGGAGCAACAGTGCTTATGCACAACTGCAAGATGGAAACCAGGGAGGAGAAACACAGGCCAGTTCCAGATTGCATATTTAGGCTAAGCATGCTTTACTGTTTAATTTTATATATACAGGGATACCTTACTTTCCACGGTTAATGGGGACAAAGACCCCCTGTGCCCGCCGATTTCTGCGACCCCCCCCGACTGACGTATACATACATGTATGAGATTTCCTTTTGGCTTTTTCCCTTTATCAGGGGTCACCACAGCGAATAATTTGCATGTTTGATTTGGCATAGGGTTTTATGTCAGATGCCCTTCTGGACACACTTGATGCTAAAAGGGTCAGAAACACGCCGACGGCTTTTCAGCTACTCTTTACGAAAGTCAGAAATGGTTCTTTTACATGAACCTCTCACCATAGACGGTGAGAGACATGGTCCGCCTTTGATAACCCAGTTAGCTGCACTGGGGACAGTGACAACCTTGTGGAGAGTGGGACCTTAGGATCAGCGATCCAGCACCCTATACCACTAGACCACCACTGAGCCACATACATGTATGTGTATACAGTATAATATGAATAAATTCATATTCAACGCTATAAATGCTTAGAACAACAATTAAACATTCAAAAATAATGCACAAGATGTAAATAAAATATAAATACACACACAGATGCACACCTCACATTAAAATATAAGTAATTTTTGTTGGGGGATTTTGGGTTGGGTTTTTTTTTGCATAATTGGCCATGTTTTATGACATTTTCCTCATTTTTTCTTTATTTCCTTATTTTTCAATTAATATTTTTGAAAAACCCGCGATACACTGAAGCCGCTGGAGTTGAAGCATGAAGTAGCGAGGGATCACTGTGTGTGTGTGTATGTATATATATATATATATATATCTGTCTGTCTGTCTGTCTGTCTTCCTTTCGGCTTTTTCCCTTTTACTCGGGAGTCGCCACAGCGAATCATCTGATTCGCACGTTTGATATGCCCTTCCTGTCATAACCCTTTTTAGCAAGGGACAGAAACACGCTGACGACTTTGCAGCCTACATATACATACATATATATACACACATACATATACACACACATATATATAGGGTTTTCTGAGTAGATCCTTCCGTAGGAGAGTGCTCAATACTTTTTGGTAGAGCAAATAAACAAAAATAAAAGGACAGGACAAAGACTTTCTATTGAAACTCCATTTATCACTACAGATCTGTTTCGAGGGGTGGGGAAACCATCCTCTCTCTTCAGGTGATTATAGAAGAATGATTACAATCATTGTAATCAATTTGTAACAATTTGTAATCATTCTTCTATAATCACCTGAAGAGAGAGGATGGTTTCACCACCCCTCGAAACAGATCTGTAGTGATAAATGGAGTTTCAATAGAAAGTCTTTGTCCTGTCCTTTTATTTTTGTGTATATATATATATATATATATATATATATATATATATACACATATACACACACACACACACACACATATATATATATATATATATATATATATATATATATATATATATATATATATAAATAAAAATCATAAATCTTGTATTTGTATAAAACAACTATTACACCACAAAAGAACAGGTAACCAAAAATGGGGCTCAAAGTCAACAGACAAACAAGCAGATAGATCTTTAAGCACCCAGTGACACACACAGATATAATATATATATATATATATATATATATATCTTCTTTTACTTTCGGCTGCTCCCTTCAGGGGTCGCCACAGCAAATCATCCGCCTCCACCTCACCCTGTCCTCCGCATCTTCTTTTCTGACTCCAACGACCTTCATGTCTTCCTTCACCACATCCATAAATCTCTTCTTCGGTCTTCCTCGAGGCCTTCTGCCTGGTAGTTCCAACCTCAGCATCCTACTGCCAATATACTCACTATCCCTCCTCTGTACATGTCCAAACCATCTCAATCTAGCCTCTCTGACTTTGTCTCCAAAACATCTTACGTGGGCTGTCCCTCTGATATACTCATTTCTGATCCTATCCATCCTCGTTACTCCCAGGGAGAACCTCAACATTTTCATCTCCGCTACCTCCAGCTCTGCCTCCTGCCTTTTCCTCAGCGCCACTGTTTCTAAGCCATACAACATCGCTGGCCTCACCACCATCTTGTACACTTTTCCCTTCTTTCTTGCTGACAGTCTCCTATCGCACATCACACCGGATACTTTTCTCCAACCATTCCAGCCTGCCTGCACACGCTTCTTCACCTCTTTTCCACACTCTCCATTGCTCTGGATTGTTGAGCCTAAGTACTTAAAATCCTCCACTTTCGTTATCTCTGCTCCCTGTAACATCACCGTTCCTCTTGGGTCCTTCTCATTCACACACATGTATTCTGATTTTCTGAGGCTAACCTTCATTCCTCTCCTTTCCAGGGCATACCTCCACCTCTCTAGATTTTCCTGCACTTGTTCTCTGCTCTCACTACAGATCACGATGTCATCTGCAAACATCATAGTCCATGGAGATTCTTGTCTCACCTCGTCTGTCAGCCTGTCCATCACCATAGCAAACAAGAAGGGGCTCAGAGCTGACCCTTGATGCAGTCCCACCTCCACCTTGAATTCGTCGGTCACACCGACAGCACACCTCACCACTGTCTTACATCTCTCATACGTGTCCCTGCACCACTCTAACATACTTCTCTGCCACTCCAGACTTCCTCATGCATTACCACAGTTCTTCTCTTGGCACCCTGTCATATGCTTTTTCCAGATCCACAAAGGCACAATGTAGCTCCCTCTGACCTTCTCTGTACTTCTCTATTAACATCCTCAAGGCAAACATTGCATCTGTGGTGCTCTTTCTTGGCATGAAACCAAACTGTTGTTCACAAATGCTCACCTCTGCCCTTAGTCTAGCTTCCACTATTCTTTCCCATAACTTCATCGTATGGCTCATCAACTTTATCCCTCTGTAGTTGCTGCAACTCTGCACGTCTCCCTTGTTCTTAAAAATGGGCACCAGCACACTTCTCCTCCACTCCTCCGGCATCTGCTCACTCTCTAGTACCTTGTTGAATGTTCTTGTCAGAAAATCTACTGCTACCTCTCCTAGACACTTCCATACCTCCACAGGTATATCATCAGGACCAACTGCCTTTCCATTCTTCATCCTCTTCAATGCCCTTCTCACTTCACCCTTACTGATCTTTGCTACATCCTGCTCCTCAATGGTTACCTCTTCTACTCTTTTTTCTCTCTCATTTTCCTCATTCATCAGCTCTTCAAAGTACTCTTTCCATCTTCCCAGCACACTTCTGTCATTAGTCAATACAGTTCCCTCTCTGTCCTTTATCAATCTAACTTGCTGCACGTCCTTCCCATCTCTATTTCTCTGCTGTGCCAACCTGTATAGATCATTTTCTCCCTCTTTACTATCCAACCTATCATACAAGTCATCATACGCCCTCTGTTTGGCCTTAGTCACTGCTACTTTCGCCTTACGCCGTGTCTCCCTGTACTCCTGTTTACTCTCTTCGGTCCTCTCAATGTCCCACTTCTTCTTGGCTAACCTTTTCCTTTGTACACACTCCTGCACTTCCTCATTCCACCACCAAGTCTCCTTATCTACTTTCCTTCCAGAGGACACACCAAGTACTCTCCTACCTGTGTCCCTGATCACATTTGCTGTGGTTGTCCAGTCATTTGGAAGCACTTCCTGGCCACCCAAAGCCTGTTTCAACTCCTCCTTGAAGACAACACGACACTCTTCCTTTTTCAGCTTCCACCACTTTGTCTTCTGCTCTGCCTTTGGCCTTTTCCCCTTTCTCACCATCAGAGTCATCCTGCACACCACCATCCTATGCTGTTTGGCAACACTCTCACCCACGATGACTTTGCAGTCACTGACTTCCTTCAAATTACATCGCCTACACAAGATGTAGTCTACCTGTGTGCGCCTACCTCCGCTTTCATAAGTCACCCTATGCTCCTGTTTCTTCTCAAAGAAAGTATTCACCACAGCCATTTCCATCCTTTTTGCAAAATCTATCAACATCTGTCCTTCTGCGTTCCTGTCCTGGATACCAAACCTGCCCATCACTTCTTCGTCCCCTCTGTTGCCTGCCCCAACATGTCCATTGAAGTCTGCACCTATGACCACTCTTTCACCTCTGGGGGTACTCTGCATCACTTCATCTAAGTCACTCCAGAATCTCTCCTTCTCTTCTAGCTCACATCCTGCCTGTGGGGCATAAGCACTAACAACATTGAGCATTACACCTTCAATTTCTAACTTGAGATTCATCACTCTGTCTGACACTCTTTTCACTTTTAGAACATTCCTGACAAACTCCTCCTTCAAGATGACTCCGACTCCATTTCTCTTCCCATCCACACCGTGATAAAATAGCTTAAACCCTGCTCCTAAGCTTTTAGCTTTGCTACCTTTCCACCTGGTCTCCTGAACACACAGTATGTCCACCTTCCTCCTCTGCATCATGTCAACCAGCTCTCTACCTTTTCTGTGCATAGTTCCAACATTCAAAGTCCCCACTCTCAGTCCTAGACTCATGCCTTTCCTCTTCTCTCTCTGGAAATTGAACATCTGATGTCTTAATGTCTAAAATTTCCTCACAACAAAAATGTAAACAAGTACATTCTACACCTGTATGAAGTTGTTGCCTTGCTGCGGTCATGAAAAAAATAGACCAATGGTGTCAAACTCGTGCCACAAAGGGCCATGTGGCTGCAGGTTTTTGTTTCAAATAAGCAGCAGCACACCTGACTTTGCTCCTTTAAACCAACAATTTGACTACAGACGCTCCACAACTTACGTTCATCCGTTTTACTTTTTTTTTTTCCAAAAAGTTTTTGTCATGAGCTTAGTCATACCTACATAGTACGCTAACGTAATGATGCTGCGTCCATTGTTTACAAACGAGACTGAACATGCCCCTCCTTCTTCCCAGTTCAATTATATATCATTTTATGCTAGCTCCACATCAGTGCAGGCTGTGTTCTAAACGCGTTCAATGGCACCCTTGCACACTTGAAAGACCGGAAGTCCATATAACCCACAGCAAGTACACTACTTTTGCAAGTACACTACTTTCGGTATTGACCGCTTTACATATTGTAAGCGTGATTGGCTGTTTTAAGCTTCATGTAAAGTGATTCGGTATAAATAAATGTTGATATATTTGATATTATTTTACAATGTTATGTTTTTAATAATCAATTTAGGGGTGTTTTATGAGATACGGTAATGGTATTTATGGATGTATAGTACAGTATGAGTGTCATATGTCACACGTCACTGTAACAACTTGCGTTCGGCCATCCGGAACCAATTAAAAACGCAAGTCGGGGAGCGTCTGTATTCATGCAGTTGATTGGTCAATCTGTGTGCACTGACCAATCACCAATTAACTGCCTGAAGGCTCAGATTAGTTATTTAAATGAGCAAAGTGAGGTGTACTGCTGCTTGTTTGAAACAAAAACCTGCAGTCACATGGCCCTTTGTGGCACGAGTTTGACACCTGTGAAATAGATAGATGATAGATATATACTTTATTAACCCCAGATGGAAATTCCCATTTAATAAGTACATAATTTGGAAATTACTTCACTCTCTTTGATATCTAGATGCCAGGCTATAGTGGCAGAATCAGTTTTAGCTCAATTAAAAAGTAGAGCCTTCAATTTAAAAAGTAGATCTTCCTGTCCATGCCGAGCTCAAATCCATTTTAAAACAATTTCTGCCAAGAATTATTCCGGAGGTGGCATTGTGGACAGGAGAACCAAACTAGAAATGAACTCACTGACTATGTGCAATGTTTATCATTCTTTATTTTACATATTTAAATGTCAGACTGATAGAAATCCCTCTCAGACCAGAGTGATCAGTTCATCATGTCAGGTGAACAAGGATAACAGTAGCACTTCAGATACATCCTGACGTGACCAGATCAGTATATAGAATGCCGACGTGTGCTTTCTTATAACTGTCTTGCGTAAATCATATGAATTGTGCTGGTCTCCATTAAATCCAACACGTTCTATGGTTTCTAGGGTAAATAGAATACTGTTTGCTAGTCTTTACATTTATTTCTTATATTAGGGTAAGCGCCACACATGGGTTCGGTACTCAGTTGTCCACACATTGTATACAGGCAGCTTATGCTTCTTTTTGTACTTTGTAGTCATGCCTCTCTTTTCTGTTTGTTCTCATCATCTATTCAAAGCAACTGACCAGTAACATGAAGAAAGCAGAGTTTGATTCAATGAAACTAACACAGGATCATCAGCTCATGTGCTGTCATCTTAGAATTGATTCTGCGGTTTCAGATGTTGACAGAAACAAATCCTCGGACCAAATTTTCACAAAACTGCTCTTCCCAGAACTTTTCTTGGTTGATCTCGATGTGGACAGGGCCATAGATAAAGGATCACCTAGGATTATCTTTGTCTGGACCTATATCAATACAGGGATCCCTCACTTTCCGCGGTTAATGGGGACCGAGACCCTCCCGCGACCGCCGATTTCCACGAAGTAGGACCGATGTATACGTACATGTATATGTGTATATAATGTCAATAAATACATATTCAATGCTATAAATGCTTCTAATAACAATTAAATATTCAAAAATAATGCACTTCTATTTAAACCTGATATCTATGGTCCTGTGTTATCTTTGCTATTGAATTGTTTTGTGTTTCATCATGTCAAGATCTAAAGAACAAAGGTCTTAAAAATGGTTGAGGACGTCTATGAGCCTGACAAGAGATTTAAAGAAATGTCTAAAAAAAAGATCTCTCAACATAAATCATTTCAACATCTACAAGTAGCATAGATTTCAAAAGAACCAAAAAAAAATAGATTTGTTCAGGACTGGTTACATCATAAAATTCAGAAAAGGGGCAGACCAATTGATGAGAAAAAGAAGCCTCCACGAATCCCAAAATTTATTTACAGGATATACAGGTAACTCCTACAACTGTTGGTGTGAAAGTGTAAACGTCTTCAACCTGGAAACTTGGAAAAATATTCACCTAAACAAAAACAACAAGGGTGAGACTGTTCAACCATACAGCAAAAGACCAAGTGTTATTTAGAATACAGCGATTCCTCGCTACTTTGTGCTTCAGTTTCTGTGGCTTCAGTGCATCGCAGATTTTTCAAAAATGTTCACTGAAAAAAAAAAAGGAAATTAAAAGAAAATAGGGAAAGGGTTAAGGAAAATGCTGCAAAACGAACCCAATCATGCAAAAAAAACAGCGAAACAAAACCAAACAAACAACCCAAAACCCCCAAACAAAACTACTTATATTTTTATGTGAGGTGAGCATCTGAGTGTGTTTACGCGCATCTGTGTGTGTGTTTATATTTTATTTACATCTCATGCATTATTTTTGAATGTTTAATTGTTATTATAAGCATTTATAGCGTTCAATATGTATTTATTGATATTATATACACATACGTCAGTCACGGTGGGTTGATCCTACTTCGTGGAAATCAGCGGTCACGGGGAGTCTTGGTCCCCATTAACTGCGGAAAGTAAAGGATCCCTGTATATGCTCTAGACCAGGGGTCGGTAACCTTTGCCATTCAAAGAGCTATTTGGACCCGTTTTCCACATTAAAGAAAACACTGGGAGCCATAAAAACTTTGACATTTAAAATCAAATAACACTGCATATAATGTTTAACCCCCTTTTCCTTCATGTTAATATAAAACAACGTGTTGCATTGATTTAAATGACTGCAGAGACAATTCAATTACGATTCTGCTTGCAACAAAAACATTTAGATTTAAAAAAAAAAAAAAAAAAAAAAAAAAAAAAAAATCACCAGCCTCCCCACAGCCCTAATTAGGATTAAGTGGTTCAGAAAATGAATAAACGTGTTAGAGTCCTTGTAATGCTGCACTGACCGACCCATTCTCAGAGTGGAGACTGAACCACACCCAGTGTTTTATTTTGTCACTGTGAGAACAGTTATATAATTCAGAGTCCAAACAAATCTCATCCACCACCTCTTACTTCAGTTGTGATTTCCGTTCCTGGATTACAAACCCCGGCAGCGGAAAAAAATCTCACTCGCCGCGCTGCTGCTTGCCATGAGCTCATTTAGGGCTCTTTTATATTTATTTTGTGTGGGCGGAGTTATTTTGTGTGTGTGTTCTTGTGGGGACACACACAAAATCACCCTGCCCACAGCAAATAAATATCCGCCCACACCCGTGACTGTTAATTTTCATCTACGTAATTTTCAACTCTAAAAGAGCATTGGAAGGGTACCCAGATCATTCAGGTGAAAGCTGGTTGAATTTTGTAACCCCTGGAAACCCGAAATATTTCCGATGCAAGTAAATGAGCACCTTGTGGTGCCCCCGTCGGCCACAACATAATTTTGAAAAGCCACCGCACCAGAAAGGTGAAAGAGCCGCGGGTTGCCGACCCCTGCTCTAGACATATAAATTAAAGGTTGTATTATGCGGCCACAGTCACAGTATACATGTGAACACAAAGATATTTAAAAATTATTGAAAATATATAATTCACCTGTCAGAAAAATGATCAAGTCACACACACACACACACACTATCTACAAGTGACAGATTTTAAACAACTGTTTAGGATGCTCTGCCCTCACATATTCAGCCCAAGAAGAGGTCATATGAATGTCTCAAAATTTCATTGCAAGGAGTCTCCTGCAATTGTTGTGTGAAAGTGCATCTACAATCTGAAGGAGATTGGACAAATCCGACCGGCATGGGAGGCGGGCCTGGAAAAAGCTTGTGCTGTCCAAGAGGCGCATTAGAGCAGGACTCCAGTTAACCAGTGACCAAATAAATACTCTGCCATTTGGAATAATGTGATCTACACAAATTAATCAAGGATAAGCATTGTCTGGCTACAGTATAATGCTTGTTTGGAAAGGCAGACAAACACTCCGATTGTTATGGTCACTGATTGGGGGGGAAAAAAAAAAAAAAGGCACCCCAAAAAATATACAAAAAACTATACAATACGGCCTTTATGTTTTTTAAATAAACAAAAGCACTTTATTCAAAGTTTGAATAAGTTTCTAAAGATACCCGTGTCAAAAAAGTGAACAAATGTTTCACCGAATATAGTTCCGCCAAAACGTGCTCAATCCAACTCGAGTGCTTTGGACATCAAGACCAATTTTCAAACAAAAACACAAGACATTAAACAAGCATCAAAATGGAACGAGAAAAGCAAGAGCAGGACTTACTACAGCAAAGAAAGCCTCTTAATACCACCACCCTCCCCCCAGAGCCACCAGGGACCGGTTCTGAAGAGATTAACCAAACAACAAGCTGGTTTCTATCGCAGGCATTTCAGGATCCTCTGAAAATAATAAAGCATTAAAATCATTTAAAATCATTAACCAAGTCTGGATAAACTAGGCTAGCAGTCCACAAAAATTCCCTTGATGCTTGAAGTCAAGGAAACCTTGCAGAAAGTTGGAAAACTGTTTGAGACAACTGGTCAAGATCCACCCAATCCACAAACATCAGCCTGCTTTTTTGACCTTATACATGGAACACAGGGGTTACGA
This sequence comes from Plotosus lineatus, assembly GCA_024760905.1. NCBI lineage: Eukaryota > Metazoa > Chordata > Actinopteri > Siluriformes > Plotosidae > Plotosus > Plotosus lineatus. The sequence goes on from CM045732.1 coordinate 13,322,227, forward strand.
AAGCCAGCAGAAAGTTCACCATGAAAAATTTCAATCCGCGTAAAATCCCTGTGACTGATGAACAGCTTTTTGGGCTTTTTATAAAATAAAATAAAAAAAAAAAAAAAAAAAAAAAAAAGTGATTCTGATGACAAAAACAAACAAACAAACGAACAGCAGTAAGTTGCCATGCTTTGCTCGCAATGCAGAATCAGACATGCATGCCCGTGCCCAGATTTCAGCTGCCGCTGTAATGCTTTAAAAAAAAAAAAAAAAGTAAAATAAATAAATAAAACGGTGCATTCTTTGTTTCTGTACACATGTAGTATACACTATAGCAATTATTTGTCTCCCGCTTGGTCGATATCACTTGAGACCTATTCAGCAACTTCCCACTTCCTTTATCGTTAACTGTTCAGTACTGTTAAATGCTGGAACACACCTGCCATTCGTTAGGAGTTCGAAGGTGGTTCCAAAATGCTGTTTAATAACGGTTAAAATAAAAAAGCAACAGTGAATAAATCCCTAAAACAGAGTGTTGGTGTAAACTTGGAACATCAATTCTGGGTCAAAACTTCAAAGCTTAAACTGAATTTTTATGAAGATGCAATAAAATATACACAGTGATGTGACTTACCACTGGTGAGCAGGCAGTGCATTTATCAAAGGCCAAGCTGGCGGGAAGAACATTATCGAATCTGGAGAGGAAGCCTCGGATCTGTAAAGATGAAAAATGTGTGAGGATCGAGGACCAAATCATTGACCATAGTGCCATCCTGTGGTAGAATATGAGCAAACCTGCTTTGCACATTCACACTGGGGTTCTGTGATAATCCATAACATTGCTTTTTTTTCTGTTTCTTTACATTATATTCACTCATTCGGCGAAAGAAAGCACTTCCTGGTCATGGATAAGGAAGCCCAGATGAAACCCAAATGGAACACTCATTTCATAAATAAGTGTGATAGTTTATTTGCTTCAGCAATGGCTCATTTATTTTCTTACATATCACATTTTTTGGAAGAAAATGCAGAAAACAATTTTGGAAAAAATCCCGTGACATCATCTTCAGAGACGCAAATCTACATTCTGATCCCTATAAAGCTGCATTTGTCTGTTGAAAAAAAATATTAAGTTGAATATTTTTTTCGGGCATGTCCAACCGGGAAGAGACCCTGGGGTCGACCTAGTATACGCTGGAAGGACTATGTCTCTCGGCTTGTCTGGGAATGCCTCGGTGTACCCCCGGAAGAGCTGGAGGAAGTGGCTGGGGAAAGGGATGTCTGGGCCTCTTTGCTCAGGTTGTTGCCCCCGCGACCGGACCCCGGAAGAAAATGAATGAATGAATATTTACTCTCAAACCGGACAGTGACTACCTTTTGTACACACCTGCAATCAAGACGAGCATTTGAACCGAACTGAGAATTTCATAATTCCATGCAACTAAATTGACCGGACTGTAAGTTGCCATGTACAATGCTATCGCTTACCTGCAGCTAAAAAATTGTGGTATAAAACCTGTCTGCCAATGCATGCACACAGGCTCGTAGTTTGCCTCGTGACTTGTGCTATGTTTATTTGACGAGGTGAAGGGGGGTGGGGTGGATAGCGAAAGAAATGAAGAGGAGTTCACCTGCTCTGATTTGTAGAATGAACAAGGCGATGTTGGCTGCAATGAATCCAACTTCTGTAACCCAGATTAGATGGGAGCAGCTGTAGCCCAATGAATAGAAAACCGGCTTTGGGATAGAAAGGTCGCTGGTTCCATTCCTGAACCAGCAGGAAAAATGTGCGGTTGTGGTGGGGAAGTGAGCTGCACCTTCCCTTCTTCCACCTTCATGGCTGAAGTGCCCTTGAGCAAGGCACCTCACCCCCAACTGCTTTCCGAGCACCCAAGTGTGTGTGGCAGCCCACTGCTCCGAGTGTGTGCGCTCTGGGTTAAATGCAAGAGGTAATAATTTCCCGTGCAGAATTAATACAGTACCGTATTTTCCGGACTATACGTCGCTCCGGAGTACAAGTCGCATTGGCCAAAAATGCATAATAAAGAAAAAATAAAACCATACAAGTCGCAAACTCATGGAAACCATCTACCTTGGCTTGGAAGTCTGCTTGCAGTTTATGTGACGTTGTGATCCTCGCTCTGATATCGAGAGGAGGTTGCGTTGCATGAAGCGGTAACACCAAGAAAGTCCTCACGCCAAGTCATTTATATTCATCTCCTTGACAACTACCTGGACGTGGAGACGCAACTGCACTGTTGACAATCTCCCTGATGCACGTTGCTCAAACCCCCATGTGCGAACTCGTTCCTCTAGCTGTGGCCATCTAGCTTTTAGCTCGCGATTAGCTTTTTTGCCCGTGATTAGCTTCTTTTTGTTTTCTTCATTGCAGCAATAATAAGCTCCACTTTTCTGCCCTCTTGCTGTTGCGAGTGTAAAAATAAACATGTGAAATTATGTTCGTTATTATTATGGTGAACAGAATTGTGTGTAATAATTTCACTACCCGGACGTGGAGACGCACTGCACTGTTGACAAGCTTCTCCTTGAGTCACGTTGCTCAAGCACCCTTGTGCAAGCTCGTTCGTCTAGCTGTGGCCATCTAGCTTTTAGCCCACGATTAGCTTTTTTTGTTTTCTTCATTGCAGCAATAATAATCTCCGCTTTTCTCCCGTCCCTCCAAGTTTCTCGTTCACTCCAAACTTTCTTTCTGCTGCTCGATTACCATTTTCTGCTGCATATTTCACTACTTGCAGCTTGTAATCCGCAGAATAGGATTTTGTTTTTGAGGATATTTCTTCAGCGGTGGATGAGCAGGTACCGGTACCCAAGCCCTCTTGTGGTTGTGAGTGTAAAAATAACGGACATGTGAAATTATGTCTTATTATTGCGACGAACAGAGTTATATGTAATAATTTCACATACAAATCACTCTGGAGTATTCATTGCACCTTCAGCTGAAGTATGAAAACAAGTGTGACTTATAGTCCAGAAAAATATGGTATATTTTTGAAAAAATGATAACGACTACACACCTGATCAATACAGGCTTGCAAAACACAAACACTCTTTATCCTTATCAACTATGGCACTCACTTTTGAGCTTAGTCACGTAACCAGTACCCGGGTACGTAACTTCGAAGATACACACCTAACTTGTGAGGACCCTCCTTTCACATAATTAATAATGCAGATCATTATTACAAAGACAAATCAATACCTTAAGAACCGTACTGTCAGTGACGAAAAGGAAAACCTTTGGTTTGTTTGTTTTTATTGTAAAGCTGCACTTAAAAAACAAATAAATCAATCAATAAAAGTACAGTTTTGTGGGACCCTTCCATATCACCTCCCATTCTTATAATATAGTCCGGTGGACAGGAGTGATAGTGTTGACATGAAAACATGAAACAAAACACTGCTTATCACTGGATATTCTGAAGATCCCAGAAACCTTCATTCCCTGAAGATTTGTGTGTGTGTTCCTTACTTCTTTCAGCACCTGGGATTGAAGATAAAACTAATCTAACTAATGGCATGACTTGGCGGGGTTCTATGCAAGTTCTCTGGATGAACTGAAAGAGTGTATTATTAATCATGAGCACATCAGGAGGTACGAGCTCCTTTTTCTGCTGGTGTCCTTCAGTAGTCCACATCACTAGATGGGGGGGAAAAAAAAAAAAGTGTCTCAGTGGGACGCAAATGTGTTTGAAACCAAACTATAAATTGTGTGAACTTAATCGGTGTGAATAAAGTGGGTCTTTAAGCTCGTCTGACTTCATGGTGAGTAAATGAGTTGTAAAAGACAGTTGTTCGAGTGATCATGCGCGCAGCCCTGGCGACGCGTCACTGTGAATGTGCTCAGTTGGAGCATTTCCAGACTTCAGTCAACATAAATCCTGAGGATTCATTTGCAAAGTCAATTTGTGGTCATGAAGAAATGCAAAAAAAAAAAAAAACCCTAAAGATATAAAATGCAACTGTATGTAAACTTGTAAACATGTGAAGCTCCATACCAATGATTATCTATATCAGTACAGTGGTACCTCAACTTACGAGTGTCCCAAATAATTAATTTTCCGTGATACGAGCCTTGATCGCACCAAAAATCTGCCCCATCCAACTAGCAAAATTTTGATTAGCCTTGTATTCTTACGCATGTATTTCTCTGCGTTCCGAGAATGCCTTGTGCAGTGCTTTTCGATTATTTTCTATTATGCCCCCATTGGAAGAAGAAAAAAAAAAGAAAAAAAAAACCCCCACATTTTTAAACCCCCCATGCACGATTATAAATACTGTTTATTGCACTTTATATCGTTTGCTCGGTGCTTTCCCCCTATACCATAGAAAACACAGTGAGCGCACCACTGCCACCAAGAGGATGTGCAATCACACTTATAAAGCTGGTCCACCAGTATATTAAAAAAAAAAAGCACGTTCCTCATGGTCATACTTGCCAATTAGCCTCGTATTCTTCAGTGTGGATTCCTCAGCTCTTCTTTCCGCGCCGGTATTAGTAGCATGTACGCGCACAAAAGATTTTCTTTTTTGTGGTTCGGATATTGTGACTTTTTTAGTCTTATTTTTTTATTGTGCATCTCCCAGTGCTTGCCCTCAGAACGGATTAATTTCGTAAATCGAGGTACCACTGTATTTGCATATCACATCAACAAGAACGAAATTGAAAATAAAATATACATCTAAATTCTGGCCGGGATGATGTTTTTGTTTGACTTGCATGAGGCCAAATTTGACTCACACTGCTCTATGCACCTTTTGTCATGATCAATCTTCATTAAATCAGGCAGCGCTCCCCTTTCACAAGACAAATCAAAGCCCCACATGTGCTTCCTCCAAGAGCTGCTGCTCATGCACTGTACCGTCAAGCCTAATTTGCACAGGAAGCAACAAGCGATCGTGCAAAGTCAATGATCACGAGAGATACGTCAGACAAGAGGCGAAAATTTCTCATGTGACAAAAAGTGAGCGGCACGAAGTTCAACTGAGCTGAACATACATGCGCCACAAGTTGAGCGATTACCAATCAGAGCTGATACTGTTTATTGACAGAAGGCATAAAATCTTTCTTTACTCAAGCCTTCTGTGTGGAAACCCTGAACACTAATTCACCCGCTCACATGGACATGGGAGCACACCTCATTATTGCCGAGTCTTACTATCTAGAAACTTTATTTTATACTGTACTAATTCCACAAGGGAAATTTTGACTTCTGTATTTAACCCACCAACTGAGCGCGCACACACATACACACACGTGCACGCAAGCAGAGCACCACCCGGAAAGCAGTTGGGGGATAGGTGCCAAAGACACTTCAACCGTGAAGGTGGAGGATGGGAAGGTGCTACTGACTCCCCCTGCTGCTTTGGAAATTAAATCAATGACCTTTTGGTCCCAAAGCTACTTCTATAACCACCGGGTTACGGCAGCCGCCCCACCCACTGATAAGGATAATAACCTGATATGTTATGCCTGGGTCCACGTTTCTACTGTCAGTATATATTTAGTCGTCTTCTTCTTCTCCTCCTCCTCCTCTCAGCTTTTTCCGTTTCTCAGGGGTCGTCTTTCAGCGTTTTCTGTTTCTCAGGGTGAATCATCTGATTTTGCATAGGTTTTTACGTGGGATGCCCTTTCTGACACAACCCGTTAGCAAGGGGCAGAAATACGCTGACGGCTATGCAGCTACTCTTGACTCAAGTCAGCAATGGTTCTTTTACATGAACCACTCACCATAGACAGTGCGAGCCTTGGCCGGCCTTTGATAACCCAGCTAGTTGCACTGGGGGAAGAGTGACAACCTTGTGGAGATTGGGACTCGAACCCCCAACCTTAGGATCAGCGATCCAGTGCCCTTTGCCCCCAGGCCACCACCGCCCTTGTCAGTGTATATTTAGTATCAAGCTTAATTAGAGCTTCATGAAATGTGCATTCGCTCGTTCATTCAAGCAACAGGCTTCGTAAGTGTCTTTTCCAGCTGATTCATCTCAACAGTTACATTTTAACAATACTCTTTATATGACAAACAACAGGAGTTAAACTGAACAATTTCAGATTGCACAGTAGGCCCTTGACCATTCGCAGTTTTGCATTCGTGCCCCCACGTACTTGCGGGTTGCCGACAAACCGGAAGTAACTGGCACGTGATTCTAATTTAGCCAATGGCTGAGAGCTTTTGTTTCTGCCTCCTGCTGATTAGTTGATGTAGACACCCCTTTTTTCTCATTCGTGCACAAGTTGTCAATGTGCATTTTTTTTTTGTGTTTTTAATTACCAGTTAAGCTCTATGATGCCACCCAAACGCCGGGCATCTTCTCAGGCTTCCGGTAAGGAGCCTAAGCGCCAGAAAAAGGTAATGACGTTGCACGAACAAGTAGAACTGCTTAATATGATACAGGAAGGAAAAAGTTACGCTGCAGTAGGGCGCAATTATGCAGTAAATGAAATACACACACACACATACACACACACACAGTATACTGTTTATATAGTCTATCATCAATAAATATCCCAGTACAAAATTAAAAAGTTTTTACTTAATCATTACTACATTTTACTGCATTGTTACTGCATTAATGAGTAAGACTGTCTATAGAATGTGTTTAAGAAGCATGTTACCGTATGTCATATCATACATAGGGTTTTACTTCCGAGTAAATAACTGGCAGAATTTCTTAATCCGCAGGAAGGGCCGTGAAAAATGGGGGCCTACTGTATTGGTCCATAATGGTGAACAGGGAGCTGAGCTGGAAGGCCAGGCTCTCAATTTACCAATCGATTTACGTTCCCACCCTCACCTACAAGATTTGGACAGTGACCGAAAGAACAAGGTCATGAACACAAGCGGCTGTAATGGGCTTTGGTCGCAGAGCGACAGGGCTCTCCTTTAGAGCAGAAGTATAGTAGAACTGCTGCTCCTCAGTGTTGAGAGGAGCTAGCTCGGGTATGTCCATCCGGGAAGAGACCCCGGGGTCAATCCAAAACACACTGAAGGGGCTAGGTCTTTTGGCTGGTTTGGAAACGCCTTGCAGTCCCCCCCCCGGAAGAGCTAGAGAGAGTGGTTGGAGAGATAGAGATGTCTGAATCTCACTGTTTGGTCTGCAGCCTCGCGACCCGACCCAGGAGCAAGCGGAAGAAGATGAAGATCATAAAAGCTCTCACAGAACAAGGCTCTCACACGCAACAAGTGCTGAGAGGAGAAGCAATTCGCCTCTCGCCACACAATGGCAAGTGTGTCTAAGTGGCAAGCACATCACTTTCCATTTCCTGTGAATGCGGTTCAAGTATGAGACACAATGAAGGAAATCACCGATCTGCCTTCTCCTGGATGTACGCGCTTACAAAGGACCATAACTGCTTCGAGTTGTTGCGAGTGAATGATTTTTCAGATTCAAACTTGTGATTTCTTGATGGCTCACACGCCACAGGACAGAATAAAGACACACTCAATCAATTTATTTCTCTCAGCTCCTAATACGGTACCTGTCCAAATACAACAACAGAAAATGACCAGGACAAATGCAATTCCAAAAAATACACACAAGTAACCATAACATCACTTTTTTTATTTGATGTTCTAGTTGTTTTGTGCCGAGGATTTGATACCATCCTAGTACACAGCAAACAAATATTCAAGGCAGGTGGCAGCCTTCGCGACAACACAATGTACAGATCCTTGTACTGAGAATTTGCTGGAGAAAAAAAATAAGGTCATATGATGGGCACAATCGATCAAATTATTGTCAAAGACACACCAAGATCTTTGGTGAATATTCACATTAACCATCAGAATTAAAAAAAATAAAAAGACCGCAAGGGTTCAGATGCTCATGAATATTGATGAACGACTTACCACCGCTCTTAGAGTTGCCTTCTGTAAACTAGCATTAGACTAAAGGCTGATTTCATAAAGCTACGTGACGGTCACACTTCGCCTGTACTTGTGAAAAGAAAAAAAACTCAACTTCAGTTGCGTGAAAACAAGACCAGTGTTCTAGTAAGTGAGAAATCACTGATCCCACAGCTGTTTGGTTCTGCCATGATGATCCAAGAACACATCTAGCTTTGCTCATTCTGTTTGATCTGAACACAATACTGGGCTACTTGGTGCTGTTCCAGCCAATACATTATGGCAAAAGTAGAAAGAGTTCTTGTTGAATATGGCCACAGTGTGATCATACACTCTGCAAGGTCTTAGGTTGAGAAAAATGAAATAACTAAATAATTGTAGCTACATCTACATTTCTGGGGCTGGTGGCGTAATGGTTTGGGTGCTGGGCTCATGATCTGGAGGTTGTGTTCTCGAATCCCAGTTAGACCCCCACTGTGCTAAGACCCCAGGGCAAGGTCTTAACCCAGTGCTTCTCAAATAGTGGGGCACGGTGCGATGCTAGGAGGAGCGCGTATGACCCTGGGGAACATGCTTTTTTGCCATACTGTACTAGAATTAAGTGTTTTTTTTAATTATTTAATGCTTTTTTATTTTTAATGTTAATATAGCTACAATGTTATGTAAAGGTGTATTCATAATTTTATAGACAAATAATACAATTATGCGAGGGGCGAGGAATGTTTTGTTTTCTTCCTAGAGGGGGTGTTGCAGAAAATAATTGAGAAACCGGGAATTGGCACTGGCCTGATGAGCCATTAGGCTCGGGTGTAAAATGCCCAACAGACTACCTACCAACATCTATGTCTATATATCTGCAGATCATCATAAGTTTTAGAACATTTTCACCCTGAATTATTCTTCTTTTCCTTTCGGCTTTTTCTCTCTCTTTTTTTTAGGGGTCACTACAGAGAATCATCTGATTCGCACGTTTGATTTGGCATAAGTTTTTACGTCGGATGCCCTTCCTTTCACAACCCTTTAGCAAGTGGCAGAAACACACTGACGTCTATGCAGCTACTCTTGACGCAGTCAGAAATGGTTCTTTTACATGAACCTCTCACCATAGACAGTGAGAGACATGGCCCACCATTGATAACCCAGTCAGCTGCACTTGGAGTTGGGGGGGGGGGGGGGGGCAGTGAGAATCTTGGAGAGTGGGACCCTTTTCAACCAGAATTAAATCAATAAAAAATACTTTAATATGTCACAAAAACATTAAATTGGAAATTAGTGAAATGATGCCAACTGAAGGAACATGGTGAAGCATTTCTATATAAACATTACTACTTGGATCAAAAGGCCTTCCTTTGTAAGCAGAAAAATTCAAGTAAACTATCTTTCAAGCACTTTGTGCCAGACCCGAAGGTTCTTCGTTTTTTCCTGTACAGATTCTGCTGGCGGTGGATCTTAATTGGAAAGTAAATTAAAGAACGGGCTCAAGGGAGATTCGAGGAGCTGAAGCGTCTATGTGGAGATGGAGAGAAATGGAAGCTGCTGATGCATTACACATTTATAATGAGTGAGTGACAAAAGCTGGCCACAAAAGGGGGTGGGGTGGGGTTCATGAAGTCACATGTCTTTCAAATAGGTTTTTTGAGGCTGGCTTCTTTCTTCCAAAAAAATTATATATATATATATATATATATATATATATATATATATATATATATATATATATATATATAAATAAAATAAATAAAGTGGCTCAAATTTAAATGTTACCAAGCAAAACAAAGAATGGAAAGCATATCATCCTATGTATTTATTATTTATATAAAATTTAGATACCTTGTTTATGTAAAGTATATTGTAAATACCCGTCAAATAATCGAATACAAAAATTAAATGTTGAATAAGCTATTAAGTTTATAGTAGCGTACTAAGTACATATAGTAATAGTCATGTGGACAAAAGTACATCCAATGAAAATTGCCTTCTTTAATAGAAACAACCTCCAGGTTTTATTTTCCATGGCCCCTAAGTCGCCGACACTGGTTTGCTGAAATTTTTTACCTTTTCTAAGTTGGAAGATATTTGAGGGATTCCTTGTATATATACTGCCTTCAAATCCACACACACATTTTGCCGAGTTTCAAACTTCACATTTCCACAGCCATTTTTGTTTCCCCCATTTCTTCTGTTTGAACTATACATTTTTGGATTTCCTAGTGTGTTTAGGAGTACAGTGATACCTCGAGATACGAAATTCTCTGTATACGAAAAATTCAAGATATGAAATGGACCATGAAGATTTTTCTTCCCCATTTTAGGAAAGAAAATTCAGGACACAAAAACCAAAATAAGAATACCAAATACTTTTTGGTATCCAAAAAGGAAAAAAAAAAAAAAAAGTAAAAATTGTGCAGCCAACAGAAGACATCACGTGATTGCGTTTTTAAATCTACCGCCATACAGCTTGCTTTCCCATTGGTTATCTCCCAACGAGCTGATTCCACCAGAATTCCCATGATGCATCATCACAACATCATGACGTGCAAAACAATGAAAGCGAAAGTGCAAAAAACGCAAAAAAAAAAAATCTAATAATACAAAACCTACAGAAAAAGAAATTGAAATTAAAATAAATTCAGTGTTTAGTATAGAGTTGTAGTTATGTAGGTTAATTCAATTAAATTTAACTTCATAAAGTTACATATGATTTTTACCATTTGTGAAAACTCCGTTCGCCTCCTCCTACACCATATTCGCGTAACTTGAAAGATAAGGTCCCACAGATTCGTAACACCATTGAATTATTTTTCATTGATATTGTTTTATTAACATTTATTTAAATGATTATATTATATTTAATGATCACACTACCAAAGAGACAATTCATGGACATGGTGAAGGAGGACATGAAGGCAGTTGGTGTAAGAGAAGATGCAGAGGATAGGGTGAGATGGAGGCAGATGATTCGCTGTGGCGACCCCTGAAGGGAACAGCCGAAAGGAAAAGAATGAAGACTGTATTTCCTTCAGGTTTTAAAATATTTCAAATTTATGGGGTTGTTTTTGGGGGATGGAACAGATTACGCTGTTTACATGCAAAACGTGTCCATTATACATCCGGAATAAAATAATTTCATCTCTCGAGGCATCACTATATTAAGAACAACAGACCTTTTGAACTTTCAGGCAGAGGGATGGCCGTTATCTCTAAGCACTCCTAATATAATACAGCATTCATAGGGATTTCAATGACTCCAGGTTGGCCAGTCCCTGAGGTAGAAAGAAACCCGACACTATAACATTTACTCCAACATGCTTGACACTTGGTATGAGATTCTTTCCCTGAAAAACATGTACTGTGTCTGTGGCCAAACAACTTTATCTTCGGGTGATCAGTCCAGAGCACTTTATTCCAAATGACCTACTGAGAAACTGTATTCTTGCTCTAATGTTCTTTTTGGACAGCAAACGTTTCTTTCCTGGCAAACTTCTCACATAGGCCAGATTTGTCCAATCTCTTTCCGATTGCAGTGTCTGCATTTTCATGCCAAAAGTTGCAATCGTTTCCTACAGATATTGAATTTTTTTTTTTTTCGTACTTGGATATGACATCACACATCAACTGCTCTGATTTCTGGACAGGTTCAACCTGTAGGACATTTGAAACAACCTATCCTGGAACACCCGAGTTTAATCTCATGGGCCTGAAGGTTGATAGATGTATTTGGAAATGACTTATTTTAAATAATTTATTTACCGAGCTAATCTCAACAATGCAGCTCAGTGATGAATATGAATTCTGTGGTTGGATTTTCCAGTACACTGTGTACCTGAGAAAGCAGTGAGTGCTTCACATCCCTGACCTGACAGAATAACAATAAAAGGAAAAAAAAAATCTTACTTATAATATACCTGCTTAAAAAAAAAAAAAAAAAAAAAAAAGCAACCCTGCCTTTGTATTTTTTTTTTTTTTTTGTCAGTTCTCTAGCAGCCTTCTATTTAGAAATTCTAAACCATTTTAGACTATAATTAATCAAATTCTGTGACAGACTGCAATTATCAAGTGTTCTGAAATCTGCACAATTATTCTAGCTGTGGTCATCATTTTAAGTTAATATTAGGCTGATATTCAAAGAGAAAATACAGTATTTACATTACAGCCATGCAAAATATGCATTTTGGGTTGTGATCCTGGATAACATTTCATAACATGCAGCAGATTCGGCAATTATTATAAAGTACAATTTGGGCAGCAGGAACAAAACTGTAAGGCTTAGATGAAAATAAAACAATTGTAACCTTGACTAAATACAGTACAGTGCTGTACATACAAAGGCATGCAATATTCCAAACCACCCCTAGGTGGTAGTGTGGTCTAATAAGCAAAACTGGCTTTCATTGAAGAAGGTAGGGCAGTGCCATTATTTAAAAAAAAATGTTTTGCTATAATATAAGCCGACACTTTTAAAAAAAAAAAAAAAAAAGAAAGAAAAAAAAAAGGGAAACATGCACATTGATCCAGATAGAACCCTTCAAAATGATAACAAAAGTCTTGATGTTTGAATTCCCATCTTCCCTTCCTTCAACAGGGGCCTTGGGAAAGGCGTTCAAGGCAAAGCCGAGTTATAAAATTAATCGGGATAACCATGAAAGTTGTAATTTTTTTGCTATTAGGGAGCTTTTTTGGGGGGATTGGGGTGGGTGGAATAATCTTATAGTGCTTGGTGTGTCATGTGTAGCTTGGTCTGGCAACGCGACAGAGTTAATAGCTTGCATGTTATGCTTCGGTGTCCTCGGCTTCATCATTAGCCCCCTGCTTGTGCAAGTGTGTGTGTATCTACAAGTGAGAATGCATTTGTGAGAAGTGTTACTGAGATGCTGTGCCAGGATTTGGTGTGCTGGCAGGGGGTCGAGCAGCAGCACCGTGTGAAGCATTTATTATAAAGCGAGATGAAGGGTACATGCTGCAGCATATTAAAATTCACAAGGGTGGTTCATTAAGGTCATATTTGAATGATCATAATGACTTATTTGCAGCAATTTCCTGGCACACAATGATTTATAACTACGATTATATTCCAAAATGTTCCATCCTGGGGAAGAAATAATGTCATTTTCTTCTATTGTCAAAGGAGTATTTTATACAATTTAAAAAAAAAAAAAAAAAAAAAAGAAGATGATAGGTGTATTTTAGTGATTTTTAAATAGCTGACAGATACCACACATCGGACTCTAGGAGCTAAGCTGGACCCGTTGAAAGAGCAGCAAGTTTGTGACCTTTAAATGTGCAACTGAACACGTGTACTATGGCTGATGTTTGGGTTTTCTGGGTTTTTTCTTTACATGTTGGCCTGTATTAAAAGTTGGTAATTCAAAAAAAAAAAAAAAAAAAAAACCCAAAAACAAACAAAAAAAAAAAACCCACAATTCCTGTGCTGGAAGGCTAAGGATTTTCAGATACAAGTCAAGCACCTAAACAAAATTAAAAAAAAATTTCTTGAAGAAAAACAACTGGTAACATCTAGACCACTAATTTTAAATATATTTACATACATAGCAGGAGTCCCGAACTACATGGCCAACATAATGCTGAATAGCTATATTGAACTAAAGACATAAATTACTGGCTATTTGGTTTAATTTAAGGATATGTCTTAAATCATTACTATTACCAGCTTGAGAAAAAAAAGGACCTATTTTTATGCACCGACAACTCATTGCACGGACATGACTTAAAACATGTTTTCAAAAGTACTGGACACCATAAATTCCATGAACAGGTACTTCTGTAACATTTCAATTTCAGCACAATGCACCGTATTTTGTGGGCTATCGGGTGCACCGGATTATAAGCTGCACCGTCAATTTTTTTTCAAGACCGAAGTCTTTTAAATGTTCCTTATGGTCTGAAGAATACAGTACGGTAAATGTTCCCAGTATTATCTGGGCTTGAAAGCAATACATTTACAATGACTGATTTTTGCTGATCTCTGATTAAACATTGAGTCAGTGCTGAATAAATGAGCACAAAGGTTTGTTCTGACAGCATGTCGGTCAAGTAACCCGAGGCCTCTTGTTCAAGATGACATCACATATCTGATTAACATACAGTATTTAATTTATCTAAGCGAGAGTTTCTGGGGAATCCATGAGGAACACTGAAGTGATTTAGTCATGGCCACAATATGAAATAATATAATTACAATGCAATGTTTCACACACACCCCCCCCCAAAAAAAGAAGAAAAATCTGCAGTGCCTTTTTAAAAACATTCACAATGTATTGTATTCTTGTATTACAGATGCCCCTGACTTACGTTCATTCGTTTTAAGTATTTTTCGATTTTACATAAAAAAAAAAAAAAATTATAAGTCAAATTTTGAGTTTAGCGTGCTCTCTGTAGTACGAGACGTATCTACATAGTACGCTGACGTAACATGCTATTTCCACATGACGCTGCGTCCATCGTTTACAAACGACAGACTGAACGTGCCCTCCTTCTTCCCAGTTCACTGCGTGTGACCCTTGTGTTAAGACGTCGTCTCCGTGATCTTTGTGTTTATACTGTTTTGCGGACTTTTGCAACCCTAAGCAAATATGGTTGGTCAGAAGCGTAAGCCTACTAGTGATGGTGGTAATCAGAAAAAGCGGAAAGCCATCTCGTTAGAAACGAAGATGGCTAATATCAAGAAAATTGATGCTGGTGAAAAACACCTGAATGTTGCACATTTCTTCCAAATGGCTCCTTCGACCATCAGAACCATTTACAAGCAGAAAGATCACATCACAATGCATGGTAAAGGTTATATTTGATGAGTGAATTTGATTAAAATTTATCTATTTGAAATTATTTTGCCTGAATTTAATTTATTTGAAATTAATGTTGATATTATTTTACAATGTTATGTTTATAATAATTGATTTAGGGGTGTTTTATGAGATACGGTAATGGTATTTATGGATGTATAGTACAGTATGAACATCATACATCTCTGGAACATACAGTGACAGCTTACCCCACCCCCCCACCCCCCCCACCCCCCCACCCCCCCCACCTTACGTTCGGCCGTCCAGAACCGAACTAAAACGTAAGTTGGGAAGCATCTGTATAGTCGATATTCTACATCTGCTCTGTAATACTGGTTATAAGCCCCGTTTCCAACCTACCTTATACAGATAATGTGAAGGAAGGAGCTTTCTGGATGACTGCACTCACTAACCTGATGTGGAACAAGGCCAAGTGAGGTTGGGGGTTCATTCATGCGGTCATCACTGCTACTTGCCACTGCATAGCCTCTGCAAAACAGAGAGAGAGAACCAAAAGATGGAGTCCAATGAATATAAAAGCCTATCTGAACTGCTCTGATTTGCAGTTTCTCATCCGATGCACAAGTTCCTTTGGAATCCATTTATATTTCAGGCAATTCATCTGAGACTAAACACTACACCCCCCACCCTCACCCACCATCACCCAACACATACACACCCCAAAGCTATGAACATCCTACCAGTACTACCATTTAAAATTTATTTATAAAATATAGGAACTGAATGAGCAATTAATTATTTTTCATTGATTAATTCGATTAGGATCGCACACAGAGACAGCAACTGCAGGCTAATACACAAGTAATTTCCTTTGTTTACTTGAGAGATGTAAAATACAATACTACTAAATGATATACATTTCACCAATCCATTACTTATACTGCTTATCTGTCAGGGTCCATGGGAAACTTGGGGCCAATCAGAGCTAACTTTGAGAGGAAGAGGACACCCTGAAGAGGTTACCATCTGTCGGCAATTTAAAGTAGCCTATTCACATTACTAGGAACATTAAATAAACATCAAATACTGTACAGTGGTACGTCACTTTACGAAAGTCTCACCAAATGAAAAATTCAGGTGAAGAAATGCATTTTCCTAAAATGTTTGTCTCTGGATACGAAACGGCCATCTTAAAAATTCAAACGCGCCATTCAAACATTCAAAGAATGCACGAGCTGCTCTCCCATCAATGATGTTCAAACATCCCGCCCCGCTGGCTTCCCATTGGCTAGGAGGGATGACGCAGCTCCTCCCATTGGCTATTATGGAGCTGAATCTACCATGATGTTTTTCCTGTACAGGACAGAGCTACTGTTGTTTCATACTTTATTTCTTGACTCAGGCTTTTAACCTTCCATAAACATTTGTAAGATTATAACTCTGCTAAGAAGACATGGTCAACACACACGAGTTCCGTTGCGAGTGCAAAGAAGAAACAAAAGATCCCAAGTTGGACCGAAATTCATTTTTCATCTATAAGACGCTTACCAAGTCTGTAGCAATGCAGAATAGTGGCACGGGAGCAATGAGAACAGCAGGTTGGTATTTGAAAGGTGGATTTTTTTTTTTTTTAACTTGCTTCATGTTTTAAGCAGCATGTGTACCTACCCATCACCACTGACCTAGAAAATTGCTTTATCCATACTTTAAATTATTTACTTGGGATAATATTTATGTTTGTCTTTTATTATGAATAAAGGACCAAACATACGGTGTCATTCGCCGGAGTATATACTGTTATAATCAACGAATGGAATGCTCTCTCTTTTTACCAGAGATGGAAGATTTTTTATATAGCCATGAAAATATTTTTAGGGTTTGATGCCCCTAATGCAGTGCTTCTCAAATAGTGGGGCACGGTATGATGCCGTGGAGAGCGCGTATGACCCTGGGGAATATGCTTTTTTGGAATAGTGTATAAGAATCAAATTTATTGCACTTCCACTCCACTAGTTGGCAGTGGCACTCTCACGGTCACGCTATGATGTAGCGTTTTTTGCACGAGCAAACGATATGAAGTGCAGTAAACAACCCCTTAAGAAACAACACGGAGAAATTTCTAACAGGAACAAAGAGAAAAGTGGAGAGAGACGGACATATTAAGACACAAGTAAGTTGAATGAGTTTAAATAAGGATGTAGTTTTTTTTTTATTTCAGGCACATTGGTGCACTTTAAATCTTTTCTATTATAGATTAAAAAACAATGTTAATGAAGTTTTTCTTTATTGTAAGTTGAACTATATTTCTTTCTTTTTGTTTTTAATGTTATTAAAGATACAATATTATGCAGAGGTGTACCAATAACAATTTTATAGACAAATAATAGTACAGTATTTATAGTCGCTCGCGGGGGTGGTTGGGGAGGGGGTGAAATGGTTTTCTTCTTCCTGGAGGTGGCGCCACAGAAAATAATTGAGAAGCACTGCCCTAATGTAGACATTTCATCTCACTCGATGAACTATAGACCGACAACTACCCATCTGATGGTCTGACCTCTGGGTATTATTGGGCAAAGCAAAGACTATAATAACTATAAAGCAATTAAGACTTTATACGCTCGTCTCTTTAACGATGGCCATCTCTTGGAAGGTCATGAAACACTGTTGAGTGTGAGTACGTTATAAAATAAAATAAGGTTATCTGATACAGTAGAGCATTACACTGCTGGGCCATTTTACCTCAATAAGCTTACTGCATTGTTTCATTTTGCTTTTGCCTCTTTTTTCCCCAGTGAACCAAATGATCAATTTGCTCGTTTAGAAAGGAAAGTTGATGGTTAAAGAAGCAAAAGGTGCGTTTTCTGCCCATTTCTAAAAGGCATACACCTGGGCGTGGTATGTGTTCATGTCATGCAGTTCTCACCCCTCCGAATGCTGCAGAACAGACACCATAAGCTCAACAGCCAAAGCTCCGGCAATCATGGCCAAACCAGGACGACTCACGGTACACTGTTGATCCAGAGTCCTGGCCTTGGTGGACTGGATTCAAGTGGAATAAAAACAGACAGAAAAAGAAGATAATCACATTTTATATTCGTGTATGAAATAATACAAATCTGGGAATGCTTGGACAATCAAATCATATAGCGTTGTAGTAATAATAAATTTATTGATGTAATTTTGCATTGTAAACACTAAATTATAGATGAAATCGAATACTTTTAAAACAAATAATGACAAATAAAGGACAAACCCATACAGGATTGAATGTAACTGATCATTCTGAACTTTGCCATTGTAAAATGGACACCGAGTAAAATCACTTTATTTGAGAAGTTCATTTGCGGATGTTTTTTATTCAGTCATTCATTTTCTGAACCGCTCAATCCTAATTAGGGTTGCGAAGAGGATGGCGCCCATCTCAGCTGACTCCGGGTGAGGACAGAGTATACCCTGGACAGCTCGCCAGGCCATCGCAGGGCGGAAAACACGCTGACAGCTTTGCAGCTACTTTTGTTGAAAGTCAACAATAGTTCTTTTACATGAACCTCTCACCATAGACAGTGAGAGACATGGCCGGCTTTTGATAACCCAGTTAGCTGCACTGGGGGGGGGGGCAGTGACAACCCGTGGACAGTGGGACTCGAACTCCCAACCTTAGGATCAGTGATCCAGCACCTTTACCACCAGGCCACCACTGCATGGGTTGTTGGCTATTTTTATTGACTTAATCAGAACTTTGTTTGTTGATATAATTTCATTATTCATAAGGGAAATTTAATCGTTTAATTTAAAATGTGTGCGCGCGCGCTCACCTTTTATGGATTAAACGCAGAGAAATTTTCCCTTACAGGATTAATGCAGTATATAAAACTCAAACTTTACTAGCATTCTTTAAGCAGATTTCAAATTTTAAAACATCATATTGCAGAAGTTTAAAAATAATTTTCAGTTTATTTATAAGGAGATGCCTCAATTTGCAGATGAAGTAAAATTTATATTTAAAAGGCATCTAGATTTAACATCACTGAACGCCATCAACGTTAAGCATGACTAATCTATCCTTTTATCAAGCGGCCATTCAATAAATCACAAGATCATTTAAAAATTGATTGCTCAGATTTTCTTTTGTAATAAAATAAAGTAAAGAAGCATAAAAATCACGAACTCAACATATTCACGTATCAAGATTTGTATACTTTAAAAAGAAGCAAATTAAATATAACTGCATGTGCAATGGAGGGACAGATCAATGATGGACAGAATTGAACAGATTGACAGGTTTAATGGGCTGGATCAGAGCTGTGGGGGGACGGGGGACAGGGGGGGACTTACATCTCCAGGGGCAACAACGTCATTGCAGAAGTAACAGCCAAGTCGATGACCAGGTATGTTGGAGAACAGAGACATTCCTAAAAATATGAGCAGTATCAGAAATAAAATGCAAGCTGTTATTTACTATTTTATTGCAAAGATATGGGAGGTAGTCATGTCCACAATCACACCAGCCAGCAAAAAATATTGTCAAACTATTTTGTCATCATCCACATATTTCAGCCTCGTGTTTAATGCCGCTTTTGTTTCCAGAAACATTTTTATCCACCACAAAGCTTCAGCTTTCGCGCTTCAGTTCATAAAATCAGATTTGAGTCGTTATTAAAAAAAAAAAAACCCACACCACATTATTAATGCTAGGCCACTCCGAGGGTGTCTCAAGCCACTTCTTGTTTACAGGAATAAGGTCACATGCCCTATTGATGCAAAGCTCAGACTCATCGAACATCATTTAATGTTTGATTTACACAAAAGTGTATACGTTTCGTTTGTCTTCTTTTCCTTTCGGCTGTTCCTTTTTTTCCCCTCAGGGGTCGCCACAGCGAATCATAGCCCGTTTGATTTTGGCACAGGTTTGTACGTCGGATGCCCTTCCTGACACAACCTTCAGCAAGGGGCAGAAACACGCCGACGGCTATGCAGCTCCTCTTTTCGAAAGTCAGCAATGGTTCTTTTACATGAACCTCTCACCATAGACAGTGAGAGACACGGCCAGCCTTTGATAATCCAGTTAGCTGCACTGGGCGGTCAGTTTTCTTTATACAACTTTCTCAAAATCGGAGTCCAAAGCTTGTCCAGAAGACTCCAACAGGATATGGCTTAAAACTCCTCAATGTCCTTGTATTTTCAACTCTAAAATGTAAATTGTTTATCCTTCAGTTAAGGTTGGCATTTGAAAAGTTTATTTAAAAAAAAAAAAAATCCCTGACAGCGTTCTTGAGATATAGTCTTCACTAGGATGGCTTGGATGCGCGGACTTATGGACAGTCCGAAAACATAATAGGCAGTGGTGGCTTAGTGGATAAAGCGATGGCTATCACTACTGTTGGGCCCTTGAGCAAGGCCCTTAACCCTCAATTGCTCAGTTGTATAAAAATGATAATTGTAAGTTGCCCTGGACAAGAGTGTCTGCCAAATGCTATAAATGTAAATAATGCCTCCGGTCCTGGCAATCGCCTGCACGGAGACTTACATAAACTAATCTCACTCATTTGAACCATTGCGTGATTGTCAGTACGAGAATGTACACTGATCAGAGACAACTTTAAATCCACTAAAAGGTTAAGTGAACAAGACAAGTTTGTATATCCAGGGATCCCTCGCTACTTCGCGCTTCAATTCACACGACTTGAGTGCATTGCGTTTTTTTTTTTTTAAATATTCATCGAATTAAAAAATAAGAAAATTAAGGAAGAACGGGGGAAAAGTTAAGGAAAATGCCACAAAACAAGGCAAATTATGCAAAAAAAATAATAAAAATAAACCACCCAAAACCTCCCATCAAAACTAGTTAAATTTTTGTGAGGTGTGCATCTGAGTGCGTGCACACGCTTCTGTATGTATTTATATTTTATTTACATCTTATGCATAATTTTTTAATGTTTAATTGTTATTATAAGCATTTATAGCATTGGATATGTATTTATTGATATTATATACACACATACATGTATGTATATCAGGGATCCCAGCAAGGTTTAGAAAAAAACCCACTAGGTAATAAACAACCAAATGCCAAGTCCACTATTCTAGGTACTAAGAATTTCTATCTAATAATTTAATACAATCAAAAGGAAATAAAATGAATGAATAAAGTGTGTAATGGACCCATAGGTTCTACCTGGTGTTGCTGGAGTTGAAGCTGAAGAAGAGTCTGATGTTGACACCGAAGATGCTTCCCTGGAGTCCTCAGAATCGGAGTCTTTGGGTCTTTTAAGGCCGTGTCTCATTACAACAAAAGTGTCAAATCCAAGAGCTGCATTAACCACAAGCTGGAAGACATGTGCAGGGTGTTTATAATGCTAGAACTCTAGGTCATCATACTCCTCATTTCTTGCAGAGATTTCAATATGACAAAGTTGATTCAGTGAACAAAGTCAAGCATCTTTGTTTTTTCTTATTTTCTGTATTAACAGATGTTTTTTTGCCCGTTATAGTTTAGAAAAGAATGCACCACTTCTTCATTGATGTACAATTCAAATCAGTTAGTATACCTTTCTCTGGCTAGCTGCGATAACCGTGGGGAGCCATCGACTCTCCCGTGTGTCCATAAGCAGGAAAATGACATCATGCTCCGAAATCAGCATTTCCAATTGTTCCACATCTTTCTGTGCTTGAGCAATCATTACGTCAGAAAAATTCACAGGATGCCCAGGCATCGGGATGGTTATGTTGAATCCCTTGGCATTCTGAAACAGTCAGAGAAAGTTTATTTTTCTTATTAATATATGAAATATGCTCCTTTTATAGGATAGTGAGGTTGTGCAGGGCTTTGATCCTGACCTTTGGGTATGGGTTTCCCATAACCATAAGAGTAAGGTGAGTGGGATACTTCAGAATTTCCTGTGTGTGTGTGTGTGTGTGTGTGTGTACGCGCATGTGTCTGTGTTTTAGAAATGCCCCCAAATCAGCTAGCATACATTTAGATCAGGGGTCACCAACCTTTTTGAAACTGAAAGCTACTTCTTGGGTACCAATTAATGCGAAGGGCTACCAGGTCGATACACACTTGTGACATAACATATAATTAAAGGTAAATTTGTTATTATTAATAATAAATGATATTCATCTACGTCAGGAGTCCGGAACCTTTTTGACAGAGAGCCAAAAGAAAATTTTTTTATTTTTTTTAAATCTAATCCTCTGAGAGCCAAATGTATTTTTTAATACCGAGACACGTGCTGAGGTTCACTTTCATGCAGGCACTTAGGCTTCCATCTATGACATGTGACCGCAGGTTGGTCTTGATGCTTTTCAGGTGTGAGAAGGACTACTCGCGTGCACATGTGTAGCCAAACATGGTCAATATGACAGGACTCACACTGCAGTGTTATGTGACAGGAAGCAAGTTTTGGCAATCAGCTGGTCTGCTGGTTGAAGTTTTTCATTCTGTCCATTTGTGTTTTGCTTGCCAGCTCTGCTTGGCTTCTTGCACATGAGCTGATCAAAACGAGGGAAATTTACCTTTTTACCAAAAAACAACTAGTGCAGGTTGTTGCATATAATCCAATAAAATTCGAGTTTCAAGGTATCGGCACCACCCACACACTGCAGTACAGAAAAGATTGGCTCTCCGCTGCGTGCCACAGCGACAAGTGGCATTGAAAATAGATGTATAGATTGAAATGCATGAGAATTATTTATGTTTCTTGTTTTATTTGATGGCTTTTTTCTGTATTTTTATTTAAAGGACAGCGAAATTATGTCTTAGTTATTCTGTCCAGAAAGGCCACTCGCAAGAGAGAATGGCATGTCTGGCTCGTGAGCCATAGGTTCCCGACCCCTGAACAGGCTCGCGGGCGACTCATGTCCTTGTGGGCGACCTGGTGCCCGCCGGCACCATGTTGGTGACCCCTGCTTTAGATGTTGCCGCGTGAGGCAAAAAAAAACAATTGAAGGGCGATCATGATCACCACTTTTCAACAAATCAATACTTCACATCAATAGGAATAAGTCTCCTGATATCACAATAAGCAGTGTAATAGAAAGAATTTAGAGCAAAATTTACTGACTTACAATGTTTCTAGCTGTGCACTGGCATGACTACAGCACGATGCCTTGAGATTACTTGAAATGACGTAGTGCAATGCAAACAATACATGCAACAATAATAAAATGGTGATCATGCATTGAGTGCTAGCACACATTTTTTTAGCTACATCTGAGAGAAAAACAATAACGTCATGAATCCTCAGCAGAAAGAAGAGATACAGGAATCTATAATCAAGCCAGAATGGCCAATCGATATTGTGAGGGAGACTGCAGATGATGAAAGGAAATAACGAGCACTAAGCCCAAGTATCAAACAGGCTTTTGTATGTACCTTCTCTCCGAATGCAACCACTCGCAACAACATTTTTGCCACTTACTTAAAGGCATACCCACACTATCAGCTTCTCATAAAAGCCTGGTAAAGCAATGCATGTGTGTGTGTGTGTGTGTGTATATATATATATATATATATATATATATATATATATACACACACACACACACACACACACACACACACACACACACACACACACACACACACACTTCCCTGACCGGCTTCATCAGGATTATACTGAAAAACGTCCACGTACGCTTTCCTTCTTTACAAAGAGAAATAGTCCACTGCACATGTTTCCAAATAAATAAACAAACATATTTAAAAATACTACAACCAAAATTCCAAAGTGTTTAGAACCTTATCAGATGTCATTAGCTTCCTTTGACTTTAACGCAGTGCTTCTCAATTATTTTCTGTGGCGCCCCCCCCAGGAAGCAAAAAAACATTTCACGCCCACCCACCGCCCCGCGACCGACTATAAATACTGTACTATTATTTGTCTATAAAATTGTTATTAGTACCTCTGCATAACATTGTATCTTTATTAACATTAAATCTTTTTTGTAACAGATTTAAAAATGTTAATGAAGTTTTTCTTTATTGAAAGTTGAACTATATTTCATTCTTTTTTGTTTTTAAAGTGCACCAATGTGCCTGAAATAAATAAAAAAAAAAAATACATCCTCATTTAAACTCATTCACCTTATTTATGTCTTAATATCTCCGTCTCTCTCCACCTTTCTCTTAGTGCTTGTTAGAAAATATTCCATGCTATTTCTTGAGGGGTTGTTTACTGCACTTCATATCGTTTTCTCATGCGAAAAATCACTACAAGCGCAACAATGAGAGCGCTATTGCTAACTAGTGGAGTGGAAGTGCAATTACACTTAATTCTCATACACTATTCCAGAAAAGCATGATCTCCCAGCCATTGGCTAAATTTGAATCACGTGCCAGTTACTTTTGAGTCTGTCGCAAGTCCATGAGTATGCGGGCCGCGAGCACTGAACCGCGAATGGTCAAGGGCCTAATGTATTTCTAACTTTTCCAAGGCTGTGGTGTAACGAGGAATCTGTAGCTTGCGGCCAAAACACGTTATAGCATCTGTATGCAAATTGTATCTATTTATCTTTCCGTGATATTTTTCCATTGATTCTTATGTCAATTTCAAAGCAGCCAGGGAAGTCAGAAGGGTTGTAACACATCCATGTTGAAATTTTTGTCCTTTATAATCCCATCTTCATAACCCTCATTATTCCCCACATAGATCCATGTTTATAGGCCACCGCTGGCACAATTCCATAATCATAAAGCAGGATAATCATGCAGTTTCACCTCAAACGGTACACGATCATCCACTGTGCCCCCCTGAGTGGTTGACACAGTTCATGGCAGCACGGTGTGACAAATTGATCACAACTACGTTGATGCATGAAAGACCAATCGCAAATAACATGATGGTATGATGGCCGCGAGTGGAAACGAAGGATCACGATACATCATCTTCATGTCATGAGTGTTTGATCTGGGAGTATCTGCTAGACAGGAATGGCGCTGCCCATTAGTCTGAGAAAAAAACCCCCACCGCTATTAATTAGTGGGCTCGTGCCCCTCTTCTAAACCATGTTTAATTGTTAAATCAAGTTAAGTTAATTAGTATTTATTGTAAAACAGGGCAGTGGGTTATCAAAGGCCAGCCATGTCTCTAATTGTCTCTGGTGAGAGGTTCATGTAAAAGAATCATTGCTGACTTTTGTAAAGAGTAGCTGCATAGCTGTCAGCGTGTTTCTGCCCCTTGCAAAGGGTTGTGTCAGGAAAGGCATCCGGCGTAAAAACATATGCCAAATCAAAACATGCGAATCATAGATTTGCTGTGGCGAGCCCTGAGGAAAAAGGGAACAGCCGAAAGGGAAAGAAGGCGTATTTATTGTAAAAGTAAATTAATCTAATGCTGTACAGCTCCCCTTTAAGATGATAAAAAAGTTAAATACGACAAACACGTGATGGATTCTTTGACATGTTAAAGGAAAATCATTAGCAAATGCCTCAGGTAGGTTCACAAAAGCTGCCAAAACAGGTTTAATACCATCATTCCGCCAATATTTTTATTCAACTCTCTACTTTTCATCTATATAGGGATACGTCATAAAAACACCTGTCTGCTCTGCCACGTGTGTGTGTGTGTGTGTGTGTGGGGGGGGGGGGGGGGGGGTGAGATGAGCTCAAAAGGTCAAAGACAATTTCTGTCGGACAGTAAGCATATGAAAATCTTCTCTCCTGATTTTTATGATCTGGGTGACATGGACAGGTCCGTTTACAGATGTGTTAGGGGCGGTCAACTGCATCCCAAATACACCGCATCATTTGATCACCGATTCAATCAGCGATGATCGAGGATGAAGGGCCGCCCACTAATTGCAGTAAACCTGGAGTGCGTGTTGGACACTAGTTGATAGGAAACGATTAATGGTGAATAAATAATAGGGCAAAGCCAGAGGGACTGTACTAACTACAGTTCTTGAGAAGGTAATGGCAGAAACCTGAGGTTCATTGTAGTCCATCTGTGTGGATGACGTTACTCAGATCTTTGTCATGGCAACACTGCTGGGATGAATGAGAAACAGCAAGATGTTCTGAAAGCACTGGATAAGACCGCGGCTATACACACGTTAAATGTGGCACTGTATCTGCAGACAACACCCTCGTTATACTGGTGAAGTCAGGCCTCTATTATTTTCCATAATACGGAGCATACGTCCAAAAATACATCTTATAGTCTGGAAAACAACAAAAGATAAATGAAAAGATAAAAATACAAAAGCCTACTTTTAGGACTAATAATACAGATATGACTGGATTTAAATGGGTTACTTTATTACTGGATGGCTTTTCATATATTCTCATTGCTAATTAAACCACATACACAGTATAATTAATGGTCTCAAGTCAGGTCTGCTGTGCTTTCATGCTTAACATGGTGCATGAAAGGAACAGGAACACTTGTTCACTTCCTTTGATCATTCATTTACATTGTAGTGTGAAAAAATATTTATCCATGTATGTAAACAAACAACAACAAAAAAGAAAAGAAAAAGAGACACATGACCGAATAAGACTGAAACATGAATTGCTCACATTCTGATAGCTCATCACGCCTGAAGGAGGATTTGATGTGTGTGTGCATATGTGAGAGCATGATGACGAGGACTAGAGAATTAATTATGGAGGAGATAACAGAGCAGTGTCTAATTAGCTCTAATCAAACTTGGGTTTTGGAAAGGTAAAGTACGAACTGCTCATTAGTCTAACAGGAGGAGACGATCAATGCAGGAAACATCAATGAATTATGAGCGGTGTATAAACAACGCAGAACATTCATTCACCAAAATTAACAAGCAACAATTCTACAGAGGAGGACATGGAGATTATGGGGGAAGTACTTGAAAAACCACACAGACCCAAAAATATGAAGCAACTTGCACCCGGAATACCTTGATCCGGCCTTCTTCTCCCTGTTCTATATATAAAAAAACATCCTTTTCGTTCAGGAATAATCTGACACTGCTGTCTGAAGACAACTGGTATCAAGCAGGAAGGTTTCTGAGTAAGCAGTAGCATCCATCCAGGTTATTAGATTGCTTTAAGAGCATTCATGGCAGACAGGCAGATTTTCTCCAGTAGTGTCAGTTATTGCCATCAACACACACAAAATTACATGTGCCCTCTGTCTGTTGCGGTTTTTAAAACATCCTAAAATGACAGTGCATTTGCGTTTACATTTATTTATTTGCTGCCCACCTCATTACTAATTGCTATTGCTGAGAGAGATTTTATATATATACAGTCAAACCTCACCTTATGAAAGACCCAATTAACGAAAAATCCAAGTTACGAAACGCCTTTACGTAAAATTTTCGTCTCTGAATACAAAAGAAAATTCTAGTTACGAAACGCAAAATCTCGATAGAGTTGCCCTCCCATTGACTATCTCCCATCTAACAACACCCCGCCGGCCTGCCATTGGCTAGGAGGGAGCTGCATCTCCATGATACCCATGATACTTTTTTAGTGCCTTCGACCCATTGTTCGTCACGGGTCGAAGACATGATAAAAGCATCATGCGTATCAGAGTTGCTCTCCCATTGGGTATCTCCCAACACCCCGCTGGCCTCCCATTGGCTAGGAGGGAGCGGCATCTCCATGATACCCATGATGCTTTTCGTGTGCCTTTGACCCACTGATCGTCATGAAGTTCTAACACGTGTAAAGGACAGAGTTACTGTTGTTTCGTGAGTTTTTCGAGTGTACTTATTGTAACTTTATTCTTCATTAGTCATCGTGGGCCCCAAGAAAGTGATTCCCGGTGTGAGTGAAATGAAGAAGCGGGCTCGTGGCATGCGGTTGAATTATATCGCAAAGGAATATGGCAGAAACCCATCTACCATTGGTACGATATTGAAGCAGAAGGAGACCTTAAAAGGTATACTTTTAGAAGTTTTAAAGAGTTTAGGGGGTAGTATTGGGGGCCTTGGAACGAATCAGGCCTTTTACATGTAAAATGCGACTCTACTTATGGGGGGTAGAGAAAAACAAAACAAAAAAACAGCATTACAAAACCACTTCTGGAACAAATGAATTTCGGAAGGCGAGGTATGACTGTATGCATGTGTGTGTGTATATATATATATATATATATATACACACACACACACACACACACACACACACACACACACACAGTAAAACCTCCGCTGACGAACGCTTAAGCTCACGAACTTTTCGCCTCAAGAACATTAAATTTGCGAGCATATAGTCTCTGCTGACGAACTAGTTTTCGGCGGACGAACCAAACCACGCGGTCGAACAGCACCACGGTGGCGGCCACGAGAAGCTGACGCACGCTCACGGCGTCACAGTTCGTCACCCCCTTTCTTTGAGTGCGGAAGTGGTTTGTGTTTGATAGACATTTTGGACCATATTGAGTGTACTTTTGCTATTATGGGACCGAAAAAGACGAATCACGAATTTAATCCATTCCGAGCGCGAGCTCGTAAGCCAAAAAGTTCGTTCGATGAAACAAGCATTCCCATCGAAAATAACAGAAAACCAATTAATCTGTTCCAACCCCCTCCCAGACTCATTATCTGACACAAACACATATATTTGACATAATATATTAAAGATAAACCGGTAAAAACAATAAATATTTCGTAATACTACACGTAGATTAACATTAATAATAATAAATCAACTAACTCTTCTGATCATCAACTGTGACAAAAATGTCACATGGGCAGGCATGAGGTGGTGTGTAACAGAGGAGGAGAATTTTGTGCATGTGCACGCTACGAATGCCATCAAGGAAAGGTGGCGAGGTCCCAAAAGGCCAGTGCTTCTCAAATAGTGGTGTCATGCTGCGGGGGCGCACACGTATGACCATGGGGAACATGCTTTTTTGCCATACTGTACTAGAATTAAGTGTAATTGGGCATCGTGGCAGTCGGGCTCTCAGTGTTCCTTATGGTGAAGAGGAAAAGCACAGAGCAAACGATATGAAGTGCAGTAAACACTATTTATAGTCACACTGTGGGGGGAGGGGGTGATTTTTTTTCCCCTTCTCCTTCTTTCTCCTGTGAGAAAGAATACAAGGCTAATCGGCGAGGAAAAGCTATTTCCCCAGCAGAGCTCGTAAATCAAAATTTTGTTCGTTGGATGGGGCGAATTTTTGGTAGGATCGAAGCTTGTATCTTGGAAAATTTGTTAGAAAAGACACTCGAGTCAAGGTACCACTGTATTCAGCAAAAAGTGATCAATCAACTTTTTTTTTTTGGAACATTTATCTTCTTTGGCTCTTTATGTAAGCACATTTATCTCATTTCCCCCACTCCAAAACATCTTGGTTTCTGGTTTGACATTTTAAAATGTTGTTGAATATGAATAATTTTGAGCCTGAGGAGAAGAGGAGGTTAATGAAACAGTGGATGAACAGATGGAGTCAATCATGGAGAGACGACTGAATTGTTGGAAGAGAAAATATAACCTCTCCGAGAGCTAAACAACATTCCTACACAAAGCATGGCTCAGAATCACAGTTTCAGCGGCAGTGTTTCTTCGCCATCATGACGATTATGCAGAGGGACACAAGTATGCTTCTGACACACAGGAAATAGTCTTGTTGCTTGGCAACAGGATTATACAGGATCTAATTTATGCGGGACAACCGAGAACACAGTTATGACCGAATGAGATGCAGGGCTGAGGGAAAAATACACAAAGATGTGTCTAGAGGATGTGAGACAACTTATTTATGTTCACACAATAAAAATGTTTTCAGTTGAATTAGCCTTCAGAACCTTTTTAAAGCATTTCATGGAAGAAGCCTCATTTGCTCGAACCAAATGAAACCAAAATCTGATTTTTCATCAGACACTCCCATGTTTCTCAGCATACTTTCCACAAATTCTGGATTCACATAAGGAAAGTCATCTATTGCCTCACTGTAAAATGAGATGACCCAGTGATGCTTTGTGACTGGTGGATCACGGGATCACGTACAGACCATCTTTTCCTTTCGGATGTTCCCTTCAGGGGTCGCCACAACGAATCATCCGCCTCCATCTCACCCTATCCTCTGCATCATCATCATCTCTTACACCAACAACCTTCATGTCCTCCTTCACCACATCCATAAATCTCCTCTTTGGTCTTCCTCTAGGCCTCCTGCCTGGTAGTTCCAACCTCAGCATCCTACCACCAATATACTCACTATCCCTCCTCTGCACATGTCCAAACCATCTCAATATAGCCTCTCTGACTTTGTCTCCAAAACCTCTTACATGTGCTGTTTCTCTGATGGACTCATTCCTGATCCTATCCATCCTCGTTACTCCCAAAGAGAACCTCAACATTTTCATCTGTGCTGTCTTTTCCTCTGCGCCACTGTTTCTAAACCATACAACATTGCTGGTCTCATCACCGTCTTGTACACTTTTCCTTTCATTCTTGCAAAAGCGTAAAATGCCTGATACACAGCACAGGAAAACGGTGCCGTTATTCCCTCCAGAGCGAGAATCACAAAATCATTTTATGAGTCATATAGGGAGAGATGGAGGCAGATCATTTGCTGTGGCGACCCCTGAAGGGAACAGCCGAAAGGAAAAGAAGAAAGAAGAAGATCATCACTTACTGCATTCTTACATATATAGATTAATTTATTTCTCATTTTTACAAAGGGTTTCAATAAATTCTGGAAACAAATTCATATTTGAATATTATTTTATATAATTTGAATATTTATACCCAAAACATAATCTTGGTGATTAAAAAAGGCTGAAGGCAGTGAAAAGCTAAAGGCTGGAAAATGAGGCATCAACACATACGAAATTTAAACTAACGGAAATTAAATACCAGACAGGAAAAGCCCTGTAAATTGCCTTACCACACCCGGAAAAATCTTCCTTAATCTTTCCACTGCAGCCATGGCTTTAGTTTTCCCTCCATTCAGACAGTCCTCAAATTCATAAAGAGCTTGACGCACTGGGTTCGAGTAGGAGATCTTTGCATTATCCACAAATGTGATGTGTCTCACACCCCAGCCCTGAAGACAAGATAAAAAGCAAACTGTCTTCAGCTGAATAAAAATATACACAGATCAGCCAAAATATTAACACCAACTGATAGGTCTGTGGCTAAGAAGCCTCATACGAATCAATCTGCCATACACTGTGTGTTCTGACATCTTTCTAGCATAGCCAGCACAACATGCTGTTTTTAATGTTATGGCTGATTGGTGTATATGGCGATAGTAAACATTTGCGAGGGTGCAGTTCAGATCGATATGTCATGGTATATACAGGGTATGTTGCCATTGTGTGTGAGACGGAGAAATTTAATGTCAGAGTGAATTAGTCAGAAATTGTGACTAAAAGACCTGCATTAGGCTAATTAATCCTAAAACTTAATTAGTAAAAGGACAGGGCGGTTACACAAACCTATGATAGACATCCCAAACAAGACAGAAAAAACCCCAGCGGAATGCTGTATTGTTTCTCTTCAATAGCGTTAATGTTTCAATATTGGGATCTAACTCAATTATCTCAATAAACACGAGACTGAGACATGCGTGGCCTCCTTGTAGCTTCTTATTTGAGTTAAAAAGGCAACGTGAGTACAGACCGTGGTGGCCTGGTGCTGGATCACTGATCCCAAGATTGTGGGTTCAAGCCTCACTCTCAACAGGTTGTCCCTGTCCCCTCTAGTGCAGCTAACTGGGTTATCAAAGGCCGGACATGTCTCTCATTGTCTATGGTGTGAGGCTGTAAAAGAACCATTGCTGACTTTCAAAAAAAAAAGTGTGTTACTGCCCTGCGATGGCCTGACGAGCCATCCAGGGTGTACTCTACCCTCGCCCAGAGTCGGCTGAGCCGGGCACCAGCCTCCCCACGACCCTAATTTGGATTAAGCGGTTCCAGAAAATGATGAACTGAGCATTAAATGCGTTGTTGAATGCACATGTCTCACCATCAGTGTTCTTGCCACACTGCAGCCAAGTGTACCTGCTCCAAGCAAGAGACACTTTGTGGACATAACTTTATCCAAATCCAAAGAAGGAACAAGCCGCCAGCGCATCAACTTCAGATTAAGATCAACTGACGATTCTGCAAGCCTGACACACACACACACACACACACACACACACACACACACACACACACACACACACACACACAATTATTTGTATGAAATAAGACTTCAGGACAAACATTATGACCACCCTTGGAAGTGATACTACTCTCAGGAGTAATGATGACTGCTATAAACTAAACAAGAATGGCATGATCTGATTGGTTCACTATATTGAGGTTGATAGACATCACCCCGAGTGGATAATACTTGAATTTAAAACTCTGACAAAAACTCGTGGTTTGGCGCACTAAATTGGAGCATGCTACATGAAACTGTAAACATGACATACCCCATAATAATCTTGCCTTTATTTACTTTCATCATGCTTTCACTAGAACATACTAAACTCTGAAAGACTTAAAGACACTGTTTTAAAGGCACTTTTCTTAAGATTCAGTGTCGTGTGTGTTTAAACGCTGAAAGAGTTTCAAAACAAGAATCTTTAAAGTCAGTCTGACAGCGTACCCGTTTCGGGGATCGTTTTTATTAAATGTTTTCATTTTAATTACAGACGCTCCCCAACTTACGTTTTAGTTCGGTTCCGGACGGCCAAACATAAGATGAAAAAAACGTAAGTTGTTACTGTATGTTCCAGTGACATATGACGTTCATACTGTACTATACATCCATAAATACCTAACATGCTCCGTGATGTGATCTTTTTGCTTGTAAATGGTTCCAATGGTCGACGCATTCGCATGTTTTTCATCAGCATCAATTTTCTTGATAATGGCCATCTTCATTTCTAACAAAATGGCTCGCCGTTTTTTTCTGATTACCACCATCACTAGTAGGCTTACGCTTCTGACCAACCTTATTTGCTTAGGGTTACAGAAGTCCGCAAAACAGTGTAAACACAAAGATCACAGAGACGACGTCTTAACACAGGGGTAACACGCGGTGAACTGGGAAAGAGGGGCACGATCAGTCTGTCGTTTGTAAACAATGGAAGCAGCATCATTACGTCATTGCGTCAGCATACTACGAGAGCACGCTAAACTCAAAATTTGACAGTTTTTTTTTTTTTTTTTTTTTTAAACGTAAAATCGAAAAATACGTAAAACGAATGATCGTAAGTCCGGGAGCATCTGTACTCGCAACCTTCCCCATTGTAAAGACAACAAATTGATAAGAAAATAGTTAAATACACAACATATTAATTATTTATACAATACCTTTTGGGATCCATACATTCACTGAGATTGACACTTCTAGGTCCCATTGCTCCTTTGTGGTTCTTCTCCCAGCCCACACTCTTTGGACAAGCTTTGAAAAAGAAAATACTTTAATATTGTCATAATCATGACCTTTGTGAAATCTATTTTTTTTTTTTTTTTTAATATAAGCCACCAGCAAAAAACCAAAAAACAAAAACATTAAATTAAGAATATAACCAAGAAAAATTATAAAATCTTATTCTGAAATTGGCATAGAAAAAAAGCATTTGGGGTAATTCAAGATTTAAAGGTTCACAATATTTCTCAAACGCTACACGTAGCTGATGAACCGCACTATGGTACTCTACCAAATAGGCAAAAGTCTGCAGACACCTGATCGTCACATCTATGTATGCGATGCATTCCACCCTAGAAGGACTTCCCATTTGCGTTTCACAAAATTGTGAAGTGTGGCTATGAGGATTTGGCCATTCATCCATAAAAGCATTAGGGAAGTCAGGCACTGAAGTTGGGGGATGAAGCCTGGCATACAGTCATCATGATCAGTGAAGTATAAAAAATATAAACAGGATTATACTTCACTCTTAATTATAAAGTCATACATGATTTAAAGGTCATATAGGTACATATAGGTTTGTTCTCTTGAGAAAACCTAACAGAACTCATGTTCTACCAAAAAAAAAAAAATGTAATGTTTTGCAATCTCAAAGTCCTTTAAATAGGGTACTTAATCCAATATAAATATTTAGTGGGAATTTAACTTGGGTAAATCTACAACCATTCCAGAGTTGAAGCTGCTCTACATGGAGAAATGGACCAAAATCCCATCCAAGTTGATATGCAGGACTGATCAACACTTACCACAAACTACAAGTTACAGTTATTACTGCTCAATAGGGTCAAAGTTTAACATACAGGTGTGTATATATATATATATATATATATATATATATATATTTTTTTTTTTTTTTGCATTTCAGCAGTGCACCACATGTGCGGTTCATCAGAGGTGTTAGCACACGTGAGGATAATTACCTGCAGAAAGGGACACACTGGGCAGTTTGAGCTCGAAAACAAGGCTATGCTGCACCGAGCGGCAGCCCTGGAAGGTCCTGTCTCTGAAACACACAATTTCGACCACACCCAGTTGGGAGCCCCTATAACACACATACAAACATGTTTACAGCAGTAACATTAAACTACAATACAGCACAGATGAATTCTGAATTATAAGGTTACTGAGATTAAAATATTGCTAGCAAATGCTACGACTCAAAAATGTAAACATGTACAAGCGCAATATCCGTGATGAGGACAAATCTTTGAATTAATCTCTGAAGTCACACAAACACATTAAAATACGGATTCTTTTAGAGTGGAACTAAACTATATGCATATAGATATATAGTATTTAATATAATATATTTATGCTGAAATTTTTGCTCGTGCTTAGCGAAATATTGAACAGCGTTCAGGAATGTAGTGAAGATTTGTTGATATAAACGGTTACTATCAGTGGAATGTGTGATGATATGCTGTGAAGTGTTCTGATGTAAATTCACCATTTACTGGCAAGGAGGATCAGAAAATTACGAAGAGGCCAACCAGGATGTTGCGGCAGTGTGCATGGGTCGTATACACCCACAGTTACCTTCAAAGCAATTACAAAAATACAATTAATTAAAAAAAAAAAAAAAAGGTTCTTGTTAAGACACACACATACAGATATATATACATATATACACACATTATATACATACACACACTACATTATATACATATATATACATACATATACACATACATATACATACATATATATATATATATATATATATATATATATATATATATATATATATACACACACACACACACACACACACACACACACGTACTGTACATACACACACTATATTATATACACATACACAAACACACCAGGTGCTTAACCTGGGTTAACTCCTAGGGGTTCGGTCAGTCTCAGGGGCTCAACGGAGGTCAAAACACACACCCGACTCATATTATATCATATTACATCACTGGCTGCAGGTGATCACGCTACATTGCTTGGCCAATCTGTGCTGCCGTGAATTTGGTGCGCTCAGTAGTCGACTTGTGACTGTCGCTATGGTACATCATTTGATTTCTTTCTTAAATGTTTTAATACATACTATGTTGGACAAATACGTACAACATGGATTCACATATATAACAGAACGTGATTGGAGTCAGCATCCTATCTGCATGATTTGCAATGCTAAGTTAAGCAATTCTAGTCTAGTACCAGCAAAGCTAAAGGAACACGTCCTTAAGCTGCATGGAGATGGGAATACAAGAACACAACGTTTGCTGAATTCAAGGTGAAGACAACCAGATTTGATGAAAAGGCTACTCTTCCTGCTCTCGGCTTTGTACCCATCAACAAACCGATCCTCACAGCATCGTACGAAGTTGCTTTCCTGATTGTAAAGCAAGGCAAACCACACGCCATCGGTGAAACACTCATGAAACCAGCTGTGCGTGATGGCGAATGTAATGCTGGGAAAAGCGGCCAAAGTTAAATTATCCCAAATTCCTCTTTCACATGGCACCATCAGCGACAGAATAAAGGACATGAGTAACGATATCTTAGCTCAAGTAGTAGCAGATCTGATTTCAAGCCCGGCAAAATTCAGCCTCCAACTCGACAAAACCACAGACGTTTCTAATTTAAGCCAGCTTGCTGTATTTGTGTGCTGTGTGAAAGACGACATAATGAAGGAAGATTTTTTATTTTGTAAGCCTCTTACAACAACTCGGGCAGCTGATGGGAAGAAACTTGTGGATGACTTCTTTAGCAACAACAATCTTTCGTAGGATATGATTTCTGCACTTTGTACTGACGGAGCTCCAGTCATGCGAGGAAGTCAGTGTGGTTTTGGTAGGCTAGTGAAATCTGATGCACCACATCGTTGTTACGCAATGTTATGTTCTGCACAGACATGCATTGGCAACAAAAACCTTGCCTCCAGAAATGTCATAAGTATTAAAAATAGTGGAATGTGTGAACTGTGCGCGAAATAATGCGCTGAGGCACCACATCAGTGATCTGTGTAAAAATAAATAAAAAAATAATAATAAAAAAAAAGGGCTCTGAATTCGAGATACTTCTGTGCCATCCTAACGTGTGGTGGTCATCCCGGGGACACATGCTGAATCGTGTTTTTGCCATTTGTGAGGAATTAGCCCTGTTTTTGCAAGAGCACCAACACCGTCATGCAGATTGCTTTAAAAATTCATTCTCATTTTAGCGTACATGGCTGATATATTCGCAGATCTCAATCATCTCAATCAGCAGATGCAGGGTGGTGGAGTCAACATCATCGAAGCGGAATAAACCCTGAAGGCTTTTCAAAAAAAAAAATAGCGTTATGGAAACAACGAACACAAAAAAAAAAAAAAAGATAACTTTGCAAACTTTCCCCTGCTGGACAACTGTGTAAGTACAATCAAAAGATGTGTATGGAATCTGAGACATTTCTGTACCCATAGAACTGAAGCAAGCAATTGCCACACACTTAGAGGAGCTTGCAAAGTCTCTTGACAGATATGTGAGGAGAGTCTACAAGAGAGTCATGTCCAGCACGGGTGAGACAGCCATTCACGTTTGATGTTGAGACAGCAGATGTCAATGATGAATGTCTGTCTTCCTTTCGGCTTTTTCCCTTTTACTCGGGAGTCGCCACAGCGAATCATCTGATTCACACGTTTGATTTGGCAGAGGTTTTTACGTCGGATGCCCTTCCTGTCACAACCCTTTTAGCAAGGGACAGAAACACGCTGACGACTTTGCAGCTACTCTTTACGAAAGTCAGCAATGGTTCTTTTACATGCCTCTCACCATAGACAGTGAGAGACATGGCCCGCCTTTGATAACCCAGTGAGCCGCACTGGGGGGGTGGGGGGGGTGGGGGGGGGGGCGTGACAACCTTGTGGAGAGTGGGACTCGAACCCCCAACCTTTGGATCAGCGATCCAGCGCCCTATATGACTAGACCACCACTGCCCCATAGCAGGTGTCAATGATGAATACCTTGACGAAATCATTGAAATTCAGCAGAGCCAGGTTCGACAGCAACTCTTCAGAACAACAATGCTCAACAACGCTCTCAACGTTTTGGTGTCAACAAATGGTAACGTATCCTGTTCTTGCTAAGAAATCCCTGGAACTTTTTATACTATTTGTTCCAAACATATCTTTGCAAACAATCCTTTTCAAGGATGTTGGACATAAATACAAAGAAAAAGGAACCGACTTTGCTGTGCTGTGAAAATGACATGAGAGTGGTGGCACTGTCCATGGTGAAGCCATGCATTTCTGAACTGGTCTCTCAAAAGCAACAGCAGAAGTCACACTGATTTGTAGTAAATATTCATTATTATTGTAGCCTGATGGAAATTAGGTGATGGGTGTGTGGTGAAATATTAAAAATGTATTGGAATACATAAGGTTAAAAATTAAAACCATTTCAGTGTGGTAGTATTAAAAAGGTCATGTCGTTGTGAAAAAGTATGCAATCTGTTCTGAGTTCATGCATTGTATTGGTTTTGTTCTTCGAACGCAGTGATGTTAATGCACAGTTCATTTTGGTACTCCAGTAAAACATGAGTTATTTCAAATTCAAGATGCAAGTATATTTAATTTTTCAATAAAAGAGTTCTGTAAATGCGCGTGTGAAACTGGTGGGGTTCAGTACCTCCAACAAGGTTAAGATAAACTGGCCTAAATGAATGCCTAAATGCAGGGCTCCCGATAGGTAGGTCTCCAAGTCCATGTTTGCTTTTCACCTACTTTCCTATCACTAACTGATTTCCTTCAGTTGTGTCCGTGTTCTCTCATCTATATTTTATCATCATCAGAACTCACTTCAGTTTATGAGTTCATGTTCTGTACAGCTTCTGATTTTGGCATTTTCTCCATTAACATTTATAATCCCACCTCAGTTGGACCATGTGTTTGTTTTATTCTGTGTGAGCCTGAATAGTGGTGTATGAGCATTTTTTTCTTGGTTTCAGTTCCATTAATAATAATGTCTTGTTTTGATTTAAATTTTTGCCCATCATGCAATTCAGCAAAAAGTAAACAGCCAGTAAGCATTGTGGCAACCTTATTGGGTTTTCTGCAGTGTTCATAGACAGAAACGGACAGACACCGGACAACCATTCAAGTCCTATTCCACGATTATGGTGCTCTGGTAGAAAGCACCGCGATGAAAATCACTACAAAAATCCATTCCAAGATTTAACTGGGCTGTGGTAAAGTTAAAATAATTAAATTTAAAAGATGTCATACATCAAGTTTTTTTTTGTTTTTTTTTTAACTTGGAAATTTCTTTGAAAAACAGATAAAATATGAAAAGTAATGTAGCAGTTCATGGCAGTGAGTGTCCAGAACAGCATCTCATCATTAATAAGTATTCAAGAAAGACTGGAAGAGAGAGGAGATTTCAGTCAATCTGTTGCCAGTTTGCTCTTTAATTGTTGATATTCCGTGCTTTTCAAAAGGCCATCTGTGAGAGTGGCATCTTTAATCACAATTGTACCTTCTTGAGATCTGTAAAGAATGAGCCCCAGTCTTTCAGCAGAGCCACTTCAACATTCTCCTCAGAGTATTTCACAAGGAAATACGGTACAGCTGTGACTCCACTCCGTGAACACAGACCATCATAGGCATCTTGAAAAGCTGACACCTAAAAATAGAAGGATAAATATAATGCATTACATAGGGGGTCCAGTCAAAGTAACATTACTGACAAGGGCTTGTAAATAGCAAACAATGCACAAAAAAAAAAAAAAAAAAAGTTTATATAACCCAGGATAATACAGTGGTATCTCGACTTACAAGTGTCCCTTATAAGAAACTTTCCATGATACGAGCTTCGATCCCACCAAAAATCTGCCCCATCCAACGAGCAAATTTTTGACTTACAAGCTCTGCTGGGGAAGTGGCTTTTCAAGGCCAATTCGCCGTGTACTCTTCCGTGTGTATTCCTCTGCGCTCCGAGAACGCCTTGTGCAGTGCTTCTCAATCATTTTCTGTGATACCCTATACAAGTAGTGTTTACTACACTTCATATTGTTTGCGCGGTGCTTTTATGTACACCATAGGGAACACCGTGAGAATGCCACTGCCACCTGGTGTACAGGATGCACCATCACACTTAATGCTGGTCCAGTATGCTAAAAAAAAAAAGCATGTTCCCCAGGGTCATACATGCCAAATTAGCCTCAATAAAACAGTTAAAAAAATGTAAATAAGTAAAATTAGTAGAGAAAATTAAGTGTTATTCTTAAGTTGAGACGCACTTACTGCATTGTTTATTATTTATTGTTACTGTACGTGTTATGGTGAAACGTTTGTTACAGGTTTATCTTAACTACATCAAAAATACGTATTTGTGTCAGGTTATACGAGTTTGGGAGGGGGTTGGAACAGATTCATTGGTTTTCTATGGGAATTTTTGTATCATCTAACGGACGTTTCGACTTGCAAGCTCGCCCTGGGAATGTATTAATTTTGTAAATCGAGGTACCACTGTACTTGGATTTGATTTTTATGTATCCAAGAAAATCTCCACAGTCAACCAGGCAGACCAGTCGAAGAAAAACAGTTTGGCATACAAGATGTGAATCTGTAGTGAAAAATAAAGTAAATTGTCACTGATGACGTGGTGCTCTGTTCACATATAAACTAGAGCTACGTTCATAATGGTCAGGGCAATTCTCACAAACTGCTTTAACTAAAACAGACCACAGGAAGAGACTGAATGACTCAATGCTGCACAGCTGTAATCGAAGTTTAACTGCAACAGTGATTAACTTGACAATTTACTACGAATAAAAACCATCACTTTCAAACACTGCTCACAAAGCAAGAGTTTTCATTACAAAATACAAACAGGTTGGGTTTGGAGGGATCTCTACACTTTGTTTTTGGGTTATAAAAGGCCAGGTGGAGACACAGACCACCATCCTGTTGAAACACTACATGATTGGTTACACAAGGTTAAGTAAGTTGTTGTGTGTGTGTGTGTATATATATATATATATATATATATATATATATATATATATATATATATATTGGGTATTAGCCGAGGCGGCAGCCCTTCATTTTCCACCTGGCAGTCATAACTTATCCTGAGGTTGTTTAGAGAGTAACCGCTCCCATCAATTCCATCTTACTCTTCACACACACTCTCGCTCAAGTTATGCAGAACAACCCGGTCAAAGAAAAACACAGCATAAGTAAATAATGTGCAGGATGGAATTTCACAGTGTTTGGTGTCTCAGCGAATAGATAAATGTTTCATGTGCTTATGATAAACATTTTCTCCCACACTACTTAAGGTAGCACGCAGTTTTCTGAAAACTAAAAACAAGACTAGAAAATTGAGAAAATATTTAGAATTTACAATAATTAAAAAAAAAAAAAAAAAAAAAAAAAAAAAAAGACTGACCGTCACAAACAAGGAACCGAAAGCAGACATTTACTCAAAAGAAATGTGAAAGACTGCTGGCAATTATGCCAAAATACATGAAAAGCGCTAATTAAATCTCGGTTATTCCACCAAATAGCAGCTTGTGCCCATCTCAGCCAATGTTTTTTTTAACTTTAAACACCCCCCACCTCATTACAGTTATATAGATCTGACATGATTTTGGATTTGATTGACAGACATGTGTAAAGGAGTTTTCTAATTGCTTTAATGTCATAAGCCTCTGCTTGACATTCTGCCAAATCTGCTGACCCCTATTACCTCAGCTACAC
Source organism: Plotosus lineatus (assembly GCA_024760905.1). Lineage (NCBI taxonomy): Eukaryota > Metazoa > Chordata > Actinopteri > Siluriformes > Plotosidae > Plotosus > Plotosus lineatus. Next base: position 13,362,896 of record CM045732.1, read on the forward strand.
GTTTTCCACACTTTCATGCATCCCTCAGACTGGGTGTCCTGTTCAGTGTGTATAGCACAGACCAGTGCAGTTGGGGTCAAAATGCAATGTGTCCTCGTGTGTCTATGACAAGTAATTTAACACTGAACAATCCTAAAACTTCTGCTTGAAGAACAAGGTAACATGCCTTATGTTTTTTAATTTACAATTTCAGTCACAGGAAACAAACATTTACAAAGCTCACTTGTTGAGAGGAGAACTTCTGCTGTAGCAACACTGGATCCTTCACAAGCTGAATTCCTTCCGAAAAGCAGAGAGCAGGGAAGCAGAACCAGTAATAAAAATGGTATTTCTTTAGATCCTAAATAAGGGAAATATGAGAAACTATTGAAACACTCGGTATTCTTCACATACACACACACACACACACACACAACTCATGTGTTTTGAGGGATTGAGCAATTATGCAAAAATAAAAATCAAAACTGTTTACATTTTTATGTGAGGGACGCATCTGTGTGTGTATATTTATATTTTATTTACATCTTATGCATTATTTTTTAATGTTTAATTGTTACTATAAGCATTTATAGCTTTGAATTTGCAATTATTGATATTATATACACATACATGTATGTACACATCAGTCGGGGGTGGGGGGTGGGGGGGGAATCTCTGTCCCAATTAACCACGGAAAGTGAGGGATCCCTGTATATTGTGATCCCTCGATACTTTGTACTTCAGATTCTGCAGCTTCAGTGCATCCAAGATTTTATAAATATTAATTCAAAAAAATTTTTAAATAAGGAAATATAGGGGAAAATGAAGGAAAATGCCCCCCCCCCAAATTTTCCATTAACCGCGGAAAGTGAGGCATCCCTGTACACACACATTTTTATATTATATATATATAATAAAAAAAAATAAAAATAAAAAAAAAATATATATATATATATATATATATATATATATATATATATATATATATATAAATAATACACACACACACAAGGATCCCTCACTTTCCGCGGTTAATTGGAACTGCGATCCCCACGTGACCATCCAAATCCGTGAAGTAGGATCACCCCCCCCCCAACTGAAGTATAAGTGCATGTACGTAATATCAATACATATTCAACGCTATAAATGCTTATAACATTAAAAAAAAACACAAGATGTAAATAAAATATACACACACATATACAGATGGTATTGCATGAGAAGACGATGACACATTCCATAAGCGCACGTACACGCAGATGCGCGTGAACACATAACTATGTAACTAGTTTTAATGGGAGATTTGGGGGGGGGGGGGGGGGGTTTGCATAATTTGCTCTTTTTGTGGCATTTTCCTTAACTTCCCCCTATTGTCCCTTAATTTCTTAATTCGATGAATATTTATTATTTTTTTTTTAATCGCGATGCACTGAAGCCACATGAATTGAAGCGCGAAGTAGCGAGGGATCCCTTTATATAAACACACACTGGAATACCCACCGCAAATGTCAAGACAATGAATTTGCTTAGGACTGAAGGGTCTTCCACTGCTGCACCCGACTGTATAGCCATCCAAATCTGACAAGATAAGTCATGTTTCAATATCATGTATACAATACATCATATCAATAGATCATTAATAAGAGCTGAAAAAAGGTGTTTTGTCCACCTGACCTCTTGTTTTAAAAATGATCAACTTTTTACTTGGTGGTAAAGAAAAACGGCAATAATGTCACAGAACAAAATATTCATTCATTCATTTGTGAAGCCACTTAATCCTAATTAGGGTTGGGGGGGGGGTGACTGGCGACCATCTCAGCTGTACTCTGCACAGCTCGTCAATAGCCACCAATGCCTACAGCTGATTTCACCACTCTGCATGTTTTTGTACTTTGGGAGGAAACCGGAGTACCCAGAGAAAACCCACAGACGTACGGGGAGAACATGCAAACGCCACACAGAAACGGCTGAGCTGGGAATCAAACTCAAGCCTTCTTGCTGTGAGACGGACGTGCTAACCGCTATGCCACCGTGCTGCTCTTGAACAAAATATTAGATCATTCGAAAACTCAATCACAAATTTTGTTTGCTTTGCCTGCAAAACACAGCTAGTTAATGTTTCTTGTTTTTTGGAAAACTCAGTTCGACTATTTGTGAAAAGTGGTCTTTGTAAAATGTTGCTGAATCAGTAAAACCAATTAAAAAAAAATTACACCCATGAATACTGAACTAAAGTTATTAATTACATAGATTAACGAAGGTAATATTTTAGAAATTTAATAGAAAATATAGACGCATCCATCTTGTGCATCATGTGACACATTCAAGATTCCAAACATTCCTATGGAAGTTTTCCTTGTAAGGCTTATTCATTACGGATCCGGATCTATATTAGCATCTCTTATATAAATCTGCTTTGTGGCAAAAGTCTATAGTGAAAAACAGCATGGAAATAAAAATTACACCACCGACTGTGCCGATTGGCTGATGAAAAAGCTACTGGCAAAGCTAGGCTGGGGCATTTGGTTCAACTGCAAGAAACAAATATCAAGGAGTGAAGCATGACTTTTCTATTTTTATCCCACTCACACTTCAAACCGAGAAAATTATACAATGGCTTCACCTCATTAGCTGCTTTTACAAGAAGTGCCTTCTTGTCGATGGATTTAAAGGTTTCCAGGGTGTTGGTGTTGTACAGAGTTCCCTTCGCAGCACAACAGTAAGCTGGAGTGGGTCCATCACTGCACATGAACAAACTCATTTCAGATATTCAAACCAACACAAATTGTTCGTTACACAGTACATCATAACAAGTTCTCATTAGTGTAGCCGTCACACTTCAATCACTCAGTAACAGTAGAGCACACATTGTTCTTTTTAAGATAACTAAACATCTTATTGGGGATTGTTTCTCAAAAACAAATGTCACAAAGTCTTGTACACTTAAGATCGGGTAACATACAGACAGCTGCCATTAAGCTATTGTGTGTAATTCATTTAGAGAACACAACAAATGAAAACATGAAAGTTTCAAAAACATAGTAAAAACCATTATGTAGTATATAAAATATTGAGATCATAAATCTACAACAGAAAATTTACTAAGAGCAGGCAGCAGAAGTAGGAAGAGTTGTGCCGTCATCATTATACAATAGTTGCACGGGAAGGCAAACAGTGTAGCAACTTCTATTAAAAAAAAATAAATGTACAGTGATTCCTCGCTACTTCATGCTTCAGTTTCTGCGGCTTCAGTGCATCGCGGGTTTTTAAATATTCATCCAAAAATAAAATAAGGAAAAATAGGGAAAAGGTTAAGGAAAATGCCACAAAACAAGGCCAATTTTGCAAAAAACAAACAAAACTACCGCATTCGAGGTAATAAGACCCCCCCCCCCCCCAGTGTTTTTGATCTTGCGTCTAATAATCGCCTATGTGTACTGGGACTTACTAATTTTATTCGATCAGTCTCTGTAATGGTAAAATGAGGCATTCACTGCCTGCAAAAGTGAGTTTACATGGTATTTCAAGACCCGCTGCCACTGGGGAATGTCTATAATGCTCATCAGTAAGAACACATTTGATTGTTCCACCATGCTTTAAAAAACAGGAAAATATTTTGCTGTGTTCTCTTAGTAAATGTCCAACAACCAATGAACCATTAGAAACTGCTAAAGCAAAACTATGGGAAGCTGTGAATGATGGGAGCGATGAGCCAGATATGGACCTATCAAAGTGATGAATATTTTTCACCCTATTCTCCTGCTCACTAACTTCGTAAACTTAATGACGTTCCTGGCCATGTGCCTTTGTTTATGTTCGTGTTAATTGGCTCCGTTTATTTTTTCAGGCTTCATGTAAATCCCAGAAGTCTGTGAATTATTGATGTGGTTTTAAAACCCCATGTATGATATTTGGGTTTTTTCCACCCAAGCCATCAGGCCTGTACTTATCCTCGGTTTCCGTAGCGTGAAGCAACTACGAGTACAACTCCTCCTGGATGGGACGCTAGTCCATCACAGGTTACCTTCCCAGTATATTTTTACTGGTACCCATTTATACTGCTGGGTGAACAGAGGCACACTTGTGGTTGAGACCTTACCCAGGGGTCTTAGCACAGTGAGGATCTAACTGGGATTTGAATACACAACCTCCTGGTCATGAGCCCAACACTAACCACTACGCCACTGGTCCCTATGTATGATGTTAAACGTGCTAAAAATATGCTTCTTAAACACATATTGACAGTCTTACTCATTAATACAGTAAGAATGCAGTAAATTGTAGTAATGATTAACAAAACCTTTCATTTTGTACTGTGATACTATTTATTCATGAATAAAGTGCTTCGGCTCCTTACCAGAAGCTAGAGAAGACGCAGGGCATTTGAGTGTCATCATAGGGCTGAAATAATCATTAAAAACTAACTTAAAAAAAACCCATGAAGTTACAATTCAAGCAATCGTGTTCAAAAAAAAAAAAAAAAAAAGCGTACACATCTGCAACCAATTAGCAGGAGGGAGACAGAAAGAGCTCTCAGCCATTGGCTAAATTTGAATCACATGCCAGTATGTACAATTTGCCGGGGCTGCCGTTATTCAGTGCTTCTCAAATAATGGAGTGTAATATGATTATAACAACGTAAACTTTATTTTTCCATATTTTTGAAAACCGACATATAATTAAAAAGGTTGATAATTGAAGAAGTATACCTGTATTATACTACAGATAGCAGACCAATCAGGAAAAAAAAAAAAAAAAAAAAAAAAGTTCCTGTGTATATACTAATCTAAATTGGAAATTTTTTCCACTTTGCATTCTGAATATATAAAAACTTACTATCGTGCATCAATCCCGTGTGACTACTACCAGACATACCGGTAACCTCAGCATATCACATGCAATGGCAAAGTAATATATATTAATAAAAAACTTACAATTCAAATGCACTAAACTCCAGGGTCAAACGGGTCGGCAGGCCAGATGGATCACCTTATTCCACAGAAAACACATTACTTCGTCTTGACAGCTTATTTCCACATGAATAAAGGTATACAATTAGAGATTTTTCCATTATTAAAGGATGACAAAGTTATCTATTTCAATTGCAAAAAAATTGCATGTTGCATATTCTGTCCAGGGTATACTCTGCCCACGCCCCGAGTTGGCTGAGATGGGCACCAGCCTCCCCACAACCCTAATTTGATTTAAGCGGTTCAGGAAATGAATATTCTCTAGGTTAGGGTAAAATAAGGCTTAGCTGCAATAACCACACTCTAAAACCGATTATGAAACCAATTCAAAACATGACGAGTTTAACCTATGACACCAAGACATGAGGACAATGATATCAGATGATGGGAAGCTACTTAAAATAATTTTTCATTCATACATTAATTTATCCAGGAATAGTTTTCCAATAGTTTGTCCTTATCCTTTGTAAAATAGTCCACATTTTTCTGCCTGGCAGTTCCAACCTCAGCATCCTACTACAAATATATTCACTATCCCTCCTCTGTACATGTCCAAACCATCTCAATCTAGCCTCTCTGACTTTGTCTCCAAAACCTCTAACATGTGCTGTCCCTCTGATGTGCTCATTCTTGATCCTATCCATCCTCTTTACTCCTAAAGAGAACCGCAACATTTTCATCTCTGCTACCTCCAGCTCTGCCTCCTGTCTTTTCCCCAGGGCCACTGTTTCGAAACCATACAACATCGCTGGCCTCATCACCGTCTTGTACACTTTTCCTTTCATTCTTGCTGATACCTTCCTGTTACACCGGACACTTTTCTCTAAGCATTCCAACCTGCCTGCACATGGTTCTTCACCTCTTTTCCACACTCTCCATTGCTCTGGATTGTTGAGCCTAAGTACTTAAAATCCTCCACCTTCTTTATCTCTGCTCCCTGTAACCTCACCGTTCCTGTCGGGTCCTTGTCATTCATACACATGTATTCCACTCCTTTCCAGGGCATACCTCCACCTCTAGATTTTAATGCACTTGTTCTCTGCTCTCACTACACATCACAATGTCATCTGCAAACATCATAGTCCATGGGGAATCTTGTCTACCCTCATCTGCCAGCCTGTCCATCACCATAGCAAACAAGAAGGGGCTCAGAGCTGACCCTTGATGCAGTCCTACTTCCACCTTGAACTCTTCTGTCACACCGACAGCACACCTCACCACTGTCTTACATCTGTCATTCATGTCCTGCACCACTCTAACATACTTCTCTGCCACTCCAGACTTTCTCATGCAATACCACAGTGCCTCTCTCGGCACCCTGTCCACCCTGGCTTCCTCCAGATCCACAAGGGCACAATGCAGCTCCTTCTGACCTTCTCTGTACTTCTCTATTAACATCCTCAAAGCAAACACTGCATCTGTTGTGCTCTTTCTTGGCATGAAACCAAACTGTTGTTCATAAATGCTGACCTCTGTCCTTAGTCTAGCTTCCACTATTTTTTCCCATAACGTCATCGTATGGCTCATCAACTTTATGCCTCTGTATTTGCCACAACTCTGCACGTCTCCCTTGTTCTTAAAAATGGGCACCATTACTTCTCCTCCAGTCCTCTGGCATCCTTTCACTCTCTAAGACCTTGCTGAAGGTTCTTATCAGGAAAGCTACTGCAACCTCTCCTAGACACAACCATACCTCCACTGGTATGTCATCAGGACCAACTGCCTTTCCATTCTTCATCCTCTTCAATGCCCTCCTCACTGCACCCTTACTAATCTTTGCAACTTCCTGGTCCTCAACAGTCACCTCTTCTACTCTTTTTTTCTCTCTCATTTTCCTCATTCATCAGCTCTTCAAAGTACTCTTTCCATCTTCCCAGCAGACTTCTGTCATCAGTCAGTACATTTCCCTCTCTGTCCTTAATCACTAACTTGCTGCACGTCCTTCCCATCTCTATTTCATTGCTGTGCCAACCTGTATAAATCATTCTCTCCCTCTTTACTTTACAACCGAGCATATAAGTCATCATATGCCTGTTTGGCCTTTGACACTGCTACCTTCGCCTTACGCTGTGTCTCCCTGTACTCCTGTTTACTCTCTTCAGTCCTCTCTATGTCCCACTTCTTAGCTAACCTCTTCCTTTGTACACAGTCCTGCACTTCCTCATTCCACCACCAAGTCTCCTTATCTCCTCTCCTTCCAGATGACACACCAAGTACTCTCATACCTGTCTCCCTGATCACATTAGCTGTAGTTGTCCAGTCATCTGGAAGCACTTCCTGACCATCCAAAGCCATTTTCAACTCCTCCTTGAAGACAACACAACACTTCCTTTTTCAGCTTCCACTACATTGTCTTCTGCTCTGCTTTTGCCTTCTTCACCTTCCTCACCATCAGTGTCATCCTGCACACCACCATCCTATGCTGCTTGGCAACACTCTCACCCGCCACTACTTTGCAGTCACTGATTTCCTTCAAATTACATCGCCTACACAAGATGTAGTCTACCTGTGTGCTACCTCCGCTTTTATAAGTCACCAAATGCTCTTGTCTCTTCTGGAAGAAAGTATTTACCACAGCCATTTCTATCCTTTTTGCAAAATCTACCAACATCTGTCCTTCTGCGTTCCTGTACTGGATACCAAACCTGCCCTTCACTTCCTCGTCCCCTTTGTTTCCTGCACCAACATGTCCATTGAAGTCTGCCCCAATGATCACTCCTTCACCTCTGGGGGTACTCTGCATCACTTCATCTAACTCACTCCAGAATCTCTCCTCTTCTAGCTCACATATTACCTGTGGGGCATAAGCACCAACATTGAACATCACGCCTTCAATTTCTAACTTGAGACTCACTCTGTCTGACACACTCTTCTCTTCTAGAACATTCCTGACAAACTCCTCCTTCAAGATGACTCCTACTCCATTTCTCTTCCCATCCACACCATGAAAAAAAAAATCCTGCTCCTAAGCTTCTAGCATTGCTACCTTTCCACCTGTTCTCCTGAACACACAGTATGTCCACCTTCCTCCTCTGCATCATGTCAGCCAGCTCTACCTTTTCCTGCATAGTTTCAACATTCAAAATCCCTACTTTCAGTCCTAGACTCATGCCTTTCCTCTTCTCTCTCTGCCTATGGACACACCTCCCGCCTCTCCGGCTTCGACCAACAGTAATCCAATTTCCACCAGCACCCTGTTGGTTAACAGCATTGATGGCGGTCGTTGTTAACCCGGGCCTTGACCGATCCGGTATGAAATTTTTTGTTGTTACTGACTCGCATATTTTATTTGGCATTTGTTTTACGCCGGATGCCCTTCCTGACACAACCCTCTTTAAAATTAATCATTTTAATAAGTGCCCACCCACGTCAATTTTTTAAGCGCCCTGGGCGCTTATCATGTCGAATACGGTATATGTTAAAATTAAAAGTATGCATAGCCAAGAAACCTGTTTCAATGCTGTCAGAACACTATGTTTATCTTGCTCAGAAACACAGTGGAAATGTGGACCATCCTAGAAACATCGGACATGACGTGAGAACACATCGTGTCAATTGCACATTCACAGCTCGAAGAAAATCTAGCACAGTCATTACAGCAGTAGCATGCTACTTGGGGAACCCTCAACAGAAAATTCGGATAAAAACCCACAAAAATCACATAGGGCCCCCTCGCTGTGAGGAGGCAGCACTATCCACTCACTTGGCTTGAAAAACTTCACTCACCCATTTGCTAAACCGCTTAATTCTACTAGGGTCACCGGGAGGTTGAGAGTGCCTCTCAACTGACACTGTGAAAAGGCAGGAAAAACCCTGAACAGCTCACCAGACCATCACAGGGACATGCGCGCGCACACACACACACCCCCAGGCTAGGGTCAATCTAGACCAGCCATTTAGTCCGGTGCGCATATCTTTAGACTGTGAGATTAAACCGGAGTACCCGGATGAAACCAGTGTAAGCACTGAGAGAACATGCAAACTCCACATCTGGGAATCGAACCCAGAAGCTTCTTACTGTGAGGCAGGCATCCTAACCACTACACCACCATGCTATCCGAAACAATCATGAATATGCAAAACAAGCATCCTTACCATTATAATAATAACCCTTAATGGGTTTTGAGCTTTCATCCAGCCGGTAGTCATTGAGTTTCTTCTGGGTGAGCTGATGCCAGAACCCTGCTTCTAGGGCGCTAGAGAAAGGGGCAAACTGCAATTTGGGTGGAGCCGCTGCCTTTTCCACAGATTCAGCTGCCATTTGAGTGTGAAGTGCACTTCTGTTTGATAAAACTCCTGTACTGAACAGCCAAAAAAACTAAAAAATAAATAAATAAAATACACATGAGGATTTGTGCGAAAGCATCTTTAATGATGTAATTGCCTTTTCCAACCATTTATTTATTTTAAACCCTTAAACTTTTTTATTAAATAGAATCCACAGTTCAATTGCTTATGTTTTGTGCAGTTTCTTTTACTATGTAAAGAAATAATCCGATTCTTCCAGCCTCTGTGTTTTGGTTCCTCAATGGAACTCAACTGAAGTTCAATCTAGCCTTCAGCCCCACACAGTACTGTCTGAAGCAGATGTCGACAGCGTCTACATTTTTGCAACAATTTTTTTTTCTATAGTTGTTACCCAAAAAAGGTAGCATTAAACCAATATTTTTACACTCTAAAAACAACAACAACGACATCACTAACTGACCATAAAATAGACTACCGCGTTCTCGTAGATTGAAAACAGCACACTTACCAGAAACTTCCTTGTTTGGTCACGTGACTGACGTCACACGCATGCTCAGTGAGGGGGGTTGAAAATTAGCTTGTCGAGGATACGTATATCGTGTTAAAATGGTCAGAGTCGCTGATTTTTCGACGATTTTGTTTCGTCCTATAATACGTGATGCTATTGCTTGCGACAATCAGTTAGTCGAGTCATGTTTTTTTTTATTTATTTAAACAGACCAAAAAATTACACAGGACAACTTACTGAGCTACTAGCATAGCCTAGCATAGCATAGCATGGGTACTAGGTAGTTAGCTATCGGATAATTATTGTGCTAAAGTTAGCCATCTATTAAATTAACTGTTTTTTGTTTGTTTGTTTGTTTTTTTAAATAATAAGCACGTTGAACAAAAAAAAACCCATCAAACATCAGTAAATTTCACGCCATCATTGAAAACATCTGATAGCAAGCAAACTAGCTCTGCTAAATTTGTCCTACATACTGGAAAATAAATACAACTAGGGCGCGTTTATCACGGAATAAAACACGAAAAACCAAAACAACAAGAACACGCAAATTAGAAGACAGGAAAATACTGAAAGTAACCTGTACGCGCCGTTTCTTTTCATTTCGATGCCTTTTAGTCGGGGTCTGCCTTAATAACTGCAATAACTACAGCAGTAGAAATAGAAAACTCAATGAACAAAATAGAAATTATTTCATCAGTGCTGGAATTACAAGAAGAAAATAGTAATATATGTATATTTCTAGTTGTTGTTCTGCACGCGTCTACAGCCTGGTTTCATGCAGATCCAAAGCATTACAACAACATTCCAGAAGAACTGCATGGTCCAACAGGTTCTGGGCTAATAGAAGTTAGCCTGTAATTAGCAACAAACAACCCAAAAGCTCAATAAAGTTGATTGTTTGCATTGCGATTCATTTCAAAGCAAGTGAATTACATTAATATTATTTATTTCATAAATTCATCCACACGTGACAATGCTAAGCATGTCTACCCCACAACATTTAAGTCCTGGGTTTGAGTCCCAGTCTCTGTGAGGGTAATGGAGGAACTCAAGCTCAATTTGTCAGGCCTCCTCACCTGACATCAATTATCTAACCAATCCAACACTCTGGACAAAAAAGCTTATAAAAAATCCCAACAGCCATGTCTCAGAAATCAACCGAAAAGCCTTAACAGAATACAGTAATTATGATTATTATAGCAGCAAAGAGAACTTAAGTCTGGAATGTGACGTTCAACAAGAATATTAGTGTGATTGGGTGTGGAATTTTTTTTTATTTTTATTTTTGATAGAGTACATCTGCATGTTTTGAGGTGTGGTAGGACATAAGAATGTGGTCAGGTGTGCTAAAAATCATGATTCCGTTAAATATACTGAATATAGAGAAGAAATCAATGATTGTTTCAGGACAATAGATAGGGACAATGGTGGCCTAGTGGTATAGGATGCTAGAGCGCTGATCCTAAGGTTGGGGGTTTGAGTCCCACTCTCCTCAAGGTTGTCACTGCACCCCCCCTCCCCCATTTGTACATTCCATATAACTAACTGCTATCAAAATGTTATTTGTCTGAGAAAAGAAAATGGTGTTGATGGCAATGAAGGGAGCTGATACTCATGTCATTATAAGAGCACTTCCCAAACTTGACATGTTGCACATAGTTCATCATTTTATACAATGATGTCAAAGATTTTCTTCAGTTCAGTTTCTGTAACCGCTTCATCCTAATTAGGGTCGCGGGGAGGCTGGTGCCCATCCAAGCCAACTCAGGGCAAGGGCAGAGTACACCCTGGACAGCTCGCCAGGCCATCGCAGGGCGGAAACACGCCGACGGCTTTGCAGCTACTCTTGTCGAAAGTCAGCAATGGTTCTTTTACATGCCTCACACCATAGACAGTGAGAGACATGGCCGGCCTTTGATAACCCAGTTAGCTCCACTGGGGGGACAGTGACAACCTTGTGGAGAGTGGGACTCGAACCCCCAACCTTTGGATCAGCGATCCGGCACCTTATACCACTAGACCACCACTGCCCTCAAAGATTTTGGTGAATAACAATCACTAGTTAGTGGAAGTTAATATGCAGAAAAAGAGCAACAATAAAAACATGTTAGCAAGGAAAAATATTCTACATGTCCATTTTATCTGGTATATTATGAGAGTCTTTTTTTCCTGTCGGCTTTTTCATTTTTCAGGGGTCGCCACAGTGAATCACATGTTTGATTTCCCATAGGTTTTTACCTCGGATACCTTTCTTGACACAACCCTTAGCAAGGGGCAGAAACACACTGACAGCTATGCAGCTACTCTTTACGAAAGTCAGCAATGGTTCTTTTACATGAACCGCTCACCATAGACAGTGAGAGACATGGCCGGCCTTTGATAACCCAGCAAGCTGCACTGGGGGGGGACTGACAACCTTGCGGAGAGTAGGACTCGAACCTCCAACCTTAGGATCAGCGATCCAGCGACCTTTACCATCAGGCCACCACTGCCCATCTGGTATATTATGAGAGTGAAAATTCAGTTAATCATTTTCTGTAACCGCTGAATCCTAATTAGGGTCGCACAAGGTTGTCACTGTCCCCTCCAGTGCAGCTCACTGGGTTATCAAAGGCGGGCCATGTCTTTCACTGTCTATGGTGTGAGGCATGTAAAAGAATTATTGCTGACTTTCATCAAGAGTAGCTGCAAAGCCGTGAGCGTGTTTCTGTCCCTTGCTAAAGGGTTGTGTCAGGAAGGGCATCCGACGTAAAAACCTATACCAAATCAAATGTGCGAAATATTCGCTGTGGCGACCCCTGATAAAAAAGGGGAAAAGCCGAAAGAAAATCTCAGGGTTGCGGGGAGGCCGACACCCATCCCAGCCAACTCCAGGCGAGGGCAGTGTACACCCTGGAAAGCTCGCCAGGCCATCGCAGGGCGGAAACATGCTGACAGCTTTGCAGCTTTACTCTTGTCGAAAGTCAGCGATGGTTCTTTTACATACCTTGCACCATAGACAGTGAGAGACATGGCCAGCCTTTGATAACCCAATTAGCTTGCACTGGAGGGCGGGGGGAATAGTGACAACCTGTGGCAAGTAGGGCTTGAACCTCCAACCTTAGGATCAGTGATCCAGCACCTTCACCACTAGGTCAACAATGGCAATTTCAGTTTCTTTTTTTGTCTCTGTGTTGAATAAACTATCCAAAGTGACTGAATAATGGTGTCTGCCAAATGTAACCTCAGGCTCAGTGGATGTCACAGTATTTTCAATTCAGCAACATCCACTTTGCCTACAGTGCCACCTGCCAAGGAGTAGAACGTTTTAGGCAAAACATAACTAGTCATTTTTAAAAGTTGTCTTTGAACAAGATAAAATTTGCAGACATAAGGAATCTGAGTGACTCTGACATGGTACAGATTGTGATAGCTAAATAACTGGGTCTGTTTATTTCTAAAATGGCAGGTCTGGTGTTTTTCGATCACAGAACAGCTACGTGACACAAACTACTGAAACTCTTCATGCTGCCTATGAGAGAAAAGTGTGAAAACACACTGCATCACTGCACTACGTAAAGTGCTGCCAAGCTGTAGACCAGTCAGATGGTGTGAATCTTATTCCGAAAAAGTTTCGTGTGATGATTTGCTAAAGATTTTAAGCAAACATTTGACATACAAGTGCAAATTTAATCACGTTCATCCATCATGGGTGCGTCGTGAAGAAGTCGGTCCTTATTATCAGTTCTACAGTGAGCCACGAGATGTTCTTTCTAGCACCTGGGTGGCACAACAGGGAAGACTCTTCATACATGTCTCTCATGAGAGATGCTGTGTTCATTCAATCCGTGTGTGAGTGTGAAAGTACATGTTCTCTCGTTGTTATATTGATTTCATTATGGTTTTCAGATCTTTCCCTAACAGTGAAAACATAGCCAGGTAGGCGTATTGGTCATGCTAAATTACCCGAGTAACGCGCACAACTTCACAGCAAAACTATTGTAAGCTCAGGGTTCAAACAGGGATGCTACAGCTGTGGAAAAAGGATGTTCGACACTATGCCATTCAATTCAGAAAGTAAAATTGTACCAGTCATTATAATGATAATTAGAACATGATTAAAAGTCTTATTGATCTTTTGTGCTCTGTCAGATTTACACTGATTATATAAATCACTGTAAAAAAATATTTGGAAACATGTCACCTATTATATCGGGGACATTGTAGAAGAACGGTCAGCACTGAATTACATATATCAGGTTATATGAAAAGAAAAAATAAATCACTAATGTCGGCCAATACATAAAGTATAGAAAAATAGGAATTGCCTTACCCTAGTAAATTATTATATGCTATTGAGGGTATTGCATTTGAAAGGTTAATACTAAAAATTAATGTTATAATTAATGTTATGACTGACTGTAGATTATCTATAAACCTTGCTCTGAGAATGGAGAACATCTAACTTTGAGGTTGCGGCTATTTTGTTTACCCAGAGAACTGTTCCTTTTTACCAAAAAAAAACAATGGGCATAGTGCAATATAAATATAATATTTTGATTGATTGATTAACTGTTTTGGGTTTTTACACCCGAGCCTAGCGGCTCATCAGGCCGGTGCTTATCTCCAGTTTCCGTAGCGTGAAGCAATCAGAAGTTGAACTCCTCCTGGATGGGATGCTAGTCCATCGCAGGTTACCTTCCCAGTATATTTTTACTGGTACCCATTTATACTGCTGGGTGAACAGAGGCACACTTGTGGTTGAGACCTTGCCCAGGGGTCTTAGCACAGTGAGGGTCTCAGTGGGATTTGAACTCACAACCTCCTGATCATGAGCCCAACACTCTAACCACTACACCACTGGCTCCACAATATAATAAATATAATATAAATATAATATAATTTAGTGCAATTTCGTTTATTTATTGTATTATTATTATTATTATTATTATTATTATTATTATCATCATCATCATCATCATCATTAATTTTGTTGTTATTATTGTATTGTTTGCTGGGTCTGTGTAAGGTACTTTTAGATATAGAATTTTTATATGTTTATTTTATAGCAGTTTGTATGTTGTTGATTTGAGCCTTCTTTTCTGTTTGTAACTTGACTCCTTGAACAACCGCACAAGAATTCCTATGTGTGTAAAACAAAAAACACAAATAGCGATTAAAAATCCTGAATCCTATTTACAATGGATATATTCCGTTGAAATAACCACATTTTATGGCTTAAAAGTTTGAAATGAAGAGAAAACATATACTGTATATATTCTGTCTTTATTTAGTCAATGCAATTTATAAAAGCCCGGTCATCAAATCAATGTCATCATTCTGATTAACCCAGCAAAAGAATTCCAGTACTTTGCAGTGTAACTGAAAGCAAGCAATTAACTCTGGGTGGCAAGGCACTGTCAAAAGATCTCAGAAATTGTGACCCAATTTAGGAGATGGATACAAATAAATTCAAAGACTTTATCAACACTGAAAAGCAGAGTAAGGACTATAATCAAGAAGTAGAATGTTTTGAGCACTGCTAGGACCCATCCTGTACCAGACCATCAGCTCCAAACTTGATGGAAAAGCGAGAAGGGAACTGTTCAAAGAGGCTGCGAAATGAGCTGTATCAGCGTTGATGCTCTTGAGGAAATTTGATGCAAGAAGCAGTCAAACGATATCATAAATGCTACACAAAGGTTGCTTTTGTGGAAGTTCTGCAAGAAATAAACCACTACTGAAAAAAGCCAGCTTGAAAAATCTGAGGGCAAATGGAAAAATATATTAAGGTCAGATGAGACCAAAACTGGCCTCAATGCCAAACTTTATATATTTGTATATTTGGCAGAAATCCAGCATAGCTTATCATGTAAAGAACGTCATACCTACAGTAAATCATGAAGGTGGTAACATCCTGTCCTGGTTATGTTTCTTTGCAGCAGGGGCTACATTTCAAGATAGAAGGAAAAGTGGGTGGGGAAAATAGTATGAATTCATGAGGAAAATTCACTGCCCTCTGCCAGAAAGTTGATAGTGGGGAGAACTTTCATCGTCCAACATGAAAATGGCCCATAGTTGACCACACAATGGCTGAAGCAGAAGGTCTGGTGGCCTAGTCAGTGCCCAGACATTTTTTGAATAATCAGTTGAAGATTGAAACATCCAGTCAGACTGAGTTTGTATAGCTCTATAAAGAAGAATGAATAAATACTGTACAATCTAGATCTGAAAGCAGGTTGAGAAATAACAGTAACATCCTGGATATACATATGGAAAATATTTTTTGTTTGGGTCTTCATTTCAGGCTGCAAAGCAACAAAATGTCAATAGTTTTGGGGTCTGATGAGGTGGCGATTTCTCGAGCCACTGTAGGTTCAATTAAAAATATACACAATTATTATATAAAATAAATATAAATTAATATGACTATAAAATGTAGATATTGTATTCAGTTATATAGAATGCAGTGTGTCATGGTTTGGACATGTACAGAGGAGGGATAGTGAGTATATTAGTAGTAGGATGCTGAGGTTGGAACTACCAGGCAGAAAGCCTAGAGGAAGACCAAAGAGAAGATTTATGGATGTGGTGAAGGAGGACATGAAGGTAGTTGGAGTAAGAATAGAAGACACAGAGGGTAGGGTGAGATGGAAGCAGATGATTCGCTGTGGCAACCCCTGAAGGGAACAGCCGAAAGGAAAAGAAGAAGAAGAAGAATGCAGTATGCCAGTAATTGGGTCACATGCTGTAATGATAATAATGTACATTATATGTATGGATTGAATTAGTAAAACATACTGTAATAATATTCGAAAGTTTATTTTATGTAATTTTTTTTTATATAAGGTTTTGATTTCAATTTGACATTTTGTGCATATACAGGCTTTAATCTCTGCCATTAAATTGGGAGTATGCCATGTTTAAAAATAATTCCATCCACACGCTGTGCCTAATCATAATTCATACATATCAGTCGACTTAGTAATTGCTGTGCACACTTGTTCTCTGCATGATTGTTAGGCTGTCAGATGAGAAAGCTAAATATTGAACACGATTTTTAGCAATTTCCTTTCGAAAAAATATTTTGGAATTTACCTAACCAGGATCAATATTTCTTCAGCATCATTGATGATCACTGGGCTAATAATTATTTACCAAAATAAACAAATAACAAATAGACAATTATGAAGCACAAATCAATCACACCGTGATTGCATGTCTGCTTTCACAGTCACCATGGAATTACTAGATGAATAAAATGTCTCTTTTTGAGCATAAAAAACATGAGAATACAGGGATCCCGCGCTACTTCCCGCTTCAATTCATGCGGCTTCAGTGCATCGCGTTTTTTTTTTTTTTAAAGTATTCATCCAATTAAAAAATAAGGACATTAAGGAAAAAGTTAAGGAAAATGCCAATAAAAACAAGGCCGATTATGCAAAAAAAAAAAAAAAAAAAAAGGAAAAAAACCCTAAACAAACACAAAACAAAAAACAACCCAAAACCTCCCATCAAAACTAGTTACATTTTTATGTGAGGTGCACATCTGAGTGTGTGCATGTGCATCTGCGTGCAAGCGCGCATGTCTGTATGTGTGTGTACTGTACGGTATTTGTATTTTATTTACATCTTATGCATTATTTTTTACTGTTTAATTGCTATTATAACCATTTACAGCATTGAATATGTATTTATTGATATTATATACACATACATCTATGTATACGTCAGTCATGGGGGGGGGGTTTATGGAATCCTACTTCGTGGATTTTGATGGTCGCGTGGGGATCTTGGTCCCAATTGACCGCGGAAGGTGAGGGATCCCTGTATACAGTAATTTAAACACAATGCCGATATGAAGAATAAAATGTGCATTATAATGGCATGTTTTTCATTTAATTTGACAAATGATTTACTCAAAAGTAATTGTTCACATTACAGCTCATTTATTCTGACCCACAAATAAGATACAGTTCAGAAATATTCCTACCTTCACGGGTTATGCTTCAATCCCAAAAATATATACCCCAAGAATAACTAGTTTTTACTTTTATCTGAGGAAACAGGAAAGTATCAGGTTCTGTGATAACAAAACAGTTCGATGTACATGTTAATGGAACATAATTATTTAACAAACACTAAAAGATGTGCAAATAGGCATATTATACATGTAAAATCAGAAAAAACAAAACAAAAGACACAGTAAACTAAGTTTGTTTAGTCATTAAAAACCACATCAATCATCGGTATTTGTACTGCTGTCTTAATCTGATTCAGATTACACACGTACAATAATAATATGATACAGATAGGTGTATAAGTTTTTGGACAATGCCAGAATTTTTACATTCATACTGAATGGCAATTGAAGATGGCTGGAGTAAAGGTCTGGCAAAGCACTCTAATTTCATAATGCCAATGGGTTCCAGACTTCAGGCCATCAGTCACTGTAAAGCAGTGGTCCCAAAACTACGGCCCATGGGCCGCATACGGCCCGCCTCCACATTTGGCCCGGCCCCCTGAACAATACCTGAGACGGATTATGAATATTTTTTTTAGTCTGGTCACGCAATCAAGACTAATACACACCTAGAACATGACTCCCTATTCTCCCTATTCCACCCTTCTGCCGTCTGTGCCTTTATCTGAACACCCCCCCCCAAAACAAAAATCCTAAACTCTCCCCAGTCAAATAGAACGAAATAATGGTGAAAAGGCTATGGAAGGAAAAAATTGATTCAGAATGCAGGATATTTATCCTGCAGTGGACAAACACTTTTTTTTTCAATGCAAAGAAAAGGTTGTTTGTATCATCTGCCAAGAGGCGGTGGTGGTATTCAAAGAATACAATCTGCGCCGACACTCTGAATCTCGTCACAAAGACGAGTATGATTGCTTGCAAGGCGAAATGCGAGTAGACAAACTCTCAAAGCTAAAAAGTGGACCGTTAGCTCAGGACAATACATTTGTACGTCAGGCTCTGCTGAACCAGTCGTCTGTTCGGGTTGCTCAACTGATAGCAAGCAGCGATTTTTTTTTATTATTTATTTCCTGACTTTTTTCAGTGAAGGTCAGAGGAAGGAGCACTAATATTTGGTTATGTGTGGCTTACTGGACAACAATAAATGTTTACGTTTAGGCATCCATGTGATCGTCATACTTTTTCTATTACAACCTGACCTCGGCCCCCCATCAGAGAAGGGAAAAGTTATGTGGCCCCCGCAGGAAAAAGTTTGGGGACCCCTGCTGTAAAGGCTACCCTAAGGATACAAAGTAAAAGAAAGTAGACCACAGGGGTCCATATTCTCCTACCGATATACAGAAAAAAAATCACAAACGATGGCATGTATGTACAATCTCACTCGAAGCATTGCTGAGGGGACCCATCAACCAAATTTGTCAATTCTATCTAATTTCCGTTCCTACATGTCACACTAACAAGTCTGGGGTAAGTCTGTCGGGCTTTTTACACCCGAGTCTAGTGGCTCATCAGGCTGGGGCTTATTTCCGGTTTCCATAGAGTGAAGCAACCAGGAGTTCAACTCCTCCTGGATGGGATGCTAGTCCATCACAGGTTACCTTCCCAGTATATTTTTACTGGTACCCATTCATCTTGCTGGGTGAACAGAGGCACACTTGTGGTTAAGATCTTGCCCAGGGGTCTTAGCACAGTGAGGGTCTAACTGGGACTCGGACACATAACCTCCCGATCATGAGCCCTACACCCTAACCTCTACGCCACCGGCGTCCAAGTCTGGACAAGCTGAGTATAGAAAAATAGTAAGCTGACTACTGTGACATTGAAACAAGGTCAAGGTCACCAATATGCAATCTAAACCGAAGACTTCTTGCACGAACCCATCCACGACAATTGGTGATTCTGTTTCAACTCCTTTCAAGGTTATTGCTTTAAAAATAATTGACAAATTCTGTATATAAAAAAATGTACTTGTGACCCTAAAACAAGGTCAAGGTAACCCATATTCGATCCCATCATTTTCAGCCCTGTGGGCGACCAATACACCATTGTGGTGGTCCTATGTTATTTCCTTTCAAAGTTATTGCATTAGCAGTTCATACAGATGGACAGAACGCATTTCGCACAAACAAGAACCTTTTGTCCAATTACTTTCGAGCATCCTAAAGTGGGGGACTTAAAGTGACTGTTATTTCTAACTCCTAAACATTTCATGAAATATCTTAGTTAAACTCCTTAAATTAAAGTTGAAATTCCTTCAAGCCTATTTCCAGTTCTTCATTTCAAATCTATTGTGGTAATGGAACAAATTTACAAGAATTCTGACTCCGTCCAAAAACTTTTGAACCTAACTGTATAATATGATAATAAGTTGATTAACATACAGTACATGTTCAATAGCATAATAGTCCAACAAAATATACAACCATTATAATACACAGGTTCACGCCTAAAGACAGATTGACAATGTTTACACAGACATACACAGCTGCCCCATGTTCAATCTTTGCATACAAAAATCAGTGCTTGATCTCAACAAACTTTTTAAATACTCTTTTAAAATTCTCATTGCAAAGTGGATAAATGAAGGGGTTCAGAGTGGAGTTAATGTAGCCCAACCATATTGTGAACATGTGGAATTCATGATGGATACATGTATCGCACAGCGCCATTACCATGAAGGTGATAAAATACGGGATCCAGCACACCATAAAAGCCCCAATAATGAACCCCAACTGTCTCACTGCTTTCCGTTCCTTATGAACACGTATGCTCTGGACACAATTCTTCGACTGTTCACAGAATTTCTGCCATGTTTGCCTCAAAGTCATGGTGCTGTTACCGTGTATCATTGGACTATCATCATGCATCCATGATCCTTGTGATACAGGTGACTCTGCATTCGCGTCATCATTACAGAGAATGGTGGTGTGTTTGTGAACACCAGTGTTGAGAGTTACCTCACAAACATTAGCAACTGAATTTGGTACCAACACATTACAATCAGTAACAGATACAAACGTTGTGAGATCTGCATTCTCTTCATGTTGCAAAAAACCCAGAGGTAAAGACGGGTCATTTGAAGGTTTTTCGGAATTTACCTCATGCTTTATTGAGGAAACCTCAGAGTTTTCCCTCACAATTTTCTTCTTAAATTTTGTCTTAAAAAATGAGCTCTTCCTGTGCTGGGAATTATTTCTCAGAGATTGACCATTCTCACTGATGTTCCTTGAATTGTCGGGCTGCTCCAAACTATACTGATCCACCATGCGTTCCCTTTGAGAGTAAGTCTGCAAGGCTAGATTCTCTGCCGCTGCTGTTTTATAGAACTTTCTTGTATGTTTTAAGCTTTGCAAATTTATATCTTCATCCGCCACCACCTTATAATGGTGAGCAATAATGACGCTCTCCCACTGCCTGTAATGTTCTCGTACAGCTATGAAAATCTGTGAATAGAACCAAAGCATCAAGAATGATGGGATGTAAAAGTTGAGAATGGCGGTCAACACTTTAAACCATGTAATGAAGCGGAAGTCTGTGTCACACTTGCTTTCTAGTTCGGGTTTGCGGTCAACATTAGCAAACATCCTCCATCCCAAGATAGGAATGATCCACATCATCGAGAGAAGCCAAGCAAAACAAATCATCAGCGTTGCCCTTCCCCGTGTTCGGTATTTCAGATACCTTAAAGGGTGCCGAACAGACTGATATCTGTCCAGGCAAAGGATAAATAAACTAAAAATGGAGGCTGTGCTAGCTACATAATCCATTACTAACCAAAACTGGCACAGCACACGTCCAAGTTTCCATTCATCCTCAAGTAAATAGACAAGGTTTAGTGGCATTACAGCTAATCCAACTATTAGATCTGCGAAAGAGAGGCTGACGATGTAAAGGTTCCCCACGGTATGTAAACAACGTTCCTTCTTTACAGCTAGAAGAACCAAAATGTTCATAATGATCGTCAGGAGACACACCATGCCCAGAATTATCCCCAGTACTGCATTGTTTACATGATGATGAAGGGAAAGAGATGAATTTAAATATGTTGTAAAATTTAAGCTGGCGTGGTCTTGCAGAATTTTATTGACTTGAACACCCGCCTTAGTCTCCATTGGCAGAGTATTATATTGTCATCTGATGTCAAAGGTATGGATAATGGAATCCACACATTGGTGAGTCATCAACATGTCCATAAGTGAATTCCTAAAGAATAAAACAAAGCATAATTAATTAAAACAACTAATAAAACACCACTGTATAACATGCACCATATTACTTTTTAATTACAAGAACAAGATTTAAGTTCATAAGTTGTGTTATTACATTGTTATTGCGATTTGCTTGTGAAGAAAAAATCCAGACTAGAAATAAAACTTTTTGGCTATTTTTTAAAGATAATTAATGACATTTTGATGTAGCAGCTTATGATTTTGAAAGGAAGGGTGCTGTCTCATAGTTCAAAGTATTCTGGTTTGTTCTTGTGCTTAGCCCAGTGTTTCTCAAATAGTGGGGCGCGCCCAGAATGATGCTAGGGAGGGCGTTGTGTGATACCGGATGGAGCGCGTATAACCCTGGGGAACATGCTTTTCTGGAATAATGTGCGAGAATTAAGTGTAATTGCACCTCCGCTCCAATAGTTGGCAGTGGCGCTGCTCTCATTGTTGCACTATGGTGTAGCGGTTCTTCGCACGAGCAAACAATATGAAGTGCAGTGAACAGCCCCTCAAAAAACAACGCAGAAAAATTTCTAGGAGGAACGAAGAGAAAGGTGGAGAGAGACGGAGATATTAAGACATAAGTAAGTTAAATAAAGATGTATTTTTTTAATTTCAGGCACATTGGTGCACTTAAATCTTTTCAATTACAGATTAAAAAACAATGTTAATGAACTTTTTCTTTATTATAAGTTGAACTATATTTATTTCTTTTTGGTTTTAATGTTAATAAAAATACAATGTTATGCAGAGGTGTACCAATAACAATTTTATAGACAAATAATACTATTTATCGTCATGCGCGGGGCGGTGGGGTTTTTTTCTTCCTAGTGGGGCGCCACAGAAAATAATTGCGAAGCACTGGCTTAGCCTAATGTCTCCGAGGGGGTTCCTGTGGATTCTTCAGTTTCCTCCCACCTATAAAAATATACCAGCAGATAGCCATGCCAAATTGCCTCAAGGTGTGAATATGTGTTTGTAAGTCATGGTGCCTGAAGATATACTGATATCCCATTTAGTGTGTGTACCTGTCATGATTCAGGGAAGTACTAGTGTATTTAATCATGAAGGCACAAATAATAACAGACCAAAGCAAAAGGCACACAAACCCATGCACAATCTCGGAAACACACAGGCGGGTCTCTTATTTAAAATGGGCATATTGTATTGCATAGGGAGTCCAAGGAACTTGAGGAAATAATGGAAGACGCTCAAGTCTGGCATGGTCATGCCAAGAAATCATTGAAATCAAGCATGCAGACATACAAGTAAACATAATGGTGAGCTGGCAACTAAACCTAAGCTCAGGAAGAGCTTAGACGGACAAGAACGAATCAGACGGACAGAACAGCCAGTTAAACCCAAGGGAGTAAAAAGGGATATTTAACTTCACCGAGAACAGGTGGACAGGTAAGTGCAGGAAAGCCATCGAACGTAAATCCTGATTCGAAATCTGGTGAACCAGTCTGTTGGACACAAGGCAAGGCTTCAGCTCCACCAGGATGAAACAGTGACTGAAGATCTTCTCCTTTTCCTTTCAGCTGTTCCCTTCAGGGGCCGCCATAGTGAATCATCTGCCTCCATCTCACCCTATCCTCTGCATTTTCTTCTCTTACACCAACTACCTTCATGTCCTCCTTCACCACATCCATAAATCTCCTCTTTGGTCTTCCTCTAGGCCTTCTGCCTGGTAGTTCCAACCTCAGCATTCCATCCCTCCTCTGCACATGTCCAAACCATCTCAATCTAGCCTTTCTGACTTTGTCTCCATACATCTTACATGTGCTGTCCCTCTGATGTACTCATTTCACAGAAGATGATATAAATATAAATGTATAAGGTTTCACTTATATTTAGAGGAAATTTAGCAAAACAAATCCATCCACTGTGTTCTCTGTGGAGAGAGGAAAGCAGAAAAAACAGAGAAAACATGTAGGACTCTGTATGGACAAGATCCTGAACTCTACTTGTTCAACCAGAAGCTGTAGCTCAGATAGTTCTACATATCAGCTTGATGTGTTGTAACCTTAAAACAGACCGTAAATACAGACGTCCGCACCCCTGGGGGATGGGGAGGGGGAAGCATGAATCGCAAAGTATAGCTCTCCCAGGATAAAAAAAATCTCCTGCAGAAGTATGTGTCAGTAAATGACCCCACCAAAACTCTAGAAACTGGACAAGGGAAAAAAATACTTTCTGTGTCTATATTCGGGGAAAATTGAAGCTTTTGACTTGACTTCAGAATCAAACATTTCATTGAAAACTATTTTATCTGTACTCAGAACCAAACACTGTCATTAGATAACACACAAAATTAATCTTTATTTATTTCAGACTGCTTGCACATTCCTTCACTTATCAAAGTTTAGGTGTAAAGAAGTGAAGAAAATTTGCAGCAAAAAAAAAAAAAAAAGACTACATGGGAAAAAAGACGGTCAACATTGTATGATCGAACATCACATGAGGGCAGCACACGTGGTTATGATGCCATCATGCTGCCCAGGCACCTTTACATTGGCATGTTGACCAATTATGTTGCAACCGTTGCTTCTTTTTATGAGATCGAACCGGCAAGATCCAAAAAAATGCATTCATGGTACCAATTTATGGAGTCCATTTTACACATTCTCATAGTAGTACTAGTAGTAGTAGGCCTCCGTTAGTCTCGAAGGACTATGGAGCTGTGCTGTGGCTGGTATCCCGGTTGGTGATACTCTCCAGTGCACAGAACCGGGGTAGGAAGTATGGAGGACAGTATTCTCGGCGTCACCAGAAGGATCCGATGGAAGGGCAGAGGCCGATACGACTGGGTTCCAGTGCCGCTGCAGGAGTTGCCAGAATGTTACCATGAATGAACTGCCTCATGGGACCCCGACTCCCGATTAGAAACACGCTGACGGCTATGCAGCTACTCTTGACGAAAGTCAGCAATGGTTCTTTTACATGAACCTCACACCATAGACAGTGAGAGACATGGCCGGCCTTTGATAACCCAGTTAGCTGCACTCGGGAGACAGTGGCAACTTGTTGAGAGTCGGGCTTGAACCCCCAACCTTGGGATCAGTGATCCAGCCAACATTACGACCAGGCTACCCGCTGCCCTTTTTGTTGGCCTAAACATTCTCGATAAACATGTTAAATAGACAGTAAATAGATAGTAATGTAAATAAACAAGCAAGCCAGGCTTTATGTCT
>CM045732.1:13392974-13402974 GCA_024760905.1 Plotosus lineatus
GAGGTTAAATTTTGATTCCTCTCCTTTCCAGGGCATACCTCCACCACTACAGATCACAATGTCATCTGCAAACATCATAGTCCATGAAGATTCTTTCTAACCTTGTCTGTCAGCCTGTCCATCACCATAGCAAACAAGAAAGGGCTCAGAGCTGATCCTTGATGCAGTCCCACCTCCACCTTGAACTCTTTGGTCACGCCGACAACACACCTCAGCATTGTCTTACATCTGTTATACATGTCCTGCACCACTCTAACATACTTCTTTGCCACTCCAGACTTCCTCATGCAATACCACAGTTCTTCTCTTGGCACCCTGTCATATGCTTTCTCCAGATCCACAAAGGCACAATGCAGCTCCTTCTGACCTTCTCTGTACTTCTCTATTAATATCCTCAAAGCAAACACTGCATCTGTGGTGCTCTTTCTTGGCATGAAATCAAACTGTTGTTCACAAATGCTGACCTCTGCCCTTAGTCTAGCTTCCACTATTCCTTCCCATAACTTCATCATATGGCTCATCAATTGAATCTCTCTGTAGTTGCCACAACTCTGCACGCCTCCCTTGTTCTTAAAAATGGGCACCAGCACACTTCTCCTCCATTCCTCCAGCATCTGCTCACTCTCTAAGACCTTGTTGAATGTTCTTGTCAGAAAATCTACTGCTACCTACAGTAAAATTAATAGGTACAAATTAATAGCTGATTAATAATAATATTACTGTAACCCAATTACGATCAGACTTGCATTAGGTATGCCACCCTTTTCAAAGTGAATTTGAAAGTACAGTGATCCCTCGCGACTTTGTGCTTCTTTCTGCGATTTCAATGCATCGCGGGTTTTTCAAAAATATTCATCGAAAAATAAAAAGCTGCAAAACAAGGCCAATTATGTAAAAAACCCCAAACAAACAAAAACAAATAAAAACAACCCAACAAAACTACTTACATTTTTTGTGAGGTGCGCATCTGTGTATGCATGCCTGCGTCTGTGTGTGTATTTACATTTTATTTACATCTTATGCATTACTTTTGAATGTTTAATTGCTATTATAAGTATTTATAGAGTTGACTATGTATTTATTGATATTATATACACATACATGTACGTATATGTCAGTCAGGGGGGTCGATCCTACTTCGCAGAAATTGGAAGTCGCAGAGTGGTCTCATTCCCCATTAACCACGGAAAGTGAGGGATCCCTGTACTGCCCCTGATTGGCTGCCCAAATCACGTCATCACAATTTTTGGGGTTTACATGTACGCAACTTCAGTCACTTTATATTAAGCTTCCTTGCTTCTATAAAAAGAACAACGAATGTTAAGAAAATGTTTGTAAATCTTATCTGCAGTCCCAAGTACACCTTGGCCTTGATATCTGGCGCTTTGACAGTGAAAACTCATTCTGTACTCACAAAATTGTGTTCACTGAACCCAAATGCTGTGAGCTTCGTGCATGGACTTGAACAGCTGGCTTCAGAAAAAGACTTGACCAAGAAATGTCAAAGCAAATCAAACGCTGCTGTTTTCAGACAATTTTAGTAATCTCCAGATCAGAGTTGTTATTTACTGAAATAATGCCACTGGGATGTAATTTCAAGGAAATGGATGTAAGTGTAGAACTGTAAACTGGATGAGTAAGACTACCAAACACAGACTGGATTGTAATTAAAAATGAACTGTCAACTAAAACTGCATTATACACACACACACACACACACACACACACACACACACACACACACACACACACACATATATATATATATATATATATATATATATATATATAGTGGTATGAAAAAGTATCTGAACCTTTTGGAATTTCTCACATTTCTGCATAAAATCACCATCAAATGTGATCTGATCTTTGTCAAAATCACACAGATGAAAAAACAGTGTCTGCTTTAACTAAAACCACCCAAACATTTATAGGTTTTCATATTTTAATGAGGATAGCATGCAAACAATGACAGAAGGGGCAGGAATAAGTAACTGAACCATCACATTTAATATTTTGTGCCCCCCCCCTTGGCAGCAATAACTTCAACCAGACGCTTCCTGTAGCTGCAGATCAGTCTGGCACATCAATCAGGACTAATCTTGGCCCATTCTTCTTTACAAAACTGCTGTAGTTCAGTCAGATTCTTGGGATGTCTAGCATGAATCGCTGTCTTGAGGTCATGCCACAGCATCTCAATGGGGTTCAAGTCTGGACTTTGACTTGACCACTCCAGAACGTGTATTTTGTTCTTCTGAAAACATTCTGAAGTTGATTTACTTCTGTGTTCTGGATCATTGTCTTGTTGCAGCATCCATCCTATTTTTAGCTCTAACTGTCTGACAGACGACCTCAGGTTTTCCTGCAAAACATCCTGATAAACTTTTGAATTCATTTTTCCATTAATGATTGCAATTTGTCCAGGCCCCGAGGCAGCAAAACAGCCGCAAACCATGATGCACCCTCCACCATGCTTCACGGTGGGGATGAGGTGATGATGTTGGTGAGCTGTTCCATTTTTCCTCCACACATGACGTTGTGTGTTCCTCACAAACAATTCAACTTTGGTCTCATCAGTCCACAAAAACTTTTGCCAAAACATCTGTGGAGTGTCCAAGTGCCTTTTTGTGAACATTAAACGAGCAACAACGTTTTTTTAGACAGCAGTGGCTTCCTCCTTGGAGTCCTTAGCAGACAGTCTAGGGTTTTTTTTTTTACCTCTCTGAGTATTCTGCACTGAACTCTTGGCGTCATCTTTGGTGGACGGCCACTCCTTGGGAGAGAAGCAACAGTGCCAAACTCTCTCCATTTGTAGACAACTTCTCTGACTGTCGATTGATGAACATCCAGACATTTAGAGATGGTTTTGTATCCTTTCCCAGCTTTATATAAATCAACAATTCTTGATCGCAGGTCTTCAGACAGCTGTTTTGAGCGAGCCATGGTGCACATCAGACAATGCTTCTCATCAAGACAATTCTTACCAGGTGTGTGTTTTATAGTGGGCAGGGCAGCTTTAAGCCACTCATCAGTGATTGGGCACACACCTGAATTAAATTGTTTGGTAAAAATTGGTTTCAGTTGCTCTTTAAGTCTCCTTAGGCAGAGGGTTCAGTTACTTATTCATCCCCCATCTGTCATTGTTTGCATGCTATCCTCATTAAAATATGAAAACCTATAAATGTTTGGGTGGTTTTACTTAAAGCAGACACTGTTTTCTCATCTGTGTGATTTTGACAAAGATCAGATCACATTTGATGGTGATTTTATGCAGAAATGTGAGAAATTCCAAAAGGTTCAGATACTTTTTCATACCACTGTATATACAGAACCAATCCATTTTACATGTGAGAGGTGAGGCTCTGCACATGAAGTAGATCTCTCACTGTCTATGTTACAATGGATCATGAATTTATGGTGCCTATAAAGGGAAATAAACCAAGCTACATTGAAATTTGACACTGATGGTAGATGTCATACTTTATGGTGCCAGTTCGAGTGAATGATTCATGTGTGTTTTGACAATTAAGGTGGCGAGGCTGTATAATATTACAATAAATTTTCCCCAGTCTACAGTCTGACTATAGAGAATGTATGTACACTGTGCAGGCAAGAATATACTCTGCCATCATTTACCAATTAGCCTTATTTGTGTAGTGCGTCACGGCTGATTGTTTTAATTGATATTCAGATACAAACAGATCATCATCTTGAGACTAATCATAATGCAACTACTCATAAGCATTTGTTGACGTATTAAACAAAATAACACTATGCTCATCCTGAACTGGTTGATTCTAATTAGGGTAGCGCGGAGGCTGATGCCCATCTCAGCCGACTCGGGCAAGGGCAGAGTACACCCTGGAAAGCTCGCCAGGCCATCACAGGGCAAAAACATGCTGATGTAGCACTATGCTCTCCTGTGCAAATGCTAAGATCTCTTAATGATAGCTATCTGGTGCCTGCGCTGGCTGGCTCTGCCTGACTGTTATTTTGCTCTCCAGACTCAGCATGCATTACAATGTGGCACTGATACTATTGAATTGCATGAATCTCTTGAATAGCAATGTCTCACTTGGCATCTGCACTGCCTTTCCTGGGCGCAAAAGCTGTAAACGGGGTCATTTTTGCAGATTTGTCTGTATGAAATCTGAATGCAAAGGACAGACTGATGTTCTTCACTTATAAATTCTACATTTATACTTGAAGTCTTTGTGATCTGTGCTGAATGATTGCTGTTGCTTTGTACCTAGCTCGGCTCGAACTGAGCACTCAGCCCATTTGACCTGCCTCTTTCAGGGTGCAATATATAAAATACATTTTAGGTTGCATTTCTTTATGTATAGGAAAAGCCATCAATTACAAATACTGTATGTTACACGGCTGTTTTTTTTATGTGCCTGCCCTGACTCTAAAAACTGTAGTGGCCAGAGGAGCCGAACAGTCGCATAGTGGTTTGTATGTGGAATTTGCATGTTCTCCCCACACCTTTTCCTCTTGGCACCCCGAGTTCTTCCCTCAGTGTGAACACATGTATATTACTTTAATTGGCTGGTCCAAATTGCCCCTCAGTGTAAGTGTGGATGCTAATCGGTGTGTACGTGTGTCTGTTGGTTAAAATGTGTTGGACTGACAAACCATTCAGGGTGTCCTCCATTTCACCCCGAGTCAGCTCTACTCGCCCTATAACTCATCACATCACATTTCATCATCATCATCATCATCATCATCATCATCATCATCATCATCATCTTCTTCCACTTAATCTTAGATCATGTTTGAGGGGGCAGGAGCCTAAACAGTGAGGACCAGATGTCCCTCTCACCAGCCACGTCTTCCAGCTCTCTCTAGGGACCACCGAGACATTCTCAGACCAGTCAAGAGACATAGACCCCACAACCCTTAATAAGAAATGATAAATGGAATAAAATATTTTTGCAAGTATAATGGATGTGGTGAAGGATGACATGAAGGTAGTTGGAGTAAGAGTAGAAGATACAGAGGATAGGGTGAGATGGAGGCGGATGGTTTTCTGTGGTGACCCCTGAAGGGAACAGCCGAAAGGAAAAGAAGAGAAGAAGAAATAAATGTACTGTCCTGATTTTTTTTTAATGAATTTTATATTGCATGGGATACAAACGCCAAGGATTGCTCTCTGTCATGTTGTCATGGAGAAAAGCAGATTCATAGTTCACGGCTAGTGATAGATTCGAAGAGAACATATTTATTCTTGGTAGTTTTATTACCTCTTTGACCCTATTACCATTACAAGAATATTACAGAGACAACCAGATGGATCTTTTATCCAATTATGTCCCATGACGCACTATATTATTTTCTTGGCATAAATCAAGTAAAGCCTGACATCTACTGGCTGATATTTGTACTGCTCATTCTCACAGCCAAATCGTATAGTCAAGGTCATTTTGAAGGTCAGTGTTGTATTCAAGTACAAGTTTTAACGGTCCTATATGTCCTATATTATCCATATTTTAGTTTTATTATGCCTAGATTTTAATGTTTAATATGGCATAGCAAATGCACAGACAGTGCAATAGGTACAGGCCTATTTTTGTTCTCCAGCTTATGAGCAGTGTATACAGTACACAGCTTTAAAGGTAAAACACAGGGATCTGATGTACAGTTATGTAACTTTTTATAATCCTGTAATTGTAAACACATATAAAAAAAAATTATGTGTAGCTCCTTTTTAAGGTCGGTTTTAACACCCTATACACACTTCAAGGTGGATGCTGCATATCCGTCTCTCTTCCAACCTTTCATTTGCTTGGTTGCGCCATTCTCAACACCCCCTTCCTGCCATTTCATGCTCCCTCTTCCTTCGCTCCAATTCTTCTCTCTCTCTCTCTCTCTCTCTCCCTCCTCTGGTATTTAAGAGTCACTCAGTCACCCAAGTGAGGAGGAGCTGATGTTACATAACATTCCATTTCCCCACAGGGACACCCTCTCACTCCATATGATAGAGTCCTTTCCTCCCTTTGCCGCTTCCTTGTCCTCCATTTCTTTTTTTTTTTCTCAGTCATATCAGTGCATCCACAGAATCTACTAAGTCAGAGGTAGAAAGGAACCGTTTGTTTTAAATTTTCGCAGTTCCCTTCATTCAGAGGGTCTGGTAAATCCTGCGCAGTCCAAAATACCACCAAAGGAGACATGAAGGACGCAGCAAGGAACTCATGCACACACTCACTGTTAGCACACAGGTTATCTGGGTGATTAAACAAAATTATACATAGTCCAACAGGAACATAATCCTAATTAGGGTCACAGAGAGGCTGGCGCCATCCCAGCCGGCACCGGGCGAGGGCGCATCACACCCTGGACAAATCGCAGAGTGGAAACACGCTGACGGCTTTGCAGTTACTCTCGTCGAAAGTCAGCGATGGTTCTTTTACATGAACCTCTCACCATAGACAGTGAGAGACATGGCCGGCCTTTGCTAGCCCAGTTAGCTGCACCGGGGGGACAGTGACCACCCGTGGTAAGTGGGACTCGAACCCCCATCCTTAGGATCAGTGATCCAGCGCACTATACCACCAGGCCACCACTGCCCTTGTCTGAATAATTTCTGATTCTTAATATGTTTTTTGTTACTTTTAATAAACCTTTGTTTACTTTTTAAAAAATTATTAATATGTCTATTTTTGATTTTTAATACAAAGTTTTCATCATATTAGCTCCACAATGAAGATACTTAATACCAAAGTTAATGAATTGATTATTTTAGATCAGGGGTCGCCAACATGGTGCACCAGCTCAACCGCAAGGACAACAGGAGTCGCCCGCGGGCCTGTTCACTGCTATTGTTAGAACAGGCCCGCGGCTCCATAGCGCCACTCTCCAGTGTGCTGCATCTAATTTTTTTGGGTATTTTTAAAAAAATCAAATCAATACAGTATCTTCACATAGATGAATATCAGTAATTATTAATAATAACATATAATTAAAGGTAAATTGAGCAAATTGTGATTTAAGAAGTGTGTATCGACCCGGTCGCCCTTCGCATTAATTGGTGCCCAAGAAGTAGCGCGCAGTTTCAAAAACGTTGGTGACCCCTGCTTTAGATGTTTAAAAAAGACCAGCGGTGTAATTAATGCCTCCATTACATCATCAATCAAGTAAATCATTAATTTCTCAAGTCCCCCATATTTGATCGATACCAGTATTTTATTTCTAGTGTTTATGGAGGGGACTGGACCAGTTCTCGGATAAGTGATATTTGGGACGGGTCGGTTACAATATTGCCTTTGTATTTGCCAGTTGTTCTGTCTTTTGCAATGTCCCGCAATATCCGATGGAGACATGCACTTCATGTTGTAGTTTTGTAGTCCTATTTTAATTTATGTAGCATTCTGGTTCTGCAGGAACACTGAGGGATTTTTTTTTTTTAATTTAACTTTGTGCTGTACAAACTGTATATGGTTGAAATAAAAGTAAAATCCACTTGACATTGATGGAGTACGAACATTAAGCACTGAGGGGCATCTGGTATATACTGATTTTTGCAGCAACATCAAACAACTGGCTTAAAATAGCAATGCATCTAAAATGTACGCCAATCTATAAGCTGCTGCCTCACAAGTCACAAAAATAATGTAACGTAGACTCATTCAATAGAGATCTGCTGAATTGTGCTCACCACTGGGCAAGATACTTGAGGATGAAGTGTATGTCCTGTCCCGGACCAAACAAACAAACAAACAAACAAATAGGTTTGCAAGTTTGGAGGCAGGCCATTGGCTGTCCACCCAGACAGAAGCTAGAAATAAGACTGGTGTAAAATTAGACTGGGGATTTTATTTTCGATTGGGTGGGCAAGCTGTACATTTGGGTGGGCCACATCTGCACATCGGTATCATTGGGCTTCTTCTTCTTTTCCTTTCATCTGCTCCCTTCAGGGGTTGCCACAGCAAATCATCTGCCTCCATGTTCATGGAAGTCATACTGTATTAATGATTCGCATGTTTGATTTGGCATAGTTTTACGTCGATTTTACGATTTTTACGTGAAGTTTTATGTCAATTTTTACCTCGGTTTTTACGTCGATTTTTACGTCGACGTTTGATTTGGCAGAGGTTTTTACGTCGGATGCCCTTCCTGACACAACACTTTAGCAAGGGACAGAAACACGCTGACGGCTTTGCAGCTACTCTTTACGAAAGTCAGCAATGGTTCTTTTACATGAACCTCTCACCATAGACAGTGAGAGACATGGCCCGCCTTTGATAACCCAGTTAGCAGTTAGCTGCACTGGACACACACACACACACACACACACACACACACACACACACTGACAACCATGTGGAGTGTGGGACTTGAACCCCCAACCTTAGGATCAGCGATCCAGCACCTTTTACCACCAGGGCACCACTGTCCTACATAGGTATCATCAGTCAGGGTAATAGGTTACCAAATCCAAAATGGCAAAGAGCCAAAAGGGAAAAAATGTCCAAACAGAGTGACTTGGGCAAGAGGTAAAGGATCAAACCAGATTCTGCAAACTTAGATATAATCTTAAACCAGATCACTGAGATAAAATTCAAACATGTGACACTGGGGCAGTGGTGGTCTAGTGGTATAAGGCGCCGGATCGCTGATCCAAAGGTTGGGGGTTCGAGTCCCACTCTCCACAAGTTTGTCACTGTCCTCCCAGTGCAGCTAACTGGGTTACCAAAGGCCGGCCATGTCTCTCACTGTCTATGGTGAGAGGCATGTAAAAGAACCATTGCTGACTTTCGACAAGAGTAGGCTGCAAAGCCGTCAGCGTGTTTCTGCCCTGCGATGGCCTGGCAAGCTGTCCAGGGTGTACTCTGCCCTCGCCCGGAGTTGGCTGGGATGGGCACCAGCCTCCTCGTGAAAATGAACTGAACTGAACATGTGACACTGAGAGGATATTTCACAATCAATATGTGAATAAAGTGCCCTGATGTACTGTGAGTGTGCTGCAATATCACTGAGTCTGGATCTGTGTGATCAGTATGTGCTCTTGTGAACTTGAACATGAGAGCGTTTGGTGAACTGCCGTGTTGCATTCTGGGCAGCAGGCCTGACTTTGACATGGACGCCTATGACTCTTCTTCTTTTCCTTTTGGCTGTTCCCTTTTTTGTTCTCAGGAGTCGCCACATGTTTGATTTGGAATCAACAATTAGCATTAGCAATGGGCGGAAACACACTGACAGCGTTGCAGCTACTCTTGTCGAAAGTCAGCAATGGTTCTTTTACATGAACCTCTCACCATAGGCTTTGAGAGACATAGCTGGCCTTTGATAACCCAGTTAGCTGCACTGGGGGAGGGGACAGTGACAACCTTGTGGAGAGTGGGACTCGAACCCCCAATCCTAGGATCAGCGATCCAGCGCCCATTACCACCAGGCCACCACTGTCCTCCTGGCCACCACCGCCCTATGACACGCATCAATATTTAAGTCGGAAAATTTCTTGAGCTGCTGAATGTAGTAAATTGTGCGTTTCGAGTTAAACTAGGCCGAACAGAAAGGTGGAGATAAAATCTGGCTGAAGTGAAGTTTTGCAGAATCTCAGTCATCACATGGGGAGAGTGTAAGGATTTAACAATCTGTGCCAAGAGGGGGAGCTGTGCCACAACAGAAATCAGTTCATTGTCATGACTGAAAGAAGCAGATTTCATAAATAAGAAGGACATTCTAAATTCTTTGAGCAAGCAACAGCATTTTGACATGATCGAGATGCAAACCGCTATACTGCACTGTATACGCGTTATATTAAAACATGCTACAAAATTATTCGCAAAAATCAAATGAACTAGGATATTGACAGTCATGACAAGAAAAGACAAGCTCAAACAGCAGTTCAAAAAACTTACATGGTTTGAAATAGTGATGTCATGGCTATTAGCTTCCTGTTATTTTCACTACCATACTTTATGCGGTAGCGAAAATAACAGCGAGCTAATAGCCATGACATCACTATTCAGTTACATTTACAAAATGTCAGCACAAC
>CM045732.1:13407974-13410474 GCA_024760905.1 Plotosus lineatus
CTGAACTGATGAAAATGAATGTGGCCCTTGTCAGGGGCGGTGGCGGGCTTGTAGTAAAAGGTGCCGGATCGCTAATCCTAGGGTTGAGGGTTGTGAGTCCCACTATCCACAAGGTTGTCACTGCCCCCCCCCATCCCGCCCCCCCTCTGTCCCCCCAGTGCAGCTAACTGGGTTATCAAAGGCCGGCCATGTCTCTCACTGTCTGTGGTGAGCGGTTGATATAAAAGAATCATTGCTCACTTTCGTCAAGAGTAGCTGCATAGCCGTCAGTGTGTTTCCGCCCCTTGATAAAGGGTTGTGTCAGGACAGGCATCTGATGTAAAAACCTACGCCAAATCAAACATGCGAATCATTAATATGACTTCCATGAAGATGGAGTCAGATGATTCGCTGTGGCGACCCCTGAAGGGAACAGCCGAAAGAAAAAAAAAAAAAAAAAGTGGCCCTTGACAAAGTAAATCAGATCCTTACACTTGCTAATTTTTCCAGTTTCCAATACATCAGCTTCAAGAATCAACTTTTCACTTTCTGCCTAATACGTTCCAATCCATGGTAGATGCCACTGTAATAAAATAATTAAAAATTATTCAGTAATTATTGTTATTATTGAGATGTAGTGGATGTCAAGGGGACTATTCGCTTCACCAACACCCAGCCTGAGATGTATAATTAGTTTAGTACAGTATATGGTACATGGAAACATAAACAAAAGTATATTAAAATGTGTGTTTTATTTTTTGTTGTTTGTTTTTTATTTAAAATCACAATGTGAACAAGCAAATGTCCGTACAGGGGCCTCAGAGCTGTGGAACATCATCTTTTTTTAACTCTTTTCAGAGTTGTAGTATATACTACTCAGAAACAGAAAGAAAAGCAAACTAAACCTTGTTCATTTTGAATTTTTTTTTTTTTTTACAAATTTTTATAATTCATTTTAACTTGCATTAATTGCTGACTGAGGCAAGTCGGGTGAGCTCTGCATGCTCTGATCAAACTTAAGCATTTACAGAAAAATGTACAATTTTTTAACCGACTTATTCTGAGTTTATTATATACTGTACACTACTGCATTGAACTATTAGTAATTTCTTCTTTTCCTTTCGGTTGTTCCCTTCAGGGGGGCGCCACAGCGAATCATCTGCCTCCATCTCACCCTATCCTCTGCATCTCTTCTCTCATACCAACTACCTTCATGTCCGCCTTCACCACATCCATAAATCTCCTCTTTGGTCTTCCTCTAGACCTTCTGCCTGGTAGTTCCAACCTCAGCATCCTACTACCAATATATTCACTATCCCTCCTCTGTACATGTCCAAACCATCTCAATCTAGCCTCTTTAACTTTGTCTCCAAAACCTTTTACATGTGCTGACCCTCTGATGCACTCATTCCTGATCCTGTCCATCCTCGTTACTCCCAAAGAGAACCTCAACATTTTCATCTCTGATTGAACTATAAGTAATTTTTGCTCCGTAAAACTTTAAAGCTCATTCAAAATTTTAATATATGCTACATGGAATTATAGGTGGCCCAGTGGTAGCTCAGTGCTAAGATGCTGGATTACTGATCACATGGTTGAGGGTTCAAGCCCCACTATGAATGGGATTGCCACTTCTGATCCCCCAGTGCAGCTAATTGGGTTATCAAAGGCCGGCCACGTCTCTCACTGTCTATGGTGAGAGGTTCATGTAAAAGAACCATTGCTGACTTTCGACAAGAGTAGCTGCAAAGCTGTCAGCGTGTTTCCGCCCTGCAATGCCCTAGCGAGCTGTCCAGGGTATACGCTGCCCTCGCCCGGAGTCGGCTGGGATGGGCGCCAGCCTTCCCGCGACCCTAATCACTTTCCATGTCGGTGGTCATAATGTTGCTGTTATTACAGATGCTATACATGCAAGCAAACATACCACATTTTTGTTGTCCATTCATTCATTTACTGAACCGGTTTATCCTAATTAGGGTCATGGGGAGGCTGGTGCCCATCTCAGTCGACTCTGGGCAAGGGCAGGATACACCGTGGACAGCTCGGCAGGCCATGGAGGGGCCAACACTCACTCAACCATTCATAGTCACACTCACATCTACGGGTGATTTAGAACAGTCAATAAAGCTGTGCATGTTTTTGGACCGTGGGAGGAAACCGAAGTACCTGGAGGAAACCCACACAAGCATAGGGAGAACATGCAAACTCCACACAGAAACACCCAGACCTGGAATCGAACCCAGGACCTTCTTTGTTAACCACTACGCCACCATTCCGCCCACCAACTTTCCTGTATTAAGGCAAAACACTTAAGTCTTAAAAATGATATAATCGCACTCATAAATTTGCCAACCGCTAAATCCAACTAGGGTTGAGGCTTCAGCATATCTGAGCTCACTCTGGGTGAAGGTGGGGTACACCCAGAATGGTTCGCCAGTGTTTGCAGGGCTAACATTAACACACACACACACACACACACACACACACACACACACACACACACACACACACACACACACAC
>CM045732.1:13415474-13420474 GCA_024760905.1 Plotosus lineatus
TGTGAATAGCTATTTTGAATGAAAAGGGCAAGAATGCATACAGCATGCAGGATTTTGGGAATGGGCTACATGGTGCTTCATTTGAAATTTAAATTTGAATTCAAATGATGGTACAGTGATCCCTCGCTGCTTCGTGCCTCAGTTCCCGTGGCTTCAGTGCATCGCGGGTGTTTCAAAAATATTCATCGGAAAAAAAAAAGGAAATTAAGGAAGAATAGGGGAAAAGTTAAGGAAAATGCCACAAAACAAGGCCAATTATGCAAAAAAAAAAAAAACCCCAAACAAACAACAACAAAAAAATCCCAAACAAACAAAAGCAAAAAACAACCCAAACCCCCCAACAAAACTACTTATACTTTTAATGTGAGGTGCGCTTCTGAGTGCGTGTGCGTCTGTATGTGTGTGTATTTATATTTAATTTACATCTTATGCATTATTTTTTGAATGTTTAATTGTTATTATAAAGATTTATAGTATTGAATATGTATTTATTGATATTATATACACATATACATGTACATGTACGTCAGTCAGGGGGGAATCGAGCCTACTTTGCAGGGGGGGGGGGGTCTCGGTCTCCATTAACCGAGAAAAGTGATGGATCCCTGTATATTTATGGAGAAAAAAAGCCCCACTGTAATTTGTAGAATGTAGACAGTTTTGCCATTTCAATAACTTAGTTCCAGATATGAGCTGCTCCATTTACAATGTGAGAACAGTCGGGGTAAGAATTACATATGCCTAAATTTCTCTTAACCCCAAACAATTTCAGTCCCGAAAAGTCACACGAACAACCAGGAGCATCAGATCCAAGCACTGCAACATTTTCCTGCTTTACTCTCCCAAGTCCCCAACCAGTGTGCCACACCATCCCAAGCACCTGGTATAATACCTCCTTTCAATGAACTCAATTTGCCGCTGCATCCAGAAATACAACCTGAAACCGTATTTCACTCAAAAGAAGCCCTGCATTAATTCTCTGCAGCACATTCTCCACCACATTCTCTGGGTCCAAACTAATCTCACATGATGCTGAGCTGTCAAGGGTGTACACCACCATCGCCCCGAGTCGGCTGAGATGGGCACCAGCCTCTCCGCAACCCTAATTAGGATTAAGCGGCTTAGAAAATGAATGAATGAGCTAATGGATGTACAGTATGCTGGTCTTTGGATTGTCTCCTGCAATCATCAAAAGGTTATCCGTACCCCTATTATACAGTCACTATCCGAGACGGATATTTAACAGGACGAAACCGAAACCACCCAGCACTTGCTAGGAATTCATGTGAAGCGTATTCTTCACCTGCATGTCCTTTCAACATGTGAAATAAACATGTATGCTTATTTTGCACTGCTTGCAACATCACTTTTACATTTCTTTGCCTATTATCTTCCAACCACGTGCACAGCAACTTTTCCATCTCTGCATTCGGTCTTTCACGCTGTTTTGTGATGATCGTTGACTTAATTGGGGCTGCTGCTTTCACTGCTTCCTTAATGCGCTCCTTGTCCTTCAAAATTGTAGACACCGTGGAGCGGGAGAGATGGAGATCTCGCTTTCACTTTCATCTTCGTCTCCGACGACAATGCCTTCCTTGCTTTCTTGGTAGAATTGCCATCTGATGAATCGGACTTCCTCTTGGGGGCCATGGTAATGGTGTACAGTACAGATGCTCCCCGACTTACGTCTTTAATTGGTTCCAGACGGCCAAACGTAAGTTGAAAGTGAACGTAAGTTGTTACAATGACGTATGACGTGTGATGTATGACGCTCATACTGTACTATACATCCATAAATACCATTACCATATCTCATAAAACACCCCGAAATCAATTATTATAAACATCTTCTTCTTCTTTTCCTTTTGGCTTTTTCCCTTTCTCGGGAGTCACCACAGCGAATCATCTGATTCGCACATTTAATTTGGCATGGGTTTTTACGTCGGATGCCCTTCCTGTCAAAACCCTTTAGCAAGGGACAGAAACACGCTGACGGTTTTGCAGCCTTCTCTTTACGAAAGTCAGCAATGGTTCTTTTACATGCCTCATAACATTGTAAAATAATATCAAATATATCAAATATATCAACATTAATTTCAAATAAATTAAATTCAAGCAAAATAATTTCAAATTGATAAATTTTAATCAAATTCACTCATCACATATCAAAATACAGAATCAAATATAACCTTGAACATTCTCTATGAAGCGATCTTTCTGCTTGTAAATGGTTCCGAAAGTCAACGGATGGTCACATGACATGAAGCTGAGCTGAATCACATGACATGAAGCTGAGCCGACTCACTTTACATGAAGCTTAACCCAGCCAATCAATGCTTACAATATGTGAGGCGCTCAGTACCCAAAGTAGTGCACTTGCTGAAAGTAGTTTACTTGCTTGAAACAAAGCACGGGTTATGTGAACTTCCGGCTTTCAAGTGAGCAAGGGCTTCATTGAACTCATTTAGTACTCAGCCTGCACTGTGAATCACCAGCGGAGCAGAGGATTCTCTCTTTCCTGGATTCGGGTTTTCATATTTTACAACTCTCTTTGCTTAACTGAGTATGTATGGTAGATTGATTGTGCCGATCTGAGCAGATAGTTAATTCATCTCTGTGTATGAGACTTGCACCCATGCTAGTTGGCTTACGCTTCTGACCAACCAGATTTGCTTCAGGTTACAAAAGCAAAACAGTGTAAACACAAAGATCACAGAGACGACGTCTTAACACAAGAGTAACACGCTATATATATATATATATATATATATATATATATATATATATATAAATATAACACTGAACTGGGAAGAAGGAGGGGCACGTTCAGTCTGTCGTTTGTAAACAATGGATGCAGCATGATTATGTCATTACATCATTACGTCAGCGTACTACGTAGGTATGTCTAAATTCAAAATTTGACTTTTTTTTTTTGGAAAAAAAAAAAAAAAACCCGTAAAAGCTAAAAAACGTAAAATGGATGAATGTAAGTTGGGGAGCGTCTGTAAATGAATGTAAAATTGTACTTTAAAAGAGATGCTACTGCGACGGTATCTACTCACTGAGTGTAGCGGTAGAATGCGGTGAGTGTGAGATACTGTACTGCCACATCTATCTTACACGCTGCACTACCAGATATATACAGTAAACTCATAATAGGCATCTGCGAGACGTGGTGGTAGGTACGGGTGGTCGTAACTCGTGCACGTCGTAACTCAGATAGTGATGATGAGTTCCTTTCGGCTTTTTCCCTTCATCAGGGGTCGCCACACCGAATGATTCGTACGTTTGATTTGGCAGAGGTTTTTACGTTGGATGCTGTTCTTGACACAACCTTTTAGCAAGGGACAGAAACACTCTGACGGCTTTGCAGCTACTCTTTACGAAAGTCAGCAATGGCTCTTTTACATGAACCTCTCACCATAGACAGTGACAGACATAGCCCTCCTTTGATAACCCAGTTAGCTGCACTCTGGGGGGGGATACTGACAACCATGTGGAGTGTGAGACTCGAACCCCCAACCTTAGGATCAGTGATCCAGCACCGTATACCACTAGTCCACCACTGCCCTGTCGTAACTTGGATAGTGACTGAACTTTATTCACTTGGTGAAAGATTATTTTTAAAAATATACAAGGCCATATGTAAGGCCTACTAAATAAATGTAATATATGTCATATTATGTTGTACTATTTTTAGACTTCAACATTGTGCTGATTTGATCAATTAAAACTGTAAAAACTACATCAAGCCCCAACATTATTAAGATAATTGCAATATTAAAGTAAGTATGGCATCCATGAGTCCAGATGTACCACCGTCTTAATCCTAATAATTAGGCCGGTTTAAAAAATCTTCAACATGAAAGTTAAAAAACCCCACCTTGCTCAGAAACATCGACTGGCTTCTTCTGCATGCAGTAATGTTGATGGCATTTGCCTGAAGGATTTTGCTCATGGCACACTTTATCCCTGCATGACTTCTCCTTTAAATTGTTATGCTAATAAACTATGCCACGTGCTTTCATACTCAGCTCAAGCATAATTACTCAGATGCACCATGATGCAAAAAAGGCCGGAAAGGAAGGGAACAGGGAGTTTGGCTCAGAGCTCTATTGAAATTCAAAGATAAGTTGAGTGGTGGTTAACTCAGACAGAGATTTGAGATCCGCATCATCTCCAGCTGTCAATCTCACAAAAAGGAGGGAACTGATTGCTATGTGAGTATCTGTTCCAGCAGTCAGCTTGGTCCCTGACATAATGAATTGTGTCGAATGTGTGGAAAATTACACAAAATGACAACCATTCAATTTAATATTGTGATTTTTGGTATATAGGGATCCCTCGCTACTTCGTGCTTCAGTTTCTGCGGCTTCAGTGCATTGCGGGTTTTTCAAAAATATTCATTGAAAAATAAAAAAAAAGGAAATGAACAAAAAATAGGGGGAAAAGTTAAAGAAAATGCCACAAAACAAGGCCAATTATGCAAAAAAAAAACCCAAAACAAACAAAAACAACCCAAAACCACCCCAACAAAACTACTTAGATTTTTATATGAGGTGCGCATCTGTGTGTGTGTGTGTGTGTGTGTGTGTGTGTGTGTGTGTGTGTGTGTGTGTGTGTGTGTGCGTCTGTATGTGTGTGTATTTATATTTTATTTACATCTTATGCATTATTTTTGAATGTTTAATTGTTATTATAAGTATTTATAGTGTTGAATATGTATTTATTGATAGGATATACACATGTACATCTACATATACGTATATGTGGGCAGTGGTGGTCTAGTGGTATAGGGTGCTGGATCACTGATCCTAAGGTTGGGGGTTCGGGTCCCACTCTCCACAAGGTTGTCACTGTCCCCCTCAGTGCAGTTAACTGGGTTAGCAAAGGCGGGCCATGTCTCTCACTGTCTATGGTGAGAGGTTCATGTAAAAGAACCATTGCTGACTTTCGTAAAGAGTAGCTGCATAGCTGTCAGCGTGTTTCTGTCCGTTGCT
>CM045732.1:13427974-13490474 GCA_024760905.1 Plotosus lineatus
CTTTGTGACACAAGCTTGTGGCCAGCTCTGGTTGCCTAGCTAACCATGTGTTCTGCCCCCAAATATTTCCCAAAGCGATAACGTAAGCAGTGAGCAGCTGGTTCCCTACATGAAGCGTGAGACCACAAGCAGCATCGATAGTAGCTTATTTTATTTGTTTATACAGCTACAGTATTTGATTATAACCCCCAGTGCAGCTAACTGGGTTCTCAAAGGCCGGCCATGTCTCTCACTGTCTGTAGTGTGAGGTTCATATAAAAAAAACAAACAAACATTGATAACTTTCATAGCCATCAGCATGTTTCTGCCCTGGGATGGCCTGGTGAGCTGTCCAGGGTGTACTCTGCCCTCACCCAGAGTTGGCTCAGATGGGTGCCAGCCTCCTCGCGACCCTAAGTAGGATCAAGCGCTTCAGAAAATGAATGAAGGAGCAACACCATAAATTTATTTATTTATTTATTTTATTATCATAACTGCTAATGGAATTAAAGCAATATCATGTATCACTGTGCTGATATAATTAATTTGATAATTTAATAACACAAACAAAATTTTTAATTCATAATTTACTTCCAATCATTAATTTGAACAAAAGTGTTGTAGTTTTAATGTGACCTCATTAGAAAATGTGACAGTGCCACAGGGGAAAAAAGGATAAGAAGATAATTCTCCACCCAAATACACTGAATGCAACTTTCATTTGAACATCAAAATTGAATATATTGCGTAGCAGAGTGTTTACGTAACATGTTTCATTACTACATTACTCATGCATACTCATGGGTCAGTGGACCAGATATTACATTGAAAACATTATGACCACTGACAGATAACAAGAGGTACATTGATTCTCTCACTCAAGACATTTGCATTTTCCACATAGTGGGATGTACAGGGATCCCTCACTTTCCGCGATTAATGGGGACCGAGGTCCCAAACCACCACCACCCCACCACCACCACCACCCGTGACTTCCAAATTCCGCGAAGTAGGATCGACCCCCCGACTGACATATACATACATGTATATGTGTATATAATATCAATAAATACATATTCACCACTATAAATGCTTATAATTACAATTAAACTTTCAAAAATAATGCATAGGATGTAAATAAAATATAAATACACACACATTTGCAAACTATACATCTTTTAGGTGATGTCATCTTTTGAAAATACTTGCTCTGCACAATATACACCCTGCAGTTTGGGGATACACAGGCCATGTAACTGGAGTGTTCTTACCGGGGCCAATTACTTACCCACAATATACATCTTTTTTTTAGGTAAGGATCATCCTTGTGCACCATTTTTTTTTTTTTTTTTACCTACACGAGTGAATCAAAGTGAACGTACAGACACACGTGCACTCAGAAGCTCACCTCAAATAAAAATGTATGTACAGATGCTTCCCAACTTACGTTTTAGTTCGGTTTCCAACGGCCGAACGTAAGGTGAAAAAAACACGTAAGTTGTTACTGTATGCTCCAGTGACGCATGACGTTCATACTGTACTATACATCCATAAATACCATTACCGTATCTCATAAAACACCCCTAAATCAATTATTATAAACATAACATTGTAAAATAAGATCAAATAATATCAAATATATCAAGTAATATCAACATTAATTTCAAATAAATAAATTTAAATCAAATTCACTCATCGAATATCGAATATAGTATCAAATAACTTCTTCTTTTCCTTTCGGCTGCTCCCTTCAGGGGTCGCCACAGAAAATCATCCGCCTCCATCTCACCCTGTCCTCTGCATCTTCTTTTCTGACTCCAATGACCTTCATGTCTTTCTTCACCACATTCATAAATCTCTTCTTTGGTCTTCCTCTAGGCCTTCTGCCTGGTAGTTCCAACCTCAGCATCCTATTACCAATATACTCACTATCCCTCCTCTGTACATGTCCAAACCATCTCAATCTAGTCTCTCTGACTTTGTCTCAAAAACATCTTACATGGGCTGTCCCTCTGATGTAAGAAGAAGAAGAGTATCAAATATAACCTTTAACATGCTCTGTGATGCGATCTTTCTGCTTGTAAATGGTTCCGATGGTCGACGGAGCCATTTGGAAGAAACGTGCAACATTCACGTGTTTTTCACCAGCATCAATTTTCTTGATAATAGCCATCTTCGTTGCTTGCCGCTTTTTCTGATTACCACTATCACTAATAGGCTTACGCTTCTGCCCATCCATATTTGCTCAGGGTTGCAAAAGTCCGCAAAACAGTGTAAACACAAAGATCACAGAGACGACGTCTTAACACAAGCGTAACACGCAGTGAAC
Organism: Plotosus lineatus; assembly: GCA_024760905.1. Taxonomy (NCBI): domain Eukaryota; kingdom Metazoa; phylum Chordata; class Actinopteri; order Siluriformes; family Plotosidae; genus Plotosus; species Plotosus lineatus. Next base: position 13,430,283 of record CM045732.1, read on the forward strand.
TGGGAAGAAGGAGAGCACATTCAGTCTGTCGTTTGTAAACAATGGACGCAGCGTCATTACGTTATTGCATCATTACGTCAGCGTACTACGTAGGTACGTCTCGTACTACAGAGAGCACGCTAAACTCAAAATTTGACATAAAATTGACATAATTTATGTCATTATTTAATGAAATTATTATTTAATAAAATTGACATAATTTATTTTTTTAGACGTAAAATCGAAAAATACATAAAACTAATGAACGTAAGTCTGTAGTTTTGTTGGGGGGTTTTGGGTTGTTTTTTTGCTTGTTTGTTTATTTGTTTGTATGTTTTTTTCCACAATTGGCCTTGTTTTGTAGCATTTTCCTTGACGTTTCCCCTATTCTTCCATAATTTCCTGATTTTTAAATTCGATGAATATTTAAAAAACGCGCGATGCACTGAAGCCGCATGAATTGAAGCATGAAGTAGCGAGGGATTCCTGTATTTACCAGAATGCAGTCCATTTTTAAAGTTGTTTTGTTGGAAGGAGAAAAAAATTACAAGTAAAGCAATCTGAGTGACAATGACAAAGAAAATATTGCAATGACTAAACCTTTGTTCATGTCCAAGACAGTAGATCGTGTGGGATGTTCCTGGTATGTGGTACCTACCATAGGTGAACAACAGCCCGTGAACTTGCATGAGTTTCATGGGTGCCCAAGTTTCATTAATACTCACCGGGTTTGAAGACTAGTCGTCTGGTCAGGTGTCAGAACACAGAGTGCATTGCAGTTTGCAGTGTATGGAACTGCCTAGCAACAAACCAGATTAAAGCGGTTATAATGTTATGGCAGATTGATGCATATTTGTTATGAGCTTGTACAAATAGTTTTATGTCAATTGTGACACTGTGAATATTAAGACAAACATGTCTGATGATGTTTACATATTTGCTTTGAATTAAGTGTTCTAATAACACCCCTGGAACATCACTTTAAAGTAGATTAAGTTAATGGTGCATGCAGAATGAAAGTTCCTGGGGCAAATATCAGGACCTTGAAAGTCTAGACTAAAAGCTTACTGGTGAGCAGTTGTAATTTCCTCCTTGCAGCATACAATAAGAGCTTGATAACTTTCAAAACATAATTATTTGCATGTTTGATGACAAATAATTAATTTTTACCAGATGACTGAGCCTTCATCAGTAATATCAAATGCTATATACTGCAGACCACGACTTTCTTTTGAGGATTTATATAATACGAACACACAACCTCCCGCCCAGCACCCTTCTACACCACTGGCCCCATGTTAACATTAACAAGTCAGACAATAAATCAGACACAGTTGACTTGCCAGAAATTGGTCATGAAATTTGGCCAAACTTAACATGAAATCACAGGGGCAGTGGTGGCATGGTGGTAAAGGTGCAGGATCACTAATCCCAAAGTCGGGGGGTTGAAGCCCCACTATCAATGGGTTGTCACTGCCCCCCCAGTACAGTTAACTGGGTTATGAAAGGCTGGCCATGTCTCTCACTGTCTGTGGTGACAGGCTGTAAATGAACCATTGCTGACTTTCACCAAGAATAGCTGCACAGCTGTCAGTGTGTTTCTGTCCTGCGATAGCCCAGTGAGCTGTCCAGGGTGTACTCTGCTCTCACCCAGAATTGATTGAGAAGGGCACCAGCCTCCCTGTGACCCTAATTAGGATTAAGCGGTTCAGAAAATAAATGAATGAGTGAAAATCACAGATGAAACAATTGCAGAATGGCATATAGATAAATAAGATGGCCTCTGATTAATTTCATTTATTATAAAGGAACAATTGCTATTGGCCTATTATGCTGCTGGGTTGGCTAAGAATGAAGGAGAAGGCAGAGGAGAACAATGATGGAGACTTATGAAAAATACAACAACAAAGTCAAACCATTGCACAAATTTGGATAAACAACATTGGAAAAAAAAAACATCATGACACATCAGTGAACTTTTGCCCACCTGAAGAATTTAGTTTGCTGGATCAGCTGACTGGTGACATCACAAGTAAATGGGGCGATAGGTGATTTAAGTTTCGGACAATGAACAAAAAGCTCTCATCTATAGATGCACTTTTAATTTTGTTCATAGCTTTTACATTTCTGGACATGTGAAACAAAAGCTATAAAGAATCTGAATACAGTAGGCCCTTGACTATTCGCGGTTTTGCGGTTTGTATATTCTTGGACTACCGAGCAACTCTCACGTGATTCAAATTCAGCCAATGGCTGTCCTCCTTCCTGCTGATTGGTTGAGATGATGTAACACCCCCTTTTCTTTATGCACTTTTTCTTTTCGTGCACTAGTTGTCAATGGGCCTTTTTTTAGTATGTTTTAATGACCAGTTAAGTTCTACGATGTCACTCAAACGCCTGCTAAGTACCAGAAAAAGGTAATGACGTTGGATGTCTCCTGAAGAAATAAGACTTTCTCCGGAAGAAACGACAATTTCCTCTGAAGTGCCTGTAGAGGAATAATCATCTGAACTGCTGTAAAACACGCCACTATTAAAGTCTTTTTCAATTATTATTCCAGTACAGTACCTAAGTTAATGTTTAGAATGTTTGTGTGTTAGATTTTATTTACTGTGGTGTAGCATGTTTCTCATTTTTTTTGTTTATCCCATTTATTACATTTCTTGTTCTTTTATGTCCTTTTTGTAATGGTTTGTGTTTTGGGGGACTTTGATTTTGGCGCTGTGCCTCTAACTAACTGTTAACGTTCTAATTCGGCTTAGGGGCGTGGCTGATCTGCTCGGTGGCTCACACATGAATTCATTATTCTCATTTACTCCCAATAAAAAAAAGCACGCTCACCTCTGCACCAGAGGATTAACTCACATTACATCATTGCTTCTTTGGTTTGTAACGCTCTCTAACTCTCTCACTCTAAAACTGTTTTCTACTCACTCCGGCTGAGGGGCGTGGCTGAGCTGCTCGGGCTTAATGCAGTTCATACCTGAATTCAGTCAACTCATGACTAATGCAATACCTTCCTCTAGTGGGCATTTTTGAAAACTACAGTGCGGTATGTTTCAAAGAGAATGGATTTAAAGGTGTTTTTATATGTATGTTGTATAATATTTATATTTTATTATCAATAAATATCACAGTAAAAAAATTATGTTTTTCTTAATCATTACTACATTTTACTACATTAATGCTGAATTAATGAGTAAGACTGTCTATAGAATGTGTTTCAGAAGCATATTTTAGCGCATGTAATAGAGACATAGTATTTTTCTTCCGGTGGCTGATTCGCGTATGCAATATGATACATGGAGTTTTACTTCAGAACTCGGGGATTTTCTTCATTCGCGGGAGGAGCCGGAACCGAACCCCCGCAAATTTCGAGGGCCCACTGTATAGTTATTTTACCATATCATATAAACCTATTTCTATACCTGCCTATTTTCAGTAAGGCACTTTGTAGGTAAACATTTTGTATGCACACACTCTAGCAGGTCCATTTTCACCTTTTCCTGTGTCCAGAGTGGGATTTTATTAAGCCGTGCAAAGCCTAAGTCTATACTTCTATCACAACAGAGTGCAATTAACGGAGGAAGGAAACACAGTGGCACTGACAAATGCAGTTTTTTCCCAGGAGTGAGACATTATGTTCTCCCATCAGGGATTAAATACCCCTCCTGTTTATTCGCAACCGGGAGAGAAAAGACCTTCAGGAAACAGGCACATGGTAGATGTTCCATGAAATCCTGTTTTCACCATTTTTATGTAGTTTCAGGAGCTCAGGAAGAAGGATTTTTTACTTTTGTGGAAATTAAAGAGATAGATGATACTGACTGACTTGCTCCTGTGAATATTTTTAGGAAGTTTTAATGTTTTTTTTCTGTTTGTCTTGCCTTCATGCTAGAATTGTGTATGGTAATGAAAAAAGTTCTTTAAAACCATGAATAATGATTACATACTATTTTCTCTGTACTACAAATGGATGATAAACTGCACACTATTACACTGTTTGTTTCTATTAATCTTGACAAGTCTAGAGTGTTTCTCAAATGATTTTATTTAAATTCCTGCTGTTTAATGTCCCAGCATTTATGCATCCTTGCTGTCTCACACATGCCTCCTCCTGCATTCAGATTGGTCAATTGTTTTGCAGACGGGTAAGCAGTTGTTCAATTCCCCTCTCAGTTTCTTTGGCTATCCTGACCGTTAGTTCCCTACTTAAAACAGCCTGATCCAGAGAGCCCCACCACACACTCACTGTAATGTTAACCTGCTTGGACAGTTATACTAGAGCGCCTGAATTTTATTAGTTTATTCTCATGGCCGCCAGTGAATTTACAGTGGTACCTCACTTTACAAAAGTCTCACCAAACGAAAAATTCAGGTTACGAAACGCATTTTCCTAAAATTTTTGTCTGTTTACGAAACAAGTTCACGTTACGAAAGCGTCATCTTAAAAATTCAAAGCGCCATTCAAACACTAAAATGCGCCATTCAAACATTCAATCAATGCACATGCTGCTCTCCCATCAATGACGTTCAAACATCCTGCCCCACTGGCCTCCCAGTGGCTAACAACTGAACTGTCGTTCATGTCGCCTTCACTTGAGTGCCATCGTGGACAGGTCGACCTGACGCCATCTTGGACAGGGATCCCATTGGCTAGGAGGGATGAGGAATTTTGTACATATCACTGCAAGCCACACACACACACACACACACACACACACACACACACACACACACACACACACATGTGTGTGTGTGTGATTTCCGCTGCGAATGAGAAGAAGAAACAGGCTCGAGTGATATCACAAAGGAATATGGCCAAACCTGTCTACCATCGGGATGATATTGAAGCAGAAGGAGGTCTTGAAAGATATACTTTTATCATTTTTAAAGGGTTTAGGGGGTAGTATTGGGAGCCTTGGAACGAATCACACATTTTACATGTAAAATGCGGTTCAATTTACGAAAAATGCAGGTTATGAAAAAGGCTCTGGTACAGATTAATTTCGTAAAGTGAGGTATCACTGTATTTGAAAGTCTGTCTTGGTTTATTTTGTCTTGTTTGTTCCAGTGTAATCCTGCGAGGTTTGTCAGCCCACTGTTTTCAGTCTTCCCAGGGTTTATGTTTGCCTGTTGATAATAAATTCAGTTCTCATTGACTTCTGCATCTGCGTTGTCTCCTACACCTAGTACAATAACAGATGGCCTCAACCTGAGGCAGTGGGAGTCAACACACTGGCAGGTGGGAGTGTGGCTGGATCAAATCACACAGGCTGTGATGGAGCTCATCACACACCTGTGCGCACCTCTAGGAACTCGGTAGCCTGCACCTGTGCCAGCACTTCCTATGACCAAGCAGCCTGGTCCTTACCCAACATCCCTTCTGGATTGGCATTCCAAGGGATATCGCAATATTCTAATGGCATGTGATCTAATTCTCAGGTGAGGAGTTTGAGGCTGTGTTCGGACGCCGTGATCAGTGTCGGTCAGCTAGCTGTTGGCTGAGCCCATTACAAGACTACATTTGTTTGTTGTGATGCTAATCTCAATTTAAATGAAGTTATCTCTCTGGCCACAACTTTATATGAGCATCTTAGGGGCAAATGCTACACCACAAGAATAGCACAACACCAAGGAGAAATGAACACATTTCAGAAAAAAAAATGCAACTAGGCTTAACTCACTTGTCACCAACAAACACACCCATTGCCAGCCTAATGTGCTATGCGTGTCCTGCGAGGACAGTTGACAATGGTCCAATGGTCTTTATGCAACATTCCAGTGCTCAATTAGAATGGCTTCTCAGAATCTGACGTTGCCGATCAAAATGTTTTCTTTCCTTTGTTGGCATTGGGATAGGATGTCAAGAGGCCTTGTGCCAGTGACATCACTGAGCCAGGAAAGGTAAGGTAATCGCTGACGTCCACGTGCTCTCTGTCCTACCACTGCACGAGTAAGGGCAACTTTCTCAAGAGCATTCTTACAAATTATGTGACCCAAGAAGCATATTTGTCGAGTTGCAATAGTACAAAGGTATCGGATGACTCAACTCTTTCAAGGACGTCTTTGTTGCTTACATGATCCATCTATGGTAGCTCATCATCCTACATACAAACCACATCTCAGCAGCTTCCAAACGCTGTTGCATGGTTTTGTTCAAAGTCCAGCATTCAGATCCATACAGAAGTGTGGCCCATACATAGCAACACAACAATCTCAGTCTCGTGGGGAGATTTATTGACCTTGTTGTCAGTACTCTTTCTATGTTCTTGAAAGAAGTTTTTGCGATTCCAATACATCGCTTGATCTCTTTTTCACATCTCCCATCTGAAGATATTGTACTGCCCAGGTATGTAAATTCTGTAACCTGTTCAAGCGGTTCTCCATTCACCTGCAACCTACATTGACGAACTGGTGATGATTTTGAAAAGACATGACAAAAAGACTTCTTGAAAACAGAGCACCTGATGCAAAAAAAAACAAAAAAAACCCAAAACAAAACAAAGCAAAATAAAACAAACAGGCCAGTCTCACAAAACCATTCATTGTGGAGTGGATGCCTTTCAGGTAGGTTTGGGAGCAATCGAGACTTCCCAGGTAACTTTCCAACCTGAACCCATTCCACCATGCTATCTACTATTGACCGTTGCAAAAAAGATCGCTAGATAAAAAGGTAGCTCAGGAGTCATCACTTCACCTTGCACCTTGGACCATATTTTTGTAACCGTGGAATTTGCAATGGAATCTGTCGTGGATCAGCCAGTGTTAAAGGGATTACATCACTATTCTAGTAGTACATTTATATTTACAGTATTCAGCAGATGCTCTTATCCAAAGCAACTTACAGAAGTGCTTTAAAATCTCTGTCAGTGAATATATTCTTGTATTGTTTTCTTAAAATACATTCTAAGTATTCCGTCAGTCAAACTCAAATGGTAGGTGTTGTGTGTGTTTGTTTTTTTTGTGGTGTGTGTGTGTGTGTGTGTGTGTGTGTGTGTGTTTGTATACAGCATAGTGCTTAATCTAAGAACTTCTATGGCCTGTTTAATATCAGTGATTAAAACAGTGGTGCATTACATCACACTGCAAAAATAAAATTGCAAATAAATTGCGGTTTCACTTTTTTTTTTTTTTTTTACACTGTGAATTTTCCGCAGCAATAATCTATCAAGGCTGTTGCCCTAGTGCCAATAATTTTCAGTCGAATGAGTTGCTTCTGTTCAAATATAGTCGGAAGAGTGGTGTTTTAATTTGTGACAGATTGAGTATCTTAATCAGCACAATGACACAAATCAAAACTTTTTGTAATACACGGATCCTTCACTACAACGCACTTCAATTCATGCGACTTCAGTGCATCGCGTGTTTTTTTTTTTTTTTTTTTTTAAATATTCATCGAATTAAAAAATGAGGAAATTAAGGAAGAATAGGAGAAAAAGTTAAGGAAAATACTGCAAAACAAGCCAATTATGCAAAAAAAAAACACCCTCAAACAACAAACAACAAAAAAACAACCCAAAACCCCCCAACAAAACTACTTACATTTTTATGTAAGGTGCGCATCTGCATGCACACGCGTCTGTATGTTTGTGTATTTATATTTTATTTACATCTTATGCATTATTTTTTAATTAGGCTGTTGCGGGGGATCTCGGTTCCAATTAACTGCGGAAAGTGAGGGATCCCTGTATTCCAATTTCCTTTCCTTCAACAATGGAGGAAGACAATTGACACCAGCTATTAAGAATCTGACAAAGTTTCCATGTCAAACAAAGTGTGTGTGTGTGTATGTGTGTGTGTGTGTGTGTGTGTGTGTGTGTGTGTTAATTAGAGAATGTTATAATGCACTGTATGGTTGAGTATAAGTGCTAAATATGAATAGGTATAAATACTACACGTGCCCCTTCAGTGCCCTTCAGCTGGCATAACACTGCCAGTAAAAACAGTCACACTAATTGGTTTTAAACTTTTGTGTCTATTATCCTTTAATGCATCTTGTCGACAGACAGAAATTAAAAATACAAATAGATAAAGCCTAAACCCAGTCTATTTTTTCTTTGAAGCCTTTTCTGTAAATTCTGAGCGAAGTGGTCAGTGGAAGCATGCATCAGTAGAAAGAAAACCAGCTGTGTGAGGAGGTGTATAAGACAAGTATAGATTTTTTTTTTTCCTTCACCGACACCCTCTGATTGTACATAATTATCTCTGCGGCTGAGAGCAGTTCTCCTGACGAGCCATTACCATGTCAAGCAGCAGCTCAAAAGCCGCTGATGAGATTTTCATCTCTCACAATTGCTGCAAGGCTAATCACCATTACGTCAGGAGATTGGGAAAAATCTATGTAATAGCAATCAATATACAATCGATATGCATTCACTTGGGGTAGAACTTACATTTCATTCCAGCAGCCTTGAGTGACAAATTAAACACGTGACCTCACTGAGCAGATATTTGTTTGCATTTTGGTTAAAAATGCCCATGCATGCACACTTTCAAGTATTGTCCGGATTGCTTTAGAACGTATTGAATACCCAGCATTAATAACTGATTGCCTTTGAAAAAGGGGACAATAATAATAGATAAACAATTCTGTCCATAGATCTCCAAAAACGCAGGTCTTCAGATGTGCCTGGTTTGCAGTGATAAGTACCTACCGAAGGCGGACCAAAGAAGGAATGTATGTATGTATGTATGCACATAGCATTCTTCCTCATCTATGTTTGTAAAAACGAAGGAAAAAAAGCATGAGAAATACAGTTCACCGGAGCATTAGTTCTGTATCTGATGTGACATTAAACTGAGTGGACGCAGCTGTCCGGACTGATGAGAATCCAGTCCAATGGCCATGGAGGCTGTAAAAACATAATATGGTTTTAAATATGATGTATTACAGGCGGTCTATGGGCTTTATTATTATGCCTTATGCCTGTGTCTACCGTTGTGGGATCAGAGGCATAATGTTTTTGCCCTGTCCGTGCATTTGTGCCTGTGTCTGTCCATAGTTATTTGTGGACACTCTACCTACTAAATCATTCAGTAGATTTGGCCAAACTTTCACAAATTATTTCCTGCGAAAGACCTATAAACTGGTACAGGTTCTGAATTCAAACGTGAAATGTTAAGGTTATATGGGGTCATTTTAAAAAAAAATGTTGTGTGTGTACTCCGCAGGCTAAACACTCAACCACACTTCCACCAGTTATTTCACCATTGCTTCTGATTTTGATTGAAATCTGCTGTCATATCCATTTCACATCATTATTGGAGGACAGACAAGCAGAATGACCGCCAAACTGTCAGGCATGGATCTGTCAATGGAACAAAAATCCAGATTGAAATTTGTAATTAGTGGACCCACAATGTTCAAAAACATTGTATCGTCTATTTCCATAATTAATCCATCCTCATCAGTGCTTGTTCTGGGAATAGTCATCACACTTCTGTCAGAAGGCTTGTTGGCCTCATTCTGTCGGACGTTTGGATTTTGCATTTGTTGTTGTTGTTGTTTTTTTTCCAGTGTTGCTAGTATTTCAATTACTGCTTGCGACTCAGCCACAGTATTAATGTTTAAGTCTAGCCTGAAGACATACTCGTTTCATCAATAATTTTGTTAAAAGCCTTTCACTAGGTAAAGAAGTACATCTAGAGTACAGACGCTCCCAAACTTATGAACATTCATTTTACGAACATCCGGAGATATGAACAGGGCTGTCCGAGGTCGAAAGTGAACGTGAAATGAAATTGAAGAACAAGTAGAAATAGAAATGGAATAAAATATACAGAAAGATATATCATAAAAGTATGAAATATGATAAAACATTATCCTGAGGTACACTTAATACTAGGCTCTGGCAGAGGGGTGTGGCTGACACGGGCTTTATACCAGAGGTCTGGGAAGAGATGCAGAATGATACATTTCTGAACTCCCCCCAAAACTTTCAAAGAAGAAACAAATTGAGTCCAGTATGATAATGAACTGGATAAGAGTGAAACTCTCTGTAAATCTGATCAGATCTACTGTGCTGTGCTTGAGAGGAACCAGGAGTTTAAACACGGGACATAATGATATTGATAATGTACAGATGATTATGGATAGAGAGAGAGAGAGAGAGAGAGAGAGAGAGAGAGAGAGAGAGAGAGATTGTATACAGTACAAACTTGTATAGATTACTTATACACGGGTTAAACATACGTTCTCCTCTAAAGAATGCCCTGTAACGACTTACAAACAAATTCATCTAACGATCGGCCGCCCGGAACCCAACTCGTTCATAAGTTTGTGGAGTGTCTGTATTAGGTAAATTGGGATGTCTATATATTAAACCCCAAGCTGTTACAAACTTGTTACCCTCGGAGTAGCTGACTGCCCTACAACACAGTGTACCTTTATGCTGGTCTTCTTTTTGGCTCTCCGTTTTAACCATGCTGTCAGAGTCCCTGTTTTCACGCAGCATCTGATACACACTTTCTTAACCTTTACATTACATTGAGCAGACATACGAACCCCCACTATCTCTCTCTCTCTCTCTCTCTCTCTCTCTCTCTCTCTCTCTCTCTCTCTCTCTGTTTCTGGAGGTACACATGCTACTTCTGAGACACCATTGATCCTGATTGCTTGGGTTTTTAGACTTATGTGATCCATTCTAATGTCTTAGTTCTAGTTATCAATTGAAAAGCTCTTACTAATCGTGGCCCTATCTTTTTCTTTCAGCTGTTCCCTTTTTCTCAATTGTTGCCACAGCGAGCCTGTGATTCACATGTTTTGACTTGGCACGGGTTTTTTTTTTTTTTACGTCGGCTGCCCTTCCTGGCACAACCCTAAGCAAGAGGCAGAGACACACTGACGGCTATGCAGCCTACTCTTGTCGAAAGTCAGCAATGGTTCTTTTATAGCCTCTCACCATAGACAGTGAGAGACATAGCTGGCTTTTGATAACCCAGTTAGCTGCACTGGGGGGGGGGGGGGGGGGGGCAGTGACAACCTCGTGGAGAGTGGTACCCCAACCTTAGGATCAGCGATCCAGCACCTTTTACCACCAGGCCAGATGGTGGCCCTATATAGACCTAAATATCTATGCAGAAACTGTTAAGATTGTTTAAAAATTTTTCATACAAAAGTTTTACTAAAATTACTCAAGACTACAATTTTAATAATAAAATAACAAACTATACATCCTATTAAAATTACCATGGATTTTCTGCTTGTGATATGGTTATGGAAGATCTCTACACTTTACATGAGGGGTGCCCAATCCTGTTCCAGTTGATCTACCTTCCAAAAGATTTTAACTCCAGCTGTACTGCGACAAACAATCCCAATCATCCAATCATTGCTTTTAGTTTTTATTTCCAAATCTTAAATCGTGATTAGATAATTGAATGTTCAGGTGGGCGTAATTAGCGTTGGAGTGAGGTTTTTCAGGAAGGTAGATCACCAGGAACAGGATTGAGCCCCTGTTGTACATCATCTGAAGCCACCCAAATGTTGAGTCCGGTTCCTTATGGTTTTTCTCCTCATGTTGCTTCAGAAAGATTGTCTTTGCCACCATCACAACAGGCTTGCTCATGAGGAATGTATAGGATGTATACTCTTTGAGAATTTTTTAAAATCAGACATTTAATTCCGTAGCTAATATGTTCACACCGTAAAGCTATTCTGTGAAAATATCAATTGTGAAATGTGTGAAATTGAGTGTGGTGCACCTGTTTTGAGCTCAAAAGACATTTCCAAACGGTTGCAGGAATCGAAGAGGTAGAAACTGTGGAAATCTGCAGAAATAATTCCAAGAGATGATTTTCCCATTTTACCACATCCTTCTCCTCTGAATAACATACAGGGATCCCTCGCTACTTCGTGCTTCAATTCGTGTGGCTTCAGTGAATCACGTTTTTTTTTTAAATATTCACCAAATTTTAAAAAAATAAGGAAATTAAGGAAGAATAGGAGAAAACGTTAAGGAAAATGCCAGAAACACAAGGCTAATTATGCAAAAACCTCAAAAAAACAAACAACTCCCCCCCTGTAAACCAACACAAAACAAAAAACAACCCAAAATCAAAACTAGTTACATTGTTGTGATGTGCGCATCTGCGTGCATGCACATGTGCGTATTTATATTTTATTTACATCTTATGCATTAATTTTTAATGTTTACTTGTTATTATGAGCATTTATAGCATTGAATATGTATTTATTGATAGTATATACACATATAGATGTACGTATACGTCAGTCGGGGGGGTGATCCTACTTCGCGGATTTTGATGGTCGCGTGGGGATCTCAGTCCTAATTAACCACGGAAAGTGAGGGATCCCTGTATATCTCAAGAGAACGTAGTCATTTTCAATCGGTTCAAGAACTTGTTTCTAATGCAGATATACAGACGTACACCATCAGAAGGTTTCATATTCACTGGAAAAGACCGAGAACTCTGACTGTGCACTGATTGCCATGACCTCAGGAATAAATACTCGGACCATCTTTGCTCGCACCTTGTTGCAATTACACAATTTGTTCTGTCTTAGTAAATCGGTGTTCAATCATAAAAATCAGACACTTGCACGGCCTCTGATCATTATAGGTTCACAGCAGGAGGCTTCAATGCGCTTTTTATATCATCTGATTATCTATTGTTTCTATTTGAGAAATGAGCTGAAACTAACCCCAGTCTATGAATATTTGTTGGAAAAATCAAATTGGGAAAATATTTACTGTATTATTTTAATTGTAATGACCCCTTGTAAGCCTTTGAAAAACCTCTGTGTCGTTAAAAGCTAAAGTTCGGTCAAGGGGGATCAAGTGGGGGACCAGACATAGTGGTTTTTAATTCATTCTATTTAATTAACAGTCCAGGCAGCATCTTGCAAACACTAATGCATGACTCACAGTTTTCTGTTATTTTCACTGAAGGCAGTGTGGCATAATAAAGAGTGCAGGGGGTCTTTGTAAAGGAAAAAAAAAAAAAATAACCCACCACATTATAGTGTCTTTTCCATTTGAAGCAAAATATTTATAATAAAACCCTAAAACAAATTTAAATGGCTCCCATAAAGAACTTGGTGAGTAGGGTTGAGATCGGCTACTGAAAGCTGTCTGCATAATTTTTGTATAGAAGTTTTTGTGAAACAAGACAACCATAAAGCTTAAAAAATTGGGTCGATTCGCAGTAAAACGAGATTGAAGTGCTTATCAGGAAAATTCCTAAAGCTAATTGAATATGTTTATGTTAGAAGTACATTATTGATATTACTACACCTCTCATGTGGGGGCCAGTGGTGTAGTGGTTAGGGTGCTGCGCTCATGATCGCGAGTTTGTGTGTTGAAATCCCAGTTAGACCCCGACTGTGCTAAGACCCCTGGGCAAGGTCTTAACCACAAGTGTGCCACTGTTCATCCAGAAGTATAAATGGTTACCAGTAAAAATATACTGGGAAGGTAACCTGTGATGGACTAACGTCCCATCCAGGAAGAGTTGAACTCCTAGTCACTTCACGCTACAGAAACCGGGGATAAGCACCGGCCTGATGAGCCTCTATGGCTTGGGTGTAAAAAGCCCGACAGACACCTCTCATGTCATTAATTTATTCATTCATTTTCTGAACCACTTAATTCTAATTAGGATCATGCAGAGGCTGGCGCTAATCTCAGCCAACTCTGGGCAAGGGAAAACTACACCCTGGACAGCTCATCAGCCCATCACAGGACAGAAATACAGTCTACAGTACTCTTAACAAATCAGCAATGGATCTTTTAACCACAGAAAGTGAGAGACATGGCTGGCCTCTGATAACCCATTTAGCTGCTCCGGAGAATGAGGGGGATAGAAATGACAAACTGGTGACAGTGGAGCTTGAACCTCTGACTTTGGGTAATCCAGCACCTTACCAATATTCTACCACTGCCCCCAGTAATAAATGGTCATATTCCAAAAGTTCAATATTTCAATAAATTAATTAATTTATTACCTGTAATGCTTATTATATTTATGACCGGAGGAAGCTGAAGCCAATCCAGGTGACTCTGGGAGAAACACCAGCTCACCAAGCTATTGCCGGGCTGATAAGTGCTGCTTTATTGTGTTGAATTTCCTTATTAGTAATATTAAACCCAAATTGAATCAGTATGGAAAATACAAGTGAAAAGAAAGGTGTGACATGTGTTTCACTGCAGACATTTTGTTCCAAAGATATTTAATATTTCATCAGGTCAACTTAATTTTATTTTGAATATAAATCCATTCCTAAGTTTAAGGCCCGCAACACACAAATATTTTGACACTGGAATTTAAGGCTAGTGATGAGATAATCCAAATAAATAATGAAACAAACATAGTGGTGGCAGCGACTCAAGGCACTGTATTTTTCAGACCATAAGGTGTGCTTAAAAACTTTAATCTTAAAAATGTTGACATGCGTCTTATAATCCAGTGCGCCTTATGTGTGGATGAAGCTGCGTAAATCCATTTCACTGAAACCGTCAACCCCAAGTGAAGCAAACTAATTCAGAGCTTACCATCATTCTGGGTGGATTAACCAAAGAACTCCAACTACTAGATATTGGTGTCAACAGGTCGTAAGTTAGAGGGATCCAGGTTTTATGTCCAAATACCGCATTGCGGCTATCCTAGTCTGGTGATTCGGTGAGGAATACATGAGGGGCTGAGAGAAGTTTACGTCACGAGATTGGAAGACCTTTTCTACTTAATCTCCATCTCTAACGACCATCTGTCTTGTTACGACGATGCTTCTGCGTCTCAGAATGCTCAGCTGGCTTAATGAGAATCTCACGTTCATCACCGGGATAAAGCACTGCTACAGGTCTCCTCCTGAGACCTCGGATTAACATTCTTGAATTTACAATTACACTGATAATGGCCTAAGTTCTGTAATGAACACAATACTCACGCAGTGAATGAGCGCAGCCATGTTTGTTACTGTGATGACACTGTCGCTTTAAGGGGGTGTGGCCAAGAGAAGTTTTTTACATCATGACCGCGAAGACTTTTTCCACCTAATCTTCGTCTCTATTGATCTGCAACTCAATGCCTATGAGGGAATAATAGATAATAAAATATTATAATATCATATAATAATAAAAAATAATAGAGGGATCCAGGCGTTATGTCCAAATTGTGCAACTGTTAAACTCAGACACTGAAGATGAAGAATTTGATGGATTTGTGGAATAGGAATGAACTGAAAAAGTGAGTTCATTGTTTTATATTATTATAACTGAACAATGTTGAGAGTTATTGTGAGAGTTGAATCAAGTTTGCCTTATCTGACTTTTGTTTTACTTAATGCGCCTTATAATCCGATGCGCCTTGTGTATGGACATGGGTCGTTCAATCGTCACTCATTGATATTGCGCCTTATACAATGGTACCTCACTTTACGAAATTTATCCGTTCCAGAGCCTTTTTCATAACCTGCATTTTTCGTAAATTGAACCGCATTTTACATGTAAAACATGTAATTCATTCCAAGGCCCCCAATACTACCCCCTAAACCCTTTAAAAATATAAAAGCATACCTTTTAAGATCTCATTCTGCTTCAATATCGTACTGATGGTAAACGGGTTTGGCCAAATTCCTTTGTGATATCACTCGAGCTCGTTTTTTCTCACTTGCACTGGAAATCACATGCGTGCGCGCGCGCGCGTGTGTGTGTGTGTGTGTGTGTGTGTGTGTGCGCGTGTGTGTGTGTGTGTGTGTGTGTGTGTGTGTGTGTGTGTGTGTGCATGCGCGCATGTGTTGACCATGTCTTCTTAGCAGAGTTATAATCTTACAAATGTTTATGGAAGGTTAAAAGCCTGAGTCAAGAAATAAAGCATAAAACAACAGTAACTCTGTCCTTTACACGAAAAGCATCATGCTGGATTCAGCTCCATAATAGGCAATGGGAGGTAGGTGCATCATCCCTCCTAGCCAATGGGATCCCTGTCCAAGATGGCATCAGGTGGACCTGTCCAAGATGGCGCTCAAGTGAAGGCGATATGAACGAAATCTCAGTTGTTAGCCACTGGGAGGCCAGCGGGGCGGGATGTTTGAACGTCATTGATGGGAGAGCAGCTCGTGCATTGTTTGAACGGCGCATTTTAATGTTTGAATGGTGCATTTGAATTTTTAAGATGGTGCTTTCGTAACGTGAACTTGTCTCGTATACAGAGACAAAAATTTTAGGAACATGTATTTCATAACCTGCATTTTTTTGTTTGGTGAGAGTTTCGTAAAGTGAGGTACCACGGTAATCCGATGCACCTTATGTATGGACATGAGCCGTTCAATCATCGTTCATTGATATTGCGCCTTATAGTCCAGTGTGCCTTATGTCCCGGAAAATACAGTCTGTCTGCTGGAATGAAATCACTAAACACTTACTCTGAGTGCTTCATTTCAATAATACAGTAAGACCTCCGCTGACGAACGCTTAAGCTCACGAACTTTTCGCCTCAAGAACATTAAATTCGCGAGCATATAGTCTCTGCTGACAAACTAGTTTTCGGTGGACGAACCAAACCATGCGGTTGAACAGCGCCACGGTGGCGGCCACGAGAAGCCGACGCACGCTCACGGCGTCCCAGTTCGTCACCCCCTTTCTTTGAGTGCGGACGTGGTTTGTGTTTGATAGACATTTTGGACCATATTGAGTGTACTTTTGCTATTATGGGACCGAAAAAGACCCCACCACAGGTTGAGTTACCTACAGTCCTTATGGAAGGTGACTCTCCTTCCAAACAGTAAGTCCCTCCCTCCCTCCTCCTCCCACTCCATTCCATCAAGCCATCAACTACCATCACAAAGGTAAATAAAACCACTTTATTATACAGTACAGTTTATTTCTTTAATTACAATACAATAGCACATTTATTATACATAAAATAAGGTATATTTTTGTGTAGTTTTAAGGCTTATTTAGTAGAAAATTATCTTTTATGGGGACCTGGGAACGGATTATTCTCATTTTAATGGTTTCTTATGGGAAATAAATGTTCGGAAGACGAACTTTTCGCCTCACACACACTTTCTGGGAACCAATTATGTTCGTGAGCTGAGGTATCACTGTATAAGCAAAACATAAAAGCAAAATGCACAACACTTCGAGGTTTCTATATTATTTACTTTAAATTTTTAACTTCTTGATACAGTTGCTACAAATAATGTAACGTAATGTAATGTAAATGTAATGCAACAACTGATACAGAACCTACTGCACGAGGAACCCAGCACCAGTTTTTTTGTTCTGTTTGCTACTGAAGTGTGTGGTATCTTCTCGTCTAAGAGCTTTTAAGGCCATCAGGATCAAAGTGCTCTGTGATATAAACTAATTTAAGCTTATAATAAAAAAATTTGTTTGATGTATTTGTTGAGTGCCCGTAGCCCGAGTCAAAATCCATTGCAAAAATGTTGAAGACTGACAGAAAATTCTGAGGGTTGCCAGCGAGTCACCACAATGAATCTGATGCTATTTATAACATAGAGTTGTTCTTACATCTACACCAAAGTGTGCACATCAGCCAGTTTAAAAATGTGTGGATGCAAACGAGGCAAAGAATTGAAAAAGATATCTAAATTATATTAAAAAAGCTTTACATGAAAGTAATATCAAAGTGTTGTAGACTTCAGGATTGGGTTGTTGGACTGGAAAAGGCTGCTTAGCTCAAAAATGACCGTAAAAAATTTATTTTAAGGAACTGGACAAGTTTGACCTTCATTGGAGGCATCTGACATAGGATTAAAAAGCCTTTGCTGTTCAAACGCAACACTAAAGCAAGACTACTGTCAGCTGGGGGCGGCACGGTGGCATAGTGGTTAGCACGTCCGCCTTACAGCAAGAAGGCCTTGGTTCGATTCCCGGCCTGGGTGTTTCTGTGCGGAGTTTGCATGTTCTCCCCGTGCTCACGTGGGTTTTCTTTTGGTACTCCAGTTTCCTCCCAGGGTCCAAAAGCATGCACAGTAAGCTTATTGGCTGTTCCAAATTGCCCGTAGGTTTGCATCGTGCAGAAGGCAATGGCAAACCACTGCACTATCCTTGCCAAGAAAATCTCCATGAAGATGATAAGCAAGGCGTTATCCTTCGTTGCGGGTCACGAAGAGTCATCCTTCGACTCAGAAGGGACCAGACCAGACCAGACTGTCAGCTGATGATCACATATGATTGAGATAAGTCAGCGGTTTTTGTTTAAGTATATCACCATTTTCTGAAGGCTGTAACAAGTTCAATGGTCATGAAGATATGATAAACAACAGGTCACTGTTCTTTTGCTTTGTACCATTTTTATTAAATTCTCTCTCTCTCTCTCTCTCTCTCTCTCTCTCTCTCTCTCTCTCTCATTCACTCACACACACACACACACACACACACACACACACACACACACACACACACACCACACACAAACACACATGGCTGTTTACTTACACCGATCTGCACATGTAATATTAAAAATCTTAATTTCAAAAATATTTCCATGTAACTGTAAAAGAACCATTGCTGACTTTCGACAAGAGTAGCTGCAAAGCCGTCAGTGTGTTTCCGCCCTGCAATGGCCTGGTGAGCTGTCCAGGGTGTACTCTGCCCTCGCCAGGAGTCAGCTGGGATTGGCGCCAGCCTCCCTGCGACCCTAAATAGGATTAAGCGGTTACAGAAAATGATGATGAACATAGTGACATAATTTAAATACAATCTGCACAATTTGAATCAATTATATGTGACAAAAACTATGAAAGTGCGTAACTTACCTCCTGACAGTGGCTCATTTAACCAGCCATACAGAAAAGTGTCCACTGAGCATGTCCAGAAGTACTAAATGAATTGAATGAAGTGAATTTCTCCATTGTGAGATTAATAAAGCTGTATCTTATCTTAAATATTCATGAGACGGTCTTGGCTTCAGGGTTTTTTGCTCTGATGTGTGAACCAATTTATACATGAACGTAGCATGTAATTTGGTTTTACAAACATTTCATCTGTGTTTAATTCATGTTGATAGAACTACCTGTCCCCCCCCAGTGCAGCTAACTGGGTTATCAAAGGCGGGCCATGTCATGTCTGTCACTGTCTATGGTGAGAGACATGTAAAAGAACCATAGCTGACTTTCGTAAAGAGTAGCTGCAAAGTCGTCAGCGTGTTTCTGTCCCTTGCTAAAAAGGGTTGTGACAGGAAGGGCATCCGACGTAAAAACCTCTGCCAAATCAAACGTGCGAATCAGATGATTCGCTGTGGCGACTCCTGAGTAAAAGGGAAAAAGCCGAAAGGAAGACAGACAGAACTCCCTGTACGTATTTTTTTTGGACAATTCTTTTATTAAGTGCAACCAATGCTACCTTCTTTCCAGTTTACTAAACATACAGATATTTGAAGGGATGTATATCATATAGACCAAGATATCAAATATTTGCATCTTGAGAGATGTTACTTTCAGTGGCCAATTTTATCAAAAAGGTGATATTTTTGTGTGAAAATATAACAAAATTAGCAAAAGCACACAAACATCCTTTTCACGTGCTAATTTCTTTATATTCTTGTTATTTTTGTATTTAAAAAGTCTTATGAATTTGTAATATTTATTTACGAAGCCTGTCACTGAACTTTTCACACACTGATTTATTTTTATTTTTATTATTTTTGTATTTAAAATGTTTTGTGAATTTGTAATACTGTATTTATTTACGAAGCCTGTAACTGAACTTTTCCAGGTATGTCCAACTTTCATCCCAGAAAATCAGAAATTTTAGTATGAATCGTTTTTATTTTTGTTTTGTTTTTAAAAGATGAAGGTGCTTTGTAATACAGGGATCCCGCGCTACTTCGTGCTACAGTTTCTGTGGCTTCAGTACATCGTGAGTTTTTCAAAAATATTTGTCAAATAATAAAAAAATAAGGAAATGAAGGGAACATAGGAAAACAGTTAAGGGAAATGTAGCAAAATAAGGCCAATTATGCAAAATAATAAAAAAACAAAACAAACAAGAACAAAAAAAACCAACAACCCAAAACCCACCAACAAAACTACTTACATTTTTATGTGAGGTGCGCATCTGAGTGTGTGCGTATTTATATTTTGTTTACATCTGCATTTTTTTAATGTTTATTTGTTATTATAAGCATTTATATATTGATTATGTATTTATTGATATTATATACACACATGCATATGTCAGTCGGGGGGGGGGGGTGTCAATCCTACTTTCTGGAAACCAGGGTCACAGGGGGTCTCGGTCCCCATTAACTGCAGAAAGTGTATAGAGGTTTTGCAGCTGACATCATGCATACATTGTTCCAATGCTTGTTTATTCCGCCACATTGGAGTGAAAACAAACCATTCACTCCGGCCCCAACACAATAAAATAAGCGTGTGTAAGGGTTTAATACTACATTTATTTATTAAACAAGCGCTAAATGGCACTCAACTGTGTTGCTGTCGGTTGTACAAATTATAGAGGAAAGAAAGCGGGTGTTAAATATCACAGATTCCCTGCTAATAAGGTCCGACGAGAGAAATGGATTTCTGCTTTGAACAGAGCTGATACCGACAACAAAAGGAAAGATTGGCGACCAGCTCCTACCAGTCGTGTATGTAGCGAACATTTTGTTGGAGGCAAGTAATTTTTATCAGTAGATATATTATTATTTATTGTCTTAACCACAGTTTGATTCTATTTAACTGTATATCTGGTGTCCATTTATAAGCTGAGGGCAGCTAAAATGCTATTTAGTCTTTATTATAACATGTACAGTATATATAATATAACTATTATAATACTTCATAGATTTAGATCCACGTTTGTGCTTAATATATAATGTAGGCAAAATTATAAAATAAAAAAAAAGTGAGTCATAATTACCTTTGCCATGATTAAAGCTTTGGTGCCCATGTCACACGTTCTAGCAGCAGTGTAATATTTTTGTTTGTCTGTTTTGAAGAAAAAAAAAAAAGAAATGCCGTGCCGATTTGAGTGTAAAAGTGTCAAACTTTGCTGAAGAATAATGCAATCTTGACAGAGAAAGAGTCTCTCATGTTATGGGACATTTATTGTGACACGAAACTATAAAGTGGCAGAATTTTTGCAAAAACTCATGTGATTATAACAGATACAACACTACTCAAAACAAATGATTTTATCCACAGGTAAACGGTATCTTGTCAGCTGTTACTATAGCAACAACAACAACATACTATACTATATTGAGCTCTCACCAATGACGGTATGAGTTTGAAGCTTGTTCTTGAGTGCCGATTAAACCTTTAAAGGCCACCAGCAAACACTGAATGGTCATGGATTTTTTTCCTTTGCCAACGTTTTTGTCACGCATTAATCATTAATGCTGGCACTACCATCATATACAGCAGTATCTCACCTTACGATAGTTCCAGCAAATGAAAAATCCAGGTTACGAAAAACATTTTCCAAAAGTTCTCCTTACGAAATGCACCAAACGCACCATTCAAACATTCAAATGTGCCATTCAGACATTAAAACAATGCACGAGCTGCTTTCCCATTGACTATCTTCCAACATCCCACCCCGCTGGCCTCCCATTGGCTAGGAGGGATGACACAGCTCACTCCCATTGGCTATCTCCCAACATCCCACTCCGCTGGCCTCCCATTGGCTAGGAGGGATGATGCAGCGCCCTCCCATTGGCTATTGTGGAGGTGCATCTCCCATAATGCTTTTCGTGTAAAGGACAGAGTTACTGTTGTTTCATGAGTTTTTGAGTGTGTTCATTGCTTTATTTTTTGACTCAGGCTTTTAACCTTCCATAAACAATTGTAAGATTATAACTCTGCTAAGAAGACATGGTCAACACACACACGCGCGCACACACACACACACACACACACACACACACACACACACACACACACACACACACACACACACACACACACACACGCACGCACATGCACGTGTGATTTCTGGTGTGAGTGAAAAGAAGAAGTGGGCTCCTGGCATGCGGTTGAGTGATATCGCAAAGGAATATGGCCAAACCCATTTACCATCACTACGATATTGAAGCAGAAGGAGACCTTAAAAGGTATGCTTTTATAATTTTTAAAGGGTTTGGGGGTAGTATTGGGGGCCTTGGAATGAATCACGTGTTTTACATGTAATTTACGAAAAATCAAGGTTACGAAAAAGGCTCTGGAACGGATTAATTTCGTAAGGTGAGGTACTACTGTATTCGGAAAGCCTGGGGCAAAAATTCAAGCAAGTTTAAAAGTTTATATTACAGCATGCTGTCATGTGATGTGTTTGTCATGTTACGTGATTTGTCCATCATGTGATATTATTCGTCCAAAATGTTACATGATGTGTCTGTCAATGTTACAAGACATTAATTTAAAGTAACTATAGCATTTATTTTGTGGATACTATTATCTTTTAATGAAAATTCAGGCTTTCTTTAGAGCCATAACGTTTTACTGGTTTTATGGGTTAAAATTTTTTTTTTCATATATGGCCTCTAGAATGTAGCCAAGACCAAATAATAAGCCAAATGAGGTCAGGACCTCTTGTCCCCTCTGTCAGCTGCCTTTTTTTGTCCTCTACCATTCCAACAAATTAAAGCACATTAATTCATTTCATCTGTTAGAGGAGTGACATTTTCACCACTCACCTCTCCCGACTTGCCTCTGCATTCAGAGCAGTGTTTCAAACGGACTCGCTTTCACAAAAGCACTTTATTAAAGAGGGTGAAATGTTTGCTGTCCAAACATATTGAAAAGAAAAATTAACTACGGTCAGGGGATGCACTATTTTTAGAGGAATGCAACTGCATAGAGACCAGGAAATATCGAGTCATCCATCTCATATTTGCAAACCACAAATGAAGACAAGATAATAAACCTTGAGTGCATGCACATTTTTAATGATGTAGATACATTAGTGTTTAGCAAGTCACTGATGATTCATTGCCTCTTAAAAAACTCATTGTGCGCGTCTCTTCATTATGTGATGGGTAAAATTGATACATACATCATTATGTACATCCAGGGAGGTTGCTTGAGGTGGTGCTTGCTCCAGTAGTTTTGACAGAATTACGGCCTAAGTCAGTATTATGAGGTAATTGCCTGTGAAAAACAGCACAACACGTGAGCTCCTAAACAATCTGGGCCTAGAAAAATCGAGGAAAGCATGTCCCCAATGGAATATTAATTCTTTTCTGTGCGTACATTCCCTCGGTGAAGCATGCATTAATGGGTCTCTCCTAGAAGAATAGCAAAAATAAATAGCAATGAAGAATTGGGTAATAGACATCTCACATAAAGAGATCCCATATGTATTGCTTTGATTTTCTTCTTCTTCTTTTCCTTTCGGCTGTTCCCTCCAGGGGTCGCCACAGCGAACCATCTGCCTCCATCTCACCCTATCGTCGCCATCTTCTTCTCTTACACCAACTACCTTCATGTCCTTCTTCACCACCTCCATAAATCTCCTCTTTGGTCTTCCTCTAGATCTTCTGCCTGGTAGTTCCAACCTCAGCATCCTACTACCAATATACTCACTATCCCTCCTCTGTACATGTCCAAACCATCTCAATCGAGCCTCTCTGACTTTGTCTCCAAAAACTCTTACATGGGCTGTTTCTCTGATGTGCTCATTCCTGAGCCTATCCATCCTGGTTACTCCCAAAGAGAACCTCAACATTTTCATCTCTGCTACCTCCAGCTCTGCCTCCTGTCTTTTCCTCAGCGCAACTGTTTCTAAACCATACAACATCGCTGGCCTCATCACCGTCTTATACACTTTTCCTTTCATTCTTGCCGATACCTTCCTATCACACACCACACTTTTCTCCAACCATTCCAACCTGCCTTCACACGCTTCTTCACCTCTTTTCCACACTCTCCATTGCTCTGGACTGTTGAGCCTAAGTACTTAAAATCCTCCACCTTCTTTATCTCTGCTCCCTGTAACCTCACCGTTCCTCGATTTTACTTAGTGAAAGTCTTGGGTGAAAAGAATTGCTGTAATGAACATGAATGTACTCTGCTACTTACTGGGATAGTCTCAAGTACAATTTATGGATTTTGATAAGGAACTTCACTGGTACCTTTTACTGAGCTCTTAGATTATGCAAATTGCAGCATATAGGGCTCTTCTCTCTTCTTGAACAAATGCCATGCTGGCAAAGGATAAGCCTTTGCCAATCAGTATGTATGAAATGTACAAACAGTTGAACAAACTCGGACAAAGCTTCTGAGGGGTGAGTACTCCATCCATGTGCTTCATTTCAGTATTCAGCATTTCATCACCTTGTGTTGAGATTTAGGGGATTGGGGGACTGAAGAGACTTTGAAAGACAAACTCTATCTTTACATGAATCTCATCCAAGCCACCCTGATCGAGACGGATCTGCCTGTTAACCTGATACCATCCTAGAGCTCTTTAAACAGACTGTGGAAGCATAGGGCTAGATCAGTGGTTCCTAACCTGGGTTCGATCGAACCCTAGGGGTTCGGTGAGTCGGTCTCAGGGGTTCGGCGGAGCCTCTGCCACGGAGGTCAAGACACACCCGACTCATCATGTCAATTAGTGACGACACGCCCCGATTGGCCATCACTGGCTGCAGATGATCACATTACATTGCTTGGCCAATCAGTGCCGTGGGGAATTTAGCGCGCTCAGTGGTCTATGTGTGAAGTCGTGAGATTTTTTTCGGAATATTTTAATCCATACTAACTATATCGAGCAAACAAAGAAAGTGGTCGGACGAAAATGTACAACATGGATTCACATGCATCACGGAACGTGATGGGACTCAGCGTCCAATCTGAATGATTTGCAATGCCAAGTTGAGCAACTCTAGTCTTGCACCGGCAAAACTAAAGGAACACTTCGTGAAACTGCATGGAGATGGGAATACAAGAACACAACAGTAACCTATGTCTTGAATTAAAAAAAAAAAATCATATTTTTATTTTTCACTGATGAAGGGTTCGGTGAATGTGCATATGAAACTGGTGGGGTTCGGTACCTCCAACAAGGTTAAGAACCACTGGGCTAGATGAAGACTCGTGGGCTTCCTGATGTCCATGCAACTTCCCTCAACCATCAGACTTAAAACAGGCTGCACTCCCAGCACTTCTCCACACTGTTGCTGGCAGAGTCTGGCATGCAGCTCCTATATTTACTCTGAAGCTGAAGAAAGTGACTGGTGCCAGAAATGTAGTGCATGGAGGAGGTACTCAACAGTGTTCCACAAGCAGTTCATCATGAGACTCCCCATGGGATCAGTCGAATGGGTCCAGTGACATCTTCCATTAGTTGAATGTCCAGATGATCGTCTGGGTGGTGTTTCCAGACGCAGGACATTCATTCATTCTCTCTCTCCCTCTCTCTCTCTCTCACACACACACACACACACACACACACACACACACACACACACACACACACACACACACACACACACACATATCTCCATTCCTCCCTTTTGGTTTCTCCCTCCACCCTGTTCCTGGGACTGTTCCTCCAAAACCTGTCACTGAAACCTGTGCTCTTTTCAGGTGTGTCTCTCCCCTTGTTTAACTTGCTTTCTTTCTCGACTGCTAAAGTCATCCATACTGACCAGACAATGGCAAAGCCTGGGAAGAGCACCAGACATGGCTGAAAAGCTGGGATGTACCATGTTCTCACAATGCCTCACAGAAATGGCCATACTAATCAGGATTTCAGACATGCCATGGGTATCCCAGATCAAGGAAGTGTATACAGAGTGGCAGTGATAGGCATGAGAGTATCATCATGCCTTGGTGGATTTAGGATGTAATGAAGCTATGATACTTCAAAGCCTGAGTCAATGTGTGCCTGTGGACGGTGAGTGATTAGAGAAAGTGAAGTCTGCCTATGGGTATGTACATATACAAATATTCAATGGTGCTAGTCATGCTTCAATTTTAGGGTGCAAAGCAGATTAGCCTTTGCCTCAAGCATCTATTTATATTGTGGATGAATTGGCCAGGGTTTTAAGCATCATTAGAGTAAAGCTTAGTGGATGGACCCTGCCTTAGCAAAATACAAGGAACGTACAGTGCAGCACTGGCTGGTAAGATGGACCAAATCTATCTATATCAGCTCCATATCATAAGTGCACCAGAGAGAGTGAGGATTGAGGTATGCGTTATTATATTATATTTCATTTTGTTGAATGATCCAGGACACTACATGGAAAAAGACAACCCTGGTGCTGGTTCCAAATTATTTCCCCTGCAAGCTCATTATGATCCCATGTCAGATCACTATGGGCAGGGAAAAACTTATCATCTCATGACTCATAGGCATTTGTACTGATATTCAAAGGTGCTGTGCGACATTTACTGAATGCAAGCTGGTACGTTTCCCAGCAATACAAAAGTGTCATTGCACCCACGGGCAGTGGTGGTCTAGTGGTATAGGGCGCTGGATCGCTGATCCAAAGGTTGGGGGTTCGATTCCCACTCTCCACAAGGTTGTCACTGTCCTCCCCAGTGCAGCTAACTGGGTTATCAAAGGGCGGCCATGTCTCTCACTGTCTATGGTGTGAGGCATGGAAAAGAACCATTGCTGACTTTCGACAAGAGTAGGCTGCAAAGCCGTTGGTGTGTTTCCGCCCTGCGATTGCCTGGCGAGCTGTCCAGGGTGTACTCTGCCCTCGCCCGAAGTTGGCTGGGATGGGCACCAGCCTCCCCGCGACCCTAATTAGGTTGAAGCGGTTACAGAAAATGAATGAACTGAACATTGCACCCACTCCCATTAAGTAAGATTCCAATAAAGGAAAAGCACTACTCAAAGGAAAGTACTATTCAGGATGTTTAATCAAATGCTAAATAGCACAACTTGTCACAACTTGTTTGTTCACAAATATGCAAAAAAAAAAAAAAAATAGGGCAAATGGCTGGAGCCCTTGTTAGCTGCAGTATGAGAGGTCCTGCAATCCTCCATAGGATTTACCCCATTTTATTTATTATATGGAATCTTAGATGTCATTAAAAAGAAATTAGCTGTAAAAGACATTTGCCAAGTACAACTAAAATATAATACATTCTTAACCCAAGAGCTAAACTATATAATGTAAAGGTGTTTTTGGAATTTCTCTGGTTCTCTGGTTCTTCCACAGTCCAATGGCAGTCACATCAGGCTAATTGATTATTTAAAATTGCCTCTTTTGTTTCCTTATGATGAACTGGTGAGCTGGGCAGTGGTGGTCTAGTGGTATAGGGCGCTGGATCGCTGATCCAAAGGTTGGGGGTTCGAGTCCCACTCTCCACAAGGTTGTCACTGTCTCCCTCAGTGCAGCTAACTGAGTTATCAAAGGCGGGCCATGTCTCTCATTGTCTATGGTGACAGGCATGTAAAGGAACCATTGCTGACTTTCGTAAAGAGTAGCTGCAAAGTCGTCAGCGTGTTTCTGTCCCTTGCTAAAAAGGTTGTGTCAGGAAGGGCATCCGACGTAAAAACCTCTGCCAAATCAAACGTGCGAATCAGATGATTCGCTGTGGCGACTCCCGAGTAAAAGGGAAAAAGCCGAAAGGAAGACAGACATGATGAACCCTGTCTTCTCCCAGAGTTAGTTGGCATGGGCTCCAATCTCCCAGCAGCCCCAGTAAAAAGAATAAAGTGGTTCAGGAATTTAAGAAAATCATGGATGTTGAAGTCACTGTATGAGGTGCTGATAAGTTTCCTTCACTTTTAAAAATTATTAGTTTGGACTCCCTGGCTTTTACGATGAGAAATTACAGGCATCTATTCACTCAGTGCTCTTTTCATCATTAATTTCACTCCATTTGATTATTTTGGGAATGCTCAAATTAGTGAAAGTTCAAACCATGTTTTTACTGTGATAGTCTTCTCCTCTCAGTTCTTGTATTGTTTTGTGTTGTCTTTACCCCCTACTCTGCTTGGGCGCCCTTTCACCCTGTGATCAGATTATGCTTGATTATCACTGATTCCACTACATGAAAATTTGAAGGGCTGTAGTGCTAGATGCCAACATGTGAACCACATGAAAGGTGGGGTCTGGGGTGGTGGTGGTGGTGGTAGTGGTGGTGGATGTTTTAGGAGAGGCTTGAGCAAGTGATAAGGAATGACAGTGGAATGTTCGAAAGAACTAACTTAATTCATGATGTAGTCAGGATTTTTGCTGGTGAGTCAGCTGATGGGCGTCAGCTGACTAACATGAAGTGTCTGTACACTTACGCCTAATGAATGGGAGATGTATGGCAAGCCAGCAGTACCAAGATGTATGTGGCTTCTCAATTTATTGGCTTGTGAAATTCATTATTAAAGCCCAGAAGAATAGTGGAGAACCATTAGTTTTGTGGAAGACTAAACAACAGTCCGACCATAAGAAAATGACTTGAAACTGAACTTATTTAGAACTAAATTCTTCTGTTTGGTATGGAGCATAAAGATTGAACTCTGGAGCAGTGGATGAAGTTCATGTGGTTTGATGAGTATGCAAGAAAAATGGACCTGTAGGCAAAGTTATGCTGTAGGTTTGCTTTAATTAGCCTGGACTGTGCTTGGCATAGTTATGGGGCAATAAAATAAAGTTCAAATTTTCTGGGCCACTGTCACATTTTTCTTTTCAAAATTTGTCACCCATTCTCTATTATAGACCGGTCAGCACTGCACGGTGAGTGGGATTTACCTTTGTTCAGGGCAGTGACACCACCCCATTCTGGAATGGTTGCATGCTAACAAATGAAATGAAATTGACACACAAAATATGAAAAATATTGGGATGATTCTGTCTGCAATGAAATACAAGTACACTCACTATCCGAGTTACGACATACGCGAGTTACGACCACCCGTACTTACGACCACGTCTAGCAGATGCCTATTATGAGTTTACTGTATAAGTCCAACAGCGCAGTGTGTAAGATAGTTGTGGCAGCACAGCATCCCAGCATCTCACAGTCACAGCATTCTACCACTACACGCAGTGGCTAGATACTGTCGCAGTAACATCTCTTTTACAGTACAATTTTATATTAATTTACTGTACACCGTTACCATGGCCCCCAAGAGGAAATCCGATTCATCAGATGACAATTCTACCAAGAAAGCAAGGAAGGCACTGTCGTCGGAGACGAAGATAAAGATGATGCCAGGGGGAGAGCATATGACCCTGGGGAACATACTTTTCTGGAATTGTGTTCAAGAATTAAGTGTAATTGCACCTCCACTCCAGTATTTGGCAGTGGCGCGCTCATTGTTGCACAATTGTGTAGTGGTTTTTTGCACAAGCAAACGATATGAAGTGCAGTAAACAACCCCTCAAGAAACATCACAGAAAAATTAATAACAGGAACGAAGAGAAAGGTGGAGAGAGATGGAGCTATTAAGACATAAGTGAGTTAAATGAGTTTAAATAAGGATGTATTTTGTTTTTTTAATTTCAGACACATTAGTGCACTTTAAATATTTTCTATTACAGATTAAAAAACAATGTAAATGAAGTTTTTTTTTTATTGTAAGTTGAACTTTCTTTCTTTTTTGTTTTTAATGTTAATTAAGATACAATGTTATGCAGCGATGTACCAATAACAATTTTATAGACATAATATTATTTATAGTCGCTCAAGAGGGGTGGGAGGGTTGTGTAAAATGTTTTTTTTCTTCCTGGGGGGCGCCACAGAAAATAATTGAAAAGCACTGGGTTGAGGCGATTTAACATCTGTCAGACACTACACAGGATGTTTTATGAGTCTGTTGTGACCAGCTCTACTGTCTAAATGCTGTTGCATGCTGGGACAGTAGGCTGAGGGTTGCAGACACTAACAGATTGAGAAAACAGGTCTGCAAGGCTAGTAACATTGTCTGGCAGTTAAAATAAAGATACGTGAACAATACCTCCCAACCACTTCTCAACCCGCTAATCAGTCACACAAATATGTTCAATAAGAGACTAATATGACCTAAATGCACCACTGACCGACACAGGAATCATTCTTACCTGTGAACATTAAACTGTACAAAACTCCATATACCAACAACGTCCACTGCTTTACATTCTACTGTTTATCATATTAATAATATTGTACATGTCCCTCACTGACATGTTCATTCTCCATCTGTTTATATAGATACAGTGGAGCCTCGGTACCCGAACTTAATCCGTTCCAAACGACTGTTCGGATTCCGATTTGTTTGGATTCCCAATCCGCATTTCCCATTACAAATAATGTAAATGGTCTTAATCCATTCCGTCGTCTTTCGAACAGAAGTTAACAGTATCATAACTCATACCATAGGTCCGCAAATTAAGTGAAAAAATTATTGACTACAGTACACTATGTTATGGTCTGTGTTGTGAGAGACTCTTTAATTGCACCGTGGTTTTAATTTTAGTGTGTTATGGTCTCTCTCTCACAAAATAGTTGCGTGCTGAAATGCATATTGGAGAGGGGCGTGGCTCTCACACGCAGGTGGAGTGCTAAACACACACCTAACTCCATTTAATCACGGGCTATGAAGACTAGCAGCGCTCTTCCCGGTGCTAGAAGATTGTCCCATTTCCCTGTGATCTCTCTGGCTCGCAGCTCTGTGCTCCACCAGATCCCGCTTTAGTTTGATTTCCGTGTTTCTAGTGATCTAGTGCCTGTGCTTCAGTGCCTTCCCTGTGAACAATAAAGCACATCCGTTTTCATATATGAAATGCGGAAATCGTAGTCACTGTAATAGAGCTGCGGAGAAACGGAAATCAAACTAAAGCAGGATCTGGTGGAGCACAGATTTATTAGGGTGATACAGACAGCACCAGCCTGATTAGCCTCTATGCTTGGGTGTAAAAACCCAAACAGACCTTACATAGTATCAAGAACTTCCGGACTTCCCCAGAACATACATAGTATCAACAACTTCCGGACTTCCGGAAGTTGCGCACTTTTCTTCCCTCTCGGTCTCGTTTTTTATCGTGCGTTACTCGAGTTTGACTTCCGGTTTTTGTTTGGTTTCCCGGATGGAAGAACTCACTGATTTGGTTTCACCACCCCTCGAAACAGATCTGTAGTGAAAATGAAGTTTAAAATAGAAAGTCTTTGTTCTGTCCTTTTATTTTTACTTATATTTGCTCTCCGAAAAAGTATTGAGCACTCTCTTACAGAAGAATCTACTCAGAAAATTCTCTCTCTCTCTCTCTCTCTCTCTCTCTCTCATATATATATATATATACCTACATACAGACACTCCCCCACTTACGAACATTCGTTTTACAAACATCCGGAGATAGGAACATCCAGTCCGAGGTCGAGAGTGAAATGAAATTAAAGAACAAGTAGTAATAGAAATGGAATAAAATCTAGAGAAAAATATATCATAAATATAAGTATGAAATATGATTAAACGTTATCCTGAGGTCCACTCAATACTAGGGTCCGGCAGAAGGGGCGTAGCTGACATGCTTTACACCGATACATTTCTGAACTCCCCCCAAAACTTTCAAAGAAGAAACAAATTGACTCCAGTATTATAATTAACTTGATAAGAGTGAAACTCTCTGTAAATCTGATCAGATCCGCTGTGCTGTGCTTGAGAGGAACCAGGAGTTGAAACACGGGACATAATGATATTGATAATGTGATTGATTATGGAGAGCGAGAGACAGAGAGACTGAGACAGAGAGAGAGAGAGAGAGAGAGAGAGAGAGAGGTTAAAATTTTTCTAAGTGTTTAATTTCATGCCTCCCACTTTTATGAACTTTCCACCTGTGAGCCGGTAATGTGTGCACACTGCTCTCAGAGGTCAGCATGTCTTGCACTGTTCCAGCGACGTGCAGCCTGAAGCACACGCGCGGCCGACACGACACGACACAGCCGGAAGCTGATCAGTTCAATTGTCCAGTTGTAGTGTTGCCTGTGTGTGTGTGTGTGTGTGTGTGTGTGTGTGTGTGTGTGTGTGTGTGTGTGTGTGTGTGTGTGTGTAAGTGAGAGAGAGAGAGAGAGAGAGAGAGAGAGAGAGAGAGAGAGAGAGAATATGCGTTCAATTAGACTGAGCTCAAGAGCACCATTACACTGCGCGGTCAGTTATGTAATAACTCAGAGCGAGAGAGAAAGCAAGAGAGAGAGAGAGAGAGAGAGAGAGAGAGAGATTGTATACAGTACAAACTCGTATAGGTTACTATAACATACGTTCCCCTCTAAAGAATTCTCTGTAACAACTTACGAACAGATTCATCTAACGAACGGCCATCTGGAACCTAACTCGTAAGCTGAGGAGCGTCTCTATATACAGTCATACCTCACCTTACAAAATGAATCCATTCCAGAAGTGGTTTCGTAACCTGATTTTTTTTTGTAAGTTGAGCTGCATTTTACATCTAAAAGGCCTGATTCGTTCCAAGGACCCCAATACTACCCCCTAAAATCTTTAAAAATTATAAACGTATACCTTTTAAGCTCTCCTTCTGCTTCAATATCGTACCAATGGTAGACGGGTTTCGGCCATATTCCTTTGCGATATCACTCAACTGCATGCCACGAGCCTGCTTCTTCTTTTCACTCGCACCAGGAATCACTTTGACCGGGAATCACACGCACATGTGTGTATGTGCACACGTGTGTGTGTGTGTGCGCGCATGTGCGTGTGTGTGTTGACCATGTCTTCTTAGCAGAGTTATAATGTTACAAATGTTTATGCAAGGTTAAAAGCCTGAGCTAAAAAAGTAAAGTTACAATGAGCACGCTTGAAAAAGTCACGAAACAACAGTAACTCTGTCCTTTACGTGTGTTAGAAGTCCGTGACGAACAATGGGTCGAAGGCACACGAAAAGCATCATGGGTATTATGGAGATGCAGCTCCATAATAGCCAACAGGAGGGAGCTGTATCTCCGTGACGAACAATGGGTCAAAGGCACACAAAAAGCATCATGGGTATTATGGAGATACATCTCTATAATAGCCAATGGTAGGGAGCTACATCTCTGTGATGAACAATGGGTCGAAGGCACATGAAAAGCATCATGGGTATTATGGAGATACAGCTCAATCCAAGCCAGTGGGAGGGAAGTGGGTTGGGAGATAGCCAATGGGAGAGCAACTCGTGCATTGTTTGAATTTTTGAAATGGCGCGTTTCGTAACGTGAATTTTTTTTGTATTCAGAGATGGAAATTTTAGGTGAAGGCGTTTCGTAAATTGGATTTTTTGTTTGTTTGGTCTTTCGTAAGGTGAGGTACCACTGTATATATATATATATACATATATATATATATATATATATATATATATATATATATATATATATATATATTTGTCTTTTATGAAATTTTCTTTATCGAGACTTTATCTTTATCTCACTTTACTTATATCGAGCAACTATTTGAACACAATTTCCTCCGGCATCAATAAAGTATTCTGATTCTGATCTGAAAGGAACCCCTAAATCTAAAGGATGCAGGAGGGAGAACTGGAGATTACTGGGGTATCTGAACCCTTCTTTTGGGTTAAACACACACGCGCACATACACACACACACACACACACACACACACACACACACACACACACACACACACACACACACACACACACACACCAAACAAGGCTCACAGAGTAAATGAGTTTTGCCTGGAGCTGCTGATGTTGCTGTGTTATCATGGTTTACACACCTGTTCAAAATTGCACAGACCTCTATGACAGTGCCTCAGGCCAAGCTGGGATGGTGGTTCCTATTTTTGTGGATGAGCCAGAATGTGTCATTACTGAAGAGTAAAATCCTCATCCTCTGCTGTAAACGCCATTACAGTTTACTGAAAAGGAGCTTATAAACTGTAGTCCAGCCTCAGATCCAGAAAGAACGATGTCGATGTTCAGGTCTTAGCACATTGGAGTAGGTATTTACTCTCTCACAGTTAATTCAGGGTGCCAGGAAGTTTACTATGCCAACCATGTGTTTTCTTAGACTTGAGAAAGGCTTATAACCTGATTCTATATGAGATGCTTTAGAGTATCGAATGCCATGGTCATTTGCTGGCATGCCATTCAGACCCTGTACGCTCAGCGTGAGAGCGGTATTCACATGCTTGGCATCATGTCAGACCTTTTGAGTGTGGGTGCTGAAATTCACCAAGGATACAGCTGTTTTCATGATTTTAATGGACAGGATTTCAAAGTGAAACCATGATGAGGAAGCCATCTTCCATGTTGTGTGGAAGGTCACATGTCTGATTTTGCAGTTGAAGTTGTCCTGGCACTTTACCAGCAGGGCCTCTGGTGTTCACTTCAATGGTTTTGCAGCTAAATATGACACAAACTGTGACCTCCTAATCTGAGCCCATGATTATGTTTCAGGTAAGGGAATGACATACAGTACTTCATTCAGTTGAAAAGAAATAATCTGGTGTAGGACCGCAAGCATCACATTTTCTTTTTCACTAGTGATGGAAAAAAAAGACTGTAAGATCATTCATAGTTTGGGTACATCTCCGAAGATAAAGCTTTCTATTTACCAGTCAACTTATGTCCTTAACCTCATCTATGGCCATGAACTCTGGTGTTGACTGAAAGAATAATACGATGAATACAAGCGGCTGAAATGAGTTTTCTTTGCAGGATGTCTGGAGATACCTTCTGAGATTGACTGAGAAGTTTGAAAATTCAAGAGGAACTCAGAGTAGACCTGAAGTTCCACACTGAGAGCAGCCAGTTGAGGTGATAAGGGCACCTGGTATGTATACCTGCCAGGTGTGTCAGAATCAGAATCAGAATGCTTCATTGATCCCGAAGGAAATTGTGTAAGTTGAACCATAAGTGCCTCCATATGTTTTTTTTAACCAAACAGAAGACAAGTTATACCTTTGAGTAGTTAAAAGAAAGCAGTGAAACAACTACTGTTCATGGCAATAGTCTAAAAATAATATTGATTTATATCAATATTATTGATAATATTGATAAAGTTGATATTTCGAGAGCTGGTAGTGTATATCTACTTATTTACTGGATCTCAAATGATTAAATTCAGTAAAAAAAAAGCACTTTAGATAATATAACAACATGAAGTCATGGTAATCGTCTGGATATATCTGGAGTAAATGAAAGATTAATGAATGTATTTTATTAATATCTGTAGACAAAGTGGCACTGTGAGCCCTCTGACCTTTCTCAGTACAGCATACACATCCTCAATATGCAGGTCCATCTCTCACGAGTGGCTCTCAGAGACCACTGTCTTCATACTAATGTCTCATCCCAAATCCCATGGATCATATTATTCACCTTTTTATAAAAACCTAAATAACCTGAGAGATGATAAACACTTTCATGTTTGACTTGCTCCCCACTCAAGTGTGGAATTGGTAGAATAAATTAACCTAATGCAAACACTACCATAAATTATGAACTGGGGTTAATAATCACAAGACGTCAACATTTGCTAATGAATGCAACACATTTTACAGATAGATTTTATATATATATATATATATGTGTGTGTGTGTGTGTGTGTGTGTGTGTGTGTGTGTGTGTGTGTGCATATAAAGCAGTATAATGCTTCCCCCCCAAAATAATTTAATTTATTAATGTTATTCTTCTATATGCAGAATGTCTACACCAGATCAAACCAAATATATATAACCAAATAAATTAATGTTTCACTACACTGTACATTCGCATGCTTTTTTTTCCTCACTTGTGCATACGCAAAGGTGTTACCCACATTGATCTTTACTGAATATTTCTCAAATACAAATCTACATGTGAATTAAATTCATTGTGAAATGCAAATTAAATTGTTTGATAGTCATCTTCAAATTACACCGTGAAGTTAGTACTTTTAGCTGTAGCTCAGGCATTTATATTTTTTCTGTTCTCATTAAAAGTAATATTTCATTGTGCTTATTTTGACAGGATGTACAAAATTCTTGTGAACACAGAAATTTAAGTATTTTGAAAATAACAGGTGCATTATAATCTAGAATTCTTTATTTATTTTCAGATAACATGGCAATCATGCTTTTTATACAACACTGTCTAAAGACATCTTTATATATATATATATATATATATATATATATATATATATATATATATATATATATATGTGTATATATATCTATACATATATATGTATATATATGTAATATATATATGTATATATATATGTATATATATATATGTATATATGTATATATATATATATATATATATATATATATATGTATATATATATATACATACATACACACACATATAGAATATATATGTATGTATAGAATATAATATCTTACATTAGGTGCATGAAACAGTTAGAAATATACAAAACAATATTCTCTGACTAGACATATCATCTATAGTTGATTATATACCTTTGCTTTAGTTATTGATACTTTTTTTACATTTCAGAAATACTATGTGCTTTAATTTCTGAGAGTATTATTGCAGAAAACAGCAAACAATCTGAGGCCTTAACATTTGGACAAAACCTCAGTGGTCAAATGGACATTCACAGATACTTTTACACAGTACAGGTTTACAGAGAGAAATCTGCTGAATGAGAACTATGTACAAAACGTACACAACGCTAACTGATTGCACAATTTTAGTTCGATATCTTTGCTGATTCTTGCCCATGCCCCTGCCATATGTAGCTGCCACAGAAGCAAACTGTCTCTGTCCCTTTATGAAAAACAAGAGCTCGAGCCTGTGGTTTTAAAGCTTTGTGCTTTTAACCAGTGGAATTATAAGAACAGGGGATAAACACACACAAAAAGGCATTCACATATACTTCATCTAGTCACTTATTGCCAATGCAGTTCCTTCAAAAGGACAATACTGTATATAAAATTTTCAGGTTACAGTATATCAATACTTCAACAATTTAACTGACGATAACTGGCCAGTGATTTTTTTTTTTTTTTCCTGGTTTCTTTAAAGGTGCCTTTCCGCAAAATAGCCACAAAAAAATTCTAAAGACATGACTTCTGTTCACACTCTGATTATTTATTGAAGGGCATTCACAGCTCTAATCCTTTTTGTTTTGGGTAAAGGGGTGGGGGATGGGGAAGGAGTCAAATTTGGTCACTTCCACCATTGTTCCTGAGGAGTGGCATGCAAATGAGCAGGATTGAACATTGGAATCAGAGACTATTACTGCCAAACATATGCACTTTATGTCTGTTTGTACCCTGCACATTGTAGGACACAGTGTGACGTGAAACACTTTCATATGCAAATATGTTCCACATGAAAGTGATTTTGGTCCATTTCACGCTTACAAAAAAAAAAAAAAAGAAGAAGGAAAAAAAAAAAAAGACTAAAAATGATTAAAAAAACATACAAAGTTATTTATTTCTTAGAAAATAAGAATAACTAACAGTCTCTCTTATATGCAATATGCATCTGGTTGTGTGACAGATAATTCATCGCTGCTTATGATGTCTGTAAACTCAATCCCTTACTGGTTTGTGCTCATTTTGGGACGAAAGCTTTACAGGCGTGATGTAAATGCTTAAGCCTGTTATAGCTGAATTAGTTTTACCTGTCCTTCTTATATATTTTTTTGTTTATTTTTAATTTTTTTGCAATTTGACTGGGATTACTTTATACAAGAATTAGTATAATGTAGAAAATGTGTCACATTCTAGAAGTAAACATCAGCATTATGTAACATTGTATGCCTTGAGATATTACTGATGATTTATTATTATGATATAGGTATTAATTCATGCGCAGTGATGGCCCGGTGGTAAGGTGCTGGATTACTGATCCCAAGGTTGGGGGTTCGAGCTCCACTGTAAGCAGGTTGTCACTGCTGTCATCCGAGTGTGGCTAACTGGCTTATCAAAGGCAGGCTACGTCTCTCACTGTCTATGTCAGGACGCATGCAAAAGAACCATTGCTGACGTTTGTCAAGAGTAGGCTGCATAGCCATCAGTGGTTTCCTGCACTGCAATGGCCTGGTAAGCTGTCCAGGGTGTATTTTGCCCTAACCCAGTCCCCGAGACCCTAATTAGCATTAAGTGGTTTAGAAAATGAATGAATGAATGTGAATACACACCAAGATGTTTGCTGAAAAGATGAAGTTTTTTTTTTCCTTTGACTTGGCTTACTACAAAAAATAAAATGATTCTTACTGAAATAAAATCTTGGTTATTATTGTGAATAATTTATATTTACAGTCCGAATTTTTTTTTGCAAAGGTTGGATAGAGATATCTGTCTGTATAAGAATTCCTACAAAAAAAAACAAAACAAAACAAAAAAAAAAAACCATGCACCTGTAATATACTAGTATTCCATGAATATTAGGGAGCTTTCTTGACGGACGTAACCTGACAGGAAAATAGAAACACCTATCACGATTGGATGTGGAATGCATCAGGAACTACAGAAAACATGGCTATGTGCTCTGTTGTGAGAATTGCTGACTACAGTATATTTTTAATTTACAGGATCAATCCAGGTAAAACTAATCCAGTTTAAAAAGGTGTTTGGGATAATAAAAACAGTAGAAGTCTCTTTACGTAATCTTTTATACAGGCCATGAGGACCAGTTATACGCTCCCATAATGGCCATTGCTCAGCACTGCACATGAGGCAGTTCACCATCATATTTTGCCAGCTAACTTTATCCTTCATTGTTTTTTATTTCTTCAAATAACAATTTGAAGCTATTCTAAAATAATTATACAATATAACATAATTACATTACATTACATTTTATACACACACACACACACACACACACACACACACACACACACACACACTCACTCACATGCGCACACACACACTCCTACCTACCTAGCATATAATTGATTGATATATATCTATGTGTGTGTGTGTGTATATATATATATATATATATATATATATATATATATATATATATATATATATATATATATATATATATATATATATATATACATGTATATATATATATATATATATATATATATATATATATATATATATATATATATATATATATATATATATATATATATATATATATATATATATATATATATATATATATATATTATTTATAAGCACAGTAGTGTTCAATCACATTGGGATCCAAACAGTAATTGTTACAATGTTATGTTCTGGAAAGACTAACTTGCATATGCAACATCAACTAGCACTAGATCATTTCTGGATCATTTTTTTTCTTTTAACACACATTAACATTTTAAACAGTTGAATTCAGGTTGGTTATATTTTCCACCGGAGGTAGGTGATTATATTTCAGACACAGAAGTCCCTGCTAGCATTCAACCTTGATTACTTGGTTTCATTTTTGTTCCGAAGAGACTGCAATGTCCAGGGATTTAGATGTATGCCTCATCATTGGCTGCATTCATACTCTCAGGTTGCTGCTCAGGCCCATTCTCTTGGCTTTTGACCAGAATCGTAGGCTGAATCATGATACGGAGACGCTGGTAAATTCAAGAGGTGGAGGAAAAAGAAAATCATTTTTGCTCCCTGCAGTGCAGAAGCAGTTGTCAAAGGTGGAGGCTCAAAGCAGTAAAACTACAAAATCAACATTCTGACTGATATGCCAATCAAGCTGTAATTGAAGCTAACTTCTGACTTTTTACCTCCCTGTGGTGATTTGCTGATTCAAGTGTGCCTATCTCATGCGCAGCCGCTATCAGCTCAGACCTGAAGGCTTTGTTCATAATTGCTAGTTTTTGAATGCCTATTTCCAGAAGCAATTTGGTGCAAAAGTATGCAAGGCACTGCTTTGGTTTTCCCTTTGTAGACGCTTCATTTGAAATGTTTAATTTATCCAATCAACCCTGCATTCACTTAGAAGAAGAATGCAAATTATCTGTACTAGATCAGATTCCAGAAGAAAGGCGATATTATTATTTTTTCAGAATGCATGTCATACACATGGTTATCTACAACTCACTCACTGTATCTGCTGAGCAAATACACAAATATTTTAATCTTACCTCTTTGTAGGAGCCTTTTAATGATAGGAACATGTAGCCCATATAACCAGGAATGAGGATCATAGAAGACAAGGCCATACACCAGCCTACACCTTGTCCCCACTTTGGGAACACGTAATTATTCATGGTCAGAGGAACCATCTGGATCGCACTGAACAGAAATACACCCTAGAAATGCACAAAATAAAACCTGCAATAATTTTCCTTCCCAGCTGAGAAGAATTTTCTGTTATGAGCATGCATTTTTGCGTTGATTACTTACACCCACAATCAAAGGTGTGAAGACCACCCAACACAATTTCCACCAAATGCAAGGTTGGTATCCTATCATCTCTTCAATATTTCCATAGAACTTATTGACACCTTATAGTTGGAGAGAAAACAAGTAGAACATTATACACTGGTATGCAGTCATGCATCACTTTGGATTACTGCTATGCAGACTGTTGGCATATCAGCTCCTCCAAATAGCAAATAATACAGTACTTTGCATAATCAAGCCTGTTATGTGAAGCAGTTAATAAGTCACAGATTTGTATAAAGTGCATTCAAAAGCGAAATTCACAGTGGGCTTAGCATGAAACAAATGGGTATTCTAGTGTAATGAGACGTGTTGGGTGATTGATGATTCTAAGATCATTATAGACAGTTTATTGAACCAATCTGCATCCTTCTTTACTTTATTTTGTTTGACTTTTTTATTCATGATACTTCATTAAGTCCACAGTGGGAAGTCACACTCTGCATTTAAACCCATCCAGCAGCAGTTGGGGTTAGAGTCTTGTTGTCGCGCACTTTAGCTGTGGGTGTAGATGGAGGAAAAGTGCTTTCCATTTATTCTCACCACCTGCACATTTTTTCCCACTCATCCAGAATATCATCCTAATAACCTTTCAGTCCTAATCCTGCTTTTCTAAACAGGGGGCCCAGACTTCCCTCTCCCCAGCCACTTCCTCCAGCATTTCTGTGGCCCAGCTCCACATTCTCAGGTCTACCTTCCCAGACCAATTGAGATATATAGTCCCTCTAGCCACGTGTTCTGGGTCGATCCCGGTTGGACATGCCCGAAATACCACACCAGAGAGGCGTTCTATTCAGATGCCCAACCACTTCAACTGCAAAAACTCATGACCATAGATGAGGGTTGGAATGTAGATCAACTGGTACATTGAGAGCTTTGCCTTCCAGCTCAGCTCACTGTTTTCCATGACAGACCAGTACAAGCTCTGCCTGACAGCAGAGGCTGCAGTGATCCGACTGTCGATCTCCTGCTCCATTTTACCCTATCTTTTGAACAAGACCATCAGATACTTGAACTCCTCCACTTGGGGCAGGACCTCAATACAGACCTGGAGTGTGCATTCCACCCTTTTCCGGCTGAGAATCATGGCCTTCGAATAGGATGTGCTGATTCTCATCCTGGTCGCTTCATGCTCAGCGGCAAATCACTCAAATAAGAGCTGGAGGTTCTGAATCGATAAAGCCAAAAGAACAACATCATCTGCAAAAAGCACAGACGAGATAATATGGCCACTGAACTAGAACCCCTCAACACTGCGACTGTCCCTAGAATGTCTGTCCATAAAAATTATGAACAGAATCTTTGACAAAGGACAGCCTTGGCAGACTCCACCCCTCACCAGAAATTATTTCGTCCAGTTGTTACCAATGAGGACCAAGCTCTGGCTCTGGTGATACAGATACTGAATGGCTCACTGCAACAGGTCTGGTACACCATACTCCCACAGCACACCATGCAAAATTTCCCAAGGGACACAGTAGAAAACCTTGTCTAAATCCACAAATCACATGTGGACTGATTGGGCAAACTCCCGTGCCCCCTCCAGGAGCCTGTAGAGTGTATAGAGTTGGTCGCGCATGCTGCGTCCAGGACAAAAACCATATTGTTCAACCACTGCTTGGATCCTCCTCTTCAGTACTCCTGCATACACTTTCCCGGGTAGGATGAGGAAAACATACCCTCCAATCCCCCTTTTTAAAAAGGGGGACTACCACCCTGGTTTGTCAATCCAGAAGTATGGCCCCCGATGACTACACGATGTTGCAGAGACGTGTCAACCAAGACGCTCCTATAACATCCAGAGCCCTGAGATATTCAGGTTTGCTGTCATCCACCCCAGAGCCAAACCACTGAGTAGCTTTTCGACTACCTCTGTGACAGTGTCAGTGAGGGGTGGACCCCCTCCAAAACCTCCAGGGTCTTCCTCCTCCACACTTCGAGTGTTGGTAGGATTGAGGAGGTCCTCGAAGTATATCTTCTGTCTCACAACAACATCCCCAGCTCATTGCTTCCACTGTAAACAGTATTTGTGGAGAACTGCTTCCCCCTCCTGAGGCATCAGATGGTGGTCCAGAACCTTTTTGAGGCCAACTGAAGCTTTCCAGACCCTCATCAAACTCCTCCCATGCCTGAGATTTTGCAACAGCATGCTTCGTCTGCTGGTAACTGTCTGCTGTCTCGGATGTCCCACAGGCCAACAAGACCTGATAGGTCTCCGTTTTCAGCTGGAAGGCCCTCCTCACCGCAGATGCCAACCACCGAATTCAAGGGTTACCGCCATGACAGGCATTGTTGACTTTCCGGCCACAGCTATGGGCTGCCGCTTCAGCAATGGAGGAACAAAACATAGCCCATTCGGCTTCCATGTCCCCCGCCTCCTTCGGGATGTGGTTGTAGTTCTGCCAGAGGTGGGGGTTAAAGGCCCCTCCGACTGGAGACTCCACCAAACATTCCCAAGGGGCCCTAACTACATGCTTGGGCCTGCCAGGTCTGGAAGGTGGCCTCCCCCACCATTGGAATCAGCTCACCACCAGGTGGTGATCAGTTGATAGCTTAGCTCCTCTCTTCACCCGATTGTCCAGAACATGTGACCGCAAGTCCGGTGACATGACTACAAAGCCCCTTCTTGAATCACCACCCTTCTTTGAATTACCAACTTATCGTGATGAAGGTTTTGTGTGTCCTAATGATCCTGGAAGCTATGTTGTCAGGGGCATTATGCCTCTGGTAGGGTCACCCAAGGCAAACACATCCTAGATGAATGTCCAGACTAAGCATGGTTCAAAAGACCTCTAAGTGGATAAAGACAAAAGGACACAATTTCCATTACCCAGACCCCCTCGGAGCCAGGCCTGGGTAAGGGGCATGACTATGAACGCCTGGTTGTCGGGTTCCTGCCCATAGAGCCTGGCCGGGCTCAGCCCCAAAAAGGAGACATGGGTCCACCCTCCAATTGGGCGGGGCTAAAAGGGTTGGGTGCACTGTGAGTTGGGTTGCAGCAGAATGTATGGGTTCTGTTGGTCCAAACCTCAGCTACTCGCTCTGACTCTTGGGACATGCAATGTCACCTCTCTGGTAGGGACGAAGCCTGAGCTGGTGCTGAGCTTGAGAGACACCGACTAGATATAGTCGGACTCACCTTGACACATGACTTGGGCCCTGGAACCACCCATCACGAGAGGGGCTGCATCGTATTCCATTTTTGAGTTGCTGATGGGGAGATGTTTCCCCCGTTTTGGTGCTCACATGTTGGGGTCTCCCCAGTTGAAGAAAGGGTAGCTTCTCTAAGCGTTCAGGTGAGATGATGGGTCCTGTCTATAGTTTGTGCTTATGCACCAAATGACAGTTCAGAGTACCCACCCTTTTCTTTAGGGTGTGTGTTGGAGAACACTCCCCCTGAGGACCTCCTTGTTGTCCTGGGAGACATCACTGCACATGTGGGCAATGGTATTATTTATTATTATTATTCTACTTACTCAACCATACACACTCACATTCACACTTGGGGCAATCGAGAATATCCAATTGGCCTAATGTGCATGTCTGTAGACTCTGGGAGGAAATTAGAGCACCTGGAGGAAATCTATGCAAGCACAGAAAGAACATGTAAATGCCACACAAAAACACCCAGCCTGGTACAGGGATTGATCCCATGAGCTTCTTGTTGTGAGGTGGAAGTGTTAACCACTGTGCCATCATACCTCTTCATGATGATGATGATGATGATGGCAATGGTGATGATGATGATGATGGTTAATTTTTAATTATTATTAATTTTTAAATTTTTAAATTAAATTTTAAATTTAATATTATTCAAATATTATTATTATTATTGTTGTTGTTGTTGTGGTTGTTGTTGTTATCAACAACAATAATAATAATGATATTCAAATTATATGTTCCTTAAGATTGCAAAACTGTTATCTTGCCCAAAAGGATATGACCTTTCCATGCCTGTGAATTGCTTTTTATAAAAGTCCTGGTAAATTAATAAATAATTTTAGTACGACAAAGCGAAGCTTACCATAGAACCAGGATATGGAGATGCACTCAAA
Organism: Plotosus lineatus; assembly: GCA_024760905.1. Classification (NCBI taxonomy): domain Eukaryota; kingdom Metazoa; phylum Chordata; class Actinopteri; order Siluriformes; family Plotosidae; genus Plotosus; species Plotosus lineatus. Next base: position 13,474,516 of record CM045732.1, read on the forward strand.
AAATACCAAGAAAAGCAGGCACATTCCACTGGCAGAGTAGTAATCAAAAAGCTTGAACACATACAAACCACCCTATGACCAAAAGAAAAAAAGAAAGAAAGAATGAGAAGTGTGTAAAATATTAATGCCCCCAGTGCAGCTCACTGGGTTATCAAAGGCTGGCCATGTCGCTCACGGTCTGTGGTGAGAAGTTCAAATAAAAGAACCATTGTTGACTTTCTTCAAGAGTAGCTCCATGGTGGTCAACATGTTTCTGATGAATGAATTAATATTTAATGGTGGCCACTATTAGTTTATCTAATCCAAAATAGTCAAACAATATACAAGTATACCAAAATTTTGAGGCTGAACGTTATTTAAAAGTATTTGACACTGCTTAATTTCTGATTGTTCAAAAAATGTTTATGCTAATATCAAATGGTAAACATAACTATACAGAATATATTTATTTATATTGCTGTGTTGTACATGTTACCTGAGGACAATTAGAAAGTGGCCTATTATGGGAAAAAAAAAACAAATTCATGTCAGTTGAAGTTGTGAGAGGGGCAATGGTGGTCTAGTGGTATAGGGCGCTGGATCGCTGATCCTAACGTTGGGGGTTCGAGTCCCACTCTCCACAAGGTTGTCACTGTGCCCCCCCCAGTGCGGCTAACTGGGTTATCAAAGGCCAGCCATGTCTCTCACTGTCTATGGTGACAGGTTCATGTAAAATAACCATCGCTGGCTTTTGTAAAGAGTAGCTGCAAGGCCGTCGGTGTGTTTCTGATAAAGAGGAAAAAAGGCGAAAGGAAATCATGTCAATTGAAGTTGTGAAAAAAGTGCTTTGGATAAAGCAAGAGGAGCGTTGGAGGTTCATTAATTCTTCTCTTCTTTTTGGATTTTCCTGCAAACAAACCCCGATATTTTTTCTTGTTGGGATTGACCACATCCCATTAACAATAAACTGTTTTACTCATCAGGGGCTGCTGTACTAAACCTTATATAGTGTTCATACTGAAATATAGTCAATCAATGAAGCAGGAAAACTGAGTATGCTTCAAAAAAGTTTCACTGTCTGAATTATAATCTCAATGCATAGAAATCTTACTGAATGTGGAATTGAGTGGCAAGTCAGGTGGAAAAAAATTTTCCAATGAAGTTTAGAGCTAACAATATAAATATCACATATATAGCTGTACATATGCTCAAATAATAAATAATAAATCATATGTTGTCAAAAACCCCTTGATTTTGTAGTACTCTACAGTGACACATCTAATATAAAGCCAATTGTAATATTTGTAGTAGGTAGCGTAGGTAAGTCTGTTGGGTTTTTACACCTGAGCCTCGTGGCTCATCAGGCCGGTGCTTTTCCCCGGTTTCCATAGCGTGAAGCGACCAGGAGTTCAACTCCCCCTGGATGGGACGCTAGTCCATCGCAGGTTACCTTCCCAGTATATTTTTACTGGTACCCATTTATACTGCTGGGTGAACAGAGGCACACTTGTGGTTGAGACCTTGCCCAAGGGTCTTAGCACAGTGAGAGTCTCAGTGGGATTTGAACTCACAACCTCCCGATCATGAGCGCAGCACCCTAACCACTACGCCACTGTCCCCACAATATTTGTAGTGCACTGAGTGAAATGAATTTGGATTGGAATGAGAAACAATAATAAAATCGGCCCTAATGTCATGAGATATCATTGTTGATATTATGAGTTTCCCAGGCCTGATTCATCTCATGTATAAATCTGTAAAATTGATGAATCCTCTGTCAACTGTATTAGCACTGCTTTATGAGTCTACCATAAAGAATTTCGGGATGATGACGGTAAATCATACGTATTGTGAATAGTCGTGTAATAGATACGTTAGCTGATGCCTGCTGAGCTCAAATATCTTTCATTGATGAAGTCGCATAGATTACGTTTTTTTTTTTATACAATTTTTTGACAGATTGCTTTGGTCTCATATTTTATTCACATTAAAACATAGAAAACATCAAATATTTGAACAGAGCAACAAAAAATTGGAAAAGTGGTACTAAAAGAAATAACTGGAGAAAAATCCTTTGTTCATTCATTTTCTGAACCATTTAATCCTAATTAGGGTTGAATGGAGGCTGGCACCTATCTCAGCCAATTTTGGGTAAGTACAGAGTACATCCTGGACATCTCGCCAGGCCATTGCAGGGCATAAATATGCTGATGGCTACGCAGCTAATCTTGACGAAAGTCAGCAATGGGTCTTTAACATACTGTTCACCATAGACAGTGAGAAACATGACCGGCCTTTGATAACCCAGGGAGCTGAACTGGGGGACCGCAGTGATAACCATTGAAGAGTGGCTTGAACCCCCAACTGTGAGATCAGTAATCCAGCAACTTACCACTAGGCCACCACTGCCCGCTGGAGAAATATTTTGCAGTTAATTTGGGTAACTGGAAATAGGTCAGGACCATCATTCATTCATTCATTCATTCGTTTTCTGAACTGCTAAATCCTAATCAAGTGCCCATCTCGACATGAGCGAACTCTGGGCGAGGGCAGAGTATACCCTGAACTGCTTGCCAGAAACATGCTGACGGCTGTGTAACCTACTCTTGATGAAAGTTAGCAATGGTTTTTGTTTCTCAGCACAGACGAAACAAACAATTTCAGAATAATGTTTTTCAACATAAAATTAAAGAACTGAAGTAAAGTAAAGACTGAATATTTAATCATCTACAGAACATAACATCGTCAAAAGATTTCCCGCGTAAGGGTCAAGGTGCACTGCATTAAAACCAGGCATGGGAATTACTGACATGGAAATTACCTCATGAGCTGAGGAACACGTCAAGAAATCATTATTATTCCTCAGTTAACTCAGTTCTCAGACATGCAAGCTTCTGAACTGGGCGCTGATAACAAGCTGGACACTCCCGTTTCTCTTTATTCTGGAGGACACTGCATCTATGTTCTACAAAAGAATTTCAAATTTTGATATGTCATGCCACAGAACTCTTCCACGTTCGGTTCTCAGTCTATTTTAATTGAGATTTTTCTCAAAAAAGAAGACATTGTCATATTCATGGCTTCTTTTTTTCAGGATAGAGCTTTAACCTGCAGTTGTGGACAGCATGGCAAACTGTCTTCATAGACATTAATTTGTGGAAGTACTCCTGAGCCCATGCTGTTATTTCCATGACAGAAACAAAACAGTGTCCGCTGAGAGTCCAATGATCACGGCCATTCAAGTTTTGACTTTTGGCCTTGTTCCTTGTACGCAGCGATTTCTCCAGATTCATTGAATCCCTTGATGATACTATGTTCTATACATAATGAGATATTCAAAGTTTAGGAACATTATTCTTAAATTACAGGGATCCCACACTTTCCGCAGTTAATGGGGACCGAGACCCCCCCCCCCACGACCGCCGATTTACACGATGTAGGATCGACCGCCGACTGACGTATACATACATGTATCTTCTTCTTCTTCTTCTTCTCTTTCAGCTTTTTTCCCTTTCTCGGGAGTCGCCACAGCAAATCATCTGATTCGCACATTTGATTTGGCATAGGTTTTTACGTCGGATGCCCTTCTTGTCACAACCCTTTTAGCAAGGGACAGAAACACACTGACGACTTTGCAGCTACTCTTTACGAATGTCAGCAATGGTTCTTTTACATGCCTCTCACCATAGACAGTGAGAGACATGGCCCGCCTTTGATAACCCAGTTAGCTGCACTGGGGGGACGTGTACATACATGTATATGTGTATATAATATCAATAAATACATATTCAACACAATAAATGTTTATAATAACCATTAAACAATCATAAATAATGCATAAGATGTAAATAAAATATAAATTCACACACACACACACGGATGTGCACTTCACATAAAACTGTAAGTAGTTTTGTTGAGGGGTTTTGGGTTTTTTTTTTTTTTTTTTTTTTTTTTGGGATAATTGGCCTTGTTTTGTGGTTTTCGATGAATATTTTTGAAAAGCCCATGATGTACTGAAGCCGCAGAAAATGAAACTCGAAGTAGCGAGGGATCACATTCCATAATTTGTTGATTCACTTTTTTGCAGATCGACCCAGATGTTCTTTTTTAAAACAGTCAGTCAAATTGCATGCAAAATGTTACTCCAGCTGTTTCTTTGTAGTACCCTTTAATTTTTCATCAAAACGTTGAGTTGTTGCTGCTGCCATAAAAGTCAAAATTAGTTAATATTTTTAGTGAAATATTCACGTCTTTTAACATTTTATATGCATTCTATCTTCCCTGGTCAATAATATTTAGGTTTATAAGATATCTAAGTCGCTGCATTTTATTTTTTAGTTTACATTTTATACAGCATTCCACTTTTTTTTTTTGAATTGGAGTTGTATATGTAGCATACTTTATGCATAAGTGCTTATCAAACCAACCTACTAAGTAGAAATCTGCAAATGATATTTATTCCACCTACACATTCAGCCTTTTCTGGTCACACACCTTTATGTAACAACCTGAGGCTGAATTAATAACACTACAAAGCCATTATCTTATATAAAAGCCACTGGTTTTAATGCACAGTGAACCTACTTCATGCGGCTTCAAGGGCTTTCAAACTGCCTTTGTGAGGTATTTTTGTCTGGCATGCATTCAGAGGTATCATCACAATCGTCTTTATGCCTTTAGCAATCCATTTCGTTCAGTGAAGCTTCCTGAAAAAAATTACTACCTGTGTGATGTTTGACAGTCCAATGATGTAAGACACAAGGCAGATGACAGCAATGAAGATTTCCCGCCGTCCTCGTAATAAACGAGGAAACTCATCCACCAATGCGGTAATGAAACCTTCTACTGTACAGAACTGTGGGAAAGAAATTCCATTATTAATCCCACATGCGTATGAGAATAAAATGTCACTTCAAATTATCAAAACTGTCAAAATCATAGATATATAAAGCAAGAAAAGCACCTAGTGTTAGGAGTAAATTTATGGCAAATGGATTATTCCAGATGTGCAATCTAATATTTGTCTGTGAACTGACATTACCTGACTGTCAATTCCAAGCATAAGTAGCATGGAAAAGAAAAGAATTGCCCAAAGTGGTGAAATAGGCAGCTGAGTAACAGCCTCTGGGTAAGCTAAAAATGCCAAGCCTGGACCTGGAAGAGAAAAAACATCCTCTGATATGTATCTACCATTAGGTCTACCATTATAAAATCAGTCTAATAATTACATATCTATTTTCAAATTCTGTTCTACAGTACACACATACAACTCTGTCTTTAAGGCCTCACTGCTTTTCTGTCTTATTTAAAAACTTAAAATAGAATTATAATTCCTTATAATTAACCAAAATTCCCCCCAGTGCAATTAACTGGGTTATGAAAGGCCGGCCATGTCTATCACTGTCCAGGGTGGGAGGCTGTAAAAGAAATATTGCTGACTTTCGTAAAGAGTAGCTGCACAGCCGTCAGCATGTTTCTGCTCTGTGATGGCCTGGCGAGTTGTCCAGGGTGTACTCTGCCCTCACCCTGAGTTGGCTGAGAGAGGCACCAGCCTCCCCATGACCCTAATTAGGATCATGCGGTTCAGAAAATGAATGAATAAATGAATGACCAAAATTCTTTACTTATCCTTTCTAACTTAAAGCATTACTTAGGGTGATTATCATCGTTATATTCAACAAGGATTAATTCTGTTGGGAATACTGATTACGAAGCAATCACATTCTTTATGTAATCTATATCAGACCAGCATCATTTAATAGATTAGCATACACCTGTCAGCTAATCAAAAATAGATAGTCGTGTCAAAAAATATCTATCTATCTATCTATCTATCTATCTATCTATCTATCTATCTATCTATCTATCTATCTATCTATCTATCTATCTATCTATCTGTCTGTCTGTCTATCTGTCTGTCTGTCTGTCTGTCTGTTTATCTATCTATCTATCTATCTATCTATCTATCTATCTATCTATCTATCTATCTATCTATCTATCTATCTATCAATCAGGTTTTTCAAAAATATTCATCAAAAAAATAAAATCAAGGAAAAATAGGGAAAAAGTTAAGGAAAATGCCACAAAACAAAGCCAATTATATATTAAAAAAAAAAAACAACAACCCAAAACCCCCCAACAAAACTGCTTACATTTTTATGTGAGGTGCGCATCTGCATGATTTACATTTTATTTACATCTTATGCATTATTTTTACATTTTTAATTGTTATTATAAGCATTTATATTGTTGAATATGTATTTTTTTATATTATATACACATATACATGTATGTATACGTCAGTCAGGGGGGGTCGATCCTACTTCACGAAAACCCGCGGTCGTCTCAGTCCCCATTAACCGTGGAAAGTGAGGAATCCCTGTTTATATAAATTGTTAGATTTTTTTTTCTTTATAATTTTTTGGCCGAGCAAACCTTTCACACTTCAAATGCAGGGTCTCACATAAAGATGATTTACTTCAACATAACTTCAAGAAAAATAAACTTTTTCAAATATTTGTTTAATCACAATATCTTATTTATCTAGATTTAATGTTCTTCTGTGAATAAAGTAAATGCACCTTCAGACGTTAGTATTTTCCTCTTTAGCAAAAATAACTTATTCAAGACATGTTGCATAATTATCCACCAGTCTCTAACTTGATGACCACTCTTTATTCTTTATGAATGAAACCTCTATTTATGAATAAACTAGATTCCAGCTCCTCCCCATATAAGCAAAGTATAGAAGATGCATTCTGAACACCATTTCAACTTTTGAACATCCCTCCCTGAAAAATGAGCAAGAGGAGCCCTGCTTTGATGACATTGTTTTGAAGGTCCTTGATTCTGATGTTCAAGTCAAGCAGAAGTTAGAAGGATTTTGACATATTGAGATGACAACACCTATTTGCAATTTAATCTCACACATGAAAGCCTAAACGCCTCAGTTTTCACTCAGAATGACGTCACAAATCTTTTCCTGTGTCTCAGTACAGTTTCGGAACAAAATTTTTAAGTTGTAAAATGCCAGTTTTAAAAAGATGATTACTTCATTCCATCATCATCTCTGTGAGAAATGATTATACATTGAGACAATATTGCACGTGGTTAATAAAATACAACTAATTTTGATAAGTTTTAAAATTTTTGAGGTGCTGTTTTAAAGATGTTCTTGGATGATCTTCGCTACTCATCACTGGGCTTTTAGTAGGTTACTTCAATTCTTAACTCCAATTCTTCTTTTTTTTGTTGCTTAGAATTAATATTCCCTTGAACGTTCACCTTCAGGTTCAACTTCAACTTCTGGGGGATATAGCCTTTCTTTGTCTTCAAGCAATCTTCAGTATGATGCAGAATTCAGGGTTGAATCAATAACTGTATGCTGCATGGTCCCTGAAGCAGTGAAGCAAAGTCAATTCAGAGCCTTTCCTCCACTGTCCTTCACAGTTGGTATGATACTGTTTGTACCGTGACTGTGGTCGGACAATGTCTTCTTTAAGTCATCTGTCCATAGCACAATATATTCAAAAAGACCCGCGTTTTACCTACATCATTCACCATTGGTCGACTGAAGCCTTGTTACAATGACAGTAAAGGACGCGTCTCCCATGCAGGTGTAATTAGTTTCATATCTTGCTGATTGTACGGTTCACATCACAGTTGCAAAAGTTACCTGCAGATCCTGGGTGATGTTTTGGGGCTCTTGAAGTCTTCTTTTGGAATGGCCAGTCCTGGACAAATTGGAAGTCATTTGCAATCAAGACCACTTCCAGATTATCTTCCATATAGGGGAATGATTTATTTAAAATAATTTACTGATAAGTTTAAATAATCTTTATCTGTTGCCACTGTATCAAAAACGGTGAAATGCTTGCTTGTTCTTGAAAATATCTGTCAAAGAATAGACTAAATTTGCATTACGACTGCGCATGTGTGGGGAATGTGACCCAACATCTGATCCAAGCGTCACTGCTACCAAACTTTCTTCTAGCCACTTGCTTTTGTATGTAAACACATCCTAACAACTGCCGCTTAAAGCCTGCCTTAAGCCTTAACTTACATGTATCGATATGCCAGGTGCGCATTGTGCCATAGTGAATTGTGGGAACGGCATTTAACATCTCGAGCGTTGGAAAAAGGAAATTTGCAGTATACATGCCTGCAAATTTGGGACTAACACGTGTACATGTCCGCCGCCATTCACATTATTTACCTTCCCTACCAATCTGAAGGATCCGGAGGGACGCAAACGTTGTATTAAAGCAGTAAGTTTATTAGAGTTCTTTATTCGAATTCATAGACCCTATAGACTATATTACCTTTCATTTACCTGTTAAATTACCATAAAAATCGGCGATGCCGTAATCATTAAATATCATAGACTTAGATCTTGAAAATTACTGTTATGTTAATTTGTAAACTAGACAAACAAGAGCTGTAAGATCACTTGGTGACAGCTGTCAAATTTGTATTTACCTTCTTTGTAGTCAATACGAAGTCGCGCTAGTAGGGGTGCCTGGTCCTTCATTAACAAAAAATCTGCTATGTCAGCGTACATACACGGGGGCCACTTCAATAAGGCATCATTTTCTGTCTCCCAGCCGTCTTCAAGTTCCAAGGGGTCGGGAATTGTCCCGCTTTCCTCATCCACTTCAAATGTCATCAAGCTGGCATAGTCACGTTGGATTTGTTTAGATTCCTTTTGTAACGCCGCCGCAAATGCAACCGCAACAAGTTCATCTTTACGCTTTACGGGAAGACCCCTACTTATGCAATATGCTCGAAGGTCGGGAACTTTCCGTAAATTAAACATATCGATAGTGCAGTTCTCATCCACATCAAAGTTTACTTCCGCCACGTTTGGTAGTCGAGATCCCATGATGCCGTGCGCGAATCGAGATGCGAATTTAGTCTATTACCTGGGCCATGGGACTTGAACCCCCAACCTTAAGATCAGCGATCCAGCGCCCTATACCACTCGACCACAACTGCCCCTCAAGCCCTTTTTCCATGACTGGGTTTTTTTTTGTTGTTGCCCAAACTGTTCCAGTTTTCTTACGGTCAAGCTCAGAATACATTTTACTGGTTACAGGGATTTTACACTATTTTAAATAGCTCTTGATGAATTTTTCACTCCTACTTAGGCGCCTCCAGCACATGTCCAAATGACAAAAAATAATGTGCGTGTCCATCAATTTGATTCAAGCATTATCCATTCAGAGTAATGTTTTTTGACCCAAAGATAGCAGGCTAATCAGATTGTGCTGTTCCCTTGTAGCATATGCTAATAAACATTATCCTGAAACTATCCCAAGAGAGCTAATACTCAAATTAAAATGACAGATATTTATGGCCTGGAGAGCTGTCGATGGTGTACCCCACCATCTCCCAGAGTCGGCTGAGATGGGCGCCAGCCTCCCCGTGACCCTAATTAGGATTAAGTGGTTCAGAAAATGAAAGACCAAATATTTGAAAGAGTTCAAAAGGATGCTGATAGCTTCATAGTGCTTTTGCTGTGAAGAACTCATCTGCTCTACCAATATGTATCAAGAAGACTCAAAGAGCCAAACCTTCAACGAACCCAAGAGTGCCTCATATGATCCAAAATGTAAAAGAAATCAACAGTCCATAACAATCCCCTAAACGGTGAAGTACAAAGCCAGTAAATCGGTCGAGGAAGACTCAAGATCCATCCTAACTTCAACAAACAACCTGTATTTTCATCTTCACTAAGCAAATTTTACCTATTTACCATTACAAGTATTCTGTCTGGCTGCATTATAACCTAGCGGTAGCAGTTGTAATGCTCTGGACTACAAAGCTCTACAGACGATGGTCAGATCAGCACAACGAATCACCAAGACTGCAGGAGGGAGAAACAAAAGCTCTCAGCCATTGGTTAAATGACGTGTCAGTAACTTCCAGGTTTGAATCATCAAGACTGACCGAAAGACTGACCACATAAGGATATAAGACCTCTATACATAGTGCTGTAGGATGAAGGCCCAGCAGATCCTCTCTGATGTCAGTAACTCTCGCCACACACCCTTCACGTTCCTGCCGTCAGGCAAATGGTACAGTTCCGGCCCTTCCCATGGATCATGAAAATTGCGAGTTATTGACGTGGTTTTAAAACCCTATGTATGTTATTATGTGTGCTAAAATACGCTTTTTAAACAAATTCTATAGACAGTCTTACTCATTAATACAGCAATAATGCAGTAAAATGTAGTAATGATTAAATAAAAACTTTAATTTTGTACTGTGATAATATTTATCATAGGGCTTAAATAATCATTAAAAACACATTAAAAAAACATGACTTCACAATTCAAGCAATCACGTTCATGACGTGTGCAAAGGAAAAAAAAAGAGGTGTACACATAATCTGCAACCAATCAGCAGGAGGGAGAAACAAAAGCTCTTAGCCATTGGCTAACTTTGAATGACGTGCCAGTAACTTCCGGGTTTGTCGCCAATCCAGGAGTATGCGGTGGCGCGAGCGCTGAATTGTGAATGATCAAGCGCCTACTGTGTCTATATATTATATGTGTGTGTATTAATTTCTTTTAGTTTATATTTTATTTCTTTATTATATAGTGTTCATATTTTATATTCTGTTCTTTGTTGTTCAGTATTGAGGGAGTCCAAGAATTTCATTGTTAGTAGGGATGTTCCATTGTTACTTGTTTATGGTAAACAAAACTTGCAATTTGAAACCTCTTATATAAACCAGAGGGATTGTGAAAGCCAATGGAAAGTTCACTGCAAACCTTTTAAGTTCTATAAAATTCCACTGTCCGGGGGAAATTATTATGTGCTTGACAGAAACAAAACTAGAGACTGAAAAAACAACCATGAACTGAGATCTTGGTGGTTTAGTTGATTCTATGGATGTCTTGGCTTTGATATCGATCTGATTTACAAACCTTAACAGGAACTATTTAGCGATATCCACCTAGCCATCTTTAAATAACTTACTTTTTTACATTGCTATTACATTATATATATATATATATATATATATATATATATATATATATATATATATATATATTTCTTGACTCACACTAAATTTCCCAGTATTCCTTTAACCACTCTTTGTCATAAGACTTTGGACGCATGACATGTCACATGCTTCCAGCACACCTGGTTCACATTCTATGCCCATTACGAAGTATTAAATCTGTGTTACCAAGCCGTAGTAGTTCTGATTGTGCTTTCTGTGCATTTATTCACTTTGGCTGATTTCATGCCTAGTCTATAATAGAATCAGGAATGAGTACATCAGAGGGACAGCACATGTAAGAGGTTTTGGAGACAAAGTCAGAGGGGCTAGATTGAGATGGTTTGGACATGTACAGAGGAGGGATAGTGAGTATATTTGTTGTAGGATGCTGAGGTTGGAACTTTCAGGCAGAAGGCCTAGAGGAAGACCAAAGAGACGATTTATGGATGTGGTGAAGGAGGACATGAAGGTAGTTGGTGTAAGAGAAGAAGATGCAGAGGATAGGGTGAGATGGAGGCGGATCATTTGCTGTGGCAACCCCTGAAGGGAACGGCCGAAAGGAAAAGAAGATATATATATATATATATATATATATATATATATATATATATATATATATATACAGGGATCCCTCGCTACTTCCGCTTCAATTGATGTGGGTTCAGTGCATAGCGGTTTTTTTTTTTTTTTTTTTAATATTCATCGAATTAAATAAAATAAGGAAATTAAGGAAGAATAGGGGAAAAGTTAAGGAAAATGCTGCAAAAACAATACCAATTATGCAAACCCCGCCATAAACAAACAATAATAAAAAAACAACCCAAAACCTCCCATCAAAACTGCTTACATTTTTGAGAGGTGCGCACCTGAGTGCTTGCGCGCGCGTCTGTATGTGTGTGTATTTCTATTTTATTTACATTTTATGCATTTAAAAAAAGGTTTAATTGTTATTATAAGCATTTATAGCATTGAATATGTATTAATTGATATTATATACACATATACATGTACGTATACATCAGTCAGGGGGGGTTGGGGGTTTGATCCTACTTCGTGGAATTCTGTGGTCACAGGGCAGGGGGATCTCGGCCCCAATTACCAGTAACCGCGGGAAGTGAGGGATCTCTGTAGTAAGATCTGGTTGCCTTGTCTCCTCTGAGTTTGGAGTACTGTATCTCTGATGTGTTTCCTGTTTGATTGTTCAACCTCTGCCTGTCCCATGTTGATGAACTTTGAACTACATTTAGAACTGTCTGTCTGGTTTGCATGAAATCCTTTTATTTGCAAATTCATCTGCACTATCTCTGGCCTTAGTCCTTACATGACTTGAGTTAGATTAGGACTTGCTTACATGGTAATTAATGTCTAGTTGCCAGCCGGTGTGACTAATGTTAGACCTCAGTGCAAATCTAAAGGATAATTTAGTTTTGAAAATAATCTCCAGCACATTTGAGTAACTCATATAAATTCCAGTTACCTGACGCAGCTACATCAGCAATAGATCTCTTTGTGATGTGAGCCATGAAGCCCACAATGGAGAAAATGACAAATCCAGCAAACATGCTGGTGAAGGAGTTGATGCAGCACACAATGATGGAGTCCCTGTGGACAATTACCTAGGGTTATTACATTGATCTCTCATCCATCAAAATCGACAATGATTCATGCAGCCCATATTATAAATATCAGTGGTGTTTCTCAGCTGCTCCAATGGCTATGCTACATTGTCAAGAAACATTTTTTTTTTCTACTAAAAGTACATTGGTCTCAATTGAATGCCTGTTGTAAAGTCACAGATTTGCTTCCTACTTGTAAACATTGTTGTTGAAAGGGTTGTAGCTCCCAAGTGCAATTAAGGACCCCAGGCCAAGTCCATAGGAAAAGAAAATCTGAGTGGCAGCATCAAGCCACACCTGAGAAAAGTGAGTGAGACACAAAAGTGTAAATTAATCAGGATTAAACTAATAATACACTGTGTCAGGCCAATGCTATAATAGCTGTTTCGCTCTGTAAGATTCTCTTGCTCTCTACCTGAATAAAAGAATTATAGTCAAAGAATTTGTACAGGGTGTGGCCGCAATGACTGTAGATTCTTGTAATAAAAGGTATGCCACTTGCACCTGTTATACACTAAGGAGGTGTGGCCTTTGCATCTGTTAGTCTCTTTGAAGGAAGCTCTTATGCAGCATCCGCACAGGAAGAGCAAAGCAGCACGCAAATCACTTCACCGCTGAAGGACATGTAAATTGCCTCTTGTCGCCCAGGTAACCCACTTGTATGTTTCCCGCTTAAAAATCTTTGACTGAAACTACAGTAGATCTGTAATAGCTTTCATTATCACTATCTTATATTATTTTGGTGTAATTTAGCTCGCTATAGAATGGAGACTCCCGCGCATCATGAATTGGAAATAGTTTAAAAATGTATAAATATATTTTATACTCACAGGAAATGCCAACTACAGTGATACCTCACCTTACGAAATTAATCCGTTCCAGAGCCTTTTTCTTAACCTGGATTTTTCGTAAATTGAACTGCATTTTACATGTAAAACATGTGATTCGTTCCAAGGCCCCCAATACTACCTCGTAAACCCTTTAAAAATTATAAAAGCATACCTTTTAAGACCTCCTTGTGCTTCAGTATTGTACTGATGGTAGACGGGTTTGGCCATATTCCTATTTTGTGATATCACTCAACCGCATGCCACGAGCCCGCTTCTTCTTTTCACTCGCACCAGAAATCACATACACGCGTGCGCGCGGTGTGTGTGTGTGTGTGTGTGTGTGTGTGTGTGTGTGTGTGCGCGTGTGTTGACCATGTCTTCTTAGCAGAGTTATAATCTTACAAATGTTTATGGAAGGTTAAAAGCCTGGGTCAAAAAATAAAGCAAGAAACTCATGAAACAACAGTAACTCTGTCCTTTACACGAAAAGCATTATGGGAGATGCAGCTCCATAATAGCCAATGGGAGGCAGCTGCGTCATTCCTCCTAGCCAATGGGAGGCCAGCGGGGTGGTATGTTGGGAGATAGCCAATGGGATTTAGCTGTGTAATCCCTCCTAGCCAATGGGAGGCCAGTGGGGCAGGATGTTTGAAGATAGTCAATGGGAGAGCAGCTTGTGCATTCTTTGAATGTTTGAATGGCGAGTTTTAATGTTTGAATGGCGCGTTTTGTAAGGAGAACTTGTTTCCTATACAGAGACAAAAGAATTTTGGAAAATGTTTTTCGTAACCTGGATTTTTCATTTGCTGGGACTATCGTAAGGTGAGGTACCACTGTATTTCAGAAACTTGAACCCAATAATCAAGTTTTCAATTATTCTCCATCTAAAATTTTAGTGTGTAGTCATTAAGCACAGGATATTCAGACATGGCAAGCACTGCTCTTTTACATGAACCAATTAAACTTGTGTTTGTTGCTGCCTATAAAAATGCTTTGGGAAACTCTGTCTTTGGTAGGATCTGTCAATTACTGGTATCTTTAAGCTGTGATTGGTTCTCACTCAAGTCACGTTATGTAAAGGTTCAACTTAGTTTACATGTACCCGCCCACTTTGTATTACTGTACTTGAGAAAATGTTGCCTCTCTCAGCACATTTTTCTGGCTTTCACTGACTTTTCACTGACTCATGTGCCACTCATCACTTCCTGTATGGATGCCCCTTTAGTAATTGTGATAGGTGATACAGCTGATGTATCTTTTAGACGTGAAGGAGGTGTGGCCTCAGAGCTCATCATTTGTTCCAATGTGATGGTGTGGCCTCTTCATTCATCAGCAAATCTTGAAAGGTGACGTCTCCATCAAGAAGGCACGGCTTCTCAGTTCTTAAAGCTAATATTCTAATTGAATCTATCAATTATACGTTGGAATTTGCATGGCAAATACAAGACGTACCTCTGACTCCTTCAGCTTTTCAAAGTTAGGGGTGATGTAGAACAAAATGCCCTCTTTTGCCCCAGGCAGTGTAACTCCACGGAAGAACAGGATAAGCAACATGAAGTATGGATATGTTGCTGAAAAATAAACTACCTAAAAACAGACATACAGTGTATGGCAACAGGTTTTAGAGGGCCCAGGAGCTTGGGTTTTGCCATCAAGTTTCACAGCAAATTTCACAGATTATTATATTTCTAACATCTCAGTAATACTAAACATAAAACAGAAATCCATATATAATCATGGTGGTGACAACATATGCAATAAATAGTTGTACTCTCACCTTTCCGGTCCAACCCACACCTTTCCAGATACAAAAGTAGACCAGAACCCATGCGATAGCCAGTGTGATTGCCAGTGGCACTCTTATCTCCCCTGGTTTTTCCAAACCATCTGTAAGCTGATGCACATTCCGTCTAAGAACCAAAGGAGAACATTATTAGGGTTCAAAGCATCTGACCTCAGACAAACTGCTATTGATGAAAGCTATTCCACTTAGTCAAAACACTGCCTTCATTCTTGATGCCCGTCATGTCAGCTAGAGCTGTCTGACGGCCAAATGGACACAATTGTTGCATTTTTGTGCAAATAACACTGGTCCTTTTTAGAAAGCCGGGGACAAAGGGTGGCGTTTTAGCATGCAAACGAGATTCCTCAATGCCAAAACTGTTCCAGTGAGTGCATGCCCTTACTCCCAAAACTCCACGACAGCGCTGGTCATGTTAGACGTGTTTGCCAAGCTGTAGTTGGAAAAGCATTGTTCTGTATTCCAGGGGTTGTTGCAGGACTTCCATGGGAGCTCCTAAAATAGGCAATGTGTTATAGTGTAAGATTTCAAAATGTATTAGGATAATGTTACTTAGCTTTTAAATTTACTTGTATGATATATTTTACATTATATTTCATTGCACAATTTAATGACCTTTAACCTACATTTTTTTGTCAAGTTGGGATTATAATAATAATAATACAAGTAATGGTTTAATATTTAGATTATTCAGCCAGGACAGGAATAATATACATCAATAT
>CM045732.1:13495474-13567974 GCA_024760905.1 Plotosus lineatus
ACACACACACACAATCTGTATCTACATGCACATACAAAGTGCTGAACAAATTTTTTTAAACCACCTGTTATCAATGAAAGAACTTGATTTATTCATTTATTTCCTGAGATGTTTTATATTATAAGGATCACAAGGAGGCTGGAGCTTATCTTGGTTGGTTCGGAGCCAAAAAGAAAAAAAAAAGAAAAAAAGGGGGACACCCTGAACAGCTTGCAAGTCCATAATATTATCTTGAACTGAAATATAGCCCAAACCTAATACTAGTAAGGGCTTGCCTACATAATTTATGTATCTTTCTATTGAAATTTAGTGCTTCATGAATCTTTTTTTTGTGTGTGAAGATTAAAATTAAAAAAATCCTAAAATTATTTTTGTTTCTGTATACGAAACAAGTACACATGACGAACGTGCCATCTTAAAAATTCAAACGCGCCGTTCAAACATTAAAATGTGCCATTCCACCATTCAAACAATGCACGAGCTGCTCTCCCATCAATGACGTTCAAATATCCTGCTCCGCTGACCTTTCATTGGCTAACAACTGAGCTGTTGTTCACGTCGCCTTCACTCGAGCGCCATCTTGGATAGGCCCACCTGACCAAATCTTGGACAGGGATCCCATTGGCTAGGAGGGATGATGCAGCTACCTCCCATTGCCTATCTCCCAGCATCCTGCCCCGCTGGCCTCCCATTGGCTAGGACGGATGACGCAGCTCCGTCTTATTGGCTATCTCCCAACATCCCGCCCCGGTGGCCTCCCATTGGCTAGGAGGGATGACCTTTTAACCTTCCATAAACATTTGTAAGATTATAACTCTGCTAAGAAGACATGGTCAACACATGCACACACACACACACACACACACACACACACGCGCGCACACACACACACACACACACACACACACACACACACACACACACACACCGTGTGATTTCGGGTGCGAGTGAGAAGAAGAAACGGGCTCAAGTGATGTCACAAAGGAATATGACCAAACCCATCTACCATCTGTATGATATTGAAGCAGAAGGAGGATTTAAAAGGTATGCTTTTATAATTTTTAAAGGGTTGATTGGGTAGTATTGGGAGCCTTGGAACGAATCACGCATTTTACATGTAAAATGCGGTTCAATTTATGAAAAATGCAGGTTACAAAAAAGGCTCTGGAATGGATTAATTTCGTAAAGTGAGGTACCACTGTGTAGGATTTGTATTTGTGCTTAGTTTTATTTTATTCATTCATTCACTTTCTGAACTGCTTAATGCTAATTAGGGTCATAGGGAGGCTGGTGCCCA
Organism: Plotosus lineatus; assembly: GCA_024760905.1. NCBI lineage: Eukaryota > Metazoa > Chordata > Actinopteri > Siluriformes > Plotosidae > Plotosus > Plotosus lineatus. The sequence goes on from CM045732.1 coordinate 13,496,772, forward strand.
TCTCAGCTGACTCTGCGTGAGGGTAGAGTGCACCCTGGACATCGAAGGGCAGAAACGCACTGATAGCTATGCAGCTACTTGAGTTAAGTCAGCAATGGTTCTAGTTCTTTTACATGTCTCTCACCAATGGGGGTGGTGGGGGGCAGCAATGACAATTGTTGACAGATGGGTTTGAACCATAACCTTGTATTGGGAATCCAGCAGCTTACCACTGGGTCACCACTGCCCCAGTAATTGAAATAGTTCTGTCATTCCTTCAGTAGTTTACAAAGTTGATCAGAGTATCTAGGAACATTTAATTAGTAATTAATCACTTCATGTTTCCTTCTGCACAAAGGCTATTTCTCTTGTCCACTCTTCAATATGGGAAAGACAAAGGAATGCACTACTCCTGTGGGTCTGTTTCTCTTCCAGAAGCCCTGGGAACCTTGTTAGATCGTATGGCATCATCAACGTTTTGAAATACCAGGATATTTTAAATCAAAATCTGGTGGCTTCTGCTTGAAAGATGAAAATTGGTCATTACTGGGTCATTCAACAAGATAATGACAATAAACATGTGGCCAAATCTACATCACACACAGAATCAAGCCCAACCTCAACCCTGTTGAAAACCTGAAAAGGAGAGTGCAAAGGAGAGGACCCAGGTCACTGGATGATTTAGAGAGATTGTGTAGAGAGAAATGGTTGAAGATCCCTCGTTCTGCATTCCCCTATGAAACATTATAGGAGTAGATTAGGTGTGGTTTTGTTGTCAGAATGGGGTTTCACACAGTATTCACATTAGGGGTGTTAATTAACATTACGGGTGCTAATAATTGTGAAACGCATGTAAAATGATTATTTCCAAAAAAATAGGATTTCCCCCCCCCCCCCCACTAAACAAATGTACTTGAATTAAAAGGTTGGATTTTTCTCATTTTTCATTGTGATTCGATATTATTGAGGAGGAAAAAAAAAAGGAAATTATGAGAAGCTAAAAAACATCTTAACTAGGGGTGCCAATAATTATGGAGGGTTGTGTATAAACTACTATATAACTAAGGATGGGATCTGTTTTACCTGGTCTCTGGATGGGAGTAAGGGTTCTTTATAGCTATTACAGCTATACAGTCATCCCTTGAATATCGCGGATAATGTAGACCAGACCTGACTGCGATATTCGAAAAACCGCGAAGTAGGAACGCCCCGCCCCCATTTCTACCATGTTGTCTCGTTTCTATATGTTTTCACGTCTATACAATATCAAGAAGTGTATATTAAACGTTACACAGTTATATGCATATGTAAATACTGTAATGTATTAATATTTAAATAGAATTTATATATAAATACTTTAAGTCCTGTACTCACCTCTGACAATAGCTCTTCTCCGCGGTGCAGGATGTTCACAAACACTAGACAGTAAGATCACAAAATCACAAAAAATCCCGCAGGAATGTGCAAGGCAACAGCGTCACGCGTCTAAGCCAATCAGCTTGCGAGATTGAGTTGAGTGGGCGGTCCCTGCCTGAACTGGGGAGGAGTGGCACTTCAGTCTGTCGTTTGGAAACAATGGACGCAGCCTGCCTTGGGTCCCTGCCGTCCGCTTGCTTACATGCGAGTTTCAGTGCGAATTTTGAATTTTTTTATGAATATATTTTTTTTAATTTTATGTTTTCTTAAAATACCGCGATGTACCAAGACCACGATGCTCAAATCGCGAAGTGGCAAGGGATGACTGTATTACATTTCTAGAGAAAAAAAAAAGTCCCCCCGAGCCGCCAAGAATGCATCTGAATATGACATGTTAGACGTCAGGATATAGAAATATAAAAATATAAAGTGTCTCCTGCCAGGTGGAATTTGCAACGTTTAGGGCCAAACTCTCTGCCTTTGGATTCCTTCCTGTCTTTGTTCTCCTTTCTTGCTCTGAACACACCCTATAATGGTGTGTCGTGACTTCAGCCATACCTTTATTGTGTTTCTTTAATTCTTGGCATCAAGTTTGTGAGATAAAACAAATTTTAAAACACCAAAGTTTATGGATGAGGAACTTAAAGGCCAAAACATTGAGAATTGAAAATTAATTCCATAATTGTGGCGACCCCTGAAAAGGGAAAAAGACGAAAGGAAAAGAAGAAGATGATATTGGACTTATGCATGTGGGCAAAGTGGGCACCATCACCTTACAACAAGAAGGCCCAGGGTTTGATTATTGGCAATGGGCCCCACTTGTATGGAGTTTGTATGCTCTCCTTGTGCTTGCATGGGTTCCCTCATGGAACTCTGCTTTCCTTTGAAAGTTCAAAGATGTGCACATTATGTCAACTGTCTACTCTATGTTGAGCATAATATGAATGTGAATGGTTGCTTGTGTTTGTGTTAGCAGTAGATCGATGACCTGTTCAGGGTATACCCCACATCTTGCCTGATGATGCCAGCCTCAGATTGTACCGTTGACCTTGTTGTCTAAGCGGTATAAGGAAAAATGAATAGATGGAATTACTCACACCACAGTAGATCAATATTTTATTTGTAACAACAAAATAATGTAAATTAAGTCTTACTAAATAGAACATTTCCTGATTAGGTGTGTTGACCAAGTGACTATATAGCATCGCTATAGAAAACCAGTTATTCAAATAGAATACAGTGATCCCTCGCTACTACGTGCTTCAGTTTCTACGGCTTCAGTGCATCACGGGTTTTTCAAAAATATTCATCGAAAAATAAAAAATAAGGAAATTAAGGAAAAATAGGGGGAAAGTTAAGGAAAAGGCTGCAAAACAAGGCTGATTATACAAAAAACCGTCAAACAAACAAAAACAACAACAAAAAACCCAACAAAACTACTTACATTTTTATGTGAGGCGCGCATCTGCATGTGTATGTATTTATATTTTATTTACATATTATACATTATTTTTGAACGTTTAATTGTTATTATAAGCATTTATAGTGTTGAATATGCATCTATTGATATTATATACACATATACATGTACATATTAGTCAGCCGGGGGGTGGGATGGGGTGGGATGGGGTTGGAAGGGGTGGGATGGGGTGCGGGGGTTTGTGGGTCGAAACTACTCTCAAAAATCGACAGTCGTGGGGGGATGGGGGGGGGGGGGGGGAGTCCCGGTCCCCACTTACCGCGGATAGTGAGGGATCCCTGTAACTACTTTTCCCTGGAACAGTTTGATTTTTAACTAACTTACATTAGAATCTGTACTTTTGAGATTGATACTTAGGTTCAGTTCAGTTTATTTTCTGTACCCGCTTAATCCTAGTTTTGGTCGCGGGGAGGCTGGTGCCCATCCCAGCCAACTTCGGGCGAGTGCAGAGTACACCCTGGACAGCTCGCCAGGCCATCGCAGGGCAGAAACACACTGATGGCTTTGCAGCTACTCTTGTCGAAAGTCAGCAATGGTTCTTTTACATGCCTCACACCATAGACAGTGAGAGACATGGCCGGCCTTTGATAGCCCAGTTAGCCGCACTGGGGGGGACAGTGACAACCTTGTGGAGAGTGGGGCTCGAACCCCCAACCTTTGGATCAGCGATCCAGCACCCTATACCACTAGACCACCACTGCCCTACTGATACTTAGGTTTTATCCATTCATTCATTTTTTGAACCGCTTAATCTTAATTAAGGTTGCGGAGAGGCTGGTGCCCCTCTCAGCCGACTCTGGGTGAGGTCAGTGTACATCCTGAACAGCTTCTGAGGACGTTTTCCTCAATTCTATAATTTTAAATGATTTTTTTTATAATATCAGAAAGGAAACATACCCATAGCAAAAAAAAAAAAAAAAAAAAAAAAAAGAAGAAGAAAAAAAAAAAAGGGAAACGCATTAAATAAGCAAGAAAAAAAGAGAAAATGAATAATATGAATTAAGTCGTCGAAGTTCATAATTAAACACATTTTTTCTTTCAGCTTTGGGACTTGGGGCTTTGGAGCCACTGACTAAGACTCTTAATACGAAGGTGTCTAACCTTGAATAGAATGTGATTTCATTAGCTTAAAATCGTTTATAAAAATGAATAAATAGAAATAAAAAACACAATAAACAAAAACATATCCTGCAAATTTGCAGCATTACAAGCACAACATAAAAATTGTTGAGCAAAGTAGAAAATGCTACAAGGAATGATTGTGTAATTCTTGTACTCAATGCGATGAAATTGCTGAGAGTATGACTGTGATGATGCCAGATGGCAAGCCAATGAGGGGTGAACCATCCTACTGGTGATACTAAGTGAAATTTAGCATTTAGAACCCCATCTGGTTGATGTGCCCTCCAGGGATAAGGTGTTCAGCTTTGTCCTGCACCTTTAAAAGACATGCACCAAGCTTTCAGGTGTCTGGCAACTGTTCATGGCACACTTGATTACTCAACTGTGCAATATAGCTCATAATTGCGAAAGGCATTTATTCTCCCTTTCCTGGGCACCAACTAGAGAGCAATGACATAAGAAACACTGACTCTCACTGATCATACACCAGTGAATGTCTTTTTTTTTTATGCTGAGTGATTGGAAGAAATTATGTCAGTGTAGTATTTAGCATGCGTTTGGGTCGGGAAAGGGAAAAGCTGGAATGGAGGGTGTAATACAGCGATTCCTCGCTACTTCGTGCTTCAGTGCATCGCGGGTTTTTCAAAAATATTCATCGAAAAATAAAAAAATAAGGAAATTAATGAAAAATAGGGGAAAAAATTAAGGAAAATGCCGTAAAACAAGGCCAATTATGCAAGAAAAGCCTAAACAAACAAAAACAAAAAACAACCCAAAACCCCCCAACAAAACTACTTACATTTTTATGTGAGGTGCGAATCTGTGTGTGTGTGCGCGCGCGTGTCTATATATGTGTGTGTATTTATATTTTATTTACATCTTATACATTATTTTTGAATGTTTAAATGTTATTATAAGCATTTATTGCCCTGACATCAGTCAGGGGGTTGATCCCACTTCGTGGAAATTGACAGTCGTGGATTGGGAGGGTCTCAGTCCTCATTAACCATGGAAAGTGAGGGATCCCTGTATTTTATCTATTATTCATAAAGAGAAAAATATTTTGAGTTTGCTCAAGTAATGTTGCTTCTAACGTGCTACAATATTGCACAACGGTTGTGATGACATTATTTGCAGACTTGCAAAAACAATGTTAACAAGTTTCAAAAGATTTCTCAAAAAAATGATGTCTGAAAATATAACAGTAACATTAATTTGCAAGGACTGTGCATATGTGTACTGTACTTTCCTATTCAGGCTCATCACGATTTGCAGAACTTATGCCGACATACGATCGATTTCTATATAACACTATTATACACTGAACTATCGATGTTATTCTAGTTGTGAGCGTATACATAACTTATAAGTAACATATCCAGAACCTATAAAAAAATCAGCGATAACCTATATTGAGGGGCAGTGGTGATCTAGTGGTATAGGGCGCTGGATCGCTGATCCAAAGGTTGGGGGTTCGAGTCCCACTCTCCACAAGGTTGTCACTGTCCCCCCCAGTGGAGCTAACTGGGTTATCAAAGGCCGGCCATGTCTCTCACTGTCTATGGTGTGAGGCATGTAAAAGAACCATTGCTGACTTTCAACAAGAGTAGGCTGCAAAGCCGTCAGCGTGTTTCCGCCCTGCGATGGCCTGGCGAGCTGTCCAGGGTGTACTCTGCCCTCGCCCGAAGTTGGCTGGGATGGGCACCAGCCTCCCCGCAACCCTAATTAGGATTAAGCGGGTACAGAAAATGAACTGAACTGAACCTATATTGAACTTATCCCCATTGTATATTTACGTTTGTAGATGTATCTGACTTGTTCTGGATGACCACAGATTTTTACCGAACACCTTTCTAACCTATTATAGCCTATTATGGGTGTATTGGCAGCGTTTTGGGTGATTGGTATAAAATAAGGTTTAAACAAGGAACCGCATGACTTCATGTGGAGCAGATGTCCATGTCATCTGCGAGATGAAGGATCTGACAATGCTTCATTGATTTCGCCGGCATAATGGTAATGTTGATACTACGATGTTTCGTGTGGATCTGATTTGAATCAACGAGCAGCAGCCTTTTAATCGACTACGTCACCGGATTGATCGATGGGGATGCACTGCTGTATAAATTAGTCTACTGTTGGTGATATGTTGCGAACGCTGTCAACACGTTAATATTGCACAGCATTTGCTGTTTTTTTTTTTTTTTTTTTTTTTTTTTTTTACATAGTTTCAAAGTACACTAGACATTATATCAAAAAACAGTGGAACCCCACTTTAGGAAATTAATCTGTTCTAGAGCCTTTTTCGTAATCTGCATTTTTTGTAAATTGAATTGCATTTTACATGTAAAACTCGTGATTCGTTCCAAGGCTCCCAGTACTACCCCATAAATCCTTTAAAAATTATAAAAGCAGACCTTTTAAGACTCCTTTTGCTTCAATATCGCATGGATGGTAGACAAATTTGGCCATATTCCTTTGTGAAATCACTTGAGCCCGTTTCTTCTTCTCACTCGCACCGGAAATCACACACGCGCATGTGTGTGTGTGTGTGTGTGTGTGTGTGTGTGTGTGTGTGTGTGTGTGTGTGTGTGTGCGTGTGTGTTGACCATGTCTTCTTAGCAGAGTTATAATCTTACAAATGTTTATTGAAGGTTAAAAACATGAGTCAAGAAATAAAGCAAAAAAACAACAGTAACTCTGTCCTTTACACGAAAAGCATCATGGTGGATTCAGCTCCATAATAGGCAATGGGGGGTAGCAGCGTCATCCCTCCTAGCCAATGGGATCCCTGTCCAAGATGGCGTTAGGTGGACCTGTCCAAGATGGAGCTCGAGTGAAGGCGACATGAACGATAGCTCAGTTGTTAGCCAATGGGAGGCCAGCGGGGCGGGATGTTTGAACATCATTGATGGGAGAGCAGCTCGTGCATTGTTTGAATGTTTGAATGGCGCTTTTGAATTTTTAAGATGGCGCTTTCGTAACGTGAACTTGTTTCGTATACAGAGACAAAAATTTTAGGAAAATGCGTTTCGTGACCTGCATTTTTTGTTTGGTGAGACTTTCGTAAAGTGAGGTACCACTGTATGAATTACAAATAATGTGTGTGCGAACGATCACATTACTTACCTTCAAATTATGGCAACTGATCTACAGGTTACGGATAGTTTATGCAGAATGTATAAGCCATAAGGAAGCTTACGTTAAAAATTTTGTGCATGTACAAAATTTTTCTACGACCTCACTATGCTATGACTTATTTGACGTATTCCAGCATATTTGCTAAAAACTTCTCATTCGTCCGCATATACTGGCTAAATTGTCAATATGTGACAGGGGCCTTAGTAATTACACAATTAACTGTAAACCAAAGTTTGGAGGTGCGCAATTGTTGCCCATGATAGAAAATCCATGATAGACAGCTCTGTATATGTGTGACATTCTGGTAATGCTGTAATGTTTAATAACTGTGGCTTCAGTGCATTGCGGGTTTTTCAAAAATATTCATCAAAAAATAAAAAAATAAATAAATTGAGGAAAAATATGGGAAAAGTTAAGGAAAATGCCACAAAACAAGGCCAATTATGCAAAAAAAACAAACAAACCCCCCTCCCCACAAAAAACAAAAAAAACAACCAAACAAAACTACTGTACTTGCATTTTTATGTGAGGTGCGCATCTGTGTTTGTACATATCTGTATGTGTGTGTATTTTTATTTTATTTACATCTTATACATTAGGGTAGTGGTGGTTTAGTGGTATAGGGCGCTGGATTGCTGATCCTAAGGTTGGGGGTTCGAGTCCCACTCTCTACAACATTGTCACTGTCCCCCCAGTGCAGCTAACTGGGTTATCAAAGGTGGTCCATGTCTCTCACTGTCCATGGTGAGGGACATGTAAAAGAACCATTGCTGACGTTCGTAAAGAGTAGCTGCAATGCTGTCTACGTGTTTCTGCCCCTTGCTCAAGGGTTGTTTCAGGAAGGGAATCCAACGTAAAAACCTATGCCAAATCAAAGGTGAGAATTGTTCAATGTGGCGACCCCTGATGAAGGAAAAAAAACTGAAAGGAAATCTCATTTATATTTTATGCATTATTTTTGAATGTTTAATTGTTATTATTAGCATTTATAGAATTGAATGTGTATTTATTGATATTATATACACATATTCATGTACGTATACATCAGTCAGGGGGTTTGATCCTACTTTGCAGAATTTGGCGGTCGTGGGGGGGGTGGAAGGGGTGTCTCGGTCCCCATTAACTGCGGAAAGTGAGGGATCTCTGTATACTAATGTTGTAGCCTCTATCAACATCCTTGGGGAAAAGTTTTTGAATTTAGTGAAAGCATTTACACATCCTGAGAGCTTCAATTTCTGTCACATGGATTTGTTCATTCTTAGACTTAATGTGTCGAGGAATCCCTCCAATGCAATGTCACCAAGCTTTGCATGCACAAAAAAGTTCATGTTGGCGCTCTCTCTCTCTCTCTCTCTCTCTCTCACACACACACACACACACACACACACACACACACACACACACACACACACACACACACACACACAAAATCATTACTGTATGTTTCCCCTCCATCCCAATTTCTGTCATATGAGAGACTGTCAGCAAAGATACACAGTTTTGAATTTGTTCATTCTCAGGATGAATGTGTGGAGGAATCCCTCCCATGCAACGTTATCAGGCTTTGCATTCACAAAAAAGCTCCATATTGGCTGTCTCTATGTTTTCTGCCCCTCCCCCCACACACACGCACAGTCACACACACACACACACACACACACACACACACACACACACACACACACACACACACACACACACCAAAATCATTATTGTATGTTTCTCCATAACATGGTAAAAGCATCAAAATGCTTTCCGTTTAAACCAGCTTTTCTAGGTGGACACTTGAGGCAAGCAGCGTAGGTTTCAGAAAATCAGGTAAACTTTATGGTAATGAGCTATGACCTAAATAACTGTTTTTTTTTTCTAGGTCACAGAGCTTCCACAAATTTCAAATGTGTCAGTAGCAGGGCCGCCGAAGTGAATTCTGATGCCTTTGCCATGTTTGGTGAGAATGTCCTGTTACGACTCCAGGCAAAGCTCGGGGTAATTAAGGGCCGGTAAAGGTTGGATGCTACCAACATGATGAGACATGTGAGAACTGTGACCATCCATTCATTCATCCATTTACAGAGCAGCTTACTTCTCATTATAGCCACGGGGAGGCTGGCCACCATCTCAGGCAACTCTGGGCAAGGACAGAGTATACCCTGGACAGCTTGCCAGACCATCCCAGGGCAGGAACACACTGACAGCTCTGCAGCCTACGGACAGCAGTGACAACTAAGTGTAAGTGGGGATTGAACCCCTGACATTTGGCTTAGTAAGTCAGCATTGTTTTTCCATCACAGGGAAAATCACATGGTCTTTGCAAATGACATCAATGATTCTTTTACATGCCTCTCACCACACACAGTGACTTTCATAACTGGCCTTTGATAAGACAGTTAGCTGCACTGGGGGTGGGGGCAGCAGTTATAACTTGATGATAGTAGGTCTTGTACCCTCCGACCTTATGATCAGTAATCCAGCTCCCAACCACCAGACCAGCACTGCTCTGAACTGTGACCAAAAATTCCAAAGTAAAACTTCACGAGAAGGAATTTACAATATTACAATACTAAATTTGTGCTTTCTTTTTCGAAATAACATAATACAGTGGTACCTCAGGGGGGCAGTGGTGGTCTAGCAGTATAGGGCGCTGGATCGCTGATCCAAAGGTTGGGGGTTCGAGTCCCACGCTCCACAAGGTTGTCACTGCCCCCCAGTGCAGCTAACTGGGTTATCAAAGGCTGGCCATGTCTCTCACTGTCTATGGTGTGAGGTTCATGTAAAAGAACCATTGCTGACTTTCGACAAGAGTAGGCTGCAAAGACGTCAGTGTGTTTCCGCCCTGCGATGGCCTGGAGAGTTGTCCAGGGTGTACTCTGCCCTCGCCCGAAGTTGGCTGGGATGGGCACCAGCCTCCCCGCGACCCAAACTAGGATTAAGCGGGTACAGAAAATGAACTGATGAGTGGTACCTCACCTTATGAAATTAATCCATTCCAGAGCCTTTCTCTTAACCTGGATTTTTCATAAATTGAACCGCATTTTACAAGATAAACGTGTGATTCATTTCAAGGCCCCCAATACGACTCCCTAAACCCTTTAAAAATTATAAAAGTATACCTTTTAAGACCTCCTTCTGCTTCAATATCGCACCAATGGTGGACGGGTTTAGCCATATTCCTTTGCGATATCACTCAACCGCATGCCATAAACCCGCTTCTTCTTTTCATTCGCACCGGAAATTACACTCACGTGTGTGTGTGTGTGTGTGTGTGTGTGTGTGTGTGTGTGTGTGTGTGTGTGCGCGTGCTTTTGTTGACCATGTCTTCTTAGCAGAGTCATAATCTTACAAATGTTTATGGAAGGTTAAAAGCCTCAGTCAAAAAATAAAGTTGCAATGACTCAAAAAACTCAGGAAACAACAGTAACTCTGTCCTTTACGCGAAAAGCATTATGGGAGATGCAGCTCCATAATAGCCAATTAGAGGGAGCTGCATCATCCCTCCTAGCCAATGGGAGGCCAGCGTGGCAGGATGTTGGGAGATAGCCAATGGGAGGGAGCTGCGTCATCCCTCCTAGCCAATGGGAGGCCAGCAGGGTGGGATGTTGGAAGATAGTCAACGGGAGAGCAGCTTGTGCATTGTTTGAATGTTTGAATGGCTCATTTAAATGTTTGAATGGCGCGTTTGGCACATTTCGTAAAGAGAACTTGTTTCGTATACAGAGACAAAAAATTTTGGAAAATGTTTTTCGTAAACTGGATTTTTCATTTGCTGGGACAATTGTAAGGTGAGGTACCACCGTACATACATAGTATATACATACATTCTTTGCTAAACCGTTTTATTCATTGTTATGGTCATAAAGAGGCCGGATACTATCAGGAGGCACCCTGAACAGCTTAATATTTCATTGCAGGATTAACATACATAACCATTAACACTCACTTTCACACCAATAGGCAATCGGGAACAGCGTTACAATTTACAGAATGTGCGTACCTTTCGACTGATGGGAAAAACCAGAGTACCCAGCAAAAGTCTAAATGAATGAATGAATGAAAGTGTTCCAAAATGTTCCCCCGGTTATTTCTTTTAAGTTTTTATCTCCAGCTCCTCCATGACAAAGAAAACAGATAAAACAGTTCCGGAAATGAGATGAAATACTACGTGCTCTTGCATTCACTTACCAAAAAAACCTACATGGACTCGATTTTTTCCATGACTGACAGTTATAGCCAATTAACCACAAGAGAAGGGGTTGTGCTAGATTATTTTCCATTGCAGTTGATCAGTACACCTAAGCTGTACATAGTTGATGTTCTTTACCTGTCATGTGACCTCAATAGACCCTCCCCAATTTGTAAGTAATTCATCGCTTAAAGTGGGCAGGGGAAAAAAAATCGAACATAGTTTAATTCTGTAAAGGTCCCTCCTACCAAATTTCTTCAATGATGTCTCGCATGTCATATTTTAGCCATTTATTAATTAATTGGGGAAAAACACAGTGAGGGCTTGTGGAACCTCACACACTTCAAACAAAACAGCCTCCAACCTTCTATGCCAACTATGTGCATTAATTTGAATAATATTATGAATCATTGGTTTGAATGCTTCATTAAAACATGCAACCAGCCAATCCATCTTGGAAGATGCAAGCTAATTTGGGCTTTTTACACCCGAGCCAAGTGGTTCATCAAGCCGGTGCTTATTTCCAGTTTCCGTAGCAGGAAGCAACCAGGAGTTCAACTCCTCCTGGATGGGAGGCCAGTCCATCGCAGGTTACCTTCCCAGTATATTTTACTGGGACCCATTTATACTGCTGGGTGAACAGAGACACACTTGTGGTTGAGATCTTGCCCAGGGGTCTTATAGCACAGTGAGGGTCTAACTGGGATTTGAACACACAACCTATTGATTAAGGGCTCAGCACTCTAACTACTACGCCACCAGTCCCACACCTATCACCAGTACCACACCATTAATGACCGGACAACTTTTGACTTATTTTTCATTTTTTACTATTGATGCTACTGCATAATAATGTCTCATTTGGAATTTACTTCCTGCAGCAGTGCTTGTACTTCAGAGGAAGTAAAACTCTTTCCCGTGGTAGACTCCAGTGCTTCCTGTGGATTTGGGGGTTTGCCTCACCATTGCTTCCATGTCCATAAATATTTGTCTGTGCACACACTCAATTTACGAAGATAGTGGAATTCACCAACCCAAGAACACATCTGCAAACAAATCTTAGATCGAAGAACAGGTCATGTAGCCAGCATAGGTGTTTCCAACAAATTTTCTTTAGTGCAAATTTACAAAACAAACAAACAAACAAAAAACCCTTGATGTATAAGGCCCATCGTTTTGCTTGCTTTAGCAATGACTTTTGCACACACAGTTGTGAATGGTTTATTACGTTTAAGTGTTCCCAATATAAAATGCCATGTAAAGACTTGTTTATGAGAACGCACAGGGACACACACAACAACCACTGATAGTGGGGCTTGAACCCCCAACCTTAGGATCAGTGGTCCAGCACCTTACCACCAGGCCACCACTGCCCTATTGGAACAATGATTACCAAAATGTTTTTTTTTTATTATTTCTTTATGGAATTCAGTTTATCATTATGCAAATACATAAAAGAAAAATCACAACTTTTTAATTATCAATGACGAGTAAGACACAGCTAATTAAAAAAAAAAAAATCCAATTTATTCTTACGCTTTTACTTCAAAGTTGATCACTGTTACTTTCCAAAAAAAAGTATTTTTAAGCTAATTAGCAGTAATTTTCACTATAGATTTTTAAAATGAAGAAAAAGCAATATGGTCAGGAGACTTGTTGGACACTTAAAATATTGTTAAAATAAAATATTTTCTTTGCGCTTTTGTTGGTTAATTAAGGATTCAAGTGAATCAACAAGTCACAGGTTTTTGGAATATTACCCCCCCCCACTTTAAAAAAAAACAACCATTCATACTCACATTAATTTCTATGGGTAATTAAAAGAAGCAGGTGACCTCAAGAGAAGCAGAATACCTGGAGGGAACCTATACACATGTCTTAAGAAAACTTTGGAATCCATTCGCAATAAGTATTTTTCCTATTTTCCATCATGCACCCAATACAAACATGTGCAGAATGCAAAATAAATCTCACTCAGCTTTAATTTACAGTAAACAAGGCACTCAGCATTTTAATGGCAGGCAGATAATGTGTAATTTGTCTATAGTCTGAGTGAGTATGGCATTGAACACACTATGGGAACATGATGCATCAAGGGAGGAAAAGAAGAGAAACTCAACCCTTTCTACCATTCAGACAGAATAAACAAGACCCCATCATGTCACACCCATTTATGGGTAACGTTGTGGTTGCCAGAATGTGGCCACTCTTCATTGGTAAAGCAGTCAGGTAGGCATCGAGCCCTCTGTGAGAGACTCACTGCTGGGTTTCCGCTTTCTCTCAAAGCTTTAGGATACACTGATGTGTGTGTTGCTGGGTGATCAACAAAAGGTACTCAGAGACCATTTTGATGGGAAAAAAAACCCGAATAGGGGAGAGTGAAAGCAAAGCAAACAGGTTCTGATTCTCACAAAACAGATATCAGCATAATCGAAAACACAAGCCCATGTGTTAGGTATTTAACGAAAAATGTCACGACCCATTGATAATATGATGATGATAACACATGCTAACCACTACGCCACCATCTCACCCATTGTTTTATTATGAAAATGCAAAATATGAAGTCTCTGTTTTTTAAATAAATTAATTATGCAAAATATTAAGTAGGTCAGTGGTGTCTTGGTGGTAAAGGGTGTAGGATCACTGATCCTAAGGTCAGGGGTTAAGCTCCACTCTCCATAGGTTGTCACTGTCCCTGTCTCTCCCCCCCAGTGTACCTAACTGGGTTATCAAAGGCCGGCCATGTCTCTCATTGTCTATGGTGTGAGGTGTAAAAGAACCATTGCTGACTTTCAACAAGAGTAGCTGCATAGCCGTCAGCATTTTTCTGCCCTGCGATGGCCTAGCGAGCTATTCAGGGTGTACTCTTCCCTCGGTTGGGATGGCACCAGCCTCCCTGCAACCCTAATTATGATTAAGCGGTTACAGAATATGAACAAACTATGAAAATATTATGTAATAACTTATAAGCTTACTAGAGTTAATAATTGTGCAACGCTATGATTGAAATCTACATCATGATGGCTGCACCTGCCAAATGAATAAATTAATGTTAATTAACTGTAAATCTGGTACATCTGCTCACTTTTTTTTCAATGCTTTTGAGTGAAAGAGCCCACATTTATTGGCTGGAATGACCTTGCACTTTTTATGTTGCATGACTTTGAATAATCTATTAATGGTTTTGATTTATTTTAACTGACCTGTCATGGTCCAATGCCCAGAATGCATTGCATGAACTGACCACTTATGTTTTGCATTATCCCAGCTATGGTTATGGCTCTGAACAAAATGCAGCATCACTCCCTCATTTGCCGAACTGTTTAATTCGACTCGGGTTGCGGGGAAGTTGGTGCCTATCAACCAACACTGGGATAAGGTGAGTACACCTTGAACAGCACACAAGACAACACGTTCAACCATTCACACGCCGACGGTCAATTTGGTACAGGCAGTTAGACTAACATACATCTCTTTGGACTGTAAGGGAAAACCACAGTACCCAGAGAAAAACCAGGCAACCACAGGGAGAATTTGCAAACTCCACCCAAAAATGTCCAAACCCAGGGATCAAACCTAGGACCATTTTTGTTGTGAGGTTGACACTATTGTGCTTCCTGGTGAAAATCCTCTGTATCTTTAAAATAAACGAGAAACTCGTCAAACATCCATGCTGTCTGTTCTTTGGTGATTTTCTCCAGGGCACTGTGAGATGAAAAAACGTCATCCTTCGCTGGAAATAAAGGCGGAGAGGCTTTTCTGATCAAGCGTACTGGTTTCTTTGCATGCAACCCTCTTTCCGTTTCCTTGATATTAAGAGTACCATCAATTAATATAGAAATTAGTTTAAAAGAGGTGGTACGGTATAGTGGTTAGCACGTCCACCTCACAGCAAGAAGGTCCTGGGTTTGATTCCCAGCCCAGGTTTTTCTGTGTGGAGTTTGCATGTTCTCCCTGTGCTTGCGTGGGTTTCCTCCCGGTACTCTGGTTTTCTCTTGTAGTCCAGAAACATACACAGTAGTTTGTTTTTGAGTGGCTGTTACAAATCACCCCTTGGTGCAAGTGGTTGTGTGAGTGTTGGCCTTGTGATGGCCTGGAAAGATGTCCAGGGTGTACAGTGTCCTCAGCCAGAGTGGGCTGAGATGGGCACCAGCCTCCACGTGACCCTAATTAGGATTAACCAGTTCAGAAAATGAACTAAAGAATGAATTAGTCTAGGGGGAGGGGGTCTGGGTTGGATGCTCGTCCAGGTGATTTCAGAGGTTAATATAACATGAATTGCTAATTGCTTTCTTCTCACAGATGAGAAGGTATAGATCTGATAGGTTGGTGGTAAGTTCCTCTTGAATCTTGATGTTTCTCTATTCACAATAATGGAAGTGGACAGGAACGGATACACTAAGCTGGCCCAAGTAAATGACTTTTCCTGGATCCTGAGCCACGTGCCTTCACCAGCTGCTTAAAAACAAGGCTACAGTACACAAGACACATCATCTTGTTGCCTTTTCAGCCTTTCATCCACAGTAATAAAGCTTGCAGCTACTTGCATGATAACACCCTTTTGGCTTTTTCCCTTTTTCAGGGGTCGCCACAGCGAATCATCTGATTCACATGTTTGATTTGGCATGGATTTTTACATCGGATGCCCTTTAGCAAGGGGCAGAAACACTGACGGCTTTGCAGCTACTCTTGTTGAAAGTCAGCTATGGTTCTTTCACATGAACCTCTCACCATAGACTATGAGAGACATGGCCGGCCTTTGATAACCCAGTTAGCTGCACTGGGTGTTGGGGGTGGGGTGGGGTGGAGTGACAATCTTCCGGAGAGTGGGACTCAAACCCCCAGCCGTAGGATCAGCAATCCAGCGCCCTTTACCACCAGGCCACCACTGCCCTTGTATGATAACACATATATAAACTCGATTTGTATTTATTTAATTGGTAGAAGTAATTTTACAATGGGGGAAAAAAAAAGTCCAAAGATGGTACTGCAGTCGGCAGCATTGCCGTGTAAATAAGAGATCAGGTGTAAAGAAATATGCTTTCTTTTAAAATCAACAAACAGATCACTGGAGAGTCAACTTCAGTATTTTTGTATTTTGCTAAGCCCCAGAGACCAGGCACAAAGCCACAGTGCTATATTAGTTTAATGTGCTGTCTCATAGATTCGAAGCGTTGAACCGACAGATCTCTTTCTCTCTCTTTAGCTAATCTACACAGCGTATGCTTCAAATGATAACAGCAAGTGAAGCTGTGTAATTTATTTAAATGAGCCAATTCTTCACCAAGTTTCAAGCTTCAAAGCAAATAAACATGGATGACAAATCGAGTTTGTGTGCTCAGCACTACAGAGTAAATTCAGGCTGTGTCCCAACCAGTGCACCACTAGAAACGAAATGCACTCACTGCAGATACAGCGACCGAGGGTCAAGTTAGTATGGAGCCTTAAATACATGTACAATACAATAGAGAATCATTAAAGGAGGGGAAGCACTATATTTTTAGATGTTTTAATATTTATATGTTAAAAAACAAAAAATAAAATGCACACTTACTGACTCACCCCATCCCCCGAGTGTGCATGCAGACATGCTCTCTCTCTCTCTCTCTCTCTCTCTCTCTCTCTCTGTTTCTCACTTTTGAAATTGCTATTCTATAGCTTGCTTTTTAGGGATAAACAAAGGGTCACCGAGAGGCCGGTACTGATCTCAGGCAGAGTACACCCTGAGTAGCTCAGCAGTCCATTTCAGGGCCAACACACACAACCATTTACACTCACATCTAGGCACACTTTGGAACAGCCAGTTAGCGAAGCGGTGCTGCTCAAATAGTGGGGCGCGCCCGGTGTGATGCCGGGTGGGGGGGCATATGACCCTGGAACAAACATGTTTTTTTCTGGAATTGTGTTCGAGAATTAAGTGTAATTGCACCTCCACTCCATTAGTTGGCAGTGTTGCTCTCATTGTCGCGCTATGATGTAGCGGTTTTTTGCACGAGCAAACGATATGCAGTGCAGTAAACAACACGGAAAAAATTTCTAACAGGAACGAAGAGAAAGGTGGAGAGAGACGGAGATATAAATACATAAATAAGTTGAATGAGTTTAAATCTTCTTCTTTCCTTTCGGCTTTTTCCATTTTCTCAGGGATCGCCACAGCGAATCATCTGATTCGCACATTTGATTTGGCATAGGTTTTTACGTCAGATGCCCTTCCTGACACAACCCTTTTAGCAAGGGACAGAAACACGCTGACGACTTTGCAGCTACTCTTTACGAAAATCAGCAATGGTTCTTTTACATGAAACTCTCACCATAGACAGTGAGAGACATGGCCCACCTTTGATAACCCAGTTAGCTGCACTGGGGGGGACAGTGACAACCCTGTGGGGACTCGAACTCCCAACCTTAGGGTCAGCAATCCAGCGCCCTTTCCACTAGACCACCACTGCCCCAAGTTGAATGAGTTTAAATAAGGATGTTTTTTTGTTGTTGTTGTTTTTTTGTTTTTTTTTTATTTCAGGCAGAGTGGTGCACTTTAAATCTTTTGTACTACAGATGAAAAAAACAATGTTTAATGCAGTTTTTCTTTATTGTAAGTTGAACTATATTTCTTTCTTTTTTGTTTTTAATGTTGATAAAGATACAGTGTTATGCAGAGGTACTAATAACAATTTTATAGACAAATACAGTAATACTATTTATAGTCGCTCATGGGGTGGTGGGGGGGTGTGTGAATTTTTTTTTCTTCCTGGGGGGGGGCGCCACAGAAAATAATTGAGAAGCACTGAGTTAATAACATGCCTGTTTTAAGACTGTGAGAGGAAACCAGAGTGCACAGAGAAAACCCACGCCCGTGCTGGAGAACATGGAAACTCGAAATATTTTATTTATTTATTTTTTTTTTCTTACAGAGCCGAGCACTCTAACTCAGGAGGGTTTTTTTTTTGTTTTGTTTTGTTTTTTTGTTTGTTTTTTTTTTTTTTTTTGCCATGAGGCCAAGACCATGCCATCGACTTATTAACTTAGGGATTTTCCGTGATATAAAAGATGAGTAATTAATCACTATGTTGGTGTTTGAACACACAAAATATGTACGAATTTACTGCGACAGATTAATTTGCTTCAATTAGGGGAACGAACCTATTACACAGAATTATTACTCCAACTGAATTAAACCTACGAAGCACAGCAAAAATAATTTCTTTAGGCATGTCGTAACGATGCTGAAGAAACTACTGATTTTATTTCTTTTCTTCTTTTCCTTTCGGCTGTTCCCTTCAGGGGTCGCCACAGCAAATCATCTGCCTCCATCTCACCCTGTCCTCTGCACGTCTACTGATTGTACCATGAAAAAAATCAAAATGAAGCGAAAAATGAAAACTTGCAAAAATCAATGACATATTATTATTCCTGATATCATACATAAGCCCCCAACAACCTCAGGGCCCCAGCACTAGTTACAGCAGTACATAATAGTCTCTAATAAATAAATAAATAAATAAATAAATACACGACTCAAGGGCAAAATTCTCTTCATTACTCCTTCACTGCGGGGCAGTGGTGGCCTGGTGGTATATGGCACTGGATCACTGATCCTAAGGCTGTGGGTTTGAGTCCCACTCTCCATGGATGGAGTTGTCACTGCCCCCCCCCCAGTGCCAGTCATGTCTCTCACTGTCTACGGTGTGAGGTTCATGTAAAAGAACCATTGCTGACTTTCAACAAGAGTAGCTGCATAGCCGTCAGCATGTTAATGCCCTGGTAAGCTGTCCAGGGTGTACTCTGCCCTCGCCCGGAGTCGGCTGGGAAGGGCGCCAACCTCCCTGCAACCCTAATTAGTATTATGCACTTACAGAATATGAACTGAACTCCTTCAATTTTCATCTTCCGGCTTTCACCTTTTCCAGACCAGCACACATTTATAAAGATTAATGAACATAAAATGTTGTTGATTGATTTAATTACGGCACATTATTAGTTTTTGATGAAATTTTCTCTACTCTTGTGTCAGAACACACATTCAGACAGAAGAACATTACTGATAAAACTACTGGGTTTCCATTAATTGGTCTCCCATATGTAATAATACAGTACACTGGGATGCCACTGGCACATTTCAGCAGTAAGGCATACGGAGATTATACTAACTGACTACTTCAGTTTTTGCCGGGTCAATTATAGCTCTCTACGAGTGATTGAAAAGCCTTGCCATGAGCAATTAAAGCCTGCAGTGGCAGAATCCCGGACGACCAGCTGCACTAATTATCCTGTACAATAGTGAAAGGCGGTATCATTTCTATCCATCAACTGTCACATACAACAGTAAGTAAAGTGCAGCGTTCTTTCACTTGCTGTGGTTACATAAGATCAAAATCAAATAACTAGAGAGTTCAACTTCAGATTCATTTTTTACAAGTAAGAGCAATAATGCAACAGGAATCCTAAATGATTGTTATGGTTTCATATAGAGTCGAGTTTGAAAGTAGTGATCATCACTGGCCATGTGAATTTTCCTTCCATTTATAACTTTCTCTAAATTCAATACAAAATTACTGCCCACAACATGAAGAAAGTCGAATCAAAGCCCAGATTTGAACCCCTATTGAAACATTGTGGTTGAGGACAGCACATACAACGGCAGAACCACACTGAAGATTTCAGCAAGCTGATTGTAAAAAAAAAATAAAAAATAAAAAAAAAATAAGTGATGACATCATCGACTCCTTTTGAAAATATACAACCATCCCTGTAGTAGAATTTCACATTCACATATCCGCAGCAATGTATTTCGAAGCTATTCTCATTGCATTGTTTTGTTTTGTTATTTAATACTGCTGCATACTGTATCACACAATTTGTGTTTTTATTTATTTTATTACTTTCTTAGATTTTGTTCTCAATGTTATTATTTGCAGTTTAATTCTACTTCATACTTTAAGATGTCTAGGCAGCGTGGTGGCGCAGTGGTTCGCACATCTGCTTCACAGCAAGAAGGTCCTGGGTTGGTTTGACTCCCAGCTCGGGTGTTTTTCCGTAGAGTTCATACTCACACCTAGGGGTGGCTATGAATGTTCGTGTGAGTGTTGGCCCCGCGATGGCCTGGCAAGTTGTCCAGGGTGTTCCCCGCCCACATCCGGAGTCAACTGAGATGGGTTCCAGCCTCCCTGTGACCCTAATTATGACTCAGCGGTTCACAAAATGAATGAATGTCATTAAGATGTAGCAACACATGATTACATAATGACTGGAAGTGGTTTGTGCTTTCATCTAAATTTTGGATTTTGGTTGCTTGAGTCTTTTACAATGGTTATTTTGTAGTCATATAATATGCAAAGTGTATTTTGCAGTTTTTTGCCACATTAGTTAAGAGCGACATTGAAATTTAGATGTATTTCTCATTTCATTCATGAATGATGTCAGTTGAAACATCCTAAAATTGGGAGAAAATAGAGATGGAGGAGCAGTTGTGGAGGAAGAAGAAAACGAGTGCTAGTGGCTCATCCATTACATGTTCACATCACTGTGACGAGTTCTGACAACTCTGCCTTGCAGGCAGACAGGCAGGCAGGCAAGCACACGCAAACACACACACACACACACACACACACACACACACACAGAAACAGAAAGAGAGAGAGAGAGAGAGAGAGAGAGAGAGAGAGAGAGAGAGAGAGAGAGAGAGAGAGAGAGAGTTCCCAAACAAATAAAACAGTAAATAGGACAAATTTGAGGTTGAATCACTGGTGCCTGTGCCTTTGCTATTTTGGACAAAAGACTCGGGGTGGGCTGCATCATGAACATTAAAGTGCACACGTCGTAAGACACTGAACAAAATCCTTATTATTAATTCATGATAACTAATTACAGTTTTTAAGGAATTTGCAGACACACTTCTTGGAATGCAAACCATAACTGCACCTTCACATAACATGTGCCTTGATATATAAAATACAGTGCATGCATCATCCCCATCTTACAGGATTGCAGCATGGAACACAATAGTAAATGGAATAAAAATGGGATCAGAAGTCAGCAGAGATTATTATTATTATTATTATTATTATTATTATTATTATTATTATTATTATTATTATTATTATTATTATTATTATTATTTATTCAATCAATAATTTTTTTAACTGCTTAATCCTAATTAGGGTAGAACAGAGGCTGGCGCCCATCTCAGCCTGCTCTGAGTGAGGGTAGAGTACAACCTTGACAGCTTACCAGGCCATCGCATTATTATTATTATTATTATTATTATTATTATTATTATTATTATTATTATTATTTCAATTCATTCAATAATTTTTGGAACTGCTTAATCCTAATTATGGTCGCGTGGAGGATAACACCCATCTCAGCCTGCTCTGGGTGAGGGTAGAGTACACACTTGACAGCTCACCAGGCCATCACATTATTATTATTATTATTATTATTATTATTATTATTATTTATTCATTCAATAATTTTTGGAACTGCTTAATCCTAATTAGGGTCAAACGGAGGCTGGCGCCTATCTCAGCCTGCTCTGGGTGAGGGTAGAGTACACCCATGACAGCTTACCAGGCCATCGCATTATTATTATTATTATTATTATTATTATTATTATTATTATTATTATTTATTAATTCAATCATTTTTGGAAGTGTTTAATCTCAATTAGGGTTGCACGGAGGCTGGCGCCCATCTCAAACCGCTCTGGGCGAGGGTAGAGTAAACCCTTGACAGCTCACCAGGCCATTGCATTATTATTATTATTATTATTATTATTATTATTATTATTATTATTTTCAGTGGCTCAAGTCACTCTATCCAGTAAATTAGTTCATTTAGATTTGTTTACAAACTTGTTTATCCTCTTACAACTTGGTTGAAATGTGCATGATGAAGCCATATACGACAGATGATACCCAGGATGAGACGAGTCCAGTATCTAATCTGTTTCTGTTTCATCCAGTAATTCATTTTCAGGACATTTAATCCATTGTTGTTGTGTACAGAAGTAAAAAAAAACAGTGACACAGTGAAACTTACACTATATTTAAGGATATGCAGATAAACAACCATGTCATGACTAACTTGACATTTTTAATGGTGGTCCATGACTGTCGATGCAATTAGTCTGCTGATGTGTTCATTAACCTTGGCATTTAATATAGAATTTTAAAATAATAGGAATAATTATGAGTATAACTCATTCATTCATTCATTTTCTTAATTGCTTAATACTAATTAGGGTCACGGGGAGGCTGGAGCCCATCTCAGCCATTCGTAATACAAATAAAAAAGAGACATGGTAATATTGTAAAGGTTAGACTCTAATGCCTGTATCAGCTACTCACAGTGACACCTCGAATATAGGGCTACAGATGGCTTTTAAAGTTTTGTGTGTATGTGTGTGTGTGTGTGTGTGTGTGTGTGAGAGAGAGAGAGAGAGAGAGAGAGAGAGAGAGACAGAGAGAGATAGGAGGTGGGGGATGGAGTCATCATAGGTCAAGAGTAAATCAAAAGAAATTACACGGCTGACAAAACCTGTTAGTTCAACAGTGCCAAGGTAAACATGTTGCATACTGCTATCCCTCTGCTTGTGTTTCTAGCATGTAGATGCATTTAGTTTACGCATAAAAAAGTAAAAAATAATGTGTATTTACATTATGTGCATCCCATAATAATGAAACAGTGCTTATGTTTTACATTTGATGCAAAGATAAGAACTACACCCTGAAAACTAACACGCGATAAATACGCTGCTACATATTTATCAGTAGAATAAAACCTCGAGGGCAGATCTTAACGCTGACCTTTCTTTGTTATATAGAGCACAGTAACATATCGGATTTCTTTGTTTTCTGTGAACTCTGACCTTCAGCATCAGAGCTGTTGATTATCCAAACAAATTAAATAGAGTACAATTAGCATAGGGACAGTGGTGGCCTGGTGGTAAGGTGTTGGATTGCTGATCCGAAGATCGAGGGTTCAAGCCCGACGCTTGTCACTGCCCCCCCCCCAGTGCAGCTAACTGGTTTATCAAAGGCCGGCCATGTCTGTCACTGTCTATGGCGTGAGGCTGTAAAAGAACCATAGCTGACTTTCAACAAGAATCGCTGCATAGCCATCAGCATGTTTCTGCCCTGCAACGGCCTGATGAACTGTACAGGGTGTGTTCTGCCCTAACTGAGAGTTGGCTGAGATAGCCACCAGCCTCCCCATGACTTGAATTAGAATTAAGTGGTTCAGAAACTGAATGAATGAAAGGGCACTTAGCACAACCCTTAAATGAATGGTAGAAACAGTATTTTTCAAAAAAACTCAAAACAATGAAATTGGGTCAT
The DNA here is from genome assembly GCA_024760905.1 of Plotosus lineatus. Lineage (NCBI taxonomy): Eukaryota > Metazoa > Chordata > Actinopteri > Siluriformes > Plotosidae > Plotosus > Plotosus lineatus. Next base: position 13,520,428 of record CM045732.1, read on the forward strand.
CCTCTTGAAAATTCTGATCAGCCTTCCAATAGAAAAAAATTAAAATGCAGGGATTCCTCGCTATTTCAAGCTTCAATTCATTCAGCTTCAGCACATCACGTTTTTTAAAAGTATTATTCATCGAATTAAAAAATAAGGAAATTAAGGAAAAATAGGGCGAAAAGTTAAGGAAAATGCCGCAAAACAAGGCCAATTATGCAAAAAAAAAAAAAAAAAAAACCCAAACAAAAAAAAGACAAACAAAAAACAAACAAAAACCCCCATCAAAACTACTTATATTTATAAGCAAAGTGTGCATAGCTGTGTGTGTATTTATATTTTATTTACATCTTTTGCATTATTTTTGAATATTTAATTGTTATTATAAGTATTTATAGCGTTGAATATGTATTTATTGATAGGATATACACATGTACGTATACGTCAGTCGGGGGTGGGGGGTGGGTCTATCCTACTTCGCGGAATTCGACAATCGCAGGGGTATCTCGGTCCCAGTTAACCACGGAAAGTGAGGGATCCCTGTATAGCATTATAAAAACAGCTACGTGTATAAAACTGTTTGGAAATATTTATATAATTTGATTTCTGATTTTGGGTCTAAGATTATAATAATATTTCTGTTTAGATAAAATTTTCCATATTTCTGCATAAATATGATTTAAAATATATTTTGTTTTTCAGACAAGTCCTAAAAGTAGATTAAAAAAACGTAATTAAATAAGACACAAATATTTGACTATTTAATTATTATGGAAATTTATCCAATGTTACATATATGCGAGTGGCAAAAGTATGTAAATGTCAGGCCTGCTTGTACAGTAATAACTGTAGCAAATCTTCTGTAGTTAGTGTTGATCCGTCTGACACATTGACCTTGAAGGATTTTAGTCCATTTCTTGATAGGGAATAGCTTTAACCTTGGGATATTGGTGGGTTTCCTCACATGAACTGCTTACATAACATTTTGAGGCCAGGCCTTTGCCGTGACTGTTTTGTAATGGGTCATTCTTTTTGAAACAACTTATGTCTTTATAGTCCTTGCCGTACTGCATGATCTGCTCTCTCCTAAATTTCAGTTAATTTTTCATATATATTTTCCTTCAGGATTATATGCTGTAGTTCAAAATTCACTGTTTCATCAGTAATAAACTGTTCTGGCTCTGATTTGGCAAAATATTCCCAAACAATGATATCATGACTACCACCCCCATCACCACCACCACCACCACCACCACCACCACCACCACCATGTTTCATAGATGGAATAAGGTTCTTAAGTTGGAATGTAGTGTTTTTCTACTTCACAAAAAAACCTCATGAAAGGCAAAGGTTCTTTTTTGCTCTAATACTTTCTTTAACTTCTTTAATGTTTATCTTTATAAACATTTACAAACAATTTTCATTTTGGAAAACAGTGGTTTTCACCTTACAATGGTCATCATTGTTGTTCAGTCTTCTCCAAATCGACTTATAAGGTAATGTAGGCTTTTTACACCCAAGCCTAGTGACTCATCAGGCCAGTGCTTAGCCCCAGCATGCAGCTACCAGGAGTTCAAATCCTCCTGGATGGGACGCTAGTCCATCACAGGTTACCTTCCAGTATATTTTTACTGGTACCCATTTATACTGCTGGGTGAACAGAGGCACACTTGTGGTTGAGACCTTGCCCAGGGTCTTACACAGTGGGGGTTTAACTGGGATTCAAACACGCAACCTCTCAATCATGAGCGCAGCACCCTAACCACTACGCGACTAGCCCCACCATTGTTGAATTATGGAACCTTAATATTAGCCTTCATAGCAGAGAGGCCTTTAGCTCCTTAGAAGTTGTGCTGGGTCCTTTTGAGACTTTGTGGAGTAGAAAACATCTTCCTTTTGGAGTGATCTTTGTTGATTGAATACTGAAGAGTGGCACAATGAGAGTGTATAATGAGAGTCGCAGGGAGACTGGCGCCCATCTCAGCCTACTCTGGGAAAAGGCAGTGTACACATGTTGAACAGCCCACCAGGAAATTGCAGGGCCAACATACAAGCATTTACACTCACTCTCACATGTAGGGGCAATTTGGAACCACCAATCAGCCTACTCTGCATGTTTTTGGACCGACAGTGGAAATAGGAAACCCAACGTGAGCATGGGGGGAACATACCAAGTCCACACAGAAATGTCTGGGACATTCTTTCCATAGGTTAAAGTGTTAACCTCTGGAGCTAATCAGTAGAGGAGTGCACTAAATATTAATTCATTCATTTATGTAATCGCTCAATCCTAATTTGGGTCACGGGGAGACTGGTGCCCAGCCGACTCTGAGCAAGGGCAGAGTACACCCTGAACAGCTCACCAGGCCATAACAGGACAGAAACACACTGATGGCTATGCAGCTACTCTTGTCGAAAGTCAGCAATGGCTCTTTTACATGAACCTCCCACCAAAGACAGTGAGAGACATGGCCAGCCTTTGATGACCCAGTTAGTTTCACTGGGGGCGGGGGTGCACGCACAAAATACAGTCGGCCCCCTACTTATGAAATCCCATGGGTATGAAAATTCCAGGTTACGAAAAACATTTTCTTAAGTTTTCATCCCCGGGATTCAAAAACAGCCTCCTCTTGCGAAAAGCGCCAAATGCGCCATTCAAAATTCAAACTCACCAATCAAAATTTCACATGATGTGCGAGTTGCTCTCTCATTGGCTGCCTCCCAACATTCTGCCCTGCTGGCCTCCCATTGGCTAGGAGGGATGATGCAGCTGAACATTACCCATACTTCCTGTACCTATACTTCCTGTTTGTCACATGCGTGAAGGAGAGTTGACTGTTGGCTTGTTTCGAGATTGATCATGCAGCGTTATATTTCGTTATCACTGAAACCCCTCTGCAATCGGGACAATATTGAACCAGAAGCAGACTGTAAAGCAGAAATACAGTGACGGAGGCGAATACTTCGGCACGATATTAAAACAGAGTGCTCCATTGGAGAAGACCTCCGATCTCGCAAGGAAGCAAGTTGATATTGAATAGGGACCTCTGACTTTTCAAACAGGTACTGTAATTCCACTTTAAATAAAACATCCCATCCATTTAAACATTTAAATAGAATTGTTCCGTCAGTTGTGCGTTGCGTGTGGACGTGGCTCGAGTTTTGTGTGTGTGTGTGTGTGTGTGTGTGTGTGTGTGTGTGTGTGTGAGAGAGAGAGAGAGAGAGAGAGAAAGAGAGAGAGAGAGAAGGAGGCTTAACTCTTTAGTTTTTAGTTTAGATTTTAAGATGTTTAATTCAGTAAATGTTTAATAAATGTGGCGCATGTGAGCAAAACTTGGCTCATCTGAACCTCCGATCCCTCAAGGAATCAAGTTAAAGTTGAGTTTGGACCTCCGATCTGTCAAGCAGGGAATATATATATATATATATATATATATATATATATATATATATATATACAGTCGGTGTCCTAGACAACTTTCCATCATAACCAGCATTATTCGTTTTAGCAGTTTGTGCTACAGAAGCTCTTCTGCTATATCAGACCAGACATTTTGGGTTTCTAACCCCATGACCTGATCAGCCATAACATTAAAAACATTCTGACTACTGACCGTGGCAGTGAATAACTATTAATTAGGGTGTATAGAATAATTTATTTATTTCATTACAGCTGCACCTGTCTGAATTTGAGTGTTTTTGGGAATGGCAGTGTTGTGGTGTTTAAAAAGCTGTTCATCTCAGGAAGAATAGAAACTTTTGTTTACAATACTGTGCTTTTTTGGAGATTAATTGTTGCATCATTATTGTAAGAAGCTCAACAAATATTTTTTATGCATCCTGCATGTGCATGAATAAAATCAGTAATCTACATGAAATCCATAATCTTTATTATCTAAATGTTGTGTAAACCTAATGGTGTCAATTTATCTTACACGTGCTTATACTGTATGTGCTATTTTGCTATACAGTAATAATGTATTCGCTTTTTATTATAATGCCCTTGTGCATGGCCTTTATCATTTCCTTTGATAGTTAAACAATCTGCTTGGCTCACTGATGTTTCCAGCACTTGTTGTTTGTGTAGCCGTATGCTTTGCACTCTACCATTTTCTGGTAACGCAGGTCAGCATTGGCCGATAATGTGTTGTCCTATACTGGTATCTGCTGCATGCACAGCCAATAGGATAAAACAACAGATTTGTTTCACTACCAAGTTTGGACCAGTCAGTGAAGAAGGCAGAATGTCAGTGCGTATGGTTAGTAGTGATCGTAGTGTGGTGGATCTCACTCATATGTGACTAGGAGCAAAGGACTGAAACTGCCTGACAGAACCTTTCATGGTTGTTTGAAAAAAATAATTATAGATACATTTAAAGAACATGTGGGGCCCGTGGCGTAGTTGTTAGGGTGCTGGGCTCATGATCGGGAGGTTGTGTGTTTGAATCCCAGTTAGACCCTCACTGTGCTAAGACTCCTGGGCAAGGTCTTATCCACAAGTGTGCCTCTGCTCACCCAGCAATATAAATCGGTACCAGTAAAATATACTGGGAAGGTAACCTGCGATGGACTAGCATCCCATCCAGGAGGAGTTGAGCTCCTAGTCGCTTCATGCCATGGAAACCGAGGATAAGCACCGGCCAGATGAGTCACTATGGCTCAGGTGTAAAAAGCCCAACAGACTTTACCTTTTACAATTAAAGAACATAATAATACCACATATTACACCATTACATATCATGGTATTAATCTATTTGTCTTCCTTTTGGCTTTTTCCCTTTTACTCGGGAGTCGCCACAGAGAATCATTTGATTCGCACGTTTGATTTGGCAGAGGTTTTTACATCAGATGCCCTTCCTGTCACAACCCTTTTAGCAAGGGACAGAAACACGGTGATGACTTTGCAGCTACTCTTTACGAAAGTCAGCAATGGTTCTTTTACATGAACCTCTCACCATAGACAGTGACAGACATGGTCTGCCTTTGATAACCCAGTTAACTGCACTGGGGGGGACAGTGACAACCTTGTGGAGAGTGGGACTCAAACCTCCAACTTTTGCATCAGCGATCCAGCGCCCTATACCACTAGACCACCATTGCCACATTATAGCATGGTATTAATCTAAGTTATCATATTCATTCATTCATTTGCTGAACCATTTAATCCTAATTAGGGTCACGGTGAGGCTCGCACCCGTCTCAGCTGACTATGGGCAAGGGCAGAGGGCAGTTAGCTTGTTTATTGATTTATTATTATTATTATTATTATTAGTAGTAGTAGTAGTAGTAGTAGTAGTAGTAGTGGTGCATGCCGTTGCAGTAGTATCAAGCGGTATAGGCCAGAAAAGGGTTTTAAAAATGTGTATTATGTGTATTATTGGTGAAAGTCGGTTAATACAGTATAATGACTCTGCTAAACACTCCTGTCTGGTCCAACCAGCCGCCCGAAACACAGACAAACACCAGTATCTAGAAATAGACTTCAATCCAATATTGTAGACAAACATTTGATGAGCAGTTTAGTCGAGTAAGTCAGTGAGCCGGAAAATAACTTGGTGATCAGCTCGGGCTGAGATTTGGAATTGGAACTGGATTTTCCAGAATGTGGTCCAGACCTGTTTTTTGTTTTCTCTTCCTTTATTATATAGTTCTTCTCAAAATAATTTGCATTGTAGCAGCAATTCAGCAAATACTAGGCTTTTAGAAATTATGGATTTTTTTTTTTTCCCCACAGAACGGTGATCTTATGTTGGATGGTTATCACACCAAGAATTTCTATTTGCTTCAACCAATAATAAAAACGGGCAGTGGTGGTCTCGTGGTATAGGGCGCTGGATCGCTGATCCAAAGGTTCGGGGTTCGATTCCCACTCTCCACAAGGTTGTCACTGTCCTCCCCAGTGCAGCTAACTGGGTTATCAGAGGCCGGCCATGTCTCTCACTGTCTATGGTGAGAGGCATATAAAAGAACCATTGCTGACTTTCGACAAGAGTAGGCTGCAAAGCCGTCGGCGTGTTTCTGCCCTGCGATGGCCTGGCGAGCTGTCCAGGGTGTACTCTGCCCTCGCCAGAAGTTGGTTGGGATGGGCGCCAGCCTCCCCGCGACCCTAATTAGGATTAAGCGGTTACAGAAAATGAACTGAACAATAATAAAAACTTCAACTGATTGAAATTCAGCGAGAGGAAAAAGGCCTGTGATGTCACCTTTATGAGTTATTGTCTCTGCCTTATGCTTTTCACAAAAAGAATACTCATGCTTTTTGGAATTGAATAATTCATTCATTTTCTCAGCTGTTTAGTCCTAATTGTGGCTGGTGGTGTAATGGTTAGGGTGCTGTGCTCATGATCAGAAGGTTGTGAGTTCGAATCCCAGTTTGGCCGCACTGTGCTAAGACCCCTGGGCAAGGTCTCGACCACAAGTGTGCCTCTGTTCACCCAGCAGTATAAATGGGTACCAGTAAAAATATACTGGGAAGGTAACCTGGGATGGACTAGCATCCCATCCAGGAGGAGTTGAACTCCTGGTCGCTTCACGCTACAGAAACCGGGGATAAGCACCGGCCTGATGAGTCACTAGGCTTGGGTGTAAAAAGCCCAACAGACTTTACCTTGGTCCTAATTCAAGTGGTGCCCATCTCAGCCAACTCTGGGAGAGGGCAGAGTACAGCCTGGACAGCTTGCTCGGCCATCACAGGGCAGAACAGATTGACACCAAGACAACTTACTCTTCATTCTAATATTTATATACTTTATACACCCTAATGAACCCTAAATATACGTTAATATTTCCCATCATTACTTTTACAGAACAAAATGTAATTATCTGACATCTCTTTTGAATTTCACATTTAAAGCAAATTACTGAACAGACATTTTCGTTTCTGCCTTTTCATAATATCTGTTGTCACTGGCAGGATTTTCCTTTGATGAATTTATTTTACAGCCACATTACATATCTTTATGAAGATTTATTGCAGCTGATTTATTTATTGTACCATCTTCAGAAAAAAAAAATAAAACTCAATATTTGTTAAAAATAGGATTTCTGAAATCTATTTGATTTTTATTTCAATGTATAGAACTGAAGAAGAAAATAATGAACCGTGCGTGATATTGTTGTGCTTATCTGTATTTTAGTGCACAGTGGAATGGGCTGTGCTGTCCTGCTCATACAATGCATGCCACTCACATTGCACTTTGACAGGCCTCATGTCCAAAAGAGTAAACAAGTTAAATCAAATGAATTAATTAATAAACTTCGGGAGTCTTAGCACCGACTGACTACAGATATTTCAACATAATAGTCGATTATATTGTTGTTATATGATGTTATTGTTGAAATAATAGTTTTTAACTTTAACTGCCTGAAGTAATTTCTCTGTGTAAAAATGAATTTAACTGGCATGCACAGCCTTCATAATATTACAGAGAAAAAAATCAATCCTCAAACCCCTGACATTTCACACACACACACACACACACACACACATCTATCTATCTATCTATCTATATATATATATATATATATATATATATATATATATATATATATATATATATATTTATTTATTTATAAAATATCATCAAGGTGCCCCATTTATGACAAATCATTGATATAAGAATATTGTTTTGTAAAATTTCCCCTCTTCATTGGCTTTGTTCAGTTTCTATAGAAACCGCTGTGATAAATCTGTGCTTTCTGAGCTGAAATGATTCCAGACAGCTTGCACACAGACAAGTCAGCCTAATGATGCCTGATGAAGTGCAGAAGGATCTCAGATCAGGCAAAATAAAATAACACGTGAAAGAAGAAATAAAAGTCACTTTTTTCATTGTCACTTGGAGTAATTGTATTTATATTACTATTTTTTAAAAATGTTTTCATTTACATCAATTTATTTTGCAGCTGTTTTAACAAAGTGACTTCCAGGTGAGGATATGGGCAATACAAATTCAAGAAAGAGGAGAGAAAGAGTAGAAATAAATAAATAAATAGGGGTGGGTGGGGGTAATTGTTTATTTTTCTTTTCTTTTCCTTTTTTTTTTTTTTGAGTCAGTGAAGATTTAAATTCCCTTGAATATCTACAGAATATAAATATTGCTCAGAATCAAAATGTGAGATTATGGAAATTTATTGTCAATTCTAGCTGTTAAAACATCAGTTGTAGACGGGAGGAGACTTTAATTTACAAAATGAAATGTTCAAGATGTCCGTGGTTAAATAAATAAATAAATGAATGAATGAATGAATAAATAAATAAATAAATAAAAATGCTTTGAAAGATTACCATTGCTGCCCCCTGCTGACCTTAATATATCATTTTAAATTATGAAAAATTATGTATATCATTCACCTTAAAATTCATCTGCTGGAGGGCAGAATTAAATTTGATTTATAGGATTATGCAAATAAGATGCCTCATACATAGATTATCTGGTCCGCAAATCATAACTTGGCTTTAATATTCTACATACTACATAAAAGCACATACTAGTAGGGTACTAAAATCAAAAGAAGCCACACAGCAGTTTAAATCAAGATTAACCTCAATCTCCAATTTGCCAAACTGCTTAATCCTATCTGGGTGGCGGGGAGGCGGAGCCCATCTCAGCTGACACTGGGCGAAGGTGTAGTACACGTTGAACATCTCACCAGACAATCTCAGGGCCAACACACACACAACTATTCATCCTCACACTCACATCTGTGAGCAATCTGCAACAGCTAATCAATCTTTTGTATGATTTTGGACTGTGGGAGGAAACCAACTGACATTAAACCTATCAATGTCACAGGAAGGCTGAGCCCATCTCAACCTACACATTGCTAAGGCATGGTACACCCTAATCAGCTCACCAGACAATCGCAGAGGAAAAACACGCACAGCTATTCACTCACATCTATCGGCAATCTGGAATTATTTACCTGGCTTAATGTGCATGGCTATGGACTGTGGGAGGACACTGGAGTATCCAGAGGAACCCACACAAGCACTGGGAGAACATGCAAGCTCCACACAAATATGCCTGAGCCTGGGACTCAAACCCAGGATGCTCTTGCTGAGCATACTTATTCATCACATAGGCCAAGGGTGGTCAAACTCGTGCCATAAAGGGCCGTGTGGCTGCAGGTTTTTGTTTCAAACAAGCAGCAGCTCACCTGACGTGGCTCATTTAATCAGCTGACCTGAGTCTTCAGGCAGTTGATTGGTTAATCTGTGTGCTCTGTACTGTAAATTTAAATCATAAAAGGTTAAACAGTAAACTCGAATGATGTTTAAAACTTTTCAAAGATGAATCGAGGTCAATAGTGTTTTAGGCAATCTACGGGCAGATATTGCCCAATGGGTGTCACACAGTACCAGTATCAGATCTATCCTAAAGTGATGCCTCCGAACACTTGGATTTGAGTAAACTGATGAACCATGAATCTCACTTGCAGTATGAGGTCATGTCAGCTGGATTGGAAGAAGCCAAAGGCATTTAAAATATGCACACACACACACACACACACACACACACACACACAGAAAAGAAGACAAATAAAGGTAACCTGTGAGTGATACTTGGGGAAACCTCCACCATATACAATATCAATGCCTACCTTGGAATTTCAGCTATCTAACCATTTAATATCTCGTTCCCAGAGAAAACCAATAAAATGCCCTTTTAAAAAATCCCTTGGGTGTAAACATTTATTTTTCTGAGCTGCACATGTTCACGGAAACATTCACAGAAGCTTTCCTTTTTGTAAATTTTCCCTTTAGTTTGCACCTGCAGTATGATGATAATCAATCCTCATTCCAGACCTCAATTTCTCATTCAGAAAAAAAGAATGAGACGTGAGAGAATAAAAAGAAAATCCTCGACCATGCAGTCTTTATATCTATGTGAGAGTAGCATTTAAGGCTGTGGCAGCAGGGGATCAGTGGTGAAGATGCTGAGTTACTGAACGGAATGTCAGTGGTTCAAGTCCTGAATGCTGTAATTGTTAAGCTGATGATAAACATAATTTATGGGAAAGAATACAATAATTGTTCATTTTCTGGAACCATTTAATCCTAATTAGGGTCACAGGGAGGCTGGCGCCCATCCAAACCAACTCCGGGTGATGTCAGAGTACACCCTGGACAGTTCACCAGGCCATCGCAGGGCACAAACACGCTGACGGCTTTGCAGCTACTCTTGTTGAAAGTCAGCAATGGTTCTTTTACATGAACCTCTCACCATAGACAGTGAGAGACATGGCCGGCCTTCGATAACCCAGTTAGCTACACGATGGGCGTTGACAACCTTGTGGCGAGTGGGGCTCGAACCCCCCAACCTTAGGCTCAGCGATCCAGCACCTTTACCACCAGGCCACTACTGCCAAGAATACAATAATGAATATGATAATTACTGTAAATGTGTGGAATTCAAATTTTACATGTATTTTTCTTTTTTTTCTTCTCCCAAAAACTCTGTATTGTTCCACGTCATCTTTGTAATGTTTGCCTTGGACCCCCTTGGATTGGATCAAGACATTAATGCAGCCTCAGACCACCTCTCACCTGTATCTGCAGGTTCAAAAAGAAGGACTACATCTCCCAGCATGCACGGCTACTGCAGCGCATGCGCGAGTTTAGATTTGCACAGCTGCCTGCACATTGGACAGAAATGATTCTTAATTAGGACTCATTCGGGAGGATACTTAAGAGCCTCGTTATGTTGGCTCATCTGGGGCATGGACACGGGTAGAGCAGTTATGCGAGTAATGCAGAATCGTGGCGTGTTTGTTAGTAATGGTGTTCTCAGTGATGATGGAGTCCCGACTGTATTTGTTTGTTTTGCTTTATCTAAGGAATGGCTTTTAGTAGTTTTATATTTTGTTTGTGTATTTGTGCATTAATGTAGATGTGGATCAAAAATGTATTGAGTTTTTTCAGGTAAAATTATAACATGTGCTTTATTACAAAGATATATTTAGAAAACTGAATATACCTGCATGAATATAATGTAGAAAATGGTATGGTTTGATGGGTAGCATTGACTTGACTAAGGTATAATGTACCAAGTAACTTTGTTCCCTGCTACTTTCGCATGTTCCCACTCACCCCAAAATCAATTTGAAAGTCCTTAAGGTCATACCAGAAGCTCCTGGCAAAATGAACACTATAGCGATATTACTTTTTAACTTGGTTGCAGAGGACGTTTAATGTCGTCCATGCATTCATTTTTCTGAAACACTTAATTCTCATTAGGGCCGACTCTGGGTGAGGGCACACCCTGGACAGCTCGCCAGGCCATCGCAGGGTAGAAACCTGCTGATAGCTATGCTCCTACTCTTGAAAGTCAGCAAAGGTTCTTTTACATGAAAATCACCAGACTGTGAGCGATAGCTGGCCTTTGATAACCCAGTTTGCTGTGGTGTGTGGGGGGGTAAATGTATTTTTGCTTTGTTGTCCTTTTGGGCCTGGAAAGCACTCTGTGACCAAGAGACAGTAGGAGCCAACTCGCTGGCTGTGTTCACTGTGGATTATTAATACTCACAGATGACCTTGAAAGTGGACCAGTATTGTGATTCTAGTGGCTTGTGGTTAATAGTTGTATTCCCTGTTCATCATCATGGTTTGAGGATGGGTGTTGATGGGCTTCAATATAATCACATGGATTTTTACTAATAAAATGGCTTTCTTTTTGGTGTTCCTGGCTGAATAATTTTATTGCAGGGTTTATGATGAACGCCTCAATGTTTCATTTATTAAACATTAGTATAACAAGCTATTTAATAACACTTGCTGTTACAATTTTTCAAGTTTAAAGTTCAAATACTTTTTGCCTGAACAAATGCAAATAAAAATACTGTGTGTGCTGCTTGCTTTTGCAGTGTGCGTCCCACATCACCTCACTTTCTCCGCAGCCTGTGGATGAAATTACTTGCCCCTGATTTCCAAGTCATGTTCCTGATTAGGGCCAGAATAATTGTTTGCATCCATCAATTTCCTGACTGTTCCAGTGACATCACTCTCTTTATTCTAAATCCAGCATCATGCACAGAAGAGTAGTAGACGGTAATCCATACTGTCCTGGGCCTGGGTCACACATCTAACTCCTCAACTCTTGTCCGGTTCTCCGCCTCAAGATTGGTGGATGCCAATGAATAGTTCTTGCAGTGTTCCATTTTGGGATCTATTTAGTAATATCCACCTCATGTTGGTGAACAGTTGTTAATCATACAAGCCTTAAACCTGGAATAATTTTTAATTCAAAATGGCAGACAAGAACTCAAGTTTGGCAGTTTCTGATTTTGAAATTAGGATTTCAATAACTATGTTGAATCTATGAATTATGGCTATATTTTTCCAAGTTAACCTTTTTTTTCAAGCTGTGTATTAGTTTTAAGTGTCTGTTGTTAATAGTTTTTCAAAAAGAAATGTTTCAATTGCTGTTGAGCGTGATTTTCAAAGCAAGACAAATTGTAAATGTTTGCAAATATGAAAAATCGAAGACTTCAGGATATGAGAAATTAAGCTTACATGAGATGCCACAATGGAGGAGGGGCAGTGGTGGCCTGGTGGTAAAAAGCACTGGATCGCTGATCCAAAGGTTGGGGTTTCGAGTCCCACTCTCCACAAGGTTGTCACCCCCCCCCCCATGCAGCTATCTTGGTTATCAAAGGCCGGCCATGTCGCTCACTGTCTATGGTGAGAGGTTCATGTAAAAGAACCATGCTGATTTTCGTAAAGAGTAGCTGTCGCGTCGGCGTGTTTCTGCCCCTTTCTAAAGGGTTGTGTCAGGAAGGGGAACTAATGTTTAAAAAAAAAAAAAAACTATGCCAAATCAAACATGCGCATCAGATGATTCGCTGTAGCGACCCTTGAAAACAAAGGAAGAAAGTCAAGAGGAAAAGAGATGCCACAGTGACGGTTACTATAGCAAAGCAAGCTTCAGGGCCTCCACTGAACACTTTTTGTCACCGTCAACATGGACTGAAAAAAAAAAGAAAAGGTAAAGTCCATTGGGCTTTTTATACCCGAGCCTACTGGCTCATCGGACTGGTGCTTATCCCCGGAATCTGTAGCGTGAAGCGACTATGAGTACAACTCCTCTTGGATGGGACGCTAATCCATCACAGGTTACCTTCCCAGTATATTTTTACTGGTACCCATTTATACTGCTGGTTGAACAGAGGCACACTTGTGGTTAAGACCTTGCCCAAGGGTCTTAGCACAGTGGGGGTTTCACTGGGATTTGAACACACAACCTCCCAATCATGAACCCAGCACTCTAACCACTACACCACCGGCCCAACAACATGGACTGAAGTGCTCCTCAAAACCATTCACCAAGAATTCCTTTAATTTTGTGAAATGTGATCGACCTCACACGGTGTTCAACTTCAAAAAGCTTGCTATATTGACCAATTCAGTTCCAGAACCAGGTGGTGGTAATGCTGGCTATAGCAGATAAAACTCATGATCCCTCCAAGCATCCACAGCTATAACTGAAAGTCATGTTTTGATCTTTGTAAAACGAGGAAAGATTTGTGTTAAATGTTTGCGAGGAACATTGGCGGTAAAAAAAAAATTGCTGTCCAACACAATACTGCATGTCGCGGCATGTAAACATTTGTTTTTCTGGATAATCATTTTAAAGTAGTCCAGTAATTGACAAACTTTTTCTATGTATTGGAGTACTGTCATTTTTTTTGTAACCTAGATATCTAAATTTTCTCAATTAATGGGGCTGTATACTTGGTCTGGTGCTGAAATCCAAGGTGGAAACATGTTTGAAGCTCCATTTGATGTGTGCCTTGCCAAAATATATAAAATAACTGTTCATTTACACCATCAGTACATACAAGGCGATCAGGACTCACGATCGACGCTTAATGGTAACATGGCAAAAATTGCAAAACAACCATTTTTCAACTTTTATTTTTAAAAATGAGTAAGCACATCCATTTTTTTATTTTCTGTGAATACCAAAATCTGTGTAAACACCACATATAACATTTGCATTATATTTCTAAAACACCATGTTGAATGGGATATCAAAATTCATCCAATAAACACTTTTTTTTTTTTCATCGCAAGAAATTACACACAAAAATACCCTAGCCAAATGTAAAAATATACACTGATCTTAGAAGTTAGGCTATTAAAATGTAAAAGAGTTTACTTGCACAAACAGAGGTGACAATGTCATGAATTAGACCATACCAAAGATCACATGCATGTGCACAGGGTTCACAGTGTCTCTAAAATAACTGGACATCTACAGTGTCTAAATACCCAAGCGCCCTGATATAATAATGCTCGTCGGGTCTTTTAGCATCTCTTAATCAAGATTTCTAATTAAAACTGATTTTATTCAATACGGTCAATAATCAAACTAAATTGTCTCATTTTGTTAGAAATATCTTTAGCTTATTATGTCGGTTTCATTTCAAATACCAGTTTAAAGGGCGCATTACAATCTAAATGAGGTGGGAAAAAAATAAAATAATAGCAGCGAATGTTAGATAGTCCAAAACGCATGGACTACACGAGTCCCTTTTACCACACGTGCCTGTTAAATCCTACTTAACAATAAGCCTTCCTACTTTTAGGCCAATAATTACATGGCCCAATACCAACAATTACGCATCACATTGATCTATAATGGTATCAATACAGTAATGTATACTGGGGTGGGGGGCTTCACCATTATCCCGTACTATTCCAGCTTGTCAACAATCTTTTACAAAAGGGAAACAGAGTGCAGTGCCCATTACAGCATGAGTGATTCACGCTGCCTTTCTGAAAAGAGTTCAGAAAGGCAAAAATGAAATATTTTGTTTAGTCCGTCACCTTGACCTAGACTCAATTTAACGACTGTGAAGTGGCATTGAGTGAATGCTGTATAAAATGATACGGACATTAAGTGTACAGTCATGAATGATGATGCTATCAAAATGTACAGTCATTTTTAATCCCTCGAATAATGAATCCTCATCAGACATACCTGTAACATTTGGAATGGTCATAAAATGGCTACTCTACATATTAGGAACCGCACGTGGCGAGGAATCCAAGAGCCGAAATGCCAAAACACTTTACAACACATTTTCCCTTGGCTTCACGCTAAGCATGGTGATTACTCGTGTCACGAAATACTCAAAATAATATATCAACTTTTAACAGTCTAGATTTTAATAGTTTAATATAAGACTTTTTATTGTGAAGTTAATATGTAAGGAATGCGTTAATCATTTGTGCAAAAAGGGCAAGACTAAGAATGTGAATCATTTTCACTTCACCAAAAATCAAGGCAAGCTTTAAGTTCTTTTCCTCTCTCCTATTGGTGGCTGTGATCATGTCTTGGTAAGTACAGGTTTAGAAATGTGTCTCCTTCTCCGTGATGGTCGAGATTTTGCCATCCACCCTCATTTTAGCATCAGCATCGTTGATGGCATAGGGACTCTTTGCACTGAGGTGGCCTCTCATCCGCAGATCAGAGCTTGGGGTGGTCAGCTTCTTGATTCTCTAAAATTATCAATGAATTGAACACATTTACATCATTGTTTTCCTTGGAGATAATACAATTAAATAGCAAGCTAGTCTTCACTTGTAGGACATTAGCATGCAAGAGCAATGTGGAGTGTGGAAAAGAGGTGAAGAAGCGTGTGCAGGCAGGTTGGAATGGTTGGAGAAAAGTGTCCGGTGTGATGTGTGATAGGAAGGTATCGATAAGAATGAAAGGAAAAGTGTACAGGACGGTGTTGAGGCCAGCGATATTGTATGGTTTAGAATCGGTGGCGCTGAGGAAAAGACAGGAGGCAGAGCTGGAGGTAGCAGAGATGAAAATGTTGAGGTTCTCTTCGGGAGTAACGAGGATGGATAGGATCAGGAATGAGTACATCAGAGAAACAGCACATGTAAGAGGTTTTGAAGACAAAGTCAGAGAGGCTAGATTGAGATGGTTTGGACATGTACAGAGGAGGGATAGTGAGTATATTGGTAGTAGGATGCTGAAGTTGGAACTACCAAGCAGAAGGCCGAGAGGAAAACCAAAGAGAAGATTTATAGATGTGGTGAAGGAGGACATGAAGGTAGTTAGAGTAAGAGTAGAAGATGCAGAGGACAGGGTGAGATGGAGGTGAATGGTTTGCTGTGGCGACACCTGAAGGGAAAAGCGGAAAGGAAAAGAAGACGTTTTATATATATTAAGTAAAAAGTTGATATATTATATATATATATATATATACATACACACACACAGACAGTGGTACCTCACCTTACGAAACACACCACATGCGCCATTAAACATTCAAACGCGCCATTCAAACAATGCACGAGTTGCTCTCTCATTGACGATCTCTCAACATCCCGCCCCGCTGGCCTCCCATTGGCTACCTCCCAACATCCTGCCCCGCTGGCCTCCCATTGGCTAGGAGGGATGACGCCGTTCCCTCCTATTGGCTATCTCCCAACACCCCGCCCCGCTGTCCTCCCATTGGCTAGGAGGGATGACGCAGCTCCCTTGATCAGCAGCTTGTTCATGAGTTTTTAGAGTGTGCTCATTGCAACTTTATTTTTTGGCTCAGGCTTTTAACCTTACATAAACATTTGTAAGATTATAACTCTGCTAAGAAGACATGGTCAACACAAAGTAAGTACTGAAAAGGTATGCTTTTATAATTTTTAAAGGGTAGTCTTGGGGGCCTTGGAAAGAATCACGTGTTTTACAAGTAAAATGCGGTTCTACTTATGAAAAATCCAGGTTACGAAAAAGGCTCTGGAACGAATTAATTTCATAAGGTGAGGTACCACTGTATATACCGTATTTGACGTGATAAGCACCAAGGGCACTTTAAAAATTGGAGTGGTTGGGCACTTATTAAAATGGTTACCAGTTGTGTGGAACGGTAAGTTCTTATTACCATCAAGGTGGAAAACATGAATGATAACAGAACAATAAAAGAGTTTTAATGGTATTTTCGTTATTCATTTTATGATATCAACCAAATTACTTACATGAAAGCTGAAAATAAACAGAAAACAGCATAATTTAAAAAAAGACCCTTTACGTTTCCCTCCCGGTGCTGTTCCTTTAAACATTTTCCAGAAAGTAAAATCGAGCCAACCAAGATGAATGTCAACTTTAGCACATGGCCTGTTGAACCAATCAACACAAACATAAACAAAAGCACATGGCCAGGAACATCTCTAAATTTATGAAGTTAGTGAGCAGGAGAATCGGGTGAAAAATACTCGTCATCACTTTCTGATAGGTCCATATCTGGCTCATTGCTCCATTGATTCAGAGCATGCTACATTTTGCTACAACACAGCAAAATATTTTCATGTTTTTTAAACAATCAAATCAATCAAATGTGTTGTTACTGATGAACAATTTAGATATTCCCCAGTGGCAGGAGGTCTTGAAATACTGTGTAAATTCACTTTTACATGCAGTGATCACCTCATTTTACCGTTACAGAGACTGATTGAATAAAATTGGAAAGTTTGATTTTCAATTTTGCTCCCAGAACATATGGGCGGTTGTTAGACATAAGATCAAAACATGGGGGGGGGGTCTTATTATATTACAGTAAAAACATTAACCAATGCTGAGGATAATTCTGCCTCTCGACTAGAACTATCACTGATAATTTGCATAACCAAATTTTAGCAACATTGCCAGTGGATAATTTCAGTGAGTCATAAAAACAATTCTAAAATACACCTTTCGTATAATATTTCAAATATTTTTGAAGTTATCTGATAACAATCCTGACCAATCAACCAAATAATTCTTTATATCATACTTTGCTTCATAATAATTACTTTTTTTTTTTTTTTTTCAAAGAGTAGTGAAAGCCCTGTCATGGTCTATGGGGAAAAAAGTCAGACGATGGCAAGAATTGAAATAATAATAATAATAATAATAATAATAATAATAATAATAATAGTGGTAAATTGTCAAAGATATTGCCCATTATAAAAATAGGGCATAAATAGTGTTCAGAACTTTTGAGCTCTGACTCTGCAGACCAATCTTTTTGTAGTTTTAATAAAAACAGCTCTGTTTCTGCGACACCTGATTTGTGCCGTTTGATTTCTTCAACTTGACCACATTTTTTCATGATATAAATGAGATGACACTGACGTGATCATTGGAAGGCCGTGTCTCCCAGACCTTTTTTTAACGTGTTTGGCTCAAGGTTGCACAAACTGGTTACCACAAATACAAGGTAAGAAATATTTGCATGAGTTAATTAATATTTGGACACCTAGTACACTTGGTTCCTGAATGCGGCAGATGAGAGCATAAACTTCTTTAAATTACCAAACATGTCTTTGAACATGTTTATTGATTTTCTTGTGTTTACAAAGTTATTGAAAAGGAGCTACAGAATTTCTTTCTTTGCTTGTCAGCAACAGGTCATGTGTAGGGTTAAATTTTGTTCATTAGATAACAACAGGTCAGATTCCGTTAAAAAGTCAGTTTGAACTTAATTTTTATTAAGGAAACGATCCTCAATGCGAGCACTGGACCTATTTTAAATATTTTCATAAGTCTTATCTCATTATGGAGTCAAAGAGAAGAAATCAAGGTAAAAATGTGTGTATTATGGGAAGATAGCCAAGAAGTGTCTGGGAAATCTGCCAGGTGACCTCGTTCTTCTCTGTCTGGCCACTCCGTATGATGGATGGTTCAATGTGTACATTCTTAGTTTGCTAAGAGCCGAACCTCTATAGGAGGAGAAAGGTCTCAATTTTGAGAGCCTACGTGCTCCTGCTGTGGTCTGGTTGACATTAGAATAGGCTTTTCTGGCATTAGAGATGGTCATTACAGAATTTGTTTCTTTATAAACAATAACCATTCTAAAGAACCCATCTTTGAGACACCTAATTAGGCTCGGTGATACCGCTGTGCCTTGTTAATTCTGATTGGATTATTGATATAGTGTCTTTCGGTATCACACAGTTCTGGCATGTGATACCGAGTGTCTGCAGCTCAAAGAAATGGTGTGCGTGCTTTTAAGCGAAAGTGTTTGTCCCTGACTGGTGATGGCAGAGCAAGCCTGGTAGGGGGCACTGTTCATCTTGAATTTGTATGGCAGAGGGGGCTTATGCAAGAAAAAGGGTCCTATAAGAAGCTCATGGTTCAAGAACACATTTTTAAAACTGGACTGCAAAGTTCAGTCCAGTTGATCCTTGTGTCCGCAACAAAGTTTAATTTCGTGATACTCGTGTTGCTGCCGTTTAATCAACTTTGCATGGTCACTTATTGCTTGTTGCTGTGGCGACTCCCGAGTAAAAGGGAAAAAGCCGAAAGGAAGACAGACAGACTTAGTGTCTGACACTGTCTCTGGATTGGTAAACCGGGATGGTAGTCTCTCTTTTGTAAAAAGAGACCAAAGGGTGTGTTCCAATTATCATGGAATCACACGCCTCACTCTACCTGGGGAGGTCTATGCAGGGGTGCTGGAGAGAAGGATCTGAACTCAGATTCAGGATGAACAATGTGGTTTTCGTTCTGGCCACGAATCCTGGAAGGGGCATTGTCCAATCCGTCCATGTGTGTTTTGTGGATTTTGAGGGGGTGGGGGGCGAGGGGATGGGGTGGGGGCCCAAGCTTAGAGATAGGGTGAGAAGCTCAGCCATCTGGGAGGAGCTCAGAGTATAACTGCTATTCCTCTGTGTTGAGGTGGCTTAGGCATCTGGTCAGCATGCCTCCCTGCTGTGGTGTTTTGGACATGTCCAACCGCGAAGCGACCCCGGGGTTGACCTAGAACAGGCTGGAGGGTTTTTCTCTCGGTTGGTCTGGGAATACCTCAGTGTCCCTCCAAAACAGCAGGACGAAGTGGCTGGGGAGAGAGACGTCTAAACCTCACTGCTTAGGCTGCTGCCCTTGCGCCCCGACCCCGGATTAAGCAGAGGAAGATGATAAGAATCCTTAAAAAGTTTCTGCTCAAGTCTTGTGACATATTTCAGATGACCCAACACTATCACTTATGTTTATTTTTAATAAAGTGTCAAGATGAAAACTTACCTCCATGAAGGTTCCTTCCGTTTTCCAGATCTGGACTATAATACCCAGAGGGATACAGATCATCGAGGACATTGCCATTGTCCACCCAATGCCATAGCCCCAGTCTGGATATGTGTACACATTATTATATTTTAGCGGCTTGTACTTGATCAAGAAAAAGAGGAAAATTCCCTAAAAACAAAACAAACAATAAAACGTAAACAATTTATTTTGCTAAACTAAGATGCAGATATTAACATCGCTCAATGTGTACGGAAAAGAAGAGAGAATAATCATTGTCTACTACCTATTCTTATCATACTTTATCAATTTGTTTTTATAATGCATTAAAATGCAGACTTATCATTTGTTTACTACTTGAACTCGCAACAATAACTGTTGCTATTATTGTTCCTTGAATTTATTGTGTCTGAACAGATGTTCTAGTTTAAAATAAAAGTCAACACAATGCTAATTTTCTTGAAAGACTTTCCTTTGATCAAAGGTTTACTAACAATTACAAAGCTCTGAGACTGGAGACTCCTTCAATAAATGTTAAATAAATGCCCCCTTAAAGCGAACTTAATTTTCTTCTGTTACAATCTTGATGGAATATTGATTATTTTGCCTTACTGAGAATTAGCTGGTACCATAGAGATAATTATGCAGGAAGATGTGGGAAATAATATTAACCTAAGATTTCCTTAAACCCAGAATTAATGTTGGAATTACGGCTATATGAAATTTAACCAATAATTTTTGACCGTCCAGATTTGACGGATCAGCTGCATTGTGCCAAATTTAAGAAGAAAGGCATTTCAAATGAATTGCAGAATAATTTGAAAACAGCATGGAAAGATTGTGTCCTTATTGCTATCACTGCTGAAAATGTGAGGCACGACTTACTGAACAGATTCCAGGAGTGAGGATTTTCCAGCACCATTTGATGAAAAATATGGGCTTGTAGCCAATCATGTCTTCAATGTTCAAATAAAACCTGTCACTGCCTGAAAAAAAGAATCAAATGAAAATAAAAAAAGAAACAAAATCAACTCTGTTTAGAACGATTACCCTAACATGCCCAGATAATTGTTTTTTCATATAATATGAGACTCAAATTCACATAAAAATCAAACTTTTCTGCAAGTTCTGCTAAAATGTCTTAATATTTGTATTAAAGGTAACATTCCAGCAGATGTCAGGGCAGCTTTACATATAAACCTCTCCTCAGCCATACAGTACAATCTTGTACATAAAAGGTTAATTTAAAGCAACCAGTTATTTAAAATTCACACTTTCTGAGACAGCTCGGTATTTCAGGGTGATGATTGGAAAACAGTTGCATTCGTCGCCATATGCTGAAGTTCATTTGAACATTGTTTGAATTTGTTGTTGTTCTTTTTCACACATTTAATTTCCTGAACTGCTTAATCCTAATTAAGGTCGTAGACAGGCTGGTGCCCATCTCAGCCGACTCTAGGCGTGGGCGGAGTACACCCTGGACAGAGCGCCAGGCCAGCGCAGGGCAGAACCATGCTGACGACTATGCAGCAACTCTTGACGAAAGTCAGCAATGGTTCTTTTACATGAACCTCTCACCATAGACAGTGAGAGACATGGCCGGCCTTGGATTGCCCAGTTAGCTGCACTGGGGGGTGGGGGGTGTGTGTGTGGAGTGTGGGCAGTGGTGGCCTGGTGGTGCAAGGTGCTGGATTACTGATCCCAATGCTGGGGTGGTTCAAGCTCCTGTTGAGAGTGGGGCTTGAACCCCCCCCAACATTGGGATCAGTGATCCAGCCCCTTTTACAACCAGACCACCATTGCTCACATTCCATTTTATGCAAGCATTGTGTGCCAGTCAGCATTCAGTATTTCTAAACCCTCATTTGTCCACATTAACCAAGGGATTGAAGAGAGAGTTCTGTAGGCAGCTTGTCAAGAGAGAATTGGAAGACCTGGATCCGGAGGCCTTTTACGATGTAGCCTCCTCTTGGGATTCAGGTGAACCTACATTATGAGGTGAAGGGATGGGTGTGGAACATAGCTACTTCTTTTGGTGCATCTGCTTCTTGCCTCTCTTGAAGTTCGGCATCTTCAGATGTCAGCTCATAGAATGCGACTGGGATAACTTCAAGTCATGACCTGACTGGTTTATCAAATTTGAAGTGATCGGTTCAAATGCGCGAACCAATTCAGTTTAATCCTAATTAGGGTCATGGGGTGGCTGACACCCATCTCAGTTGACTCTGGGCGAGAGCAGAGTACATCCTGGACAGCTTGCCAGGCTATCACAGGGCAGAAGCACATTGACGGCTATGTAACTACTCTTGATGAAAGTCAGCAGTGGTTCTTTTACAGCCTGTCACCATAGACAGTGAGAGACACGGCCAGCCTTTGATAACCCAGTTAGCTGCACTGGGGGCAGCAGCAGGGACAACTGTTGTCAGTGGGGCCTGAAACCCTGACCTTTGGAATGTAATCCAGAACCTTACCACCGGGCCACCACTGCCCTGATATATATATTCCATTCATGCTTTTCCTGCTTGTCACTGTTATTCATTTATGATTATATGCTTTCATGCCCCCCAGTGCAGCTAACTGGGTTATCTGGCCATGCAGCTGGCCATGTCTCTCATGGTCTATGGTGAGACGCTGTAAAAGAAACATCACTAACTTTCATCAAGAGTAGCTGCATCGCCGTCAACATGTTTCTGCCCTGCGATGGCCTGGTGAACTGTCCAGGGTGTACTCGGCCCTTGCTCAGAGTCGGCTGGAATGGACAGCAACCTCCCCGCGACCATAATTCGTATTAAGCGGTTCAGAAAATGAATGGATGCATTCATGCTTGTTCAGTGTGATCTGCCGACAGGAAGAAGTACTGCAGTGGAAGACGGGTTTACCGTAGACCCAGCCAATGCAGATGGACTCAAAGATGGCCACAAAGAGCAAACACATCCCACTGGCAGCATAGGAATCAAACAATTGGAACACGTACATACCACCCTGAAACAGAAGAGAATGACGCTGTTCAGTAAGATCTAATCACAGTAATAGAAACACAGTAATTCACATCATACACCGCAGATCACATTTATGAGGCGCTCCACCGAATGTAGGCGTTTTTCGTAAGTGATGTATGGTACTTGTGAGACAAAGCGCAGCTTAACCGGACTTCCCATCTTTCAAGTGAGCAAGTGAAGGCTGAGTACTAAACAAGTATTCAAGGCGCACTTGCTCACTTGAAAGATCGGAAGTCCGAATAAGCCGTGCTTTGTCTCACAGGCACCATACGTCACTTGCGACAAGCACCTGCATTCGGTGGGGCACCTCACATTTATATATTCTATCCTACATTCGCATAATTAATTTTCAGCACCTTCTATATAGGAAAATCATATAAGTATGTTCTGAGAAACACCTGATGCAGATCTTTGTAGTACACTTTTACTAATCCACACAACACAGAATGTGGTGCAAAAAATAAATGTTCGTAAATATTTTTCAACTGAATATTTCTTGAGTTATATCTGACTTTTGTTGTGTATAATAGTACATGTAGATATTATTCAGGTTAAGAGCTGCAGGGATCCCTCGCTACTTCGCGCTTCAATTCATACGGCTTCAGTGCATCGTGTTTTTTTTTTTTTTTTTTTAAATATTCATAAAAAAAAAAAATAAGGAAATTAATGAAGAATAGGAGAAAAAGTTAAGGAAAATGCCACAAAAACAAGGTCAACTATGCAAAAAAATCCAAACAAACAAAAACAACCCAAAACATCCCATCAAAACTACTTACATTTTTGTGAGGTGCGCATCTGAGTGTGTGCACGTGCATCTGTGTGCATCTGTATGTGTCTGTATTTATATTTTATTTACATCTTATGCATTATTTTTGAATGTATAATTGTTATTATAAGCATTTATAGCATTGAATATGTATTTATGGATATTATATACACACATACATGTATGTATACGCCAGACAGGGGGTTTGGGGGTAGGGGGGGTTGATCCTACTTTGCGGAATTCGGTGGTCGTGTGGGGATCTCAGTCCCAATTAACCGTGGAAAGTGAGGGATGCCTGTATTTCCACATCAGAACTTGGTCCATATTGACCAGTGTATAAAACCCATTTTAATTCCAGTCACCATTTTAAACAAATGGACAAAGCCAAGCAATATAATATGCAAGCAATATATAATGTAAGCAGTTAATCTGATATCTGTGTTGGTGGGCCTTGGGTTTTCTAACTACTTTAGTGCCAGACCTATGACCTACCGTGTATTAGAAATACAAGCACAATAACAAAATAATTTAAACACTTTTTTGATCACTTAAATGTTTTGTAAGCAATTCTATGGCCTCTCTTTGTCTTGTAAGTAGAGAAGATCTCAGCTTGAAATAATGCTGATGCTTATGACATCATTTACAGTGCATTTCATAAAACATATGAAGGTGGAATTTCTCCTTTTTCTTACCTCTGTCAACATGGTTAGACCTAAAATAAAAGAAGCCACAGACATCCCTAAGATCAGGAGCTCTCGACGGTATCCCACTCTGAACGTTTTAGGGTACATGTCCACCACGGCGGTGACGAGGCTCTCTACACAAACAAACTACACAACAGTAGCACTATTTAAGGTGTAAGTTTTCCATTGTAAGTATGTTACATAGTTAAACTGCTTAATTTTTTGTAGCCATAATCTGTGTAATTTGTATATTACTTTTAATTGTAAAATTTCTGTGGTAGAGTATTTCATTTTTAATGTGGGAAAAAAAATGCTGGTTTGATACAAGCAAATACAAATTGCTCAAAGTATAGTATGGGGTAATGTAATGTAATGTAATGTAATGTAATGTGTGAAAATTATACATTTAAACTAGATATGTGTTCTGATTTAATTTCATTGTAATTGGTGGAGCTTTTTATTACTTGACTGTCTAGGCCAAGGAAGATGAGCATCATGAAGAAGAGGCATGCCCAAAGCGGAGACCATGGCATCATGCTCACTGCTTTTGGATATGCAATAAAAGCCAGACCTGGTCCTGAAATAGATGATAAATGTCATTATGATGAGAAGATGTAAGTACAAACCGGATTCCAAAAAAGTTGGGACACTATACAAATTGTGAATAAAAACTGAATTTTATTCCATATAGAATACATATGACAGGTCAAAAGTTTAAACTGAGAAAATGTATCATTTTAAGGGAAAATATGTTGATTTTAAATTTCATGGTGTCAAATCTCAAAAGTTGGGACAGGTAGCAATAAGAGGCTGGAAAAGTCAATTGCACTTATAACGAACAGCTGGAAGACCAATTACCTCTAATGAGGTCCATTGGCAACATGGCTGAGTATAAAAAGAGCTTCTCAGAGTGGCAGTGTCTCTCAGAAACAGAGATGGGTAGAGGATTGCCAATTCCCGCAATGTTGTGCAGAAAGGTAGTGGAGTGATATCAGAAAGATGTTTCCCAGTGAAAAATTGCAAAGAGTTTGAAGTTCTCATCATCTACAGTGCATAACATCATCCAAAGATTCAGAAAATCTGGAACTATCTCTGTGCGCAAGGGTCAAGAATGAAAAACCATACTGTGGATGCCTATGATCTCCGGGCCCTTAAACGGCACTGCACCACAAACAGGAATGCTACTCTAAAGGAAATCACAGAATGGGCTCAGCAATACTTCCAGAAATCATTGTCGATGAACACAATCCACCATACAATCCGTCGTTGCCAGCTAAAACTGTACAGTACAAAGAAACAATTTCTAATCAGGACCCAGAAGCGCAGGCATTTTCTCTGGGCCAGGGATCATTGAAAATGGAGTGTGGCAAAGTGGAAAACTGTTCTGTGGTCAGATGACTCATGATTCGATGTTCTTTATGGGAAAACTGGGACACCATGTCATCCAGAATAAACAGGACAAGGACAACCCAAGTTATCAGGGCTCAGTTCAGAATCCTGCGTCTGCGATGGCATGGGGTTGCATGTGTGCGTGTGGCATGGGCAGCTTGCACATCTGGAAAGGCACCGTCAATGCAGAAAGGTATATTCAGGTACTAGAACAACATATACTCCCATCCAGATATCGTCTCTTTCAGAGAAGACCGTGCATTTTCCAACATGATAATGCCGGACCACATGCAGCATTAATTACAGCATCATGGCTGCGTAGGAAAAGGATCCGGGTATTGAAACGGAACATTTGGCGCGTCATAAAGAGGAAGGTGCAACAAAGAAGGCCCAAGACAGTTGAACAGTTGGAGGCCTGTATTAGACAAGAATGGGACAGAATTCCTATTTGTAAACTTGAGAAACTTGTCTTCTCAGTCCCCAAACGTTTGCAGATTGTTGTAAGAAGAAGCGGGGATGCCTCACAGTGGTGAAAATGGCCTCGCCACAACTTTTTTGATATTTGTTGATACTATGAAATTTAAAATCAACATATTTTTCTCTTAAAATGATACATTTTCTAAGTTTAAACTTTTGACCCTGTCATTTTTTTTTTTGTTTGGAACAAAATATTGACATTTGGCACTTCCACATCATTGCATTCAGTTTTTATTCACAATTTGTTAGTGTCCCAACATTTTTGGAATCCGGTTTGTGGGCAATCATGATATAACCAACTCCCTGCAAAGTCTGTACCCAACACAGTGAGAAATAGTGCAAGCTGAAAGTGCTTACATTCTATAATTGTAACTATAATCATTCTAATATAAACAAATATATTTTAAATGGCTGTCAAGCAGCCATTTGATTGCCTGGTAAGCTGTCCAGGGTGTACTCTGCCCTCGCCCAGAGTCGGTTGAGATGGGCAACCCAAATTAAGATTAATTGATTCAGAAAATGAATGAATTGCAAAGCAATTCACAACTTCAGGTATTGCAGCTTATATGGAGAATATTTACAATTTCACCACACTGCTGCTGAAATCTCACACCTGAAGTTGTAAATTGCTTCGTGGCCTCTATGACAGGGGTCGGGAACCTATGGCTCGCGAGCCAGCTGTGGCTCATTTGATGACTGTATCTGGCTCTCAGATAAATCCGGTGGCCTTTCTTAATAGAATAACGAATACATAATTTCACTGTCATTTCAATAAAAATACAAAAAAAGTCATCAAATAAAACAAAAACAGATGAATAAGTCTCGCGCATTTAAATCTATAAATCTATTTTCAATGCCACGTCACTGTGGCGCGCAGCGGAGAGCCAATCCTTTCTGTATGCCAGTATGCGGGCGGGTGTGATACCTTGAAACTCTGATTTTATTGGATTGTACCAACAGCCACAGACTGCGCATGCTGTTTTTGAGTAAAGAGGTAAATTTCCTCATTTTTGATCAGCTGATTTGCACAAAGCCAAGCACAGCTGGCAAGCAAACACAAATGGACAGACATGGAAAAACTTCAACCCGCAGACCAGCTGTTTGCCAAAACTTGGGACGTGCTTCCTGTCACATAAACACTGCAGCGTGTGAGTCTTGTCGTATTGACCATGTGTGGCTCCACATGCACACGCGAGCGGTGCTTCTCACCTGAAAAGCATCAAGACCAACCTACGGTCATGTGTAATAGATGGAAGCTGAAATGCCTGTGTGAAGCTGAACCTCAGCACGTATCAACCAGACTAAAAAGTCATCAGCAAAACCATGCAGCACTAGAAGTCGCAGTAATAGTAAGAAGTACTTTTCTTATTAATAAATAACTTCGTTAAAACAATGTTGTTTAAAAGAAATTCAGAGTCATATTATACTCTCAAATTGTTGGTCAGTATTAATATACTATATATATATATATAGTATGCATTTATTAAAATGCATTGTAATCCATATAATCAAGTAACATTGTTAACCTTGTCTAGTTAATCCACAATAACTCAGTAATTCAGAAGGTCTAGAGATATTTAATTATTCTATGGTTTAAACCCTGAACTGATAAGTCAGTCTGGAAATTCTGTATTTACATTGCCATTATCTCCACTCATAGACATGTGAGCCATGCCATTCTTTTTTTGGTTCATCAAGAAGTTCAGAAGTTCAGTTGCCGATGGTAACGTGAATTTGTAATAAGAATTAGATTATAATAAATGTGATTCAATTGACAAGGCATTGCCTAGCAGTCTCTTAAGTATTTCTTCCTCAGCTTCCTTGTCTTTACCACTACGGATAGGAAAGGATAGCCTAACTTTTCTCCACACTGCTGGAAAATCACCAATGACATATTATTAGACTGGTCACTGATCAGCCACTGCAAGGATCCCCTATGCCTGCTCCTAGCAGTCACACTCACCTGATTCAGCCACAGCTTCGATCGGCACATTCTGTTCATAAGCCATAAAACCTAACACTGAGAAGATGGCAAATCCTGCCACGAAACTCGTGCCGCTGTTTAAGCAGCATAGCATGACACAGTCCCTGAAACACAAAGAATTATAGGACAGTTATGATCATTACTTCAGCCAATTTTCAAGTGAAATTCAGTGAATGATTGTGCCCATAAGAACCAGGGTGGAGCATCCCATGTTTTTGACTTCTGGAAATTTCAATTACTTACAGCTACAATTTTTCAATGCACGTTGGTTAAATGCATGCATACATACATACAGTACATACATACATACATACATACATACATACATACATACATAATATAATGCCTGTATACACATAACCAACTAGCATAGAAATTGGTCGCCTTAAAGAATTGAAATTTGCCAAAATCAAAAAATGTGGGATGGCCTGACCTGGTTCTTTTGGGTTCAGGCAGAAATAATTAAGAGTATGTTATGTGGCTTTTGTCATTATTTTATTTTATATAATCAATTGGGACATTCCATGTGAACTCCCCTTGGACTTTACCCTGAACATTGTTCCGGATTAATACCTTCATCTGAGAAATGCAACCCAAATCGTTTTCTACATATAAAATGTTGGAATCCACCCAATAAATCCGCATAAATTTATTTCTTCATCTTAAACTCCACTAAAACCACTCATTGTGAACGATGCTGTAATTTTTAATCGGCTGCAGGAATGAGGCTGATTATTTTTTCTTTACTTGTTTTAAACTGAAGTGGAAAGACAACATCAGGGGTCCCCAAACTTTTCCCGTCTCTGATGGGGGCCGAGGTCAGTTTGTCACAGAAAAAGTGTGACGATCGCAGGGCTTCCTAAATGTCAGCATTTATTGTTTTCCAGTAAGCCACGCATTACCAGATATTAGTAACCCTTTCCGGGATTAAAAAATTAAAAATTAAAATAAACGCTGGTGGCTATCAGTTGAGCAACCCGAAAGCTGCCCGAACAGACGACTGGTTCAGCCGAGCCTGGCGTACAAAATGTATTCTCCTGAGCTAACGGTCCACTTTTTAGCTTTGAGAGTTTGTCTGCTCGCATTTGGCCTCACAAGCGATCATACTCATCTTGTGACAGGATTCAGTGTCTGCGGAGATTGTACTGTATTTTTTTAATTCCGCCACTGCCTCTTGACAGATGATACAAACTACGTTTTCTTTGCATTGAACAAAAAATAAACGTTTGTCCACTGCAGGTTAAATACCCTGCATTCGGAATCAAATTTTTCTCTTCCATAATCTTTTCACCATTATTCCGTTCTATTTGACAGGGAAGGGCCTAGGATTTTTGTTTCAGGGGGTTGTTCAGATAGGGGCACCAACAGCAGAAGGGTGGAGTAGAATGTTATGTTCTGGGTGTGTATTAGTCTTGATCGCGTGGCCAGACTAAAAACCAAATAATTATAATCTGTCTCTGGTATTGTTCAGGGGGTCAGACTAAATGTGGAGGTGGACCACTGGACTACATATTATTTTCTGAAAAAAAAGTTAAGCATCAAATCTTCAATTTTTATCACATTGATCATTACTATTATCAATAACATTGAACATTTCAGTAAGCTTTCAATATTTTTTATCAAACTTTCTGTACAAGCAGTTATCCCTTAGTTCTTAAGATACTGTAAAATAAAATGATGTGCGTGAAATTATGGGGCAGCTGTAATAGTTTCAATATGGCATTGAAACCAAAAAAAAAAAAAAAAAAAAGCAATTTCATATTAATTTTGGACCAGAAAATAGAAAATTTTCGTTAAACTGTGTGTTTTTCTGTCTCCAGTCCACGAGTGCTCACTTGGTCCTAGTAAGTTATTTTTACTTACTAGATATTTGAGAGCTTACAGGAATTGTACTAAAATAAAGTAGCATGACGGAACTCACGGAGTTTATCAAGCCACTGGTTAGCAGACTCACATTTGGATCGTTAGAAGTTCAGCTTTATCTTCAAGTCAGACAGAATATGTCTGTTATAAAATATCTATCATTAAATGCATGTGTTATAGACTTTCTTTCACCTTCAAGTGGAAACAAATTTCATTTTATCATTGCTATTTCCTTGGAAGTGAACATTTTCAAAGATTTTTTTTCTGAAAATATGAATGTCAAAAAATGTATTTCTCAAAAAAAAAAAAAAAAAAAGAAAAAACATGCAAACCCCCAAATTTTCCAAGGGTCCATCCATTACTGTTCGGGTGACGGCAGAGTACACCTTGGACAGCTCACCAGTCCATCACAGGGCGGAAACACGCTGACAGTGAGAGACACGGCTGGCCTTTGACAACCCAGTTAGCTGCACTGGCAGTTTTATTGTGGAAGAGTGATAGTAATATGTTTACAATTGACACAGCGTTAGTGTAACTTTCACATAAGTTCAGAGATAAACATTTGTTAATATGTTACTTGACAAATTTTGTGAAGCTTCAAAAAATAAAATACAAATCAGAACTTTGGCTGTTCAGCGGTGCATCGACAAAGTGCGTGACGATTAACCTAGAGATCACAAGTTTGAATCTGGTTTAATGACACAGCCATCCATGACCAGCAATCCATGTGAGCTAATTGGCCGAGCGCTCACAGGAGGGAGGGATGACACTCACCTTCCTGTCATTCACAGCAAACACCAGCCAATCATGGGTGTTTGTGAGCTCATTTGTATAAGTTGGCGAATAGTGCTTTCCCTCCAAGTATGTGAGACCACAAACAAATACATATGCACAGCAGTTCAAATGGAAGCGCGTGGCTAGCATTAGATGTCATGGAGGGGATGTGTGCATGCTTTCACCCCTCCCTGGTTGGTGGTGGTTGTGCGATAGGGAAGGCGATACTTGATTGGTGCGAATTGGATACGACTAATTAATTTAAGTTTTCATCTGGGTTATGAATGTATTTGTTCAATGTTGGGTACAGTTTTGTGTGGGTAAACATGGCCCAGAGTAATAGAATAAATAAATAAATAAAAAAAAATCGAGCTTTTACTATTCGTTATAATTTATGCTATTTAAACTAAAATACCATAACACATTTGGCATGGTTTTCTCACTAAATGTAAAATCTGAGAGTCACATGTTACATTATATATACACCAGTTGGTGCCATGTGAAAGTGTGTGTTCACTCCACCGGTCATCGTGTTGTAAATGTAAGGTTTACCTGTAACAGTTGTTATTATAACTGTTGTAGCTCCCAAGCGCAGTTAGACATCCCAGGCAGATGGCATAGGAGAAGAAAATTTGAGTTCCAGCATCCACCCACACCTGAAAAAATTGTTATATTCACATTTCATAACAGGAATAACACTCAACACACTGCCCTGTATTATTATTACCAATGACTACAATTTATTAAGCAATAGAATATGGCCCAGTTTATATAACATTTTAATGTAACAATATTGAATTAAAACTAGAGCAAGTTTGAATCCAGGTTAATTTACACAGCCACCCACAGCCAGGAATCCATGGGCATTAGATCAATACTGTAGATACTTTATTAATCCCCGAAGGAAATTCACTAATTGGCAAAGCTTTTTGGGGGGGTGAAGTTGCGATGGTGTGTCTTCCCCTTCCTGTTGGTTATTGGACGGACATCGCTCCGACTATGAGGCTGCCTCTGAATATACACCGCAAACAGCCTAAAGATGTGAGTGTCAGCATAACACACATATATATATATATATATATATATATATATATATATATATATATATATATATATATATAAAGAAAAATAAACAATAAATAAATGAATAAATAAGTAAACTTGCCATGGCAATTATTTTGCAAAACTCAAGGCTAAAGGCAGTCAAACCGAATATTAGCGTACGCAGATTTTTTGGGCCGGGAACTGTAGAATGTATTTATAGGTAACGCAGTATTTTATATTCTTATCTATTGCAATTGCTAACAAACTCTTATTAATTCTAGAATAAGATAATGAAATAAAATAATTAACCATAGAATGGCAAAAGATATTACTCCACCACAATGTTTACTACATTCCTATACCTTCTCCTGTTTAATTCCTTACATCAGTGCTTCTCACATAGTGGGGTGCGCCCCCTTTGGGGGGGGGGGTATGATGCCATAGTGGGCACGGTGTGATGCCGGGGGGGGGGGGGGGGTAATGGCCCTGGGGAACATATTTTTCTGGAATTATGTACGAGAATTAATTGTAATTGCACCTCCACTCCAATAGTTGGCAGTGGTGCTCTCATCGTCTCGCTATGGTGTAGCAGTTTTTCGCACGAGCAAACGATATGAAGTGCAGTAAACAACTCCTCAAGAAACAGCACGGGAAAATTTATAATAGGAACAAAGAGAAAGGTGGAGAAAGACGGAGATATTAAGACATAAATAAGTTGAATGATTTTAAATAAGGACGTTTTTTTTATTTCAGGCTCATTGGTGCACTTTGTATTTTTTCTGTTTCAGGTTAAAAAACACTGTTAATTAAGTTTTTTACTTTATTGTAAGTTGAACTATATTTCTTCCTTTTGTTTTTAATGTTAATAAAGATACAATGTTATGCAGAGGTACCTATAACAATTTTATAGACGCTCGCAAGGTGGTGGGGGTGGCGTGAAATGTTTTTTTTCCTTCCTAGAGGGGGCGCCACAGAAAATAATTGAGAAGCACTGCCTTACATATATGACTAACTTTGGGTGTTAAAATAAGAAAAGACTTCTTCTTTTCCTTTTGGCTTTTTCCCTTTTTAAAGACTATCTTTATTAAAACTGCCTCTCAACTTCACAACAGATATAAATACAGCTTACCACGCCCTCTACTTTCAAAGTACAGATGGTAAGTTGGTCTGTCGCACTTATGTTCCCTTGGATCTATTCACATATTTTTAAATTATTATAAAACTGTCCCATATTTTTGTATTATCTACGCACTGGAAGGACGGTATAAAAATTGACCATGGGATTTTTGCATTAAAGGCAAATTAAGCAAGATCCTCCTTTTAACTGCTCTCACTTAACCATTGAGCCACTAATCTCCTTTATTCGGAAAACAATTGACAGCTTGCAGTATTCGCTTCCTCTGGCGAGTAACCAGGGAAACTCATCTGACCTCACAAACTAAGAGCAGCTTTCCTCCAAGAACATCCATTCGGCACCGATGGTTATTTACACTCTTTCTGTTTCCCACTAGGGAACTGTGCATATGCTTCGCCTGGACAAGATGCTACGTTATTTAAGAGTTGCTTATTGGTGTTGTGGCTATTTCAGAAGTTTATTTGGGCTTGATTAGGACAGCAGATGGCCTGGGGTGAAATAAAGTTTCCCTCATTTCTTAATATATAAATAACGCTCTTCATGAAACACAAGTTGCCTTCATGTTATATAAAATCCAATGTACCAATACTTACATTTAAAAAAATTAAATTAAGCGGCAGCACATGTCAGTTTCACCAACGCTGTTTTAAAACGTCATAGTGAAAAGAAAAGAAAATATAGTTATGTACCCTAGCACTATCCGAAAAGCAATAAAAAATTTATTAAGTAGCTGATATGCCAAGAATGAAAAGACATGTACATTGGCTAATGGATTTTGAGCTCATGCACATTTCATGCATTTCCAAAAATGGCACGATCACACAGAGCACAGCACAAGAAATGTGATGTTTAATAAAAAAAAAAAAAAAAAAAAAAAAAAAAAGGCTAAGGGATAGATCCTTAACTCAGAGTCTGGGTCTCTATTTTATATATATGTGCATATGTATACATGTTTTATAAAATATATATATATATATATATATATATATATATATATATATATATATATATATATATATAGAATATTTATATACAGACGCTCCCCAACTTACGCTCATCATTTTACATTTTTTCGATTTTACCTTGTTAAAAAAAAAGCCAAATTTTGAGTACGAGATGTACCTATGTAGTACGCTGACATAATGACACTGTGTCCATTGTTTACAAATGACAGACTGAACATGCCCCTCCTTCTTCCCAGTTCACTGCGTGTTACTCTTGTGTTAAGATCGTGTCTGTGATCTTTGTGTTTACACTGTTTTGCAGACTTTTGTAACCCTAAGCAAACATGGTTGGTCAGAAACGTAAGCCTACTAGCATGGGTGCAATTTTCTGGCATATGCCGCTCTAATTGGCGCAATCTACCATGCATACTCAGTTCAGCAAAGAGAGTTGTAAAATGAATGAAAGCCCGAATCCATAAAAGAAAGAGAACTCTCCGCACTGCTGGTGATTCACATCAGTGCAGGCTGAGTACTAAACAAGTATTCAACGGCGCCCTTGCTCACTTGAAAGACCGGAAGTCCGGATAACCAAGTGCTTTGTCTCAAGCACAAGCAAGTGAACTACTTTTGGTGGAGGGCCTCACATATTGTAAGCGTTGGTTGGCTGTTTTAAGCTTCATGTAAAGTGACTCGAATCAGCTTCATGTAAAAGTGACCATCCGTTGACCATCGAAACCATTTACAAGAAGAACGATCGCATCATAGAGAATGTTAAAGGTTATATTTGATACTGTATTTGATATTTGATGAGTGACTGATTGATTAAAATTTATCTATTTGAAATTATTTTGCTTGAATTTAATTTATTTGAAATTAATGTTGATATCATTTGATATATTTGGTATTATTTTACAATGTTATGTTTATAATAATGTTTTATGAGATACGGTAATGGTATATATGGATGTATAGTACTGTATGAACGTTATATGTCACTGGAACATACAGTAACAACTTACGTTTTTCTTTTAACTAAAACGTAAGTTGGGGAGCGTCTGTAGATTACTCATCGACGGCCACAAAGTCTTCGGCACTTAATTGTTTACTATAATACTCACTACAACAGCAGCAGCAAAAAAAAAAAAGTACTAATGTGAGATTTTATAATTGATTTTTAATATATAATATACACTAGTCCTTCTCAAAAAATTAGCATATTGTGATAAAGTTCATTATTTTCTGTAATGTACTGATAAAAATTAAACTTTCATATATTTTAGATTCATTGCACACCAACTGAAATATTTCAGGTCTTTTATTGTTTTAATACTGATGATTTTGGCATACAGCTCATGAAAACCTTTCACATTTCATCCAAACAATAAAAAAGTGCTTTTAATACAAAAAAGTCAACCTTCAAATAATTATGTTCAGTTATGCACTCATTACTTGTTCGGGAATCCTTTTGCAGAAATGACTGCTTCAATGTGGCGTGGCATGAAGGCAATCAGCCTGTGGCACTGCTGAGGTGTTACGGAGGCCCAGGATGCTTCGATAGCGGCCTTAAGCTCATCCACAGTGTTGGGTCTGGTGTCTCTCAACTTTCTCTTCACAATATCCCACAGATTCTCTATGGGGTTTCGGTCAAGAGAGTTGGCAGGCCAATTGAGCACAGTAATACCATGGTCAGTAAACCATTTAGCAGTGGTTTTGGCACTGTGAGCAGGTGCCAAGTCGTGCTGAAAAATGAAATCTTCATCTCCATAAATCTTTTCAGCAGATGGAAGCATGAAGTGCTCCAAAATCTGCTGATATCTAGCTGCATTGACCCTGCCCTTGATAAAACACAGTGGACCAACACCAGTAGCTGACATGGCACCCCAGACCATCACTGACTGTGGGGACTTGACACTGGACTTCAGGCATTTTGGCATTTCCTTCTCCCCAGTCTTCCTCCAGACTCTGGCACCTTGATTTCCGAATGACATGCATATATATATATATATATATATATATATATATATATATATATATATATATATATATATATATCATCAGTTCATTTTCTGTACCCGCTTAATCCTCATTAGGGTCGGGGGGAGGCTGGCACCCATCCCAGCCAACTCCGGGCGAGGGCAGAGTACACCTTGGACAGCTCACCAGGCCATCACAGGGCGGAAACACGCTGACGGCTTTGCAGCTACTCTTGTCAAAAGTCAGCAATGGTTCTTTTACACCTCACACCATAGACAGTGAGAGACATGGTAGGCCTTTGATAACCCAGTCAGCTGCACTGGGGGGACAGAAACAACCTTGTGAAAAGTGGGATTCAAACCCCCAACCTTAGTATCAGCGATCCAGCGCCCTTTACCACTAAGCCACCACAGTGTGTATAAATAATGTACAGCATATATAATTAAATGGAGGCCATCTATTCTGCATGGGTGCAGAATGACTGTTATTACAGGGAAGCTGCACTGAATTTTACAATTTAAATAATTTACACATCTGTTCAAAAAATAAAAATAAATGCTGAGATCACAAACTCTTCTGTTAGCGAGCTACCATCGCCACTGACCTGATTATGCTATAAATAATAAAATAAAAACATTTTTGCATCTTTAATCTGAACAATAATCTAATTGAAAATTTAAATAAAAAACCTGAATTTTTCAAGGAAAAAATAAATAAAAAGCTTAAGTAATCTTGTTTGCACAAGTGCTTAACCAATCACATTCAAACTCGTGTAAAATAGCAGTTAGTACCCCGTATACGTACATGTATATGTATAATATCAATAAATACATATTCAATGCTATAAATGCTTATAATAACAATTAAACATTCAACAATAATGCATAAAATGGAAATAAAATATAAATACACACACATACAGATGTGTGCACGTGCATGCACTCAGATGCGCACCTCATAAAAATGCAACAAGTTTTGATGGGAGGTTTTGGGTTGTTTTTTTGTTTTGTGTTTGTTTAGGATTTTTTGTTTTCTGTTTATTTTTTTGCATAATTGGTCTTGTTTTGTGTCATCTTCCTTAACCTTTTCCCCTATTCTTCATTAATTTACTTATTTTTTCAATGTGATGAATATTAAATTAAAAAAAAAACAAAAAACAAATAAACAAACAAACAAAAAAAAACCCCGATGCACTTAGGCCGCATGAACTGAAGCACGAAGCAGCGAGGGATCCCTGTATACTGGGACTGACAAACTGCCACTACTGGGTTATTGAGCAAGACCCTCAATCTTTATCTCACCTCTTAGTCATGAGTCACTTTGGATCAGAAGTGTCGGCCAATTGAGTAAAATGAAAATGTGGTTTAAATAGACAGAATAGTTTCTGGTAACAAGACCAAGTGTTCTGTCCTGTATGTCGCAGTTTACATTGTTCTGTACTGCAGCATTTATGGCAGATATTTTCATCCTGTTGTAGTATAAGAATATATGGAGGGGGCCGTGGTGGTCTAGTGGTATAGGGCGCTGGATCGCTGATCCAAAGGTTGGGGGTTCGAGTCCCACTCTCCACAGGGTTGTCACTGCCCCCCCAGTGCGGCTAACTGGGTTATCAAAGGCGGGCCATGTCTGTCACTGTCTATGGTGAGAGGCATGTAAAAGAACCATTGCTGACTTTCGTAAAGAGTAGCTGCAAAGTCGTCAGCGTGTTTCTGTCCCTTGCTAAAAGGGTTGTGACAGGAAGGGCATCCGACGTAAAAACCTCTGCCAAATCAAACGTGCAAATCAAATGATTCGCTGTGGCGACTCCCGAGTAAAAGGGAAAAAGCCGAAAGGAAGACAGACAGTAGTATAAGAATATATCTTGTGCTATCTAAAAGAAAATCAATGCAAAAGGAGATCCTTGGGTGTACAGAATTGGGCAGCATGGGTAAAATACATCAGCGCACACAGTGAGAACAGATTACTTATTGTAAAGGTAAAGCTCATTGTTGTCGGAGGCTCTTCCATTCAAACAGCAGTCGTTATTACCCCTGTTGTTTCTCCCTACTTTACTCTCTGGTTCATATTCCTTAAACATCCTCCTTGCTCACTCTCCAGTCACCTCTGAATCTCAGGGAGACTTCACATCACCATCCTAACTGAACAATGGTGATGGCAAATGTAATACATGATCATAATGTGATCTTCATCAGAATCCTGACCAGATATTATTTTACACAATCCTGAGAATTCAAAAGTTACATTTTTTGATTTCAAAAGAATGACAGATGACAAATATCAAAACTTCAGATATCAATTTCATACTAAGGTCACATTTGTCAGCAGTTTTTTTTTCCACATTTTAAATTTATTTTAAAAGATGCCATCATGAAATGCGCATGAGCACCAAAACAATCATTTACCTCGGACATCCTGAAACGTTTTAAACATTTAGCAATATTTACCTCGCCTTCATAGAATCATTGTTGTCTCACTCGCTCACTCACTCACTCATATGCCAACAGGGAAATCGCAGGGTACACTCTGAACAGTTCAGAAGTCTGTCACAAGGCCTATACACACACACACACACCTATAGACAGTTTGGAACAGCCAATTAGCCGAATGTGCATGTCTTTGGACTGGGAGGACAAACGCATTACCCCCCCAAAAAATCACTCAAGCACAGGAAGAACATTCAAATGCCACACAGAAATGCCCAAGCCCGCAACTCAAACCCAGAACCGTGCTATGAGACGGAGGAACCAACCACAACGTGATCATGCTTCCAGTTATGTTTACTTATAAATAATTGGGTGATGTATGAGTCAGAAAGTAAACCCTCAGAATCTGAGTGACTTACACAGGGATTATACTCTGATGGCTAAACAACGCGGTGTATTCTTCTTCAAAATAATGCGTTCTGTATGGGGTTGCTGGTATGTTGGTAATAAGTAGACCAAAGGTGGTCCAAGGAACAATAACAAGTGAACTGTCAAGGATGTTACATATGCCCAATTTACACTGATGTTTGAGATGAAAATGTTGAGGTTCTCTTTGGGAGTAACGAGGGTGGATAGGATCAGGAATGAGTACATCAGAGGGACGGCACATGTGAGATGTTTTGAAGACAAAATCAGAGAGGCTAGATTGAGATGGTTTGGACATGTGCAGAGGAGGGATAGTGAATATATTATTGGGAGTAGGATGCTGAGGTTGGAACTACCAGACAGAAGGCCTAGAGGAAGACCAAAGAGAAGATTTATGGATGTGGTGAATGAGGACATGAAGGTAGTTGGTGTAAGAGAAGAAGATGGAGAAGATAGGGTGAGATGGAGGCAGATGATTCGCTGTGGCAACCCCTGAAGGGAACAGCCGAACATGAAAAGAAGATACGAGGGGAGTGAAGGTTACTTTGATCCCACAGAAGAACTATTGATGCACAAACAGCTATTACTAGCTATAATACAAAGGTGTCAACATGCAGAGCAGCCAGGTGGTTTTAATATTATGGCTGATGGGGTGTATGTGTGGTGTGTGTGTGTGTGTGTGTGTGTTCCTTTTTTATGTAAACAAGTGACACCTCCATTGGCAACAAATATATGCCCATGGTAAAGAAGGGCTTTCTTACCTGTGGGTCCGAGAGCCGAGTGATGTCTGGATAAAGGTAGAACTTGATGCCATCTGCTGCACCCGGAAGAGTGATCCCTCGAATCAGAAGGATGACCAACATGAAATAAGGGAAGGTTGCAGTGACGTATACCACCTGCAGAAAGAATAGATACACATACATATTATATATATATACATATATACAGTAATCCCCCACCACTTCTCGTTTCCTACTTCGCGTGCAGGATCGCAGGATTTCCTATCGGGAAATTAAAGAGAGAGAGAGAGAGAGAAAGAGAGAGCTTATTGAAAATTCATGTGCACTACATTCAACTATGCTACCCAACATGCTCTGTTCTCCTGCTTGACATGAGTGTTCTCTGATTGGCTGTGAATCCAGCAAGCTGATTGGTCGAGATTATATTTCCCAGCATCCAACACACCTGTCCTCCCTCATGAGGATTGGACCATCTCCCGGTAGAGCAACCCAGGTTAGATAAGACTTTTTGGTCACCTTCCAGGATTGGTTTATGGGACCGGTGGCATAGTGGTTAGGGTGCAGTGCTCATGATCAGGAGGTTGTGTGTGCGAATCCCAGTTAGACCCCTACTGTGCTAAGACTCCTGGGCATAGTCTTAACCACAAATGTGTCTCTGTCCACCCAGCGGTATAAATGGGTACCAGTAAAAATATACTGGGAAGGTAACCCGCGATGGACTAGCGTCCCATACAGGCGGAGTTGAACTCCTAGTCGCTTTACGCTATGGAAACCGGGGATAAGCACCGCACAGGACTTTTACCATGATTGGTTTCCTTTACATATATATATATATATATATATATATATGTGTGTGTGTGTGTGTGTGTGTGTGTGTGTGTGTGTATCATTTTTTTTTTTGGCTTATTATTTCACTGTGTTGTTTTTTTTGTCAAGGGACAGCAAAGACCCTATCTTGAACATGACAGCTTGTTGACATTAGAAGAGGAAAGTTTTGGGAAAGATTATTCATTCATTTTTTGTAACTGCGTAATCATAATTAGAGTTGTGGGGAGGCTGGCGGCCATCCCAGCTGACTCCGGGCGAGTGCAGAGTACACCCTGGACAGCTCGCCAGGCCATCGCAGGGCGGAAACATGCTGACGACTATGCAGTTACTCTTGTCGAAAATCAGGATTGGTCCTTTTACACCTCTCACCATAGACAGTGAGAGACATGGCCAGCCTTTGGTAACCCAGTTCGCTGAACTGGTGGGGACAGGGACAACCCGTTGAGAACCCCCAATCAGTGATCCAGCATCTTACCAGCAGGTGACAGTGACTTGTCACTACCTTCCCATGTCGGGAATGGGTAATTTGCACGCCTTCTGCCGTCCTTGAATGTGGTAGTCGTTTCTCAGGCTCCCCTCACCGGAATTGAACCCTGATTCCCTGTTACCCGTGGTCACCATGGTAGGCACAATTGAATATATATATATATATATATATATATATATATATATATATATATATATATATATACATATATAGTACCATTGAAAGTTGATAGAGTAGCCATTCGAATGAAACGTTACCGTTGCGGGAGCGCGCACTCAGCACGAAGTTATCTAGAGTCACCAAAGCGGCCAGGGGGCCCAAGATACCCCCCCCACACACACTTCCCCCCCGGGTGGGTTTTGGGTCTGATAAATGCATGCATCCTTCCCAGCTTCACCCAGAGAGGGAGAGGAGGGTCAGCGCTCGTTTGCATGTACAGTATTAGCTCTGGAAAAGATAATGAAATTTAATATTAAATGAAAAACATTTTTTTGATGCAGAGTAAATATTTACTTCACGTAATAGATTAAATCGTGTTGGAATAAGAGCGCCAAGGCAAGCGGATGCATGAAAAAGGTCGTGACAATTGTACAATTATGACCAAAAAATGTTGCTAGTTTATTATTATGGCCAGACAAGTTAATCAGCTAAGAATAATTAGCATAAACTAGCCTAGATCAGCACGAAATCAATACAACTGCTCACGCTCTTATTCAATTTATTGAATGAAAAAATGTTTCGACTTAATGAGCTCAGCAAGGACGGCACAAAGAAAAATGAATACAGAAGGAGGGTTTTATTCACAAGTCTCCGCAGTGTAAGTGAATGTGTTTGAGTGAGTGAGAGAGGATCAGTGGTGGGAGCAACGCTCTTGAGATGGTGAGAAGGGGTTAAGGAATGCTCTGTAGCATGCAAAGCAGGCAGGTTTGCCTCTGAAAAGCCTAATTGAGAGCCAAATGAAAGACTGATTCTCAGGGGAAAGGACAAGGTTCAGCTCTGAGCCAGAGGTTTTGATGGAAAGAAGCATTTAGTACCATGTCTCCCTCACAAAAAAAAAAAAAAAGTACCAAAATAGAATACCCAAGAGAATACTGGTTCGTGATTTGTCTACATGATGATCAAAGTCTAAACAATATCAGTTGTCTTCAACAACAGTGGAAGGACATTCATCTCGCAAGATAAAGGTGAATTTTGACCCGTCATTCCATCATTCCATCAGACAAATCCTGACAGAAGAAGATACACATTCAAGATATTTTAGAGTTTGTGTTTGTTTTTACTTTTTTTTTTTTTTTCTTGTAGAAACCGATTCAAGGTCCCGAGAAGTAAGTTCCAACATCGTGAATTTCTTTCCGCTTCCTGAACAAAAACGCACTTCAGGGTGGCACTAGGTTCTTGTCCTTCTGGCATCCAGTCAAGTGTATGCAAGGACAAGACGGGGCTTGGACACAAAAGTTTTCTGCCCTGTTTGCCTCTAGAAAGAACCCAATCAGGATGGGTTGGCAGTGTGGGAAAATGTGTGGCAAAGCAATGTACAGTTGCCAGATCCTTTAGTTTGACCTCAGCCATTTACTGTACTTAAAGCTACATTTACAGGACAACTTCAAAGAAACTAACATGCATCCTGTTCACACGGTTAAGTAAATCAATGCAGATTATGTGATGGCAGTTGTTACAATTTCTTGCATGCAAATCATTGCTGCACAAACAACCAAATCAAAAACTGTTTATTTTAAGACACGTTTACCTGACATTTAAATTAATTTCTCACCTGCACCAGATTAGAAACAACACCTAAAGTTGTTGAAACTAGAAGAACAAGGACAAAAGCTGTGAGCTTGGCACAATAGTATACATGGATCCCCCACTTTCCGTGGTTAATGGGAACCGAGACCCCCGTTGCGACCGCCGATTTCCGCGAAGTAGGATCGACCGTACCCTAACTGATGTATATGTACATATATATGTGTATATAATATCAATAAATACACATTCAATGCTATAAATGCTTATAGTAACAGGTAAACTTTCAAAAATAATCAATAAAATGGAAATAAAATATAAATACACACACATTTAGATGCACACCTTGCATAAAAATGTAAGTACAGTGGTACCTCACTTTACAAAAGTCTCACACAAAAAATGCAGATGACGAAACGCATTATTGTAAATTTTTTGTCTGTATACGAAACAAGTTCACGTTACGAAAGTGGCATCTTAAAAATTCAAACGCGCCATTCAAACATTAAAACAATGCATGAGCTGCTCTCCCATCAGTGATGTTTAAACATCCTGCCCCGCTGGCCTCCCATTGGCTAACAACTGCGCTGTTGTTCATGTCACCTTCACTCGAGCGCCATCTTGAACAGGTCCACCTGACGCCATCTTGGACAGGGATCCCATTGGCTAGGAGGAATGACGCAGCTCCCTCCCATTGCCTATTATGGAGTATGAATCTACCATGATGCTTTTCGTGTAAAGGACAGAGTTACTGTTGTTTTATGTTTTATTTCTTGACTCAGACTTTTAACCTTCCATAAACATTTGTAAGATTATAACTCTGCTAAGAAGGCATGGTCAACACACAAGCGCACACGCACACGCACACACACACACACACACACACACACACACACACACACACACACACATATATATGCGTGTGATTTCTGGTACAAGTGAGAAGAAGAAACGGGCTCGAGTGATGTCACAAAGGAATATGGCCAAACCCGTGTACCATCGGTACGATATTGAAGCAGAAGGAGGTCTGCTTTTATCATTTTTAAAGGGTTTAGGGGGTAGTATTGGGGGCCTTGGAACGAATCATGCGTTTTACATGTAAAATGTGGTTCAATTTATGAAAAATGCAGGTTACAAAAAAGGCTCTAGAATAGATTAATCTCGTAAAAGTGAGGTACCACCGCAATTTTGTTGGGGGGTTTTGGGTTGTTTTTTTGTTTTTGTTTGTGTGGTT
Organism: Plotosus lineatus; assembly: GCA_024760905.1. Lineage (NCBI taxonomy): Eukaryota > Metazoa > Chordata > Actinopteri > Siluriformes > Plotosidae > Plotosus > Plotosus lineatus. Next base: position 13,564,341 of record CM045732.1, read on the forward strand.
TTTTGTTTTTTTTTTTTTGCATAATTGGCCTTGTTTTGTGGCATTTTCCTTAACTTTTCCCCCTTATTCTTCCTCAATTTCCTTATTTTTTAATTTTTTGATGAATATTTTTTAAAAACCCACGATGTACTGAAGCCACAGAAACTGAAGCACGAAGTAACGTGGGATCACTGTATATCAATCCCTCATACTGAGAGCTGGAACACTTCCCAGTTTTTCATTTTTGTAACTTTTCAATTATTCTAACACTATGATTACGTATACCAACCTGTGTTCACCACAAAAAGTGAATCATCTATCTGTCGCTTAAAACAATGGTGGTCAGAATTGCCATGAGCATTGCAAGCATGCTGACTTTTTCCGCTCGCTTTTTGGGTGAACGTTTAAACCCGTGTACTCACAGGTCAGCCTCATGCCATAAATCCACTTCTGTCTTATGTGAGAATTACATACAACCACAAAAGACCTCTGGGTAGCAGCCTAGCAATGACCCTGAATGTTCTGCTGCATAAAGCATTTAAACTGAAGGGAAAATGTGCCTCACTAGCTGCCATAATTCCTCACAGAAGGGAAGAAGCGAGCTGAGGAACTCAGCATGCTCCTCATGAACGCTCCACTTTCCGTCAGTGAATACAGAAATCAATCTTGGCCTGGCGCTAAAACCTTGCCGTGAAGAGACATTCTTCCCCGTTACTTCATGGCTCGACAAAAGCTACTTCACGAGATACAGGGCCTCGCTGTAGAGTTCTTTTCTCTGGGACCTGTACAATGTGAACCCATTTGTTTTTCCCTACACAACTCTATCCTTTCTCTCTTTTTTTTTTACCCCCACACATCCCTCTCCTTTTCTTCTTTCTGGCTCATTGAGTCTGTTTGTCGTTCTTCAAGACTGCTAAGCGAATCGCATCAAGAGGAAAGATAGAATCTGAGGATGAAAGTCAAAGACTGGAGTACAGGTTAAAGACAATAGAAGGCCAAACTTCCATCTTTCTTCTAGAACTTCTAGAAGATAATATACGTTTTCTGTCATAAGCTTTGTAGTAAAAGTCAGTAGGCCGCTTAAATTTTAACATCATGTTAGACTTCCGTTCTAGTTGAGCCTCTTCTGGAATATGGCCAGCTCAGCTTAACGTCGAGTCAGTAGTCAGTCAAAGAACAGTCATTATTTCCTGAAAACTGGACTACTACGTACCCCTTTTGAAGACCTTCATGCAAATAAGGTCCTCCTTCTTTCAAGGTACATGAGACTCTCCTATCTCCAAAACTTAATTCGTATTTACTTATAAATTTTCTATACATAGAAATCTATTTAAAAAAAAAAAAAAAAAAAAAAAAAAAAAAAAAAAAAAGGTAAAGTCTGTTGGGCTTTTTACACCTGAGCCATAGTGGCTCATCAGGCCGGCTCTCATCTCCAGTTTCCATAGCGTGAAGCGACCAGGAGTTTAACTCCTCCTGGATGGGATGCTAGTCCATCACAGGTTACCTTCCCAGTATATTTTGACTGGTACCCATTTATACTGCTGGGTGAACAGAGGCACACTTGTGGTTGAGACCTTGCCCAGGAGTTTTAGCACAGTGGGGGTCTAACTGGGATTTGAACACACAACCTCCTGTCCATGAGCGCAGCACCCTTACCACTACACCAACAGCCCCAAAAACCTATGTAAACATCTCCCTTTAATTAGAATGTCCATAGAGATCTGTCATTAATCATGAAAGGCTGTAATTGTAAACATGAGACAGATTGCCCCAAATTATATTTTCGTATGCTAGGAAAGTGAAGAAAGCTGGGACTAAATTATTAAAACTCGAAATTCATTCCTGCTTTCTCCGACCTGAATATAAATATACAGTACAGTAATGTGACAAAAATCCCATAGGAATTTGAGTATGTTTTTCATTATATTTGTATAAGCAGAATATTTCCTTCTCTGCCTTAGATAAAGCTGATATACACCAACTCATGGCATGTATAACTGACATTACTGTATTAATCTTATTTATTTGAAAAATAAAATCTCTAAATCATTTAAAATCAACAATTCCATGAATACCAAGATTGGCCAACCAGAAAAGGTCGGATCCAGCTTTTCCCAAATAACCCTGACGGATAAACACTGTGCATAGTAATTTAAAATAGATTAAATAATAAATATGTATATAACATTTACGTTTACCTTTCCAGTTGATTTAGGTCCTTTCCATATGCAGAAATAACATATGACCCAAGCCACTGCAAGGCACAGAGCGAGTTCCCAGCGCAGTTTTCCAACGTGCTCAATTCCGCCAGATATACTGAGGACACGACGCCTGAACAAAGAGACATTTACAATGAAAACATGGCCATATTATCAGAAAAAATTCATATTAATTCATCTTTTCCATTTTGAACAGACGAGTTCGGTTAGGGGTCACAGGTCATAGATAAAGTCTGGATTCAATCTGAATTAAACCCAGAACACGCCATTTTACAGAAAGTAAACAAAGGCTGATTATATAACCACCACGACCTTGAAGTTAGCCTGAAATTAATGTGTCAAATTTGCATTGAAATCAACTGTTCTTTCACTTTTGCAGGATCTCATGGTAAATATATAATAGCCACAGTCCTATCTCAGGCTCTCTATCCTGCTGCCATTAATCATCTCTGGCAGTTACTGGATCAGGTCCAAGATCTGGTTCATAATAACGATCTAACTGCTAAAGCCTAGTCTTGGCAAAAATACAGAAAACATTCCGCGCCAAATTTGTGTCCATACCATTTCTAACTGTGCAACTGCCCTTTTGATGCTTGTTCACAACGGCAATGTAAAAAGAATGACAAATTATCAGTGAAAAAGGTTACGCAGTTCAGTGGAATTGTAAGTGGCGGCCCAATTGCTGTAGGGATGTGCCGTGCCAAAAACTGTCTGGCAAGTGTGAGCATTACTGTGCTTTGTGACTTTCTTAGCTTTTATGTTGATGACACCAGATAAATTGCAAGTGGAAGTCACTTGAAATGACCTGAACTAGTTTCTCAATGAAATCGCAAAAGAATGTTATCAAATCAGAGCCTGACTTAAGAAACTGTCATTTAAAAGAAGACTTTATGCACAGGCACACCTCCTTAAAAACTCACACATTTTATACATTTACATACATACACATACATACACACACACACACACATATATATATATATATATATATATATATATATATATATATATATATATAGGGATCCCTCGCTACTTCGCGCTTCAATTAATGCAGCTTCAGTGCATCGTGGTTTTTAAAAAAAACTCCTCCTCTGCCGAAGCCTAGTATTAAGTGTACCTCAGGATAATGTTTAATCATATTTCATACTTATATTTATGATATATCTTTCTGTAGATTTTATTCCATTTCTATTTCTACTTGTTCTTCAATCTCGTTTCATTTTCACTTCCGACCTCTGGCAGCTTTGTTGGTATCGCCGGATGTTTGCAAAACGAATGTTGGTAAGTTGGAGAGCGTCTGTATTTATATTTTATTTACATCTTATGTTATTTTTTCAATGTTTAATTGTTATTATAAGCATTCATAGCATTGGATATGTATTTATTGATATTATATACACACACACACATATATATATATGTGTGTGTGTGTACAT
>CM045732.1:13572974-13592974 GCA_024760905.1 Plotosus lineatus
AAAACTTGTATTTACCTTCTTTGTAGTCATTACGAAGTCGCGCTAGTAGGGGTGCCTGGTCCTTCATTAACAAAAAATCTGCTCTCTCAGCGTACATTCACGGCGGCCACTTTGATACGGCGTCATTTTCTGTCTCCCAGCCGTCTTCAAGTCCCAAGGGATCGGAAATTGTGACGATTTCCTCATCCACTACAAATGTCAACAAGCTGGCATAGTCACGTTGGATTTGTTTAGATTCCTTTTGTAACGTCGGCGCAAATGCAACCGCAACAAGTTCATCTTTACGCTTGCGGGAACAACCGGGAAGACCCCTACGTATACAATACGCCCGAAGGTCGGGAACTTTCCATAAATTAAACGCATCAATAGTGCAGTTCTCATCCATATCAAGGTTTACTTCCGCCACGTTTGGTAGTCGAGAGCCCATGATGCCGTGCGTGAGCCGAGATGCGACTTGTGTCTATTTACAGGTCAATGCACAGACCATGGAACACAATAAAACAATGATCAACTGTCAAGAAGGTACACATCCTTTCAAAATTGATGAAAACGCTAAAAACAAAACTGGCCCAGGAGGCTGCCAAGAGGCCTACAGAAGCATTAAAGGAGCTGCAGGAATTTTTGGCTGGTGACTGTTTTACACATGTGACAGCAATTATTATACTGTACAGGGATCCCTCAGTTTCCACGGTTAATGGGGACCGAGACCCCACCCCGCGACAACCGATTTCCACAAAGTATTATCGACACCCCTGACTGATGTATACGTACATGTATATGAGTATATAATATCGATAAATATATATGCAACGCTACAAATGCTTATAACAACAATAAAACATTCAAAAAGATGTAAATAAAATATAAATACACATACATACTGACACGCACACACACTCAGATGCACACCTCACATAAAAATGTAAGTAGTTTTGTTGGGGGGTTTTGGGTTGTTTTTTGTTTTGTTTTTATTTTTGTTGTTTTTTCATAATTCACCTTGTTTTGTGTTATTTTCCTTAACTTTTTCCCTATTTTCCTTAATTTCCTTATTTTTAAATTTTTCGATGAATATTTTTGAAAATCCCGCAATGCACTGAAGTCGCAGAAACTGAACCACTAAGTAGTGAGGGATCAATATATATCATTTATATACCTGGAAAGCCTTTTCTTATAAAGAAGAATAATTAGGTTTGGTGAAAAACTGACAATAAGTCTTTGTAATGCATGTGTGGAAATGTTTTACAGTCTAATAAGACAAAAGTTAAATATTTTAGTGAAACTCCAAAAGGTAAGTTTGGTGAAATACAGCATTTCACATCACCAAAAGAACACGATACCCATGTCGCTGGCAGCATCATTCTTTGTGGCTGCGGTTCTTAAACTGGAAATGGGGATTAGATTTCAGCACAACAGTGTCGCAAAGCAGCAAAAATGATATCTTCTGAAAACGGAAACACCTGCCAGAGTCCAGTTGAAAATTTGTGGGCATACATGAAGAGGGCGGTGCACAGGAGATGCCACTGCAATCTGACAGATTTGGAGCGCTTTTGCGAGTGTGGGGACAAAGACAAGTCAGAATATGCCATGCTGATTGACTCCAACCCAAAACGGCTGAATTCTGTCATATAGTCAAAAGGTGCTTTGACAAAGTATTAGCTTCAGGGTGGACATATCCACGCAACCAGGTTTTTGTATGTTTTCTCCCTAAAATATTTTTGGCTTTTCAGTTGAATTATATAAGCTACAGGTCATATTCAAGTTGAAAAAGTTAGTGGTTTCAATTTAACCTCACAAAAACCCATTTTAAATGAGATATGTACATTTTCACTGTAAAATTGATTAACCTGCTACGTCTGTTTGCCAAAAAAAAGGGTGCGGGGTTCCCTCAGTCTTTTTCAGGTACCTGCACATAATATCATACAACCATTCACAGTTACATCTAGAGGTGATTTGGAACAGCCAATTAGCCGACTGTGCATGTTCTTTCACTGTGGGAGCAAACCCACACAAGCATGGAAGGAACATGCAAACTTCATACAGAAATGCAAAAGGTGGGAATTGAACCCAGGACTTTCTTGCTGTGAGGCGGACGTGCTAACCACTACGTCACTGTGCAGCCAATAAGTGAAATTCTGTCATACTAATATATATATATATATATATATATACAGTAAAACCTCCGCTGACGAACGCTTAAGCTCACGAACTTTTCGCCTCAAGAGCATTAAATTTGCGAGCATATAGTCTCTGCTGACGAACTAGTTTTCGGTGGACGAATCAAACCACGCGGTCGAACAGCGCCACGGTGGCGGCCACGAGAAGCTGACGCACGCTCACGGCGTCACAGTTCGTCACCCCCTTTCTTTGAGTGCGGAAGTGGTTTGTGTTTGCTAGACATTTTGGACCATATTGAGTGTACTTTTGCTATTATGGGACTGAAAAAGACCCCACCACAGGCGGAGATCATTGAAAAACACGAACGAGGTGTGCGTTTGTGTGACTCAGCGTCCCAGTACCAGTACGCTAAGTCTACCATTGCTCCCATCCTTAAGAACAAGGAAGCTATTAAGGGTGCGTGTGTGGCTAAGGGTGTTTCCAAACAGTAGGCGTTTCCAAACGCTCCTTCCAAACAGTAAGTCCCTCCCTCCCTCCTCCTCCCACTCCATTCCATCAAGCCATCAACTACCATCACAAAGGTAAATAAAACGACTTTATTATACAGTACAGTTTATTTCTTTAATTACAATACAAGAGCACATTTATTATACATAAAATAAGGTATATTTTTGTGTAGTTTTAAGGCTTATTTAGTAGAAAATTATGTTTTCTAAAAAGTATGTATATGTCTTATTCCACATGGCTCCCTGAAGAGCAGCAAATGGCAGTCACAACATCACTCCAAGTCTCTCTCTCTCTCTATATATATATATATATATATATATATATATATATATATATATATACACACACACACACACACACACACACACACACACACACACGAGGGATCATTATATATTATATATATGTGTGTATGTATGTGTATATATATTTATTTATATATTATATTTATAAAATGTAACATATAATGATCCCTCGCTTCTTAATGCTTCAGTTCTTGTGGCTTCAGTGCATTGTGGATGTTTCAAAAATATTTATCGAAAAATAAAAAGATAAGGAAATTAAGAAAAAATATGTAAAAAGTTAAGGAAAATGCCACAAAACAAGGCCAGTTGTGCAGAAAAAAAAAAAAAAAAAAAAATCCAAACAAACAAAAACAAAAAACAACCCCCATATAAAAAAAAAAAAAAAAAAAAAAAAAAAATATATATATATATATATATATATATATATATATATATATATATAGACATTTTAATGTGAGGTGCGCACCTGCATGTGTGCACACGCATCTGTATATAGTGTGTATTTATATTTTATTTACATATTATGCATTATTTTGAATGTTTAATTGTTATTATAAGCATTTATAGTGTTGAATATGTATTTATTGATATTATATACACATATACATGTAAGTATACGTCAGTCAGGGGGTCGATCCTACTTCACGGAAATCAGCGGTGGCAGGGGGGTCTCGGTCCCCATTAATTGCGGAAAGTGAGGGATCCCTGTATATATATCAGATTTCCTAATTATTGTACATCATCTCAGAATTTACTTTCAACAACCTCCAAACACACTGCAAGACACCAGGGAGTGCTAATAATGTGCTAATCAGAGAATTGGGATCTTGCGATGAAACATTTATTTTAATCCCAATCAAACATGTACAAATATTACCCAACATTTTCGTTAAAGGAATTTTAAACTTTACTTACCCTCAAAAAGCGGGCACACTTTCCTCCAGCATGTGATTCCACCTTCACTTGTAAACTGGCCTAACGCTGTTTCCAGGAAGAATACAGGGATCCCACAGCAAACGAAGAAGATGACATAAGGCACAAAGAATGCACCTGAAAAAAAAAAAGGACATGAGTTTTGTGGACAGTGGTGACTCGGTTAAGGCTTTAGGTCACTGATCAGAAAGGTTTTTGAGTTTAAGACCCAGTACCTTCACATTGCCACTGCTGGGCGATTGAGCAAACCATTCAGACGCATTTGCTCAGTTTGATGAATGAGATCAAAGTAATTCTGGATAAAATCATTTGCCAAATTCCATAAACATAGATTATCAATATGACACTCTTCCAAATGTTACCATAATTAGGCTTCAGTGCATGATTACAACTACCGTAGTACAGTATAGTGATAATCATTTTAAATTGAAATATATCAGTTTGACTTAGGTGTGTATGATGCCACAGCGAAGAGGTCCTGGGTTTGAGTTCCAGGTTCAGACGTGTCTGTGTGGAGTTTCCATGTTCATCCAGTGCTGACATGGTTTTTCTCCAGGTATTCTGGTTTCCTCCCACAGTCCAAAATGTGTATATAAGGATAATTGGGGGTTTTCCAAATTGCCTGTAGATGTGGGTGAATGGTTATGTGTTGGCTTGCAATGGTCTGGCAACCCGTTTCGGGTGTAGCCTACCTTCATCCAGTGTAGATTTCGAATAATGCTAACTAGTAATCATGAACAAAGAATTGCTTGTGCTACCTAAGGTTTGTTTGGGTTTACAGGGCAATAGAACACTTTTTAAAAGTTTGTTTAGGTTTACAGGGCATAAAACACTTTTTAAAAGTTTGTTTGGGTTTACAGGCCAATAGAACACTTTTTAAAGGTTTATTTAGGTTTAAAGGGCAGAAAACACTTTTCAAAGGTTTGTTTAGGTTTTCAGGGCAATAGAACACTTTTTAAAGGTTTGTTTAGGTTTTCAGGGCAGTAGAACACTTTGTAAAGGTTTGTTTAGGTTTTCAGGGCAAGAGAACACTTTTTAAAGGTTTGTTTAGGTTTTCAGGGCAGTAGAACACTTTTTAAAGGTTTGTTTAGGTTTTCAGGGCAGTAGAACACTTTGTAAAGGTTAGGTTTTCAGGGCAATAGAACACTTTTTAAAGGTTTGTTTAGATTTACAGGGCAATAGAACACTTTTTAAAGGTTTGTTTAGGTTTTCAGGGCAATAGAGCACTTTTTAAAGATTTGTTTAGGTTTTCAGGGCAGTAGAACACTTTGTAAAGGTTTGTTTAGGTTTTCAGGGCAGTAGAACACTTTGTAAAGGTTAGGTTTTCAGGGCAATAGAACACTTTTTAAAGGTTTGTTTAGATTTACAGGGCAATAGAACACTTTTTAAAGGTTTGTTTAGGTTTTCAGGGCAATAGAGCACTTTTTAAAGATTTGTTTGGGTTTACATGGCAAGAGAACACTTTGTAAAGGTTTGTTTAGGTTTACAGGGCAATCGGACACTTTTTAAAAGTTTGTTTAGATTTACATGGCAATAGAACACTTTGTAAAGGTTTGTTTAGGTTTACAAGGCAATCGAACACTTTTTAAAAGTTTGTTTAGGTTTACAGGGCATAAAACACGTGTTAAAGGTTTGTTTGGGTTTTCATGGCAATAGAACACTTTTTAAAGGTTTGTTTAGGTTTTCATGGCAATAGAACACTTTTTAAAGGTTTGTTTGGGTTTTCAGGGCAATGCAGCCATGAGGCGGGGGGGGAGGGGTCACTAACCAGTGTCTCTCCCCCTTATGCCGGTCCCAAGCCCGGAGAAATGCAGAGCGTTGTGTCAGGAAGGGCATCCGACGTAAAACCAATGCCAAACTTTTATGATGCAAATCAGAAGTATTACTCCCATACCGGATCGGTCGAGGCCCGGGTTAACAACGACCGCCATCAGTGCTGTCAATCAACAGGGTGCTGATGGAAATTGGACTACTGTTGGTCGAAGACGTCAAAGAAGGAGAGGCGGGAGGCGTGTCCGTAGGCAGAGAGAGAAGAGGAAAGGTATGAGTCTAGGACTGAGAGTAGGGACTTTGAATGTTGGAACTATGCAAAGAAAAGGTAGAGAGCTGGCTGACATGATGCAGAGGAGAAAGGTGGACATACTGTGTGTTCAGGAGACCAGGTGGAAAGGTAGCAAAACTAAAAGCTTAGGAGCAGGGTTTAAACTGTTTTATAATGGTGTGGATGGGAAGAGAAATGGAGTAGGAGTCATCTTGAAGGAGGGGTTTGTCAGGAATGTTCTAGAAGTGAAAAGAGTGTCAGACAGAGTGATGATTGTCTTCAAAGAGGAGTTGAAACAGGCTTTGGGTGGCCAGGAAGTGCTTCCAAATGACTGGACAACCACAGCAAATGTGATCAGGGACACATGTAGGAGAGTACTTGGTGTGTCCTCTGGAAGGAAAGTAGATAAGGAGACTTGGTGGTGGAATGAGGAAGTGCAGGAGTGTGTACAAAGGAAGAGGTTAGCTAAGAAGAAGTGGGACATTGAGAGGACCGAAGAGAGTAAACAGAAGTACAGGGAGACACAGCGTAAGGCGAAAGTAGCAGTGGCTAAGGCCAAACAGAGGGCGTATGATGACTTGTATGATAGGTTGGACAGTAAGCAGGGAGAAAATGATCTATACAGGTTGGCACAGCAAAGAGATAGAGATGGGAAGGATGTGCAGCAAGTTAGATTGATAAAGGACAGAGAGGGAAATGTATTGACTGATGACAGAAGTGTGCTGGGAAGATGGAAAGAGTACTTTGAAGAGCTGATGAATGAGGAAAATGAGAGAGAAAAAAGAGTAGAAGAGGTGACCATTGAGGAGCAGGATGTAGCAAAGATCAGTAAGTTTGAAGTGAGGGGGCATTGAAGAGGATGAAGAATGGAAAGGCAGTTGGTCCTGATGATATACCTGTGGAGGTATGGAAGTGTCTAGGAGAGGTAGCAGTAGCTTTTCTGACAAGAACATTCAACAAGGTCCTAGAGAGTGAGCAGATGCCGGAGGAGTGGAGGAGAAGTGTGCTGGTGCCCATTTTTAAGAACAAGGGAGACGTGCAGAGTTGCGGCAACTACAGAGGGATAAAGTTGATGAGCCATACGATGAAGTTATGGGAAAGAATAGTGGAAGCTAGACTTAGGGCAGAGGTCAGCATTTGTGAACAACAGTTTGGTTTCATGCCAAGAAAGAGCACCACAGATGCAATGTTTGCTTTGAGGATGTTAATAGAGAAGTACAGAGAAGGACAGAGGGAACTGCATTGTGCCTTTGTGGATCTGGAAAAAGCATATGACAGGATGCGAAGAGAAGAACTGTGGTATTGCATGAGGAAGTCTGGAGTGGCAAAGAAGTATATTAGAGTGGTGCAGGACATGATATGAGAGATGAGGTACTCATGAGGTATGAGAGATGTAAGACAGTGGTGAGGTGTGACCGACGAATTCAAAGTGAAGGTGGGACTGCATCAGGGGTCAGCTCTGAGCCCCTTCTTGTTTGCTATGGTGATGGACAGGCTGACAGATGAGGTGAGACAAGAATCTCCATGGACTATGATGTTTGCAGATGAAATTGTGATCTGTAGTGAGAGCAGAGAACAAGTTCAGGAAAATCTAGAGAGGTGGAGATATGCCCTGGAAAGGAGGGGAATGAAGGTTAGCCTCAGAAAATCAGAATACATGTGTGTGAATGAGAAGGACCCTGGAGGAACGGTGATGTTACAGGGAACAGAGATAACGAAGGTAGAGGATTTTAAGTACTTGGGCTCAACAATCCAGAGCAATAAGGAGTGTGGAAAAGAGGTGAAGTGTGTGCAGGCAGGCTGGAATGGTTGGAGAAAAGTGTCCAGTGTGATGTGCGAGAGGAGAGTGTCAGCAAGAATGAAAGGAAAAGTGTACAAGACGGTGGTGAGGCCAGCGATGTTGTATGGCTTAGAAACAGTGGCGCTGAGGAAAAGGCAGGAGGCAGAGCTGGAGGTAGCGGAGATGAAAATGTTGAGGTTCTCTCTGGGAGTAACGAGGATGGATAGGATCAGAAATTAGTATATCAGAGGGACAGCCCATGTAAGATGTTTTGGAGACAAAGTCAGAGAGGCTAGATTGAGATGGTTTGGACATGTACAGAGGAGGGATAGTGAGTATATTGGCAGTAGGATGCTGAGGTTGGAACTACCAGGCAGAAGGCCTAGAGGAAGACCAAAGAAGAGATTTATGGATGTGGTAAAGGAAGACATGAAGGTCGTTGGAGTCAAAAAAGAAGATGCAGAGGACAGGGTGAGATGGAGACGGATGATTTGCTGTGGCGACCCCTGAAGGCCGAAAGGAAAAGAAGAAGAAGAAGAAGTTTGGGTTTTCAGGTCAATAGAACACTTTTTAAAGGTTTGTTTAGATTTACAGGGCAATAGAACACTTTTTAAACGTTCGTTTAGGTTTTCAGGGCAATAGAACACTTTTTAAAGGATTGTTTAGGTTTTCAGGGCAATAGAACACTTTTTAAAGGTTTGTTTAGGTTTTCAGGGCAACAGAACACTTTTTAAAGGTTCGTTTAGGTTTTCAGGGCAATAGAACACTTTTTAAAGGTTTGTTTAGGTTTTCAGGGCAATAGAACACTTTTTAAAGGATTGTTTAGGTTTTCAGGGCAATAGAACACTTTTTAAAGGTTTGTTTAGGTTTTCAGGGCAACAGAACACTTTTTAAAGGATTGTTTAGGTTTTCAGGGCAACAGAACACTTTTTAAAGGTTTGTTTAGGTTTTCAGGGCAATAGAACACTTTTTAAAGGTTTGTTTAGGTTTTCAGGGCAATAGAACACTTTTTAAAGGTTTGTTTAGGTTTTCAGGGCAATAGAACACTTTTTAAAGGTTTGTTTAGGTTTTTAGTGCAATAGAACACTTTTTAAAGGTTTGTTTGAGTTTACATGGCAATAGAACACTTTTTAAAGGTTTGTTTGAGTTTACATGGCAATAGAACAGTTTTTAAAGGATTGTTTAGGTTTTCAGGGCAATAGAACACTTTTTAAAGGTTTGTTTAGATTTTCAGGGCAATAGAACACTTTTTAAAGCAGGGGTGTCAAACTCGTGCCACAAAGGGCCATGTGGCTGCAGGTTTTTGTTTCAACCAAGCAGCAGCACACCTGACTTGGCTCATTCAAACAACTAATAAGAGTCTTCAGACATTTGATTGGTCAGTCTGGCTCATTCAAACAACTGATAAGAGTCTTCAGGCAGTTGATTGGTCGATCTGTGAGCACTGTCCAGAGACTGACCAATCAAATGCCTGAAGACTCTTATCAGTTGTTTGAATGAGCCAAGTCAGATGTGCTGATGCTTGGTTGAAACAAAAACCTGCAGCCACATGGCCCTTTGTGGCACAAGTTTGACACCCCTGTTTTAAAGGTTTGTTTAGATTTTCAGGGCAATACAACACTTTTTAAAGGTTTGTTTAGGTTTTCAGGGCAATAGAACACTTTTTAAAGGTTTGTTTAGGTTTACCGGGCAATACAACACTTTTTAAAGGTTTGTTTGGGTTGACAGGCCAATAGAACACTTTTTAAAGGATTGTTTAGGTTTACAGGGCATAGAACACTTTTCAATGGTAAGGTTTTAGAACATTTTGACCTCCTGGAATATCCAAATTTTAAGCTTTCTGGCACTTCTGAAAAACTTTACAATAAAAATCAACTCTGCAAAAGAGACTTTTAAAGGTTTCAGGAAATCCTTTTTGTTCTGCATAGAACTCCATGACTCAAGTTTCCATCAAAAAAACTTAAATTAAAAAGTAGGACTGTGAAAATTTCCAAAAGAAGTGTTTTTGCTAGAAGTGCAAAATGTCATTCTGGTTTTGGGAACTCAGTGGAAGCATTTCCTTGAACAACTGATGGCTCACCGTACAAATTATATTTCTGTAAAATAAAAGCATGACCCTTGAAGAACTGTTAATTTTTCTATCGTGATACATTTTGTATTCCACTAAAATTTCTATGTAAACCAATAATATTTACAATGACTAAAGCTGTCGTTGGACTGCATACAGTTTCCAAAGCAAAAACATCCAAAAGCAAACTGATTTAAAAACCCAATGACAAATTACAGAATTGGAAAGAGTTGAAAATCTATAATCATCTCCGTTTTACCATCCACTCAGAGAAGGAAGGTTTCTGCAGTCCAAAGCATGCTAGCAGTGAGTAAATGCCTTGATTCATAAATGCATTTACTGAGGAGGCTGGAGTCTATCTCAGCCAACTCTGGGTAAAGGCAAGGTAGGCTCTAAACAACTTGCCAGTCCTTCAGAGATCCAACACATTCAACCATTTCCACTCACACTCATACCTAGGGGCAATTTGGAGCCGCCAGTTAGCCTAATGTGCATGTCTTTGGACTGTGGCATTAAACCAGTGAACCAGAAGGAAACCCATGCAAGCATTGGGAGAACATACAAAATCCACAGAGCAACAGCCAGGTTCGAAACCAGGTTCTTCTTGCAGTGAGGTGGACATGCTAACCACTACACCACACAAGTGCCATTCAAGGTCCAGTATATTTGTTCAGTTTTCCAGTCCCCCAACTGGTCAACCAGCATTCAGCAAACCACAGCTTGTGGTTGGAAAAAGTTCCAAGCAGAACCTCTTTTCAAAGTTCACATCTTTAATCCTCCAGTGATTTTTTTTGTTTGTTTGTTTTCAATGAAAAGTAGATTGGACATCATTTCAGGAATAGAATCAACAGGTGCTTTGGAGTCTATATCACTGCACCGTGAACAATTTTTGACAAAAAAAAAAAAAAAAAATTGTCAATCAATCAATACAGTAATTGTTTCTGAAGCGTCTCACCTCCTCCGTTCTTGTAGCACAGATACGGGAACCTCCACACATTGCCGAGTCCGATGATCTCTCCAGCCACCGAGAGCACGAACTCCACCTTGCTGCCCCACTGTCCGCGCTCGTGCACGGGGCTCGCATGCGGAGCCTCGGCGTCGTCCGCGTGCCTCCCGTTCACCATGGGCACGGGCTTATCGGCTGTCATCACCTCCCAACAGCCTGTGAGTGAAAAGCGGGTAAAGCGCAAGATCCACGACGGTGCATGCGAGAAGCAACTCGAACCCGACTCCGAAACGTCTCGCGACGACACACACACACACACACACACACACACACACACACGTGCGCTCACACACACACACACACACACACACACACACACACGTGCGTTCGCAAACACACACACACACACACACACACACAAATGCACTCGCGCACACACTCACACACTCACACAGAAATGCACTTGCAAACACACACACACGTGCACACACACACACACACACACACACACACAAGTGTACTCGCAAGCACACACACACACACACACAGAGACAAACACAAGTGCGCTCATAAACACAGACACAAGTGCGCGCGCACGCTCATAAACACGAACACACACACACACACACACACACACACACACACACACACACACGTGCGTTCGCAAACACACACACACACACACACAAATGCACTCACACACACACACACACACACACACACACAAACAAACAAGTGCGCGCGCGCGCTCGCACACACACACACACACGCACACACGCACGCACACACCTGCACATCAGGCGCAAAGGCGCATCTGTAATTAACCAGTGCGCCGCTATAATGAAGCCATCCAGCCAACATGGTGCGCACATTATCAGAGAGAAATTGTCCAATTATTTTTTTTTCCTCACCAATCGTCGAGCAGTAAATCCTTTCTTGGCTGATCACCTGTTATCAGTCTTCAATCCAAAAGGCAATTCAATCCAAGTCCCTTAAACAGGAATAAAAGATGGATAATAAAAGAATAAAGGTTTGTGTGACGAGACGCGCGCGCGCATGTGTGTGTGTGTGTGTGTGTGTAGGATTTCTGCTAGGTTTGTTGCCGAAAGATGGACGGATTTGCTGTTGTCGCTGTTATTGAGCTCCAGTTCCTGTGGCTGATCTCAGAGCGTCTGTGTTTGGATAAGAGCCATCTGGTAACGGGACTCGCATCCTCCTCAACAGCACCACACTCATTCAGCTCACACTTACTCTGACCACACACTGCACACCCGGCAGGGAGCTCTTCTTTTAGCTATGACATTTGGGTTGAAATTTGGGACACTGTGTCAAGCAGGTGGTTTTTAACCACATTCAAGCTGAACTGGCCCCCATATGACTTTGTTGAGAGGACACACTCAGTGTGCGCGCAAAGAATGCTATCAAATTATCAAATAGGTTTTGTTGGCCTGGGGAGGGATTAAAAGGGGTCTTTTAAATATGCTTCTGAACAATCAGAAGTTTACAGTTAATGATATCATAGCTGTCAAAAAAATAAATAAATAAATAAATGACAGCACCAGTTAAATATTTGTAAACATCATCAGTGTGAATATTTAATTCTCAACCAATATTAATTTGTTGCAAAATACTAGGATTCATTCTTTCATTCATTTTCCAAACTGCTTTCTCCTGCTAGGGTCATAGAATGGCTGGTTCAGAGGACACCCTGAACAGCTTGCCAGTTTGAGCTAATACACACACACACACACACACACACACACACACACACACACACACACACACACAAAAAAAAAAAAAACCCAAAAAAAACAAAAAAAAAACACTCACACTCACACCTAGGGGCAATCATGTGAGAACATGCAAACTGCACACTTTGGTGCCATTGGGCTTGGAAGTCAAACTCAGGGTTTTCTTACTGTGAGGCTGACTTGCTGACCGCAATGCCATGTGCCACGCTGCTGCACTTTACTGATATGCAATCATAACAATCTATGTTGTCGTTCTGTCATTCATGTCTCTTAAGTAACCTCTTTACACTAGTCAGCATTATAGCACTGTATCTGGAACTTGTGTGCAAGGCCTGAAGACACCCAGGATGGGGCAGCAGTCCACTGCAGACCATCATGAGCATGAAGTCAACGTGAATTAAACTGAGAAGCAGCAATAAAATGCACCAAAACCAAAAATCTCTAAAGTGTTGACACTGAAATCAATATTAATCGCGTATCTTCTCTTAACATTGGTAGGTTCTTATTTTATGTAATGTTTCATGTAACACGAGTTGATTGTGTATGATCACAATGAGTTGTTTTATTTCTCAGAGCCTTTTTCCTAATTGTAAAACAGACCACTAACTCTGGATAACAACCAGCTTCAAGTAGCGACTTGTCTCTTAGCAAGAAGAATTACATGGATTGCAGGAAACTGGGAGTTCCCTAAGCGTTCACTGCGCTATGGAAAAGACTGACCTGGTCACTATGCAGCATTCACATAAGGGTCATTCGTCATTTGAACGCAAAAGAAGTAGGACACCACATACAGAGAGTGGCCACCAAAGACGCTGGCAAACACTGAGCTCAGTGGAGTCCAACTAGGGTGATGCTTGCACTTGTGCTCCTGAACATGGGTCTCCAAATATGAGTTTCATGCAGATGAATAAATATGTTTAGAAAGTATATTAGTAACTTCCAAAACAATGCTCAGGCATGAACCTGTTGCATTCAAACTAACCATAAATCATGGTCAAATAACCCAAACCTAAGTTCAAACTGCATACAAATTTATACAAAGGCGGCACAGTGTCAGAGATGAAAATGCTGAGGTTCTCTTTGGGCGGAACGAGGATGGATAGGATCAGGAATGAGTACATCAGAGGGACAGCACATGTGAGATGTTTTGGAGATAAAGTCAGAGAGGCTAGATTGAGATGGTTTGGACATGTGCAGAGGAGGGATAGTGAATATATTGGTAGTAGGAAGCTGAGCTTGGAACTACCAGGCAGAAGGTCTAGAGGAAGATCAAAGATGAGATTTATGGATGTGGTGAAGGAGGACATGAAGGTAGTTGGTGTAAGAGAAGAAGATGGAGAGGCTAGGGTGGGATGGAGGCAGATGATTTGCTGTGGTGCCCCCTGAAGGGAACAGCCGAAAGGAAAATAATAAGAAGAGGTAGAAGAAGAAGAAGAAGAAGAAGAAGAAGAAGAAGAAGAAGAAGAAGAAGAAGAAGAAAGGTGGCACAGTCGTTAGCACGTCCACCTCACAACAAAAACATCCTGAGTTTGATTCCCAGCTCGGATGTTTCTGTGTGGAGTTTGCATGTTCTCCCCGTGTTTGCATGGATCCTCTCTGGGTACTCTGGTTCCCCCCACAGTACAAAAACATGCACAGCAGGTTAATTGGCTGTTCCAACTAACTCCTAGGTGTAAATGGTTGTGTGAGTGCTGGCCCTGCGATGGCCTAGTAAGCTTTCCAATGTGTACCCGCCCTTGCCCAGAGTCAGCTGAGATGGCCACCACCTTTCCCATGACCATAATTCAGAAAATGAATGAATGTATTTATACAACTTAAACATTTTAAACCTTTCTCAAATTATACAGAAGCTTGCACTGATCAAACACAACAAACAAAACGTATTACTGAACTATTCACACTCAAACCATGCATAAACATTCATTCATTTATTTTCTGAAAAGCTTAATCCTTATTAGGGTCGCGGGGAGGCTGGCGCCCATCTCAGGTGACTCTGCGTGAGGGCAGAGTACAGCCTGGACAGCTCGCCAGGCCATCGCAGGGCGGGAACACACTGCTACGATATGTAGCTACTCTTGTTGAAAGACAGCAATGGTTCTTTTACGTGAACCTCTCACCATAGACAGTGAGAGACTTGGCCGGCCTTTGATAACCCAGTTAACTGCACTGCAGGGACACAGCAGTGACAACCCGTTGAGGGTGGGGCTTGAACCCCTGACTTTGGGATCAGTGATGCAGCACCTGATGCATAAACATACTATCAGCCATATCTTTAAACCTACACACTTATCCAGTAAATTGTTGGACCAGTTAATCTTACGAGGGTTGTGCGGAGGTTGAAGAACATGAAAGCTCACACAGAAATGCCCTTGTCAACCTGCCGACTTAGGACCTTCTTGCTATGAGGTGGCTATACTAACTACTACACCACTTCTTCTTTTCTTTTCGGCTGTTCCCTTCAGGGGTCGCCACAGCGAATCATCTGCCTCCATCCCACGATAGCCTCTTTCAGCATGTAATGTACCCTGCCACACTGCAAAAATTGTTCAGGGGTGGATTGACAAAAATTGGATTCAAAATATCCCATTTGTAGGATATGCTGAACAAACAAGTCCAAACCATGAAGGTCTCAGCTCATAACTAACTCTAAATAAAGGATTTTCAAACCATTAAGTGGCAGCTACTATAGAACACTCTCAAAGATCTTGTGGAGCCCATGTCATGATGGTTTATAGCCAGTCTCACAACCCAAGTAGGGTGCACACAATCATAGACGAGAGACTGTAGTGTTATGGTTGATCAGTGTAGATATGACCGGGGCTGTTATGAGTTAAGCACACTCATTTTTTTTTCTAAGAATGAACCCACATTCGAGAACCAAAAACCACATAAAAGGGTCTTTATTTTACTGTTTGACCAGTGTATGTGAATCTATGGTGAACTAATATTATTGTTTCAGCAGGACTGGAGACAAGATGGAATGAAAAGGTTGCTAGGATACAAGGACATCACTTTGTTTTCCTACCAAGCTGTCCTCCATTGCCTTCCCTTTCTGATGTAAGCTCAGGCTGAAGTGCTGAGATCCATATTCTCAGTAATGTAGACCATATTAAACTTCTGTGTGTACAAGTGGGTCGATGTAAATGATATGTTACAATGAAATGCATTTCAATGGATTGATGTTTTTTATGAAGACGGCATATCCTCAATCCAGAATGCATAAATTCAGCTCTCTAAACCAGTTCCCCAGTGAGAGGCATGTTTATGTGTCTTGCACACATACAACACACTGGTTGCAGTGGAGATGTTTGTTTGCTTGATTACCAGCCTTGTTTTCAATGGAACTAGTCCCATGGATCTTTGACCTATAGTGTCCCATATCCTCAAAAAGAGTCTTACCCCCCATTTCACTGGAGCGTGGCAGACTTGTGGAAGCAAAACCATAGTTATCCTACAACGTTCCTCAGTCATTCCGTCATCTTCTGTGTCCTTCCGTACGATTCCGAAGGTATTCCTCCTCTTCCGTCAGGCCAAAATTTTCCGCGAACGTGCTTTTGAACATGTTTAAAAGCACATTCATGGAAATTTTTTTCCGACAGTGTTCCCTCACGTTCCCCAGTCCTTCTGCAAACGTTCCGTCCTTTCCGCAAACATTCCATGATCGTCCCTTTTATTCCGCAAGTCTTCCGTGAACGTTCCGCGAACATTCCTCCTTCCTCTAGGTGATCAAGAGCGACGATGGAATGTTTGACAGAATGGCCTTCCATGGTGGAATCCGCATATTTATAGGCGGAATCAGGAGCGAACCCTTTGATCTTTGCCGATTTTTCCGTGTTGAAACGTGGTTACGACGGATATTCCTCAGTCATTTCTCGGTCATTGCGTGTTGAATGTGAATGTTCCGCCTTCATTCCGCCTGTTCCGAGATCATTCCGTGGGTCTTCCGTCTAAAAAGGAGTAGTACCGCGGTCATTCCGCAAATGTTCCGGCCTTTCCGTGAACGTTCCGTGAATTATCCGAAGGTCTTCCTTTGCTGTCCGCATTGGTTCCGAAGGTGATCCGAGCGCTTTTATGCATGTATTCCGACATTGTACCCCGGTCTTTCCGTGTACTTTCCGAACACTCCGTGATCATTCCGAAGGTGTTCCGAAGGTGCAATTTTCCGTAGGTTTTTGACCTATGCCGAAGCTCCTCCATAGAGTGCGTTCCGCGCCTTTCCACCCTGATCTTTGCATTCCGCGCTCCAGTGAAATGGGGGTATCTGGAAATATTCAGTCCATGTGTTTTCATAATTAAATCAATTTATTTTATGTACCAGTTTAGACAAAACAGGTGCTTATAATCATTCCTATAAATATTCTATATTGTAATTAATGCGTACGCTCATAATATTGTTTTAGGATGGTGCAGTGGCATAGTGATAAACATGTTCGAATCACAGAAAGAAAGTCTTGGGTTTGAGTCCCTGCTTGGCAGGGGATGTTGGGACGGGGGTTTTTGCAAAGAGGTTATGTGCTCTCCCCATGGGTTTTTTCCAAATTATCCCTGGGAGAGAGTGTTAAGGTTGTGTGGGTAGGATGTAAGATGGACTGACAAGCTGTCTAGCGTTTACCCCACCTTCACCCAGAGTTGGCTGAGAAAGGCCTGAACCTCCCTGTTCATCATCATCATTTTCTGTAACCGCTTAATCTTAATTAGGGTCGCAGGGTGGCTGGCGCACATCCCAACTGACTCCGGGAGACGGCAGAGTACACCCTGGACAGCTCACCAGGTCATCGCAGGGCAGAAACATGCTGACGGCTCTTGTTGAAAGCCAGCAATGGTTCTTTCACATGAACCTCACACCATAGACAGTGAGAGACATGGCCGGTCTTTGATAACAGTTTGCTGTGCTGGGGAGGACAGTGACAACCTGTGGAGAGTGGGACTTGAACCCCCAACCTTATCCAGTGATTCAGTGCCATTTACCACCAGGCTACCACTGCCCCGAGCCTCCCTGTGAATGGGGTAAACTAGTTAGATTAAGTGGTTTGGAAAAATAAATGATAAATGAAGATTACAGTTTATATGAAAGCATTGTTGGATTTTCAAATCTGATTGGCTACAGCATACTGATAAATATTTTTGGTAAAACCAGCTCTGCGAGTCGTATAAGTTGTAATTCAAGCTACATATTTATATCAGGTGACAGCGTGATGTAGTAGAGGTGAGAAACCAGTCACACTCACATTCACTATTAATATCATATGACTATACAAAACATTTTTTTATAACTTGTCTTTCAATGAAATGGCAATTCATAGGCTATAATCCATTAATATAATATATTATAACACATTTTAAACAAGCACATCTGTCGCTCAGCATGAAGGTTCTAGGTTTGATTCCTTGCTTTGGAAAGAGCATTTGTGTGCAGAGTTTTCGTGTTTCCGCCGTGCTTGCACGTGTTAACTCTGGATTCTCAGGTTTCCTCAAACAGTCCAGTGACTTGAACATTTGGCTAATTAGCTGTTCCAAATCACCCTTCGGTAAGAGTGTGTGCAAGGATGGTTTTGTCTGTGTTGGCCCTGCGATGGTCTGATCAGTGTGTGCCCCACCTTTGCTCAGAGTCAGCTGTGATAGGCTCCAGTCTCCCCGTGACTTGAATGGGTTTAAGCATTTTAGAAGATGAGTGAGAGTGTAACAATTCGGTGTAACATCTCGACCAGGGAGAGGAGTTCACGTACTCACGCCGTGGGTCTGTGTTCACAGTGATTTCCTCTCCCAGTCCAAACACATGCAAACATCTCTCACTGTCTTTGGTGTGAGGCTGTAAAAGAACCATTGCTGACTTTCGACAAGAGTAGTTGCAAGGCCATCAGCGTGTTTCTGCCCTGCGATGGCCTGGCGAGCTGTCCAGGGTGTATTCTGCTCTCGCCCAGAGTCGGCTGGGATGGGCGCCAGCCTAACTGTGACCCTAATTAGGATTAAGCGGCTACAAAAAATGAACGGTTTGGCAAACATCTTCATTGTTAATGAGAATATCAACATTCTCTGGCAACCTTTTATGATTTGGGTTGTAAAATATAATTGGATAGTTTAGCATCATCTGTTTGGCGAATAAGATTGGTTGTGGTTTTTCATGGCGCCATAGTGACAAAAATACTGACAAATTCAAACAAATTAAATGAAAATAAAGATGTATTTCCAAATGTATTGTCTGACATAAAAATAAAATAATATGAAATCTGGATGGATTGGGTTGTGACAGGAAGGGCATCCGACGTAAAAACCTATGCCAAATCAAACACGCGAGTCACATGATTCGCTGTGGCGAACCCTGGAAAAAAGGGAAAAGCTGAAAGGAAAAGAAGAAGAAGAAGAAGAAGAAGAAGAAGAAAAAGAAATCTGGACGGATTGATAATTTGATATCTTCTTCTTCTTTTCCTTTCGGCTGTTCCCTTCAGGGGTCGCCACAGCAAATGAACTGCCTCCATCTCACTCTATCCTCTGCATCTTCTACTCTTACTCCAACTACCTTCATGTCCTTCTTCACCACATCCATAAATCTTCTCTTGATTGATAATTTGATATAATAATAATAATAATAGAAAAATAGTAAAAATAAACAAAAGGAAAAACTAATATGCGAATTTCCTGTGTGATGAGGTGAAAGACGAGTGTAAGCACGGATATGGATGAAAGGATGAAACAGGGATGGATGCATAATTATGTAAGAGAGAGGAACAGAAGGACAGATGGATACAGGAATGGAAGAGTCAATGAATGGATGAGCAGAAAGAGGAAGATTAAAAAAAGCAGAAATGCAGTCTGTCCATTGCTCCGAGTACAGTGGGAGGTAAGAAAGGGACAGCTTGAGCTCGGTAGGAGGCATCAGGACATCAACTGTCCTGCAGTGTCCTGGATAAAATCAAGGCTATTCATGCAATAATCAACACCTAATTAGTCTCACTACAGCGGATCATTGCTCTATTTTCATACAACCATGAATATTTATAGATTACTTAAGAGTAAGCAAGGTTTGTAATAGAATATAGCTGTATGCCTCTCGTTACAATAAATAAAAGTTTATGTTTAAAAATACCACTGCAGTTCACTGCAAATGATTTATTGAAATGTATGTTAGAATGTAATATTAATTGAGGGTTCCTCTCATTTAAAAACAATTGCGAGTGACTTTCAGATCAAACAGCCGACAACTAAAGGAACAATTCGCTACGAACAACTTGAATATTCAGAGTTTTACCGTTAGAAAAATCTCAACCGTTTGGTAGCGGCCCGTAGTTAATAAACTATGGGATTGTTTGTATAAAAAGTTAAATATCATTGTTATTGGGCAGTGGTGGCCCGGTGGCCCGGTGCTGGATTACCGATCCCAAGGCTGGGGATTCAAGCCTCACTGTCAATGGTTGTCACTGCTGTCCCCCAAGTGCAGCTGACTCGGTTATCAAAGGCCGGCCATGTCTCTCACTGTCTATGGTGGAAGGGATGTGAAAAAAAAATCATTGCTGACTTTAATTCTTCAATGAGAGTTCTGACCTTTGATGGCTTGGC
>CM045732.1:13595474-13617974 GCA_024760905.1 Plotosus lineatus
ATTATAAGCATTCATAGCGCTGAATATGTATTTATTGATATTATATACACATACATCTATGTATATACACTACAAAAAATAGTTAAGGATATTTGGAAATGTTCTAGATAGTTTTTGTGGTTTTGTGAATTGGCCTTAATTTCAATTTTTTATTGACTAATATCCTTAACTTTTTTGTGTGGTATATATATATATATATATATATATACAGGGATCTCTCACTTTCCACGATTAATAGGGACCGAGACCTCCACGACTGCTGATTTCCATGAAGTAAGATCAAAGCCCCCGACTGATATATATATATATCGTAGTGATTAGCACATCCACCTCAGAGCCAGAAGGTCCTGGGTTTGAATCCCATCCTGGGCGTTTCCGCATGCAGTTTGCATGAGCTCCCGGTATTTGCGTGGGTTTCCTCTGTGGTTTCCTGCCACAGTCCAAAAACATGCACAATATGTTAGTTGACTGTTCCAAATTCGCCCTATGAGCCCTATGAATGAGTCTGAATGTTGTGTGAATGTTTGCCCTGCGATGGCCTGGCAAGTCTCCCGTTTTCACCATATATATATATATATATATATATATATATATATATATATATATATATATATATATATATATATATATATATATATATATATATACATACACGCATTATACACATTACTTTTCTATTACGATTTGTAGTGATTAACCGCTTGTTGACAAAAAAATAGTAGATATCAGCAAGTCCGAGCTAGACTAATATTTTGACTCTGAGGCAAAAGCAAGCTCATGGCACAAGTTTCAAAGGTTTTCCTGAAACAATCGACAGCCACAACAATTACATTCGTGAACAGGTCTGAACAGCGGAAGTTTTTTCTTAACTAAAGACGCTCTTTTTTTTCGATGGCTGTGATGGTGTTGTTCATTGCAGGGTGAGAGGGGAGGGTAGTTTGTTGGGCCATTTTCTTAGTTTCCCATGTCATTCCCACAAATGGGCCTCCCGAACAGGAACCGTAGGTACGCTGATCTCATTAGAACAATTACCAATGGCCTCCATTTTCCAGTCCGGCCTTTAAAGACCCCAAAGCAGAGTAATTTCAAAATCAATCCCTCTCCAAAAAAGCACCAGTGTTGGAGTTTTCTAAAGGACTGTCAATTACCTCTACCTCTATTGGGCCAAAAGGAAAGCAGCATGATTCAAACCAGGCTTCAATAAAGAGCCATTCTCTCAGGAAATCAGTCCACGCATGGACTTGAATTCATTGGGCCTTAATCTTGAGCCGCCTGTGGGAGCTCGCTAAATATTCTGTGGCTGTGCCAGCGTGCATCTCTGCATGCAAATGTAGATGTTCTGACGTGGAAGCGCTTCGCCTGCTGCGCTCTCTCTCTCTCTCTCTCTCTCTCTCTCTATCTATCTCTCTCTCTCCTTCATTTTTCCTTTATAGTGTAGAATATGCTGAAATCATTACCACCGAAAAGTCTTTTAGTGTTGAAGGAGGTAGAGGAGAAATCCTTAAGTGTCTGATCATTAAAACGCTGTTTAACTAAGAGACACACAGCGCAGCATGACTGGAAGACTAATACTCTAAAGATCAGCATTGACACAAAGGCTTTGTTGGGTAGTGTGGATTATTTACATTTGGCTAAATAGATAAAATAAAAATAAAAAAAAGGAAAGGAAATAAAATAATAAACCCTGATCATGGTGCAAAGTTTTGATATGCGTTTAGAGTCCATGGGAAATATCCTCATCACTGGATCTCTTGAAGGATTCAATGGAATGACTTCATTGATTTTCCATGAAAAATATATTCAAATATCACACTATATAACTTGTTTGTGTAAATATAAACACGGGTACTATCTGTCACTCATGGTGAGAAATAATGAGTCAGTTGTTTGGTAAAATGAATGGGAAGCATTTATGCAGTAGTAATTCAGAATCCGATTCGGAGCGTAGTGTCTGTTGGAATGTAGGGCGCACAGGCAGTCTCTTGGTGAGATACAAGCATTTGTGCGATATTCAAGATGCTCACTTTCTTTCACTTTTCGAAAAAAAAAAAAAAAATCAGATTAAGTTTGACACACCTTTCATGTTCATTCATTTTCCGAACCACTTAATCCTAATTAGGGTCGTTGGGAGGCCGACTCTGTTTACGTTACCATTACAGCCGACTCTGGGCAAGGGCAGAGTACACCCTGGACACCTTGCAAGGCCATTGCAGGGCAGAAACACACTCATGGCAATGCAGATACTCTAGACAAAAGTCATCAATGGTTCTTTTACATGAATCTCTCACCACAGACAGTGAGAGACATGACCGGCCATTGATAACTCAATTAGTTCCACTGGGGGGACAGCAGTGGCGACCATTGACAATGGGGCTTGAACTCCACTGGGATCGATAATCCAGCACCTTACCACCAGGCCACCACTGCCTGCAAGATAATGAAAAAAAATTAGAAAAACACCTTCTGCACTCCACAGACAAATAGATAAATGTGTTTAATGATATTTTTGAAGTGGTGCTGGATTGCTGGTTGAAAGGTTGGGGATTCAAGCCGCACTAGCAACGGTTGCGACTGCTGTCCCCCCAGCGCAGCTAATTGGGTTGTCAAAGGCTGACCATGTCTCTCACTATGGATAGAGATATACAGGGATCCCTCACTTTCTGTGGTTAATTGGGACCGAGATCCCCACGCGACCATCGAAATCCACGAAGTAGGTTCACCCCCCACCCCCACCTCCCACCCCTGACTGACATATACGTACATGTATATGTATATAATATCAATAAATACATATCCAATGCTATAGATTCTTATAATAACAATTAAACATTGAAAAAATAGCATAAGATGTAAATTAAAATAAATACAGACGCTCTCCAACTCACCAACATTCGTTTTGCAAACATCCGGAGATAGCAAAAAAGCTGTCCGAGGTTGAAAGCGAAAGTGAAATTAAATTGAAGAACAAGTAGAAATAGAAATGGAAAAAAATCTACAGAAATATATAAGTATGAAATATGATTAAAACATTATCCTGAGGTACACTTAATACTAGACTCTGTCAGAGAGGGCGTGGCTGCACGGACACAACAATGTATCAAGTTTTGATGGGAGATTTTGGGTTGTTTTTTTGTTTTGTGTTGGTTTAGGGATTGTTTTTGTTTTTTGTTTTTTTGCATAATTGGCCTTGTTTTTGTAGCATTTTCCTTCACTTTTCCACCTATTCTTCCTTAATTTCCTTATTTTTTAATTCGATGAATATTTATTTATTTATTTATTTTTAAGAAACATGATGCACTGACAGCACATTAATTGAAACGCGAAGTAGCGAGGGATCCCTCTCTCTCTCTCTCTCTTTCTCTCTCTCTCTCTCTCTATATATATATATATACATATATAAATAAAAGAACAATGGATAATTTTCTTCAAGAGTAGGCTGCATTGCCATCCGCATGTTTTGCCCTGCGATGGCTTGGTGAGCTGTCTAGAGTGTACTCTGCTCACACCCAGAATTGGCTGAGATGGGCATATTTTTGAAGACTTTGAGATTTCATGTATTAGATCCTCGAGTACTGTAGTTACACTCATTAGCTATTTTGTCAGTTAAAGCCCACCTGGAATGGAAGATGGAGGTCAAGGAGAGACAGATGTAATTCATGAATGTTCTCGCTGTCTTCTGCAATGAATGGATGATCGGTCAGAGCTGTGTGTGTGTGTGTGTGTGTGTGTGTGTGTGTGTGTGTGAGAGAGAGAGAGAGAGAGAGAGAGAGAGAGAGAGAGAGAGTACTTAGACTGCACCTGCCAGTATGGCTGACACATGAGGTAGAAAAATGACACCTGACCTAATAAAATGATGTCTCTGCTTTTCAAGACACATGACCTTAATGCCTGAGATGATGCTGCAGTATTGAAGGTCCAAAGAATGCAGTAAAAAGACCACAACCCTCATTCCCTGTTATATGAACTAGAAATTTGAGACACACTTCCAGCAATGGAATATGTTCTGATATCTTTGTAATACTGTAGCTAGAAATACCAGTTTCAGTAGTTTGTGCTACAGTTGCTTTTCCATGAGATCAGACGAGGTATACTAGCCTCGCGCATCAGTGACCTTGGACACCCGTCGCACTTTTGCCAGCTCACTGGTTGTCCATTCTTAGAGGACCTTTGGTAGGGACTCTGCATATCAACTCACCCAACAATACCTATCGTTTCTGAGTAGACTCAAATCAATGACTCATGTTTATCATAGTTGTTCAACATAATAATAATAATAATAATAATAATAATAATAATAATAATAATAATAATAATAATAATAATCACCGATACTTTGGAACATGTATTGGAAGTTCATATAAAGTGCTGCCAACTGAAAACTTCACACTGAAAATCATTCATTCACTCGTTCATTAATTTATTCATGCTCTGTACTGCTTATCCTGTTTAGTTTATCCTCTGCATCTTCTTCTCTTACACCAACTACCTTCATGTCCTCCTTCACCACATCCATAAATCTCCTCTTTGGTCTTCCTCTGGGCCTTCTGCCTGGTAGTTCCAACCTCAGCATCCTACTCCCAATATACTCACTATCCCTCCTCTGTACATCTCCAAACCATCTCAATCTAGCCTCTCTGACTTTGTCTCCAAAACCATATAATCTGGAATAGCCAATTAGCATAATGTACATATCTTTGAATTGTGGAAGGGAACCAGATCATCCAGAGGAAACACATGCAAACACAGGAAGAACATGCAAGCTTCACACAGAAATGTACTTGCTGACCATGGGGTTCAAGTCCAGGACCTTCTTGCTGTGAGGTGCAAATGCTACCACTGCCGGCCTGAATCCCCAGAGAATCAATTCTTGAATTTTTTTTCCCCCCTGATTTGGCACCAAATTAAAACCTGCTGATGCTCATCCTCATTGTGCAGGAATTATTTTAGGTGCATTGCTAAGCTGATACGATTTTGGGTGGTAGACCATTCCCAGCAGAGCAGTGATTAACATGTTGAAGAGTATTCCGTTCATTTTCTGTAACCGCTTAATCCTAATTATGGTCGCAGGGAGGCTGGCGCCAATCCCAGCCGACTCGGGGCAAGGGCAGAGTACACCCTGGACAGCTCGCCAGGCCATCACAAGGCGGAAACACGCCAACGGCTGAGCAGCGACTCTTGTCGAAAGTCAGCAATGGTTCTTTTACATGAACCTCACACCGTGAACAGTGAGAGACATGGCCGGCCTTTGATAACCCAGTTAGCTGCACTGGGGGGTGGGGGGTGGGGGGAAACCTGGGGTGAGTGGGGCTTGAACACCCTATACCACTAGGCCACCACTGCCCTTTGAGGAGTGTTATGCTGGTAAAAGGTATTGCTGTTGACGTGAGAAACTCAGCGCCCTGCTGTTTTGAAAAGTACCCATAAACATTTTGTGACCCAATCGCAGTGATATTGTAAAGTCTCAGAAACAGTTTGCTTCCTTCTCTTCACAAGACTCTTTAGCCAACATTTCAGTTAAAGTTCGAGAATGTGAACACCGGTACAGTATCTACCAAGCAAATAAAGTCTAGGGGAATAATATTTGCATTCAATTTGTAGTCAGAAAACCGAGTCTTTGGTAGGCTGTTGTTTGAACCTGACTCCAGAGGTTTGCATTTCTATCTCCATGCTTCCCTCTGGTGTTTCATTTAGTGAACAGTTTTTCACTTTATTAAATTACAATGGGAATTTTTCTTCGCAGAGCGGCTGTGTTTTTGTTTGCTTCTTTGCATGTTTATGTTTTTGAGAAATTTTAGAAATGTAGTGTAGTTTAAAAAATGAAAACTATCAAAGCTACTCAAAGCAATGTAGTTGGACTTGAAACTTGAGTACTCTTTATTTATATGTTTGGTAACATACGAATTGTATTTAATATTTGATTCAGGCCTATTATTGTTACAACACCAATTCAAAAAAAGTTAGTACACAGTGAAAAATGTAAATTAGAAAAATGCATTTATCTGCAAATCTCATGAAACCATCTATTATTTACAATAGAACACAAAATGTGTGAGTGACAGTGGTGGCCTCGTGGTATAGGTGCTGGATCACTGATCCTAACGTTGGGGGTCCGAGTCCCACTTTCCACAAGGTTGTCACTGCCCCCAACCCCACCCCACCCCAGTGCAGCTAACTGGGTTATCAAAGGCCGGCCATGTCTCTCACTGTCTATGCTGTGAGGTTCATGTAAAAGAACCATTGCTGACTTTCAACAAGAGTAGCTGCAAAGCCGTCAGCGTGTTTCCACCCTGTGATGGCCTGGCGAGCTGTCCAGGATGTACTCTGCGTCAGCCTCCCCGTGACCCTAATTAGGATTAAGTGGTTACAGAAAATGAACAAAAATGTGTCGCAGCCCTGATTGTTTTAAGAACTGTCTGAAAATGTTTGGAAAATGAGAGGAGTAGTTACTGGACTTTTGGGAGAGGTATGCTGTCCCATTTTTGTCTACTTCCTTGATCTGCTTTGCCATTTTATTTTATTTATTTCATTATTACAAATACATGGAATAAAATGTCTGTGAAAACCCAGCCTCATCCAACACCACTTGTCAGTATGCAAGCCAGGAACACCTTGGGAAAGTGACATGTGGAACAGGATAAAACAAAAAACTCAGATGACATCACACATGTACATCTGCCAGCACTTGTTCTTAATAACTTCCACTGGTAGCCTTGATGGTCTATAACCCGTGAGGTGTGTGCTTGGTGAGGAGACGTAGGTCAGGCACACTAGGCAATCAGTGACATAATGGCAAGTGAGGCTCTTGGCAATAGCCTGATTGATAACCTTTAAAAAAATCATTCACTTTGGAGCATTTCCATTTTTGCTTGCCTCTGGAAGGAGCTTGGTAGTGACATCTGGAGGATTCTCTGGAGTGGAAGCCACCTTCTTAACCCCTAGAGGACACTTTGGAGAATAAGTTACCTAGTTGACCCCTAGAAACACTCTGACATGCTGGTTGCTGTGTCATACTCTGAAGCAGGGGTCGGGAACCTTTTTGACTAAGAGAGCCAAAAAAAAGAGACATATTTTAAAATCTAATCCTCTGAGAGCCATATACATACATACATACATACTGAACACAACTAAATTGAAAAAGAAGACCAACAATTTGAGAGTATAATAAGACTTATGGTCAATACGGCACGACTCACATGCTGCAGTGTTTATGTGACAGGAAGCACATCCCAAATTTTGGCAATCAGCTGGTCTGATGGGTTGAGGTTTTTCCATGTCTGTCCATTTGTGTTTGCTTGCCAGCTGTGCTTGGCTGTGTGGAAATGAGCCAATCAAAAACGAGGGAAATTTACCTCTTTACCCAAAAACAACACGCGCAGTCTGTGGCTGTTGCTATAATCCTATAAAATTAGAGTTTGAAGGTATCGGACCCGCCCACACACTGGTGTACAGAAAGTATTGGCTCTCCGCTGCGTGCCACAGTGACGTGGCATTGAAAATATATGTATATATTTAAATGCATGAGATTTGTTCATCTGTTTTTGTTTTATTTGATGGCTTTTTTGTATTTTTATTTAAATGACAGTGAAATTATGTATTCGTTATTCTGTTAAGAAAGGCCACCTGATTTATCTGAGAGCCAGATACAGTCATCAAAACAGCCACATCTGGCTCGCAATAGGTTCCCAACCCCTGCTCTGAAGGGTAAGAAATATATCAAATTCCAAGGTTGTTTGCTTGTGTGCATGGTGGATTCATTTTTGTTCTTATTCCCAAATGTCTTCCAATCCCTCAGGTGTAGAAGTTTTACATAGATAAAAAAAAAAAAAAAATCAGACAACTAGCTGGTTGGTCCTGTGAGCCAGTGAACCATATAAAATACCCTGGGCAGGATTCACCACAGGTTAATAGAACAGCTGCCATTGGAGCAGAAAACCAGACTGTTCAAATTTTTGGCTGTAAGAGAAAAAGAGTTCCAAAGAGACGGATACAAGTACATATAAATGGGTATTATTAACGAAAGCCAGACAGTCATATCCAGAACACAGTTCCAAGGCAAAACCAGGGAATACACAGAGATCAGGAGATCATACGTACTACTTGGCACAGGCTATTCAATAACTATGTCAAAAGGGAAGCAGAGGTCCAACATAGAAAACACAATGGCTGAGGCAAATCCAAAATATAGATGAAAAATATCAAGAAGGGCAGCTGGCATAAAATCTGTGCCCAGTCAAGCATGCAGATGCAAGCAAATGGTTCCTACCAGGTCATTTGAGTTCCTGGTTAACAATGACTGCTAATGATCCTCTTTACAAGCGGGATATATATTGTTTTCTTTCCTAAATGTAGTTGTGTCCAATTCCCACCAATCAAGCATCACCTCCCTATCACACAACCACAAAACAACCAGGGAGGGGCACAAACATGCACATGCCTCCTCCGTGATATGCGATGCTACCACCCATCTCTTTTCAAACTTCTGCGCATGCAATTTAGAAGGAGGTCTAACACTCAGAGGGAAAGTGCAATCCACCCCCTCATACAAATGACCTCACAGATGCTCTTGATTGGTTGGTGATCACTGTAAGTGACAGGAAAGTGAGCGCATGCCATCCTTTCCTCCTGTGAGAGCTCAGCCAATTAGCTCCCATGACCATGAACTCTGGTCACAGATGGCTGTAGCATCAATCTTGATTCAAACGTGCGATCTCCAGGTTGACAGTCATGCACCGTGTCGATGCACCACTCAGGATTGGAAAGCAGGGTATTGGTAGAAAATGGTCTATTAGGAGAAGAAAGGAGGAAGTCAAGTTCAGAGACAGTGAGGAGAAATTTTAATTTTGTTCAAGTCAGAGTGGAAGTGAGAAAGAAAGTAGAGACGAGCGTCAAAAAATGCAGTGCACGGTGAAGAGAGAGGTAGCAAAAAGCTAAAGAAGAAGGATATAATGAGTTGTGTAAAAATCTTAACTCAAAAAATATTATGGGTGATCAAGCAAAGGGTTCAAGCAGGGAAATATATAATGCAAGCTTCGTTGATAAAGAATAATGTGCTCACGAGTGAGGGCAGTGGGTTGAGATTGGGAAAAAACAGTGTTTTGAGAAGCTGGCAGATGAAGAAAATTAGAGAGAAAGAGAAATGGTTGGAAGATGTAGGATGGTGAACCAGAAAGTGGATTAGAATGTGAGAGTGAAAAGGCAGCAGGTCTAGATCAGGGTGTCCAGTTCTGTTCCTGGTGATCTACCTTCCTAAAGCTTTTAACTCCAACCCTAATGGGGCCCTCGGACAAATAAAATTAATCGCTTTAAGTCTTCATTTCCAAGTCTTAAGGTATTGATTCGATGATTGGATGGTGGTTATAATTAGGGTTGGAATAATAGTCTTCTGGAAGTCAGATCACCAAGAACAGAATTGGGCACTTCTGGCCAAAATGATGTACCAGTGATATACCATGGAGATATTTAGTCACGATAGCAATGAAGTTTTTGGAAGGTGAGAGGATGCTCCTTTTCTCAACCACTTCCTCCAGGTCTTCCGGGGAGACACCGAGACATTTTCAGACAAGCTGAGAGATATAGTCCCCCTGGCGTTTTCTGCATGACTCCATCTCTTCCTAGCTGGACATGCCTGAAACACCACACCAGGGAGGAGGACTGGAGGAATTGTAATCTGATGCCTGAGCCTCCACAACTGACTCCTCTCAACACGGAGGAGCAGTGGTTCTACTCCGAGTGGAAAAAGGATGTTTTTGTACCGAGTTCCAAGAGCAAGGGAGATGTGCAGAGTATAAATTTGGCGAGTCACACTATGAAATCATGAGAATGAGAAATGGAATCCATCCTCAAGGGAAAATTGTCACAGAGACAAACATGGACACAGAGACAAACAGGATGAATTGAGAAACAGTTCCAGAGTCTAGACAGACAGACAGACATTAGCGAACATGAAGTTATATAGTTATATAAAATAGGAGGCCAGTGGGATGTTGGGAGACTGCCAATGAGAGAGCAACTCGCGCATTGTTTGAATGTTTGAATGGTGCGTTTTAATGTTTGAATGGCGAGTTTGAATGTTAGAAAGGCGCGTTTGAATTTTTGAATGGCGCGTTTGAATGTTTGAATGGCGCGTTTGAATGTTAGAAAGGCGTGTTTGAATTTTTGAATGGCGCGTTTGGCACTTTTCATAAGAAGAGGTTGTTTCGTATTCAGAGGATGAAAATTTAGGAAAATGTTTTTCGTAACCTGAATTTTTCGTATTCAGAGGTTTTCGTAAGTTGAGGGCCGACTGTATTTCCGTCACTTCCCATCCTGAAACATAACTTTCCGTGCAGTGGCGTTTCACCTTCGTAATGAAACATCTTTCTTAGTCTTTTCATGAAGTTCAAAGCTTTTCCTCTTGCCATCTTGATTGACGGAGATCAGATGGCCTGCTCCGTATTTTCCTGCAGCCACAGAGCCCAT
This sequence comes from Plotosus lineatus, assembly GCA_024760905.1. Classification (NCBI taxonomy): domain Eukaryota; kingdom Metazoa; phylum Chordata; class Actinopteri; order Siluriformes; family Plotosidae; genus Plotosus; species Plotosus lineatus. The sequence goes on from CM045732.1 coordinate 13,605,933, forward strand.
TAAGTTAATGTTAGTTCCTGAACTGGATTAAGCAGTACATCTGTCAAGAACTTGATGTTTTTACTCATTTATTCAGGTTTATTGCTTTATATCCATTTGCAGTTCCCAAAGAGCACAACATTCAAACTCCCTATCATTCAGCATGAAGAGGTTTGTTTACACCTGTACACAGAGTTGAGCAGCGAACGCATTTAACCGCAGCATCAACGTTCAGCTTGCACACGAGGAAAATGTAGTTCCCAATGGACCCTGAAGGGCATGCCTATCTCTGCCTAGCTGTTGAGAAGCTATGTCTCACACACACACACACACACACACACACACACACACACACACACACACACACACAGAGGAAAGCATCACACAAGACTCGAAAACTTTGGATTAGACACTGTTCTGGTTCATGCTGCGCTGGGAATTTATTAAGTTCTGGTTTTTTTTTTTTTTTTTTTTTTAATTTTCTTATTTGTTTTTGATTTTCCACTTGTGCTGCTGTCTAAAGGTGTAGTACGGACAGTCAAGCAGCAAGAGTCACACACAGTTCTTCGCTTTTTCAAGCCTTGAAAATCCATTTACATTACATCATTTACTGATTTTTTTTTTTTTTTTTTTTTTTTTTTCCCTTTTCTTGAGACCACAAAAATCTCAGCAACACACTCTAAAGATGAGGTGGGTGACAATCAGAAAGCATGACGTTTTGCATAGTATTAAATGAACAGGACATTGAATTCTTTATTTACAATTATTGTATAGATTTTAAAAAAATCATTTAAACAAGATGAACACTTATTATTTACCCATAAATTGCTAGAGTGCCAAAAGTATCAGTGGCATGTTATCTTCTTTGTTCCACAAAATTCATGCTGCTAAGTACAGTACAGAGAAGCTGATGTATTGCAAGAAATATTATTCAGAATTATTAGAATGCTTAAAACCAGTTAATGGAATGGGGTGAGGTTTTTAAACTGTATTGTCTTTTTTTTTCCTTTTTTTTTTTTTGCAGGGCTTTTTTTTTCTTTTTTTTTTCTTTTTTTTTTAGAATTGTAACTCTAAAATGGTGTCCAGTTCCTTCTGTATACAAACGTACTTACCGTTTTCATTCACATTCACCATTAGAAATGAAACTGTAACATAGAACTGCTGACGGTTGTTGGCAGAAGTTGTTCTGAAATAAATGACATAATAACAGGGAGTTACAGAATTCTGATATTTGGGTTTTATATTGGAATTTGTTACGCATGCCTGAGCTAACAATTAAAGCTTATGCACCATCTCATGATGAGGAAACAAACAGATAAAACATATATATATATATATATATATATATATATATATATATATATATATATATATATATATTTTTTTTTTTTTTTTTTGAAAAAGAAATGAAAAAAAAAGAAAAAAAAAAAAAAAAAAAAAAACAGGTCAGGACCATAGGAAAGTGAGATTATCTTGCATATTAAGCACATGATCATGCTTTCCCATAGTTCCAATTGAGGAGACAGTAATATAGGAGAATTTACGCGATCTCTGCGAGATCAGTTTCTCCTCTAAATGTGCCTTCATTTCATGTTGTCCTCTCTATAGCACAATAAATAGTTAATAACTACTAAATACTGTTGAGATGCTAGAGTATATTTTACTGACCGCAGGAAGACAAGCTTTGATTTTAAACACACAGAAGCACATCTAAATTTACACCACAGAAATTCATTCATATCTGGATAGTGCAGAAAAATGATCATATATGTATTATTTTTCATCTTAGAAAAGTCAAAAGCCACATTCCGTTTTTTTTTTCTTCCCTTTTTGCTCCCCTTCCTTTCATTTCATTTTCCGTTGTTCAAAATATTACCAGCTCTGCCGCCGTGTTTCGTCTTTCAAGGAAAATAAATCTTGAAATAAAAAAAGATGAATCAACACAAAATATCACAAGATTTCCAACACAGCTCTGATTTCCATAGTGCCAAATAAATTAATTTACATTCTATAGAACATAAAATCCAAAAAAAAAACAAAAAAAAAAAACCTATCTGCAGCCTGTGATGGTAACACAGAAGAGGAAACACTAGTTTTTGATAAATATGCAGTTTTTTCTAATTTTTATCTTTCAGTCCAACCTGAAGTAGATGCTCAAATTCATGACGAACTGAAGGTTTCATTTCCAAGCAGTGAATGTAAAAAATTAAAACAAGCTTTTATAGAAGTTAAACCTTCTGAAAGTCCAAGTTTTGGGGCATGTTTATGAAGGAGGGAACCATTCAGCGTTCACCCAACAATTATATAATACTAAGATGCCATGTTAATTATATATTCCCACTATATTTGGTTTCTTTTATAATCTAAAAATATCTACATTATATGACAAAATAGCAGGCAAATCCAGCACATGGTTCATAATAAAACACCTAGAGGCATGTATCTGACAGCTTGAGCTCTTCCAACTATGTCTGCCATATGGGTTTAAACCCTATTGTTTAAAAAAATGAACAAAAGGACGTATCTATTTTTTTTTTTGTAAACAAATTACATTCTCTTTAGGACATAAATAAGTTAAAGTAGTTATTCATTGAAGCAGAAACAAGGCAACATGCCAACAAAGATAAACTCTGTATATATATATATATATATATATATATATATATATATATATATATATACACACGTGTATGTATATGTATGTATATATATATATATATATATAATTTTTACGAAATGCTATTTTCCATAGGTTCTTCTTTTTCCGACAGGTGCAAAATCTACTTGTGCAAGTCGAGCCCTGCAACCTTGATACACAATTTATTCATTAACCAAATAAATCTATACAGTTAGGTACATGCCACACACGATACTCAGAGATCAGTGAATCAGAGTCGGAATACTTGCAGCCCACTTCACTTCCCACCAAATTAAATCCAAGAATCGAAATCAAATCTTTTTCAAAATAAAGTCAAGAAATGTACATTCATGCAGGAAAAGCAGTTAGAGTAGCTGAATTCAGTTTAAATAATTCTCACTGTGGTCCATTGCGTTCTCAGGAAAAGCGAGTGGCCCGGTTCTGTTTTTTTTCAAGTCGATCCAGAAAATGTTCCATTTAGACTCTCGATCTCCGAAAAGCATCAGTGGAGAAGATATAGGAGAACACACGCTTTCGGACCACATGTTCAGTCAGCCATACATTTGTGCTCGCTGGCTCTATATCATGTATCATCTTGTGTGAGGATTGTATTCGATTTTTTTTTTTTTTTTTTTTTTTTCCCAGGCGTTCAGGGCTAGAGTGAAGTCTCCAGACTATGAAGGGGACTCCCAGGACTGGATGAGGCAGCGGATTTACTCGTGTCGGTGGTGAGGTTTATGCCACTGTCGATAGCATTGTTGTTCTTGTTGGGAGATGATGGCTGGCTCAAATTCTTCCTGGCTGCTTCATCATCTATATCAGTGTCATCTATGAGTGGGATGTGCGGTGTTGAATCCTCTATTCTAAACTCAGGATGTGTCATGAAGTTGTGAATGGAGGTTCGAGATTCAGGTTTTTCCAGGCCTTCGTATAGCGAGCTACGGAAAGCGTTCACCACACGGATCTGTAAAAAGGACAGAGATTTATATAAATGAGTTCATTTTCAGAATGAAAACTTGTATATGGGCACGATAGGAATGAGAGAGGGCCACAGGAACCGCCAAAACCTGCAGCTTCAGAACTCAGAAAGGCATTCCCATGTTCACTACTCTATCGTGCACTAAGACATTTGTTGCACCACGTTTGAAAGATCGATTCAAACGAGAGCTCAAACTCAAACAGGTAAAGGAACTGTTTAAAAAAAAAAAAAAAAAAAAAAAAAGCCAGAGAAAAGAAATAAAAAATAAGCAGTTTTCCTCTCTTTGCACAGCACAGAATACGGTATACAGAGAGATCCGGTCTGTTGTATACCTAGAGACAATTTTTGTTAATTTCCAAAGGAAAAAAAAAAACACATGCAGTTTTATATTATTAAACAAAAAAAAAAGAGGAAAAGATAAGATTTCAGACCCAGGATGAGGACATCAAATGAGCTGACACAAGCACAGGATACGGAGAGATATGGCTGAGACGAGGAAATGAGCCAGTAAGTTCTATGCTTCAGAAAGCATAGAGCCACAACACAATGGCGATACACCAAGCACCAGAACAACAACACAATGATAACATGCAGCTCAGGACAAAACTATGTGAAGACACTTAAAACAAACACAAGCACACACAGACACACGGACAGACAGCAGACAGACAGACACACAGACGCACACGCACACACACTGCACATTGAGGAAGAAGAGACAGGAACAGACTGTCTGTTCTCTTGACAACGCCATGCGTTTTGGTGTAAACACTCAAGTATAGGCCACAAATTCTTGGTCACGTTTGCTAAGACAAACTGTCTCGTTTCTGGGTCTGGTGACTGTAGCTATGCAGAAATGTACAACATCAAGGTCTACTCTATAACTTAAAGAAGAGTCAGATATTTATAGTGCTGTATATATTCAAAATGGACCATCTGGGTAATCCGAATGTCCACAAAAGTTAACGGACAGATGTCCCATTAACTGCTTGAAGAGAGCAACGGCTCGCATGATGTAGCAAAGTCAAGTATGATTCTTCCACTACAATTAAACTTTCTTCAACACACGTGTTTTTTTTTTTTGTGAGATAATCAATAGAAATAATACATCCCGTTACATTTTTTTTTTTCTGAACCGCTAAATATTTTATTACAGCTGCAGAAAGGCTCGATCTTATCCGAACTAGTTCCAACCGAGAACAAAGCAATGTGATTCCTCGCGACTTCGTGCTTCAGTTTCTGCGGCTTCAGTGCATCACGGGTTTTTCAAAAATATTAATCGAAAAATTAAAAAATAAGGAAATTAAGGAAGAATTGGAAAAAAGTTAAGGAAAATGCCGCAAAATAAGGCCAATTATGTAAAAAAAAAAAAAAAAAAAAAAAACGCCAAAAAAACAACAACCCAAAACCCCCCAACAAAACTCCTTACATTTTTATGAGGCATGCGTCTGTGTGTGTGTATATTTATACTCGTCTTTCTCAAAAAATTAGCATATTGTGATAAAGTTCATTATTTTCTGTAATGTACTGATAAAAATTAAACTTTCATATATTTTAGATTCGTTGCACACCAACTGAAATATTTCAGGTCTTTTATTGCTTTAATACTGATGATTTTGGCATACAGCTCATGAAAACCCAAAATTCCTATCTCAAAAAATTAGCATATCATGTTCAGGTAGTCTAACCGAGCTATTAATCTAATCATCTGAATCAACCAATTAACTCTAAACACCTGCAAAAGATTCCTGAGGCTTTTAAAAACTCCCAGCCTGGTTCATTACTCGAAACCGCAATCATGGGTAAGACTGCCGACCTGACTGCTGTCCAGAAGTCCATCATTGACACCCTCAAGCAAGAGGGTAAGACACAGAAAGAAATCTCTGAGTGAATAGGCTGTTCCCAGAGTGCACTATCAAGCTGCACAACCAGAAGAGGTGACCGGACCCTGAGGAAGATTGTGGGGAAGGGCCGATTTCAGACCTTGGGGGACCTGTGGCAGCAGTGGACTGGGCTACAGGTGCCGCATTCCCCAGGTCAAGCCACTTTTGAACCAGAAACAGCAGCAGAAGCGCCTGACCTGGGCCACAGAGAAGCAGCACTGGACTGTTGCACACGCACAGCCATGTTTAAACCGCCTTATAATAAACGATCAAGCAAATACAAAGCGGGGTTCAGAGATCAGCGCGTCTTAAACACGGGCTCAAGTGCATGCTTTCATCCCGCACAGACTCGATCAGGGGGATTTCCGTTTATCCGTAGGGTTTTCACCCGTTTTCCATGTAAAAATGCCAAAGCTCTTCCGTAGACTGCGTTCCGCGCCGTTCCACTACGATTGGTGCATGCCGTACTTCCGTGAAATGGGGGTATAAATCTTCACGTACATACTGTTTGTACATGCCAACACCTTCCGTTATTTATAAGGGCATTTATGAGCTCTGAGTACCTTGATGTCACTACTTTTGCTTCCTGGCAAGATAAGAATGGGAACGAGGAGGAGCATTTTGCACTGAACGCCTTTTAAAAGCTGCGATCACAAGGTGCTGATTTTGCTGTTTGTACTTTGAAAAAGACAGAAAATCTTTTTGCTCTGGAAGGGAATAGCCCTGATGTATACAATAAAAGGAAATGCATCTGGCAAACACTGACTTAAAACATCCTGATGTAGTGCACATCCTTTCATTAATCTACTATTCAGTCCTAAAGAGGAAAAAAAAAAAGGCTGTTACCAAACTGTCCAATGTGACCCTGATTAGACTCTGAATACAGTGGTACCGCACTTTACGAAATTAATAGTTCCAAGAGCCTTTTTTGTAACCTGGATTTTTCGTAAATTGAACCGCATTTTACATGTAAAATGCGTGATTCGTTTCAAGGCTCCCAATACTACCCCCAAAACCCTTTAAAAATTATAAAACTATACCTTTTAAGACCTCCTTCTGCTTCAATATTGTACCGATGGTAGGCAGGTTTGGCCATATTCCTTTGCGATATCACTCGAGCCCGTTTCTTCTTCTCACTCGCACCGGAAATCACACGTGCGCGTGTGTGTTGACCATATCTTCTTAGCAGAGTTATAATCTTACAAATGTTTATTGAAGGTTAAAAGCCTGAGTCAAGAAATAAAGCAGGAAACAACAGTAACTCTGTCCTTTACACGAAAAGCATTATGGGAGTGTGTGTGTGTGTGTGTGTGTGTGTGTGTGCGCGTGTGCACACACACACACACACACACACACACACACGTGACTTCTGGTGCTAGTGAGAAGAAGAAACGGGCTTGAGTGATATCGCAAAGGAATATGGCCAAACCCGCCTACCATCGGTACAATATTGAAGCAGAAGGTCTTAAAAGGTATAGTTTTATAATTTTTAAAGGGTTTAGGGGGTAGTATTGGGAGCCTTGGAACAAATCACACGTTTTACATGTGAAATGTGGTTCAATAGGAGGGAGCTGCGTCATCCTTCCTAGCCAATGGGAGGCCAGCGGCGTGAGATGATGAGAGATAGCCAATAAGAGGAAGCTGCATCATCCCTCCTAGCCAATGGGAAGCAGCAGGGTGGGATGTTGGGAGATAGGCAATGGGAGGTAGCTGCGTCATCCCTCCTAGCCAATAAGAGGCCAGCGGGGCGGGATATTTGAATGTCATTGATGGGAGAGCAGCTTGTGCATTATTTCAATATTTGAATGGCGCATTTGAATTTTTAAGATGGCGCTTTCGTAACGTGAACTTGTTTTGTATCCAGAGACAAAAATTTTGGGAAAATGCGTTTCGCAACCTGCATTTTTCATTTGGTGAGACTTTCGTAAAGTAAGGTACCACTGTATTTTCTTTCATATCATAGGAAAAACTAGCGAGAGGCAATAAAGCCAACACACAGAAAATATATGAGAAAATGAATAAAGAGCAATGAGAAATCCGTCTCGAGTTCAGCAAGACTTGACACCGTGAAGCCACGAGACAGAATGGGCCTCGTCAGGCTCAGATTTACACATAGACTAGACAAGACAAGACTATGATGAAGACACTTTCTTCACACATCTTCAAAGCTGTGCAGAAAAAAATAGTCACAATGATAATAGCATAATAAAATTAAGAATTATTGTAATAATAGTCATAATGTAATCACAAGAAATAATCACAAAGCACTGCTTTAAACATGTCCAGTTAAACATATTGTCGGCTTATACTTGAATGTTTACGTAGCCTGGTGAGTTTGTTTATTTGCAGGAGGTTATTAGTTCACATCAATTTAGCAACAAACAGCGGTTGGGGGACTCACAACCTGAAATTCACGCTGTAGGCTGCACCCTCACTCCAAGGCGATTAGCACTCTGAGGGAGACAAACACATAAACATTGAGACAACAAGAACTCCTCTGAGGAAGGGGTGGGCAAAGTGATGGACTTATATACAGTTACAAGGAAGCAAGAAAACAACATCTGAAAACAGCAGAAAGACAGAAAAGATCGTCAAAGTTGCCCTCTGATGAAAATGTAAATGTAAATGATCTTTACAGTATAATTCAATTACTATTAAAAATCTGCTGTAAATATTGTACATCTAACCCTCTACTGCACGAGTCAGGAAAACATTGCTTTATTACTTCAAAGTAAAAAAAAAAAAAAAAAAAAAATATATATATATATATATATATATATATATATATATATATATATATATATATATATATACAAAAATAAAAGGACAGGACAAAGACTTTCTATTGAAACTCCATTTATCACTACAGATCTATTTAGAGGTGGTGAAACCATCCTCTCTCTTCAGGTGATTATAGAAGAATTCTTCTATAATCACCTGAAGAGAGAGGATGGTTTCACCACCCCTCGAAACAGATCTGTAGTGATAAATGGAGTTTCAATAGAAAGTCTTTGTCCTGTCCTTTTATTTTTGTTTATTTGCTCTACCAAAAAGTATTGAGCACTCTCCTACGGAAGGATCTACTCAGAAAATCCTATATATATATATATATAAAACTAATTAACTAATATTTAATGGATATTTCAGTATATACAGGGATCCCTCAGTATTTTGCACTTCAATTAATGTGGCTTCAGTGCTTCGCGGTTTTTTTTTTTTTTTTTTTTTAATATTCATCGAATTAAAAAATAAGTAAATTAAGGAAGAATAGGGGAAAAAGTTAAAGAAAATGCCAAAAAACAGGACCAATTATGCAAAAAAAAAAACCAAAACCCCTAAACAAATACAAAACAAAAAAACAACCCAAAACCTCCCATCAAAACTAGTTACATTTTTGTGAGGTGCGCATCTGTGTGCATGCGCACACACGTGTCTGTATGTGTGTATATTTATATTTTATTTACATCTTATGCATTATTTTTTTAATGTTTAATTGTTATTACAAGCATATAATACCATTGAATATGTATTTATTAATATTATATACACATATACATGTACGTATATGTCAGTCGGGGGCGTGGCAAGTGAGGGATCCCTGTATTTCCATACCAGGCCAAATGATATTCATTCATTATTTACTAAACTGTCCAATACTACTAGGGTCAAAGGCTGAGGTCATTCTCAGCCAATGGTTATGTGCGAGGAGGGTGTGGAACACCATAAAGAGTTCACCAATCTAACGCACGGCCAACACACACACACACACACACACACACACACACAGTTCAGTATGCACGCATGCACGCACACACACACACACACACACACACACACACACACACACACACACACAGTTCAGTATGCACGCATGCACGCACACACACACACACACACACACACACACACACACACACACACACACACACACACACACACACACACACACACACACACACACACACACAGAATTTATAACAGTCAGTTAGCCTAATGTGCATTTCTTTGGACTGGGGAAGGAAACCGGATTACCCATAAAAGAAGATACTTCCTCTTACCCAAATAAGTGCTATTAATTCATTCTTTCATTTTCTGAGTCACATAATTTTATAATTATGGGGCCTCGTCTCTGCTTTTTGCAAATATTTTATGCAAAGCAACTTTACTTTTTATGATTTGTTTTCATTTTTGATGCAAAGATTAAAAAATGCAAAGAAATAAACGGTAGCATGCATATCACAAGATGTAACAGACAAGGGTTGGATAAATAAATGTAATCTTGTTCTATCATTGTGTGTTTTTGCTTTTTTTTTTTAAATGTATAAAATTCTGCACCTTATTACATAAGGCGATGGACAGACATATTAGAGAGTGAAATAAATATGAAGAACCCTAAAACAATCATTTATATCGAAATATTCCTATATAAAGTCAACTGGGTCACAAATCACCCCAGTCGGTTATATTAGTCGTCGAAATAGCTCGGTCGCTTGGGGGTAAATATGTACACACATGACACACAGGTGTTATGGCCTAACTTTGTTTATATTAAAATTGGCAGGAATGGTAAGATAATTACTCCTCAAAAATTTTGTGAGTTTCATGGTCTCCAACTGCACAAAGTCTTTTGGAAAGCAAATAATTATGGGATATATGTATATGGAACAGACTGAAATTTGTCTAAAAATATAAAAATAGTACAAAATACTAAATCCTATGCCCAAAAGTGAAAGATTTAGTGGTTGTATTTGTACAGACACCAAAACTCACAAAAACTAGTGTTCCATTAGCGATGCTCATTCATTCATTCATTCTCTGAACCACTTAATCCTAATTAGGGTCACGGGGAGGCTGGCATCCATCTCAGCCGACTCCGGGCGTGGGCGGAGTGTTATTTTCATTCAACAAATTTAATTTAGCAAAATGGTTTCGAAACAATTCTGAATATTGCCTGGTGGTAAAGGAGCTGGATCACTGATCCTAAGGTTGGGGGTTCGAGTCCCACTCTCCACAAGGTTGTCACTGTCTCCCCAGTGCAGCTCACTGGGTTATCAAAGGCCGGCCATGTCTCTCACTGTCTATGGTGAGAGGTTCACGTAAAAGAACCATTGCTGACTTTCGACAAGACTAGCTGCAAAGTCGTCAGCGTGTTTCCGCCCTGCCATGGCCCGGCGAGCTGTCCAGGGTGTACTCTGTCCTCGCCCGGAGTCGGCTAGGATGGGTGCCAGCCTCCCCGTGATCCTAATTAGGATTAAGCGGTTCAGAAAATGAATGAATGTATAAATAGGATATACAGATATATTTTAATTATTACAGCAAGAGAATTCAAATTTGATCAGAATACAAAATTACAATTATTAAAGTGAAATGTAACATTAGTGGACTTTTGGACCATGGGCTTTATTTAGTATTTTTTATATAACTGCTTTTCTGATCAGTCAACTGTACTTTGTCTATATTAGTTTTATTTTGTTGTCTGTTTATTGGGATTTTTTGTTTGTTTGTTTGTTTGTTTGTTTTTGGTCTAATTACAAATTCCTTAGAGGGCATCTGAGACAAGCACACAGTCAGTAGACACTCACGGCCAGCAGGTACAGCAGCAGTGCTGGTAGGAGAGGAAAGGGCATTGGACAAGGACATGTGACTAGGACTAGAAACATTGGTTACATCCTGATTCTGGCTGGTGGTGGAGGACTGGCGCCTCAATGCTCCCTGAAACGAAGTTCCACTCTTGAACGTGTTCACAACCTCGATCTGCAACAAGGGTACAAACAGTACATGCATCAAATAATTTACACTTCGGTGTTGGTTTGGAGATTTAGGTTTGAAGGCACAATGTTTCCAAACAAAATCAGCTATTTCACAGCATGGTTAAAGATTTCCAAAGGATGTCTTCAGCTGAAGGTTTATATTTTTAAACGGTGACAGAAGTGAACAGTGTAAAGATGCCAGAAGAACACGAGTCCAAAGGTGTTCAGTACCTGCGATCTGGAGAAAACAATACTAGCATAATAAATTATTAAAAGCAAAGCCAAATATAGATCTATATCCTGCGGTTCACAAATATTTCATTATTTTACAGTATACAATTTTGAATTAAATTATGTACTTTCAATTTGTTATTTTAATTATACCTAATTATAACTATTAATAGTTCATCATTGGTGAATGTTATACTTTAAACCAGTGGTCCCCAAACTACAGCCCACGGGCCGGATACGGCCCACGGGCCGGATACGGCCCACCTCCACAATTGGGCCGGCCCCCCTGAGCAATACCAGAGACAAATTATGATTTTTTCTTTTTCTTTAGTCTGGCGACACGATCAAGACTAATACACACCCAGAACATCACATTCTACTCCACCCTTCTGCCGTCTGTGCCCCTATCTGAACCCCCCCCCCCCCTTCCCCCACCCCGAAATAAAAATCCTAGACTCTCCCCTGTCAAATAGAATGGAATAATGGTGAAAAGGTTATGGAAGAGAAAAATTTGATTCAGAATGCAGAGTATTTAACCTGCAGTGGACAAACGATTATTTTTTTGTTTGTTTACTGCAAAGA
>CM045732.1:13625474-13627974 GCA_024760905.1 Plotosus lineatus
TTTATCTTTAATATATTAGCTCAAAATATACGTGCTTGTGGCAGGTCATATTTGTGAGGGGGTTGGCACGGATTTATTAGTTTTCTGTTATTTCTTATGGGAATACTTGTTTCGTCTAACGAGCTTTTCATCTTATGAGCTCGCCCGAGGAATGGATTAAATTCGTTAGCTGAGGTATCACTGCATCGAAAGGTGATGTAAAGTGGATCAAAAAGTAATACCTCTTTCGCCAGCACACTGTTACAGAGGAACAGATCAAACCAAAAGTGACGTAGATATACCCTGAGGTTTCCTGTACACAAATCTACTGCTACGCATTGTCACGGTGACTTAAATTTATTTACGCTATTGTCAAACACAAGTATCAAATCCCGTTTGAAAAAATTCTGAATCGCTTTCTGAATCAAGTCTGAAAAATCTGAAGCCAAACAGATCTGGACAAACCAGTACAACTCAGGGCACAAGGTGCAGTCCAATGAAAGGTGCTTTAGATCTCCACGTTCCAAAAAATTTCAGTCTGCCAGATTGACACAGCAGGATGACAACAATATTTGCAGACACACGGGGCAGTATTCACAGAGTTTCTGGATAGGCATCACACAGTGATCAGAGAAATCGAAATTATTGCACTTCAGAAGCTGATGAGGGCCACGAGGAAGGAAAGGCCACATGAAGACATTCATTTCGTACGGCTTTATCAAGATAATGCACGAGCAATTCAGGACCCAGACGATAATACCAAAATGGATGAAGTCGTGGTTCAGAAAGCTAATTAAAAATGCGACTGTGTTAAACAGTAGCTTTGTGTACAGGAAACTTTAGGTTATAATCCATGTGAATTATTCTGTTCATTAATAAAGTTATGGTGGCAGGGGATTCGTTACCTTTTGGCAAATTCTTATACTGTAGTATGATCAATAAAATGGTCTGCAGTGCGCTTCAGATTAGAAATAGACTCTGCCTTGATTTTATTAGGTCAGTGCTCCTCCAGGAACATCAGCAAAGTTATTACAGAGCGCTGGAACTGGGTCATTAGCATCGTCCCAGTAACATTATAGATTCTAGTACTGCAGTCATGTTAACAACATATATTCTTTTCATTTGTGAATTACAGATGAGAAATTATTTTAATAAGTTATGTTAATGCAAAGGTTAAAAAACAATAAGTATACACCATTTCTTAAGACCTTCTACTGATCCAGAGCAATACTATAAAGGCCGTGAGTACATACTGACACATATTTATATATTTAGTAAGTTGTCTTGCTAAATAGTTGATATCTTTTGAATAAATGATGTTAGTATAGGGCAATGGTGGCCCAAGCCCCACTTTAATCGGGTTGGTCCAACCCACACACACACACACACACACACACACCCCACATCCAAACACCCTGCCTGCATTGACATCGGCTTGTTTCTGCCCTGCAAAGGCAAGCTGTCCAGGGTGTATTCTGACCTCACCCAGAGTCGACTGAAATGGGCGCCAGCCTCCCCATGACCAGAATTATGATTAAGTGGTTCAGAAAACAAATGAATGACATTAGTACTGTATATAGTACACACAATAGGCATGATCTGACTAATATTATCTGGGGAAATACACATTAGCATATATTACATGGGAACCGTACAATCTGATTGGATCTCTATTATGGGTTAAAGAAACATTGGAAAAAACTCCAATGAATTAAAATAACAGAGACTAACACTTTGTCACATTACTTTGAGCATCACTACAGGTATACCAAGAATGATGTCATTAATTGGTTCCAGGAGAGACGACTCAAGTCGAAAAAAACTCAAATCGAATTAGCTTGTCTCCGGGCTAACCTAGGCTACTCCAAATTTACTTGTATAATATACACACACACACACACACACACACACACACACAGGGATTCTACACTTTCTCCAGTTACTTGGGACTGAGACTCCCCCTCGCGACCGCCGAATTCTGCGAAGTAGGATCAACCCCCCCCCCAACGTATACGTACATGTGTATATAATATCAATAAATACATATTCAACACCATAAATGCTTATCATATCAATTAAACATTCAAAAATAATGCACATGATGTAAATAAAATATGAATACACACTCAGATGTGCACCAAACATAAAAACGTAAGTAGTTTTGATGGGGGGTTTGGGTTGTTTTTTGTTTTTTTTTGTTGAATAATTGGCCTTGTTTTTCTGCATTTTCCTTAACTCTTCCCCTACTTGATGTATTGTATATGTCAGTTGGGGGGGGTGTCAATCCTACTTTAATCGGCGGTTGCAGAATGGTCTCGGTCCCCATTACCCTCGGAAAGTGAGGGATCCTTGTACATATACATATATATATATATATATATATATATATATATATATATATATATATATACACATACATACATACATACATACATATGTTTATATATATACAGTAATACCTCAGCTCACGAACATAATTGGTTCCCAGAAAGTGTGTGTAAGGCGAAAAGTTCGTCTTCCG
>CM045732.1:13632974-13675474 GCA_024760905.1 Plotosus lineatus
TATGCATGTGTTCCCAGAAGAATTAAAAATATTTCCTCACCTTTAACAAGTGTGTGTTTATCTGTTGGAGATGATCGTGCTAACACCCGCAGCTTGGGCCACACCTTATCGATGCGCTCTTGTTCAACCTACAGATGACATGCACAGCATTAGTCATTGGTACAGTTTGGGACACTGCAAGCGTAAATGAAAGACATCATCATCATCATCATCATCATCATAGGGTTACAGCAGGGGTCTCCAATCTTATCCACAAAGGGCCGGTATGGGTGCAGGTTTTCACTTCAACCAAACAGTAGTCCCACCTTCCATCTGTTTCCACCAATCACTGATCATCAAAAGAGAAGAAAAAAAAAAATAGATTGGACATTACTGTTTCTGAAGTGGGGCCATCTTGGTGAGATCACATTGCTTTAAAGCTCTTTGTGGATAAGATTGGAGACCCCTGGGTTACAGCCTTTGCCGATTAGCCTGAGCATGGGTGTCAATAGAATAACTTTATAAGAGGATACCAAGAAGTAACACCAGGGCAATCTGAACAAAATGCAATTACTGTATTTTGGTTGCTAATTCCTATGGCTAATGAAGACTCATGGGGTGGTTTGGTCCTCCGAACCTATTTGAATCTTTACTCTTACATATTGTAATCTCACACACTTGTCTTTGCTTGTTTGACACTGTTGTTGTTGTCACTTTCATGTCCTGCATCCATGCTGTTTGAATAGCAAATGCACTTGCTTCCATTTAAGCACTCATGGGCATATTCGCCTTAAAACAAGTCGTGGTCATATATCCAGTTGTTACATTGCTAGACTGAAAGTCCCTGTATAATTGACTAACAACAATCTGAGCTGAAGTCATCACCATCATTGTTTTCTGCTTGGTCTGGGTTGAGCTATGGGTGCAGCAACCTAAGAAGTGAGGCCCACACTTCCCTCCTGCCAGGAACTTTTATCCGTCTCTTCTGAAGGGAACGCCAAGGCGTTCTCATACCAGCTGAGAAACATCGTCCCCCTCCAGCATGTTCTGGGTCGATCCTGTGGTCCTCTTCCTGGTTGGATATGCCTGAAACACCACACAATCAGATGCAGGAGACACCTCAACTGGCTCTTCTCAAAGCAGAATAGTTCTACTCCGAGCTCTTCCCAGATGGCCGAGCGTCTCACCCTATTCCTGACGAAAAGCCCCACCCCCCTGCAACAGAAGCTCATTTCAGCTGCTTGTATCCACAATGTTTTTCCTTCAGTCACTACCCAAAGCTCATGAACATAGGTGAAGGTTGTTCATGATCTGCCTGTTGATCTCCTACTCCATCCTTCCTTCACTAGTGAACAGGACCCATCAATACTTGAACTCCTCCACTTGCAAAAGGACCTTATTCCAGACCCGGAGGATACATTCCACCCCTTTCTGGTTGAGACCAATGGCCTGGACTTGGAGGTGCTGATTCTCATCCCGGCTGCTTTACACTCTGCTGCGAATTGTTACAACAAGGGTCAGACGTCCCGATTTGATGAAACCAAAAGGACAACGTCATGAGCAGAAATCAGAGATGAGACCCGATGGCCACCAAACCAGAACCCCTCAACACCTCGGCTGTGCCTAGAAATTCAATCTATAAAAATTATGAACAAAGCCGATGACAAAGGACAATGTTGGCGGAGTCCGAACCCTCGCTGGAAACAAAATGCACTGAGGTCAGAGGTGCATATTTGTGTCTGTAAAAGACACTTAAAAATATATACAGGGATCCCTCACTTTACATGGTTAATTGGGATCGAGATCCCCCCACGACCACCAAATTTCGTGAAGTAGACCCCCCCCCCCATGCCCAACTGACATATACGTACATGTATATGTGTATATACAGTAATATTAATAAATACATATTTAATGCTATAAATGCTTATAATAACAACATTAAAAAATAATGCATAAGATGTTTATAAAATAGTGCACTCAGATGCGCACCTCACAAAAATGTAACTAGTTTTGTTGGGGGGTTTTGGGTTGTTTTTTGTTTTTGTATATATATATATATATATATATATATATGGTATTGTTAGATCATCTACATATGTGTAAAGTGAAATCATGCAAAAAAACCCAACCATACTCTATAGAGAAGCCTTCTTTCCATCTACCTGGCAAATCAAGTCTTACCCTCACCAGGAAGTTATGATTTCACCTGTTGATTACTTTGTTGGTTGGTTAGTTTGTTTGTTTTCTGATGTTCCCCCCCCCCCCCCCCCCCATTCCTTTCACTGACCTGATACAACATAGAAACCTCCAGTGTGGTTGTGTGCAGCCCACTGTATTACTTGTCTAAACACGAATAGGTAGAAATGTAAAATAATGAAGCAATGGAGTCTTATTGTTACTGGAACATGGACATTGTGCTCGTGTCCTGGCCAGCCGGGATGCTATGCTTACATATATGGATAGTCGCGGGCGGCACGGTGGTGTAGTGGTTAGCAAGTCCGCCTCACAGACTAAGACTAATATTGATTTCATGGACTACAGTTCAGTTTTTTTTAAATGTATCTTTATATTCTTTATACAGTTGGTAAGTGTGGGTTTCTTCTGAGAATTTCGGTTTCCTCCCACAGTACAAAAACAAGCACAGTAGGCTAACTGGCTGTTTAAATCGCTGCTAGGTGTGAGTATGAGACTGAATGATTGTGTTTCCCCAAATAATAAGACTGCTGTGACGCTAGCCTGCCCATGAATCAAGATCAAAAATGAGGGGCAACAAATCCTGGAGCCGGTGTGATAATACTGGTTTGTGCTTAAATATTCAAACTTCATCATCTTGCTTAATGAGTTCACTAAGAATGGAGCACCAGATCCAATCCAGTAGTGGAATCAATGCCAATGGGCCTTCAGAAGAATTAAAGCAGCTCCCTGTGGGGGTCTCCTGGATATCCTTCCCGTCTGTGTTGCAGACCGCTGTGCAAAACAAAGGCCTGAAGGATTTTCTGTCCCAGGTGGTGAAGGGGGGGGGGGGTGCCTAGTTTAATGCATCAGTTGGAAGCTTTCCACGTGAGGGTTAATATTACATCGTTCAATGTCCTTGTACACGTACCATCTCTATTGGAGGATATTCCGGTTGACATCATTCAATTTTGCATCAAATTTATCATTCATTCATTTTCTGAACTGTTAGGATTGTGGGGAGACTGACGCCCACGTCAGCCGATTCTGGGTAATGACAGGGTACACCCTGGACAGCTCGCCAGACCAACGCACTGCCAACACTCACATAACCATTCACACTCACACTCACACCTAGGGGAGATTCAGAACAGCCAATTAATCTACTGTGCATGTTTCTGGACTGAGGGAGGAAACTGGAATACCCAGAGGAAACCCACGCAAGCACGCTCAGAACATGTCAACTCCATACAGAAACGCCCGAGCTGGGAATCGAGCCCGGGCCTTCTTGCTGTGAGATGGACATCTGAACCACTACGCCATCGTGCCGCCCAATTTTGCATTGTCTATGTCTATGTCTATGTCTAGGTGTCTATGTTTATGAGCAACAAAGAATAACAAACAAATATTAAAATATAAAGGACAATAATGAAAAAAATTAATGTCAAAAGAATCCTGTTCAAAATAAATTTATACAGGAATGTGTACAATTCTCTTGCACAACCAATGATAACAATACATTGCTTTTTACACTGATGCAATCTGGGCTGGTATGTTTATTTCGAAAACATAAACTGAAAACAATGCATTGTTTGGGTGCATTAGCAGCAGTAGGGAGGAATCAAAGCACGCTGTTCTCACGCAGCTATGACTGTGTTTGTGTGATGGGGAGGAGGCGGAGTTATTGAGGCTACAACTCCAGGATAAAAGCCATTCTTCTTTTAGGCTTTGTATCTCTGTATTATTCCTTTATGGTAGAGCAACAGACAGCCAATGTCTGGGTGGGTTGGGTGCTTGCTGGTGTTGCTAGCCTTCCTGTGAAAACAGCGAGCAGCTCAGCTCCTCTGATTGTCCACACTGTTTTGACTACTCTTGCCAGATCCTTTTGAACCCCGCTGTATAGCCATAATACACAGAATGGCAAAACAAAAAGGTTGTGCATTCGAATATTTTTCTGGATCGCATTAGCTTTAATGGCATTGTATAATCACCGTGGTATTGTAGTTTTAGTTGGTCAGGTAGAGGTTCAGCAACATCATGTGGAAATAACATGATATCAGTTGATGACCTGAATGAACTGATTGTATAGGCCAGAGGTCCCCAACCGGTCAACTCTTGACAATTTTATCGCAGACTGGGTGGTGGTGGTGGTGGTGGTAGTGATGGTGGTGGTGGTGTGGTGGTGGTGGTGTGTGTGTGTGTGTGTGTGTGTGTGTGTGTGTGTGTGTGTGTGTGTGTGTGTGTGGTGGTAGTGGTGGTGGGGGGGTTATAGATTGTTTATATTGTAAATATAATTTATTTATATAAATTATTATTATTATTATTATTATCATTATTATTATTATTATTAAGAAGAAGAAGAAGAAGAAGAAGAAGTAGAAGAAGAAGAAACACTCCATGAATGTTCTTTTTCAACAACTGAAATAAAATTGGTTGTGAGGTAGAGCTTGAACTTTTCTAAAAAAAAAAAAAAAAAAAAAAAAAAAAAAAATCAACCCACAGGTGATGGTGGACCAGCTGGGAGAATGAAGGCTCAGTCTCACCCAAAATCCCCGCTATTGTTTGAAACATGTCCAACTTGCCTCTGTTCTCGTGCCGTCCCCTTGTGGGTTACATTTTAGTGCTCAAATGACCGACATGTAACCGAGAGAATCCGGTCATTTTTCAAAATAAAAGTTTTTCAAAAATAAAGATCGTTCAGACTCAGACAAAGTAATAAATAAAACGGAAATAATGAATTATTCCTTCTACGGACTGGTACCAATTGAGCCACGGACCAGAGGTTGGGGACCCCTGGTTGGAGACCCCTGGTCTAGGCTATCCCATCAGTAAATTTTCTTCTTCTCTGATGGCAGTGGTCCGTGAGCATGAGGAATCATTTCCAAACATAAACTGCACAACACAGTCCTGACCTTAACCCTATTGAAAGTCTTTGGGATGTGATGAAGGCCACTTTATGAAGTGGTTGAATATTTTCTTCATCAATCCAAAACATCACCGAAAAACTCGAATTTGGATATGAAGAAATGTTGTGCTTTTGTTTCTCAAAAAACAATGGCCTGGTAATTATGTACTGTAAGGCTAAAGGTGGTCCAAAATTATTACTCTTATCGACCTGGCAGAGTAAAGAAACACACACACACACACACACACACATATATATATAAATATGTATAAATGTCTGGCTGTGTGTGTATGCGTGTGTGTTACTGTAAAAGACAGTGAATAGTCCCTCAGGGCTGAAATAAATAAGTACACACTGTTTGAGTACATACTACGTGGGAACGTCAGAGTTTAAATGAATATTTTCATAACTTATTTTTATATCCGTGACAGAGGCAGGTCAAGTGAGCTCAGTGTGCTCTAAGCAGAGTATCAGCCTGTGTATCTAGTGGCACCTTTTTCCAGTCAGAATGTTATATATTATACAGAAACTTTTTTTCTGTTTTTAAAGCACAACAGTTATGACTCCGCCCACTCTAATTGACCATGACAAACTGAAGTCATTTTGATTTGAACACAATTCACTCTTTCAATTATGTATTTTCAGAAAATCAGATCGTACCATTCTAGTGTAGTATGCTTTCTAACATTTTTTTTTTTTTTTTTGTATACTGATGTTCCAGGCAGTGAACCAATCAAATTCCCCCATTCCTGTGTTGTACATACTAATATAATATAATGTCTGGCAAGGTTAAACTTAGTACAGTTAACAATATGTCGGTTGGGGTGTTTATCAGTACATTTGTGAGTCTGTGTGAGGTGTAAACATTTGCGCTGAATGAGCAGTACCTCTCCCTTTTCATTACGAATCCTCCTGTTAAATTCTTTGCCTTCAATGCACAGGAAGTCCTCGCCAGGGTGGATGATGCCACACTTGATGGCGATGGCTCTGGCAGTATTGATGTTGTCACCAGTTACCATTCGTACAGTGATACCAGCACGCTGGCATTTACGGATAGCTTCCGGCACCTGTGGACATACGGTTGGAAATTGTTTACAATTTAGAAGAAATTATAATAACCTGAGTTTGTATATGAATCGACTATATGTGAACAAGTCACCAAGTTAAATTAAAAGGGACTGAATTGCTTCTTTCTTTGCGCCCGTTTAAACTTAAGTTAATAGCGTTGTTGCTAAATTAGCATGTTTGTTCCAACACCTCACTGAGGGCAGATGGACGAGGAAGAGCTTCATCAATAATGAAGCGTGGAAGAGGAAACGGTAACATGAGACCTTTAACACACATAGATTTAGATGGTTTATTCGCTGATTGGGCAACACTGACAACTGCAATTATTCTAGACTTATTATATATTGGTTAATATATCAGTTTTAATCACCCTGGATGACAAGGTTCAAGCCTCGCTCTCAACAGATTGTCACTGTTTGTACCCCCTCCCCCCACCGCTGTCCCACCCCCCACATTGCAGCTAACTGGGTTATCAAAGGCCGGTCATGTCTCTCACTGTCTATGGTGCGAGGTTCATATAAAAGAACCATTGCTGACTTTCGACAAGACTAGCTGCAAAGCCGTCAGCGTGTTTCCGCCCTGTGATGGCCTGGGGAGCCGTCCAAGCTGTATTCAGATCTCGCCCGGAGTCAGATTGGATGGGCGCCAGCCTCCCCGCGACCCTAATTAGGATTAAGCAGTTCAGAAAATGAATGAATCAATGAATAATAAAATAAAAGTGTTCGTATTAACTAATGAAAAAGGTGATATTAGTAGCTGCTATTTTACTTAATTTCTTTTCTTCACACAATTGAATGCACACACACACACACACACACACACACATGCATGTATGTATGCACGCACACACACAAGTAGCCTTCTCTGCTGGTCTTAACACTATCAGAAGCACTGACCTACATTTACAACTTAAATTGTAGTATCTGTTCCATTAGAGTGTATTATTATTATTATTATTATTATTATTATTATTATTATTATTCATTCTCTTCATTTTGCAGCATGTCTCTTGGCTGCACTGCTCGCAGTATGTTAGTTTTTTTTTTTTTTTTTTTGTCCAATCAGATTTCAGCTTCTATGTGCTGTCATGTCAATTTAATCTACCCAAGGCCTTCAGAATGAGCAGTGCTGGCCAATGTCACATAAACTATATTAGCAATGGGCCCGTTTCTTTAACCAATCAGATTTCAAATTCACCTCACAGGGCTAGCCAGGTGGCCAGCAATAATGTCTACTTTTTTTTTTTTCCATCCTCCATCTTCTATTGAACAAAAAAGTTTGATAAACTGAACAGTCTGTAGTGATCTTCACACAATACATTGAGGTTAGAATTTTTACACCCACAATGTCTGATGGAGGAGGAGACTTAGTGTCGGACATTCTTAAAAATCCATTTTCAAGACAAACTTTTCCAGCAAAGCTAGACATTGTAAGGATAGGTCGAGGAGGTCAGGTTTACAATTGGCCAGGTGCCCGATTTACCATAACGCTCAGAAATGCCTCTCTCTCACTGCACTGCCACACCTTGTTATACTGTATTGGGTTTTTGGCTATTATTGAGGGTTTGTGTGCTGATATTAATAGGTGAATTAGGTCCATTAATTCCCCACCGAAGGCCCAGGTACCAAATGCACGGCCCGACACACACACACACACACACACGCACACACACACACACACACACACACACACACACACACACACACACACACACAGACACACCTGCCATTTTTAACATATTTAACGAGAAGACATCTTCTCATTATGGAGCTTACTAATCATGAGAAGACTTCTCAATGATACATTTCTACCAGAATTCTTAATGTTGTTACGCTGATGGAGATTTAACTTTGCTACCATTTTTAACAAAATGAGACAACTGGGCTCCTATAGCAGCCCAA
Organism: Plotosus lineatus; assembly: GCA_024760905.1. Taxonomy (NCBI): domain Eukaryota; kingdom Metazoa; phylum Chordata; class Actinopteri; order Siluriformes; family Plotosidae; genus Plotosus; species Plotosus lineatus. The sequence goes on from CM045732.1 coordinate 13,641,003, forward strand.
AGAATTATGGATTAGTTACGACACACTGAGCCAATTCCAATCCTGGTCAGAAAAAATTCCAAAAGATCTGTATGCCTATCAAAAAAATAATTGTCACGTAGGATTTGTCACGTTAGAAATTTCTAGGCCAGATTAGTCATACGAAGAAGAACATCAAAATTAAATTAAATCGGTATAAATTTGTTTATTAGTGCACAGAGCTGAACATAAAAAAGGAAAATGTTACTGCGTCATAAAAAGATCCTAGCATGTTCCTGTAATGTAAATGCAGGCAAAGCAAGATTAGTTAATAGATGAAGGGGATAAGCATATGTGTACGTCCATGATACAGTTCAAGATTGAGACATTATTGGGTTCCCAAGTGGTGCATCAACAAGGTGTGTGACGATCAACTTGAGATTCGCAAGTTCAAATCCAGGTTGATGATGCAGCCATCCATGACAGAGAGCCCATGGGAGCCAATAGGCCGAGCTCTCATGGGAGAGAGGAATGGTCTACACATCCCTTTCACTCCCAGCAATCCACAGCCAATCCATGAGCATCTGTCAGCTCATCCTTACAAAATGAACGGATAGTTTAGATAGTCCCTACATGTGTGTTAGGCCACCTCCAAATGCGCGTGCATAGCGCTCACAAAGAGGCAGGAGGCAGGGATGGGTATGGGTGAGAATTAAACACAACCAAAAATTGGGGGGGGGGGGGGGGGTATTTTCAAGGAGTACAAAGCATTTTAATCCTCATTGTTCAATGCCTATTTATAGATCAGATATAGTAGAATTCAAAAATAAAATGAAATGAAGTGGGGAAAATACATGCATGGACATAAACCTTGTTGGGTCATAGCACACCCATAGCAATGGGTTTCCAGCTACAGTTCAGTTGAGTTTAAAATTTCAGGGATAATTAAAGACTGAGCAGAATCAATATGGCGTAAAATAAACACTTAGTTATCCAACCCATAATTACCTAAAAACAAATTAAACTCCATGAGCAGTAAATCTAATTACCAATTTTATAATAAATAATACATTTATAAAATAGTTTAAAATAAGAAAATACAAACACGAATAATAATAATAATAATAATAATAATAATAATAATAATAATAGGAAGAAGAAGAAACTCAGTCAGTCATTACATTATACCAAAACCACACCTCTGGTCTGACAGGATCCTCAATCCCAACCACACAGATCGCAGTCAGGTCGGTTAGAATGAGGTTTTCGTCATCCCAGTTTGGCTCAGGATTGTTGGGAAAGTCTCGGTAACCCACACAGATGGTCCTGAGACCATCGCAAGCCATGGGCTCAATCACTTTCTTCACCATCTCGTCTCGGTCCCGAGGTCGGAAAACCCGGGGCTCACCCGTTTCATTGAGAATACGACTGCACCTAGAGCCCAATATTTCAAATCAATTATAATTACAACTTTAAGCAGTCGTGTCTATTAAGGAAAACAAAACAATTTAATTTGTGTATAAAATTTTGATTATGTAATCTCTGTTTCAAACATTAATAACCTTTACACATACACACACACACACACACACTTACATATACATATATATATATATATATATATATATATATATATACACACACACACATATATATATATATATATATATACACACACATATATATATATATATATATATATATATATATATATATATATATATATATATATATATATATATATATGTGTGTGTAAAAGTGTGTGTATATACTAGTATATATATATATATATATATATATATATATATATATATATATATATATATATATATATTAGTATATACACACATACTCACACACACACACACACACACACACACATATATATATATATATATATATATATATATATATATATATACACATACATATATTCTTGGTTAAGGCTTTTGCAAATTTTTTTTTAAATACTGTATAATATATATGATGTACTCTGTAGGTCAAAACTGCAAAATAAATAAATAAAGATTATACAAAACAGGAGATGAATCATACTTATAATTTGTTCTCTTAAAAAAATCAAAATATCTAAAAACCAGAAGTCACTTGCTTCTTCAGGATAATCTCAGATGCTCCTTTGCTGTACATCCTGAAGCTTCCATCTGGAAGTTTGGTAACAGTGCTCATGGACTTCCTGACCGAATTGAACGTGTAGACTTTATACAGCTTCTCTTCGGGAATCTGATTTCTTATGGTCTGGTAATCTCGCTTTAGCTCCAGCACAAGTCCTAACAGGCCACATTCAGTTTTGTTTCCAACCTGCTTGGGCAAACCTCCCTCTTTATCAGGGGGCTGAAATAAAAAAAAAAAAAAAAAAAAAAAAAAAAAAATTAAAACAGTAAATGGCTCTGGATATCAAATCCATAATAAACAAAGTAAATATACATAGGAATTAATGTTGGTGTCGGTAGAATTGACAACACCCCCTCTCCACATCTTACCAATCAAAATGCTTGCTTCAGCTAAAAGCATTTCCCTGTATATCATGTAAAAATCACTTGAAAACACATAATTTAGATGGAAATTTATTTAGAGTTTGAGTACACTTATAAAAATTCCATATCTCTGCCCCTTTGAAATGCAAACATTTAGACAATTAATCCCAAGTATGAGAAAGTATAATCATGCTTGCCTTCAAAAACATTCAGTTCCTTTGAATAAAATGGAAATGAGGCACAAACGAATTGCTAATTAGGTGCAAACTATAGATGTTTAAGCTCAAACTAAATTTCCAATATGGTACCGAAACATTATTTTAACATAAAATTAGCACAATAGTGGAGCCTTAATGGAGGAGAGATTCTGTTTCATCAGCCTGCTGCTTTTCTATGAGTAACGAACCAATACTTAATTACACAGCACAACCCTTATGACACAGAAAGAGAAAACAAGAGCATCTACAAATGCATTTTCATTAGAACTGTTTAATCGGAGTCGCCCGTTGTTTGATCATATGATCCTTATTGGGTCCCACAGGAAGGTGTGGACACTTAGTCGAGATCGGATCTGGCACACATTGCCTGGCTAAGCGTCTGTCCTCTCCCTGGACATCGCAAACTCCTGCGAGCCTTGGCATATGGCAGAAAGAAAATTGGCAGCATTACTTCCTTTTTTCCAGTGCTACTCTCCTGAATAAGGTCATTTTCATAGCACCTCTTTGATTATCACCCCATCACCAGCGCTTGAAGGGGCAGAACCAAGCTATTTCTCCATCTTCTAACTTGCTTGAATGAGAATCGCTGAGCATGAGGAACCTAAGAGTGATAGTTGGCTTAAATCTCAGGCCACATGGCGCTGCTGAAGCCGGAATGAGCAACTCTGCCCAACATATAAGACAGATTTCCAGGTGACACTGTGAGAGATTTCACCTTGACACGAGGCTTTGTGTGAAAAGAAGCGCCTTTGGAATACATGCACTTTTGCACTTGGCAGCACATGCTACCTATTTCTAGCAAATTATTTTTGCCTGTGCACTCATTGCACTGCATGGATTCGTATTCAAAATGTCAAACTTATATCATTTTCACATTCATGGGATAGATAAACATTACATTTCTTTTACTAAAGACCTTTACAATATAACAAAAAAAAAACAACAACATATAATTAGAACTAAATTTATGCAGAAAAAAGTAGCCCGATTTGCACAATTCAGTATTAACCATCTCTGGAGAGTCAGAATTTAAATGGTAACAGGCATGGAAAAAATATTGCTGATTTTGATTAAGAGTAGGCTGCATAGCTGTCAGAGTGTTTCTGCCCTGCGGTGGCCTGGTGAGCTGTCCAGCACAAAGATGGCTGAGATGGGCACCAGCATCCGCGTGACCCTAATTCGGATTAAGCGGTTCAGAAACTGAATAATAGGCCTATAAGATTTATACACTCTGTAAATATGTAAAAAAAAAAAAAAAAAAAATGTAATTCAGAAAATAAAATATTGTTAATAATCATTGATCCTATTAAAATTAAATATATATCAGTAGTTCACCCAAACCAAAATATAACGAAACATGCAAAAACCCACACAGAAACACCCTCTCTGTGCTCGGAACCCAAACGCAGAACCTTCATGGTGTGAGGTGGATGTTCTAGCTACGACATGTGCTTCTATATAGGGAAATACTTTCTATTCACTGAATTGTCAAAAGGATCAGATAACAGGACAATCAAGGTTGTTGTTGTTTTTTTTTTTTTTTTTTGAAATCTAGATGGCTCGTCTTTCCATGCAAACACAGAGACCCATCCATAAGGTCCTAATCAACTCAAAATAATTTAATAACAAACACATAACTGTTACTGACACAGCAGGACGGTGATGGAACATTTGCCAATTTGTATGCATAACTTGACCTTAAGCAAGCACTGCCACATTTAAAAACACAAGGTAACTGCATAGATACACCTAGTCTACAATTAAAAATTTATGGGATGTAGTCAGAGTGACACCATGGTTTCAACTGATTTCTCTAGTCAGGAATCACTGAATGGGGAAACTTGTGATTGACATATCAGGTAGTTTAGTAGATTCAACACTATACAGGTTATACCATATAGGTTATAGTGTCAGTATGCAAGAATTGGCAACCCAAACAGTATCTTCAGATTCAAATAGCAGTTGAGCCTTCAACTGAATTAATAATAATAATAATAATAATAATCTACTTACAAACTGAATGGGAGCTGTATCTTATTTGTTTAAGTTATGCAATAGTTGGGAACATGCAACCTTCACTCATTCATTCCCAGGGAGGAGGCTCAAGTATGTATTGTATAACTAGTATTATAATACAGAAAAACTGTCTGTAGTAGTTATCTGCAGGTCAAATTATAAATTTCCATTACCAAAGCAACCAAAAATTATCCAGATTGTTTGCGCGTGACAAAAATATGCAATCCTAATAGTAACTGGAATACAGTGGAAAGAGACAGAAGGCTTCCTGCCATATCTGGAACTTGCCAGTGTGGTAAGAGATTTTGATTCCAACCAAGCAGGTGCTACACCTGCTCGTAAATTGAAGGCCAAGATGAACAGATTAAAAAGGTGGAATAAGGTGTGTTATTGCTTGGTTGGAATGCAAACCTTCAGCCACATTGGCTCTTTGTGGAAAACACTGATCCAAGATGCTTGAAAGGATCTGAAGACATCCAGTAAGTGCATTTCATCATATAATCCTACCACCTGCTCAGTGGAGCCAATTCCTTCCACAATACCTCAGACGACCTCTCTTCTTCCATTTATTGCCACTATCATCAATAACTCCATATCATCTGGTCCAACAGTATATCAACAGTATTCAGAAGGGACAAGGATTTACCCATCTTCCAGAAACCATCTCTGGATCCATGAGACATCAGCAACTACAGACCACTATCACTTCTTTCTTTCCTTTCTAAAATTCTTTAACGCACTATTTACAGGGATCCCTGATTTTCCGCGATTAATTGGGACTGAGATCCACACGCGACCATCGAAATCCACGAAGAATCCCCTATTCTTCCTTAATTTCCTTATTTTTTAATTCAATGAATATATATATTTTTTAAATGCAATGCACTAAAGCCGCATTAATTGCTTTCCAAATGTCTATGTCTTTCGCAAAATAACCTCTTTGACCCTAATCAATCTGGCTTCAAAGCAGCACATTCCATAGAGACTGCATCCCTGGCTGTTACAGATTAGCTACATGGTGCAAGATCAGCCAAGATATCATCAGTCCTCATCCTGCCCAACTTTCAGTAGCATTTGACACAGTCATCCACAAGACTCTCTTGTCCACCCTTAGGAGTCTAGGAATGTGTGGTATAGCATGGCAGTCGTTTGGTTCCTACCTGGAAGGTCGCTCATATAAGGTTACATGGAGGGGATCCACATCCTCTCATGCCGACTTTCCACTGGTGTTCCTCAGGGCTCAGTTCTTGGTACATTTTTTCTCTCTTACTAAGTCCATTAGTAATGTAATGTCCTCCATGTGTTCTCACGTCACTGCTATACATATGACATTGAATTTGTTCTCTCTTTTCCTCCCTCTGATACTGATGTTTCTGCCTGAATTTGTGTGTGTGTGTGGCAAGTATCTCCTCACGGATGGCAGCTCATCAGCTAAAGCTTAATCCCATCAAGACTGAATTGCTGTTTCTCCCAGTTGACTCATCCCCACATTAAGATCTTGCAATCTCCTTGGACAAATGCTGTGATCTCTTCTTCAGGCACTGAACGAAGCCTTGGAGTAATCATGGATAAGTGACTGTCCTCTTCTAACATCACTAATCTTTCTCAATCATGTCGATTTATTCTCTTTTTATCATCTGAAAGATTCATCCATTTCTTTCCAGTAAGGCCACTCAGACAGACACATGTCCAATTGCTTGTCATCTCAAGACTAGATTACTACAACTCACTCCTGGCAGGTCTGCCTTTGAGTACTATTTGACCTCTGCAAATGATCCAGAATGCAGTTGTACGGCTTGTTTTCCACCTTCTCGTATTTTCCCACATCACACCACTGCATCTGTTCATCTCTCCACTGGCTTCCTGTGGCTGCTCTGCTCAAATTCGATTTAACACACTAACACTTGCCTACAAAGCCAAAAATGGAGGTGCACCTCCCTACCTCAAAGCACTAATCATACTTCGCACTGCACCACGTTCTCTCACATCCTCTAGCACTCCTAGATTGATCACTCAATCTACCAAGCGACAAAGGAAAAATGCATCTAAAGTCTTTTCTGTTGTGGCTCCAAGGTGGTGAAATGAACTTCCTCTAGACATCCGGACGGCTGAGTCACTGGGTATTTTCAAACGATGGCTGAAAAAATTACCTTTTTCAGCAGTACTTAGATTAAGTACAATGCTATATACAAACACACAAACCACACACACACACAAAAAAGGAAAACCCAAACAACACCTACCATTTGAGTTTGACTGACAGTATACTTAGTCTGTGTTCTAACAAAACAGTACAAGAATATATTCACTGATAGAGACTTTAAAGCACTTCTGTAGGTCGCTCTGGATAAGAGAGTCTGCTAAATGTTGTAAACGTAAATGAAAGATTGGAAGGGTTTTCCTGCCAAGTTCTTGATTACAAGAATAATTTTTCATTAGTATAATTTCACCTTAGAAGGCTACATACACATTTTACAGATTTATTACTATATTAAAATTGCTATTAAAATATTTTTTGTGGCTTTGCTTTTGCAGTATTTATATTCGCGGGCAGTGGTGGCCTGTTGGTAAAGGTGCTGGATCACTGATCCAAAGGTTGGGGATTCAAGCTTCACTCTCAACAGGTTGTCACTGTCCCCCCAGTGCAGCTAACTGGGTTATCAAAGGCCGGCCATGTCTCTCACTGTCTATGGTGAGAGGTTCATGTAAAAGAACCATTGCTGACTTTCGACAAGAGTAGCTGTACAACCGTCAGCGTGTTTCCGCCCTGTGATGGCCTGGCGAGCAGTCCAGCGTGTACTCTGCCATCACCCAGAGTCAGCTTGGATGGGCGCCAACCTCCCCGTGACCCTAATTAGGTTTTTTGCTGACCGCAGACTGTATTAAACAATATAAATATCAAAGTACTCCATTTGTTTGGTACGTGATGTATAACTGAAATGTTATCCTGCTAATAGGGTAACTTTATACAACTTAAATCCATAGATATTAGAAATAGGAATCAATATGTATAAAATCACACCATACCTGCACATTAATTCTCAAACTTTTTTTTCATAAAATATTTTTACAGTGTTGGATTGAGAACACCAGGGAGTCAAATAATGAGGTTAGTACATATATAAGTTTTTTTTGTATGGGCTGCTGGAGTCAAACTTTTAAACACAAGGTTCTTGGCAAATCATCATCATCATCATCATCATCATCATCATCATCATTATTATTATTGTTGTTGTTGTTTGTCCACACTACAAAGCGCTGGAACTTCTGACTAACTGGCCTTTCCCCTCTTTATCCCCATGTATGGAAGTAGTCCACCTATCCTTGTCACCAATAACAAGGTATAGCAGGCTTTGCAGCTTCCGGAAAAATTTCAGAAAGGCGACGAATCAAAGCAGCGAACTCGCACTAAGCAGAAACATAGCATTTTAAGAGAAGGTGGGGAAGCAACTTCTTGAAGAACTTAGCTTAATTTTTCTTTTTTATTTATTTATTCTTTTGTCATGGCAATTGTACTTTGGTTCTCTACTTGTGTTTGAAATGAAAAATAAAGGTGTAAAAATATCTGACCTTAACTTAAAAAAAAACGAAGGTGTAAAAATGGGTATATCTAACCGTTAATGCACTCTTGGAAGGTAAAATGTGTTTGTAGCTAGCAGAATGTATTCTCCGGGTAGGGTGAGAGATTCAAATGCAGGCACAAACAGAGACAAATTCAGACATGAAGAGCCCAGAACTGCTCATTTGAGACGCACAAAAGCGGTCTCACATTTCTTCACAAATTAGTCTCAAAAGTTATTATCTGAATCAAACAAATAATCTCAAAGATGAAAGTATTAATAAAAAATAAAAAAAGAACCCGTAGCCTCCCAAGACAAAACCCGAGGCACTAAATTGTAAAACAGATGGCTGATAAGCAATGATTCCAATTAGTGATGTTTGGTGTGAGGGCTGCCATGTGCAGGCCATGTCCCATGTTAACAAGGCATTCTGTGTGTCTGGAGCAAAAGTAACAACTACATCTATATTTTATTGCTTGAAGCTTTCTCTAATTTAAAACACATTCATATTGATTTTCAAATGCGAGTGTGAGAAGGATTAATTAATGTGCAGCTTAATTTGCAATACATCCAGGGACAGTGGTTCAAATTATCCATTTCATTTTAGTTTTTATGTTAGTGCCTGCAGGAATTCAACTCGTTTTGCCCTATTAAAGCAGTATTTATTTTTTTCTTTTCTTTTTTTTTTTATAATTCTCTTTTTATTTCCAGAACCACATTTATATTTTACAAAACACACTATCTTTAAACAGAAAAAATAAATAATAATAATAATAATAATACAAAATAAAAAAATAGTAGCTTCAGTTTGCAGGTGTTACAAAAATATCAGAACTGTATATACCTTCAAATTATGTTACAAGACCCATTATAATTTATTCAATAAACTAGCACCATTTACCATAGAACTTATCAGCTTTGTTGTTTGTTATTGCAATGATGTTTTTTTTCCATAACATATTTTAAATACGCTTTGACTGCAGCAGCACTTGGTCTCCTGTTACTAAGGTTGCATCTGTATATCAGTGGTCCACAACTTCCGGGCCATGGACTGGTACTGGTCCGTGAATCAATTGGTCTTGTCTTCCTTTTGGCTTTTTCCCTTTTTACTCGGGAGTCGCCACAGTGAATCATCTAATTCGCACGTTTGATTTGGCAGAGGTTTTTACATCGGATGCCCTTCCTGTCACAACCCTTTAGAGCAAGGGACAGAAACACGCTGACGACTTTGCAGCTACTCTTTACGAATGTCAGCAATGGTTCTTTTACATGCCTCTCACCATAGACAGTGACAGACATGGCCTGCCTTTGATAACCCAGTTAGCTGCACTGGGGGGGGGGGGGAGCAGTGACAACCTTGTGGAGAGTGGGACTCGAACCCCCAACCTTTGGATCAGCAATCCAGCGCCCTATACCACTAGACCACCACTGCCCCACCAATTGGTACAAGAAATAATTAATTATTTCCATTTAATTTATTATCTGAGTCTGAACAATCTTTTATTTTGAAAAATGACCGGATTCTCTCGGTTACACGTTGGTCATTTGACCACTAATATGTAACCTCCAAGGGGACGGCGTGTGAACAGAGGCGTGTTGGACATGTTTTAAACATTAGCGGGGATTTTTGGAAAGACTGAGCCTGAGCGTTCATTCTCTCAGCTGGTGCATGATCATCTGTCTTTTTTTTTTTTTTTTTTGAAAAAGAAGAAGAAGACTTCGAGCTCCAACCAACATGCCCCACAATCTGCGGTAAACTTGTTAAGCGTTGACTGGTTCGCGGTGATAAAAAGGTTGGGGACCACTGCTGTATATTACAAATTTAGAGATTAATATAGTATAGTTAAAAGAGACATCTTTATCAAGCTTACCAAATACAACGTCTGAAGGTTGAATGTTGGTATAGCCACAGGAGATCAACCACCACTGGACATCGAACCATAATTGGGATACAGCTTCACATTCAACAAACAAATGAAGTATAGACTCTGTTCCAGTTCCACAGGATGAGCATCTATCAGAATTCTTAATTCTTATTTGGGCGAGAAGGTTGTTGCTGGGCAGGATACGGTGTAGTATCTTATATTGAAAATATCTCAAACGTGTGTCAAACGTGACAAAAAAAGGTAGTTTTTAATATTTTTTTTCCAATTGATACTATCACAATACTGAAAATTTAGGTCCCTCCTCCATTTGTTTTGAGCAGATGGGGTAATCTCATTTTTGCAAAGAAAAAAATAGAATAGCACTACAACCCTTTTTCACCGTGAGAATAGCTTTTCAATTGGTAAGTTTGATCTTCCATTTTGCTCCCAGTACACACGGGCAGTTATTAAACATAAGCTCAAAAACATGGGTGGTGGTGGTGGTGGGTGGTGCGTATTGGAGCAAGGTGCTTGAATACGGTATGTTGTTTTTGACAAAATCTGTCAACCCATGATAGTTTCAAACTATTAATAAAATTTGCCATTTTAACCATTTTTAGTCCTCCTTCTTCATACTTTTTAACCAGAACTAACTTTTGGTTTGGGGATGTTTTTTTATTCCAAATAAATTGAAAAAAAACATGTAAATTTCTTTAATTATTTTTTCACAAGGATTTTGGTGCATGAAGGTTAGTTCCCTGACCACATCAAGCTATCTAGTCCTACCTTTACACTCATGATACAGTCAGGTCACCACTGGGAATGAAGTAGAGTGTGTTCAGGGAACACTTAGTAAGTTGGCTTGCAGGCTTACAGGAGGCGGGACCTACTGCCTGGTACTATAACTCGGCTGACTGGAGCAGGTTGGGACCCAGTAAGGTGTAGTATGTAGGCCCACTCGTGTGGTACTGACTAACCCATCTGGTCCACCTTGTGTATAGTGCCAGAAAGATCAAAGGCTACGGTAGACAACGCAGACAAAAAAAAAAAAAAAAAAAAGTCTACATTCTACAAGTTTTGCTCGATGTCTTGGTCACCATTTTCCTTGATCTTTGGTTCTGCTGAACAAAAGAAGAGTGCTCCTCCTAGGGCAAGAATGCTCTCTCTTACTTTTTTGCCCAGACTTACAGACAGAAAGTATAGTTGAGACGGTCTTTGTAAATCTCAAATATGGCATCTAGGATTATCATCAGCAGTTAACCATACAACCACGTGGTCCTATTTAGGGAAGGCCCGCATGCCCCCAACAGATATTACATATTTATGTTTCAGTAATTGTTCATATCACACATAAAGTAGCTGTTGTGTTTTGAAAATAATTAATTATGTTAACAGAATCACAGGAACGACTAATCTGAAGACTATCCTTTAAATTTGTCCACAGAAAGGAACCTGAGAAGATACTGATACTGCTTTGATGTCCTGCTGTTGGGTTTCTCCAATTATTACCCTCTAGAAAATGCATGTACACTTTTTCCGGGTGTGTGTTTATTCAGCGAGTCTATTTTGTGCCAGCTCAGTGCCAAATCTTCTTCCGAGGAGGATCTCACCAAATTGCTTCTGTTCAAGGCTCCAAATATGGATCCATATTATACACCATATGGACCAACTTTTAGACATATCAGATGTCAGCCAGTGACAACCTTGCAGCTCTCTCAGTCAACGCAACCTCAACCGCATGTACAGTATAGGCTGGTGAAGGAGGTGCTGGAAATCCTCCACAGTTCAATAAAAACTATTATACAATCTCTTCCGTGCTCTCTATATCAGGCTAATTCACGAAGATAATGTCAAGTCTGCTTGGATTTAGCAGCGATGCGTCATATCTACAATGATAACAACTGTTGTTTGTGGTTAAGCAGCTCATTACTGTCACCTCTTGTTTTTAAAGGAAATAGATCAACACAGAGAATCACATCACATGTCAGACTTTAATTAATTATTTCTAGGTTTTAAAAACATTTTGGTTGATAATACCTTGTAATTTAAATTCTAATTTCTGTGAAGCTCTGTCATAGTTTCATCTCAATTCAAAAGGTTCACCGTATATTCATTCATTCATTCATTTTCTGAACTGATTGATCCTATTTAGGGTCGCAGGGAGGCTGGCACCCATCTCAGCCAACTCTGGGTGAGGTACACCCTGGACAGCTCGCCAGGTCATCGTAGGACCGACACTCAAACAACCATTCACACTCACACCTAGGGAAGACTTGGAGCAGTCAACTAACCTACTGTGCATGTTTTTGGGTTTGTTTTTCTTTTGGACTCTGGGGAAACCGTAGTACCCAGAGGAAATCCGTGCAAACATGGGAAGAACATGCAAACTCCAAACAGAAACACTTGAGCTTGGAATCAAATACAGGACCTACTTGTGCGTGCTGTGAGGCAGACATGCTAACCACTACGCTACGGTGCCACCTGTTCAAAATACAGGGATCCCCCACTTTCCACGGTTAATGGGGACCGTGACCCCCACCACGACCACCGATTTTCGCAAAGTAGGATCGACCCCCATGACTGATGCATACATACATGTATATGTGTATACAATATCAATAAATACATATTCAACACTATAAATGTTTATAATAACAATTAAACATTCAAAAATAATGCATAACATGTAAATAAAATATAAACACACACATACAGACACACGCGCACGCACACACAGCTGCGTACCTCACATAAAAATGTAAGTTGGGGGGTTCTGGGTTGTTGTTTTTTTTGCATAATTGGCCTTGTTTTGCAGCATTTTACTTAACTTTTCCCTATTGTCCTTAATTTCCTTTTTTCTTTATTTTTTGATGAATAATTTTGAAAAACCCACGATGCACTGATCTGCAGAAACTGAAGCACGGAGTAGCAAGGGATCACTGTATACATTTTAAGTATTTGACCTCCATGTCCAGTGTGCTTCTGTGGTCTGAATGCATTTGTCAGAAACATGGGCAGTTAAAATCTTTGCAGAAAACTTTAATTAGTGTTGCTCATATAACAAACAACAAATACTATATAACAGCTTATATAACACTATGTCCCCATATGCAAATACAGGTCATGCAAAATAAGGAATAGTCGGAGATGCACAAGATGTGAGGCATTATTAATGTGGAAGTGAATCTGACTTTCTAGATAAAAGTGAAGTGCGGATTTTGTTGTTAAACAAATATATTGCATTGCTGCCTTTGACAAGTAGAAGAACAGATTTGCATCTTACCAGAATTTTCGTTGTATAAGCACTATTGATTGATATGGAATTGACCAAAAGATCGAGAGTTTTCGGCGGGACTGAACTCGGGTCCGGGATGGTTTTGTAATGAACATCGCCAACATATAGCTGCACTGCTGTCATTCTGTTAGTTGTTAAAGTGCCTGTTTTGTCTGAGCAGATAGCAGTAGCATTGCCCATGGTCTCACAGGCATCCAGGTGACGAACCAAGTTGTTATCCTTCATCATTTTCTACAAACATTCAATGACACATATGTTAAAATTCAAGGAACGCCACGGAAAATAAATTCAGGAAAATTGTGCTACATGATAAAACAGCTGTTACATGCTACATAAAACAATAATTTATAATTATATACAGTGAGTATATAATCGCCAAACACCTTCAAAATATTCACCTTTTTCTTTTTTTTGAAACATTTAATGTCAACAAATCCTTGGGGAAGATAAAAACCCCGGGTCAGAAAAAATACATATACATATATATATATATATATATATATATACATATATATATATATATATATATATATATATATATATATATATATATATATATATATATATATATCACTGAGATGGTTAAAGGACCCATGACACCAACCCCCTTAATTATTTATGGGACCATCTTTTGCTTTAAATATAACCTCCTACAATGCGCTAGAACTGTTCAAACTCCTGAACTGATGGTTGTTGGTGGACTGCAAAAAAGTTTCACCTTCCAGTATGAAACTTTTTCCCATTGCAAACTTTTTGGTAGCAGGCAGAGAATTTTCCTCAAATTTGGATGTATTTTGACCCCTCCAGTTTTCCTTTTAGCTGTGACAAATGTACCCTGCTGCAGAAAAAGCTACTCTGACAAAAAGATGCTACCACCCTCATGCTTTACTGTAGCCATGGTGTTCTCTGAATGGCTGTAGTGAACTTCCACCAGATATTTTGTGTTGCATTGAGACCAAATAGTTGATTACAGGTGGAAGCCAATCAGTTTGAGGTGAAATACTTTTTTTTTCTTCAGGAATGATGGACGTGGCTGTTAATGGTTGCACTGAGTGAATACATTGGGAGGGGTATATTTTTCTTCACTTCTATACTCACTGTAAAGCCCACATAAACCATTCATACACCAAAGCACCAAGTGCAAGCTATAAATAAATGAATGCTATACCTTGACAGAGTAGGCCAAAGATATAGTTACGGCTAGTGGCAGTCCTTCAGGAACAGCCACCACTAGCACTGTGACGCCGATGATGAAGAATTTCACAAAATACTGAATGTAAATGGGCGTGCACTCAGGGAGCCAGGGCCTCTTCTGGAGGACAAAATTATCAATGGCAAAGTAGAGCACCAATATGATGACCGTGATGGCAGACATCACCAAACCTGAGGATCAACACAACATCTATTGTGATCAGATAATACTTAAACTTACAAATTACATATCTTGTTCATACACTCATTAAATCAGAAAGAACATCAATAGTTGGGGATGACCAGAAAAATATAGCTATAAATATAGCTATAACCTACCATGAGGTCAAGCAGGCAAATAAAAAAAAAAAAATCACCAATTTCGTTCTATCTGTAAAAATGTAAAAGGCACCTGCTTTGCCGATCTGAACAGCTAGCTTTGTCAGCTTGCCCTGTAGCACAGATTTCTCTTTTTTTGACACATTGGATTTTTTTTTCTCCTTGTCATCAGCTTCTCCACCCTCTGCACTTTTCAGTGGCTGCATCTCCATTGCTGCTGCTCCATCCTGCTTCTTCACTGTAATAATCAAAGAGGATGAAACATCACTGTGAAGGTCAGACTAATCTCAGAACCACTGAGTCACAGTTTGCCTGATTATAATAACCAATACAAGGTTTTTTTTGTTTGTTTTTTGTTTTATTCTGCACCCATTTACAGACAGCATAACAAGATTTAAATACATAATATAGACCAGAATTCAGACCGCCCCTCCCCCTTTTTTATTGTTTGTTTCAATTTAAATACTATTATGAGAACTTACATTTACAGCTGAAATCATTTTTGACTTACTTCCGAAATTATTAAGGATTAAATTTAATTATAGGTAATGTAAGATTTTAATTTAAATGGAAATAATACGAGCAAACTTTCTATTTTAATTTATATGCAAATAAAAATAATGATTCGTGAATATTTTCCCAGTGATTATTCAGCCAAGGAATGGTTTGCTTCTGATATTTGCTGCTCAAGAGTACTGCAGATGTTGAAGTTTTTCCATATGCACAGGCCTCAAAGCTCCAGCTTCAGTTTGGTTTGTATATATGTATATATATTGTATATATGATAAATGACTACACCACATTTATTTATAGAAAAAAAATAGGATGAAAAAGACTACAATTGAATGTTAGTTTGCATTGGTCTCCTTACTTCAAAGGCGAAAACACAAATATTCAAAATTTCTTGGCTGAATAAATATAATTATATTAAATAAATATCATTATTCCATCACTCGTTTGCTGAACTGCTTAATCTTACAAGGGTCACAAAGAGGTTTGTGTCTATCTCTACTTGGAGAAGGTGTGTCACATCCTCAACAACTCACCAGACCATTGCAGGGTAAACACAGATACAACCATTCACACTCACACCTAGGGGAAATTTGGAGCAGCCAATTGGGTTCATGGACATGTCTTTGGATGGTGGAAGAAAACCAGAATACCAAGCAAAACCCATGCAAGCACTGAAGCACTGGGAGAGCATGCAAACTCCACACAGAGATGCTCAAGGTCGGACCCGGAACACTGAAACGTCTTTCTGTGAGCCTGACCTCCTATCCACGACTCCTCAGTGCCACCTCTATATATAATTAGCAAAGGTAAACATTCAGTTTATCTATTTTATTTTATTTTTTTGGCCAAACCATTCCATTAAGAATATGTAAATACCTGATAATGAATCACATGCCAGGTAATATAAGAAGACAAAAACACAAAGCTCAAATTCAGACCAGACACTTTAAAAGATTCAGAAAAGGTTACTGGAAAGCAACATTCAGAAGCTGAGTTCAGTCTTAAAATGCAAAAGTAATTATTTAATTAATCAATTAAGTCAAAGCCCAAAATGGATTCTCAGAGTTTGTCAAGGTGACAATCTTAGTGGAATCGTCATTGTCACGCCTTAAAATAAAAAAACAAAAGTATAAAAAGCTATTTTTTGTCAGTTTTCCTGATGTTTCCACATATTATACACGAAAGTGTTGTACCGAGCGTTGCTTTTGTTTCAGTGAAGTTACAATGGTCTAAATGAGTACACTGACCTTGACCATGACCTCTTTGTGTTATGGCTAAAACACATAAACTTCTTAATTTGCTTCTTTCCCCACAGTATATATATATATCTTCATTCGGCTTTTTCCCTTTTTTCAGGAGTCGCCACAGTGAATCATCTGATTCGCATGATGCTTGATTTGGTGTAGGTTTTTATGTTGGATGCCCTTCCTGACACAACCCTTCAGCAAGGGGCAGAAACACGCTGACAGCTTTGCAGTTACTCTTTACAAAGAGTCAGCAATGGTTCTTTTACATGAACCTCTCACCATAGACAGTGAGAGACATGGCTGGCCTTTGATTACCCAGTTAGCTGCACTGGGGGGGGGGGGGTTGGGCAGTGACAACCTTGAGGAGAGTGGGACTCGAACCCCCAACCCTAGGATCAGCGATCCAGCATCTTTTACCACCAGGCCACCACTGCCCCATATTATATATATATATATATATATATATATATATATATATACACACACACACCAATAAAAATAAAAGGACAGGACAAAGACTTTCTATTGAAACTGCATTTATCACTACAGATCTGTTTCGAGGGGTGGTGAAACCATCCTCTCTCTTCAGGTGATTATAGAAGAATTATAAAATGAAAAATAAAAAATATAGATTCTTCTATAATCACCTGAAGAGAGAGGATGGTTTCACCACCCCTCGAAACAGATCTGTAGTGATAAATGCAGTTTCAATAGAAAGTCTTTGTCCTGTCCTTTTATTTTTATTGTTATTTGCTCTACCAAAAAGTATTGAGCCCTCTCCTACATAAGGATCTACTCAGAAAATCCTCTATACTGATATAGCAGCGCGAGTTTGCTTTCAATTGTGCATGAGCAGAAATCAGATGTTATTAGCGACAAAAAAAAAAAAAAAAAATTAAATAGTGTTTTAGTTTGTATTTCTAATTTTTTGTGCTTATTTCCATATTTTAAAATAGTTAGAGATGCCACTTCACTGCTCTGTACTTAACTCACATGTGCAGAGTTCCTCTGCATCCCTCATAATAATAATAATAAGAAAAATTCTACTTCATTATATGATAAAATTATTATTCCTGTGATGCCCACCTCATCTTCAGAAAACTTTGAGATAACAATAGAGACAAACTGACTGAAACTACTGTCAATATAATCCATTCCATAGAATCAAAAACATATTTTTGAGATTGTGAATCAGCTTTTTGTAGGCATGGGAAATACGAATTTACATGTTTATGTTATCCAAAATTGTAGCTGTATGAATCCTTCACTTGGTAGCGTCACTGCATTTGTATCAGCAGAAGAGAACTAAAATAAACTGTAGACACCAAACATATTTTGGCTTACACAGAGCATGAGGGTAAATTTGTGACTTTTCCCCCCCTCCTCTCCCAATATATTACAATTTCAACTGAATGATGTTGTGCTTCACGTTTAATAGAAACATCTGAAAAATGACTATAAAGTCATGCACCCTGATGACATCATAAAAAAGGTTACAGTAATAACAGACAAGACAACAACCAATTTATTTTCACAGTTTCCCCCCTAACTATACTATAAACAACTGTGGGTTTCATACTTTCTTTTAGTTTATACATACAGATCTTTCATTTCCCTTTTTTAGTATCGACTTGTAATTATACAGACCGTTATCATGAAGGCTTCGACCGCCGCACATCGATTTACCTTCATTCGGGTGGATGTTGCCTAAGGAGGTAACCCCTAAAACATGCTCTCACCCATTTATAACTTGTGGGAACTTTTAGAATAAATCGATTTTTACACAGAGTGAGACAAAAAGCTAATCATTTAAATCAGGGGTCTCCAGTCTTATCCACAAAGGGCCGGTGTGGGTGCAGGTTTTCACTTCAACCAAAAAGTAGCTACACCTTCCACCTGTTTCCACCAATCACTGATCAGCAAAAGAAAAGAAAAAAACTAGATTGGACATTACTGTTTCAGGTCTGAAGTGAGGCCATCTTGGTGAGATCACCTTGATTTAAGTCTTAAACAGTCATGTGATCTCACCAAGATGGCCCCACTTCAGAATTGAAACAGTAATGTCCAATCTAATTTTTGTTTTGTTTACTTTTCTTTTGATGATCAGTGATTGGTGGAAACAGATGGAAGGTGTGGCTACTGTGTGGTTGAAGTGAAAACCTGCACCAAAACCGGCCCTTTGTGGATAAGATTGGAGACCCCAGATTTAAATAATCACGTGATCCTGGGACAGTTTGAAGGAACAGCAGACAGAATGAGTAGCGACAACACTGAAAACACACATCTGAATAATGAGCGCTACCGACAGTGGCAGTGGGTCGGAGTAAAACAGAGGAAATAAACCAGCTGTTAGAGCTCAAAGTAAAAGTAGGTTACCTTTGGTCTGGTTGTTCTCCATATTTCCATCCTGCATTTTACCTACGATGGAGACATACGAGACATGGAACAAAAATAACACAGAGCAGACAAAATACATCCATCACAGGGACACAACAGTGAAATTAAAATAAAAAAGTAAGACAGAAGATGAGCATTTTGTCAACATCTCAGTGACATTAACATACATAACCCACAGTTGTATCATAATGATGTGCTGAAGTACAGTGTGGGGATTTTTGTGTGACGGCTCCAACATATGATGTTTAAAAGTAATTTAAAGTAATTCCAAACATCAACTATTCTGCTCTGGGGGATAAGTGTTGGTGCACTCATAGCAATTTTCAACCGACATGGAGCCACTGCCTGATTCAAAACCAATTCATGTTAGATTAATTTAATTTGACAATAAATAAATGATTAATAAAATTCATTAGGTGTCATTGGGTGAAATCACCCAGATGGTGAACTACACTATTTACTGAAGACTCATACAGAGCCACACAGCAGTCATACACAGTAACTGTATTGTTAGCCATGTTTAAAGGACGCTGTCATCCAATTAACAAAAAATCGCATCATGGTATCGTATCAGTGTAATCTACGAACGAAGGAAATGGATAAAAAACTATAAAATCTCACTGGCTGATGCCTTGATTACATTAACAAAAGTTCCTTTTAAGGCAGCTACATGTTCAGAATAAAACCATATGATGGACTTCTACGAGCTTCGGAACATCTTGTCGAAAATGATGATTCCCAGTGGGTCGCCATCAGCCGATACACATATCACAGTGAGTCGCCATTACAACCACTGCGGAACCCATCTGTGGCGTCACAACCAATGGATATCTAGTATAATGAGTTGTCAATTAACTTTTGTATTTTTTACATCGGTAAATACGTAGCCTGCAATTTGTACATTCACATTGTGTAACTAGTTTAAATCCAGTTAAAAACATATTGGGACTTAAAGTTTGCATAATTAACCAAGGATTCATTATAAGGATGCCACTCCTCTTATCTCATCATTAAAAGTAACATTAAATATAATATGCATTTAGTTATCATGCATTGTGCGGCAATTGAAGCTCAACGGGAAATCGATAATGGCGCGTCCTCCCAAATTGGACATTTTGTATGTAGGCTTGACAAGTACAATTGAGCATTATTGTAAGTGTATCAATCTGGGAACATTACCTGGCAACTCATTATAATGCTCAACAATATACAGTAGTACCTTGCCTTACGAAAGTCCCAACAAACAAAAAAATCCAGGTTACGAAACGCATTTACCTAAAATTTCACAATACAAAAGCATCATCTCAAAAATTCAAACAATGCACGAGTTGCTCTCCCATTGACTATCTCCCACCATCCCGCCCCGCTGGCCTCCCATTGGCTATCTCCCAACATCCCGCCCCGCTGACCTCCCATTGGCTAGGAGGGATGGCGCAGCTCCCTTCCATTGGATATTAAGGAGCTGCATCTCCCATAATGCTTTCCGTGTAAAGGACAGAGTTACTGTTGTTTCATGAGTTTTTTGAGTGTGCTCATTCCTTTATTTTTTGACTCAGGCTTTTAACCTTTCATAAACATTTATAAGATTATAACTCTGCTAAGAAGACATGGTCAACACGTGCGCGCGTACACACACACACACACAGACACACAGACACACAGACACACACACTCGTGTGATTTCTGGTGAGAGTGAAAAGAAGAAATGGGCTCGTGGCATGCGATTGAGTGATATCGCAAAGGAATATGGCCAATCCCGTCTATTATCGGTACAATATTGAAGCAGAAGGAGGCCTTAAAAGGTATGCTTTTATAATTTTTCAAGGGTTTATGGGGTAGTGTTGGGAACCTTGGAACAAATCACGTGTTTTACATGTAAAATGCAGTTCAATTTACGAAAAATCCAGGTTACGAAACCACTTCTGGAATGGATTAATTTTGTAAGCTGAGGTACCACTGTATCTTTGTGCTGTTTAAACCAGATATGACAGACATTTCCAAAGCCTCGGTTTAAAAGCTCTGCAATTTGCACCATGAAAAGTCTTGATAATTGGTTCCCTGAACCAGAACCAGCTCCGTGTCAGTGAAAAGGGGAAGAAATAAGTACCAGTTTCACAGGGGTTTACAAAATTGCAGGAATAATATGTTGTTCCCAAATTTTTCATGGCAGAAAAAGATTTTGATTTTGTCCTAAAATTAGAGCTTTTGGTCAGATTGTTTGAATGACAAAAGTTGTTTCAAGTAGATGGTTCTCATGTGCGATGAAAAGTTACTGTTCCAGCATGAGCAAGAGTTTAAGACAACAAGTGCACAGGAAAAGCTGTTCAGATATTCCATGGACATAAAAAAACACGCAAACATTACAATCGTGAGGGACACAGCAACAGTACATGACCACACAGGACATGCAGGAGAGACAGACAAGAGGATGGGCATGCAGTGCCACAGATGGAGGGAGATTCATCATTAAAACAGGAAAGTAAGAGAATACAACCAAAAAAATAAATAAAAAATACTAAATACTAACAATCCCATGTTTATTTTATTTTACATGACATGCTTTGCTCTCGTCTTAAACGAATGTGTCTCAGATATGTTTTACCGACACTGCTCTGGCCATTAATAATAATAATAATAATAAAGGATATATTAATTTATGCACCATTATATTTTGCTGTAATGCTTTAAGCTTTGATCACAGAATACATTTCTTGTGGCACTGTTTCAACAGGCTGATGTAATGTCACACTTTTGTTTCAGACCAGAGTTGTATTAATTTTGCTCGGAGGTTTTGTGTTGAGGATGAAAGAGTCAAGTCACTGTAAAAGAAAAGTCTACTCCGGCTCAATTCAAACACTTTCAGTCAGGACTGCCAAATCATGCGTGAAAATATTTCCTTGTGCTATCTGAACCACAATTAAATTTCTAAGGCCGGAATTTTCTCTAAATTCTGCAGGAAAGGAAAGTCCATTGATGGGATAATTTGGTCATTCAGTATATTCAAATCATCAGCTATTTTATTGGCACATAATCCTTGACCTTACTAAATGAAGCAACCCCTATTCATAACACTGCCTCTAGAGCAGTGCTTCTCAAATAGTGGGGCACGCCCCGCCTTGTGGGGCACGGTGTGATGCCAAGGGTGCGCGTATGACACGGGGGAACATAGTTTTTTTTGCAATACTGTACTAGAATTAAGTGTAATTGTGCATCTTCTACAGTAGGTGGCAGTGGCGCTCACACTGTGTTCCATATGGTGTAGGGAAAAAGCAACAAGAAAACAATATGAAGTGCAGTAAACACTATTTATAGTCGTGTGCGGGGCCCTAGGAGGGGCGTGAAATGGGTTTTTTTTTTCTTCCTATAGGGGACATCACAGAAAATAATTGAGAAGCACTGCTCTAGAGGTTTGTTCCAGAGGCCACTATGTACTGTGCACTAACACGAACACCCATTTGCTCTGAAACAGTGTAAATATGGACTCATGTGACCACATAACCTTTTCCATTGCTCCAGAATTTGATCTTTATGCTCCCTGGCAAACTGTAGCCTTTTATTACGATTAGTTATACTAACAAGTGGTTTTCTTATGGCCGCACAGTTGTTCAGTCCAAACTCTGAGTTCTCATCAAATTGTTTGTGTGTGTGTGTGTGTGTGTGTGTGTGTGTGTGTGTGTGTGTGTGTGTGTGTGTGTGAATGCTCTTACTTTACCTGTGAAACATAGCTGTGAGTCCTGCCCATTTGTTCCCTAAGATTCAACTTCACCTAAAGTTTTCATGATCTCCAATCACAATCCCATTTATTATTTTATCTTGTACTGTATATTGATATATGATATCGATTGATAAAATGGTCCTTGTCCTTGAACACAGGTTTATGTTTTCTAATACACAGCACTGTACATATTTCAGAAATAAGAAAATACTCACCGCATCAGTTAAGGTTAAATACCATGTTACCAACTGAAGCACAATCACTACAGTAAGTATCTAATCAAAAGCTCTTTCTTATTTGCTCTTGTTCTCATTTAAATCTACGCGAGTAGCTATTTCCTGGACTGTCCCAGTGCTGGAACCCTCATATTCATCTGAGGTACTAATATGGCAATTTAGAGTAACAATATAATGTCCTATAAATTCACTTTGAGCATATGGGAAACACATTACTGAATCATGGCATGGCTGAAAAATGTAGTCTTTGAAGTATAAATAATTGTGTTATGAAATTTAAGTTTTGCGAACATAAAACTAGGTTATATTTACAGGCTTCTTGTGCTCACTGGACACAAAGTCCTGGATGTTTTACTACAATACGAAAGATGCCATGGTTGTTTGGTACCAGACATGAGACAACTGGATAAGACAGTTCATTCATTTATCAATTTTCTGATCTGACTAATCCTAATTAATGTTGCGGAGAGACTGACACCCATCTCGGTAATCTCTGAGCGAAGGCTGACTACACCCTGAACAGCTCACCAGGCATGAGCTCATACAAACATTCCCATTCACTCCCACACCGAGGGGCAATTTTAAACCACTAATCAGCCTACTGTGCATGTGACTGGACTGTGGGGGGACCAATGTACCTGGAGGACCTGGAGAACCCATCCAAGCATGGGGAGAACCTGGGAATTTCTTGGTGGAAGGCAACCGTGCTGCCTGAGAGTGTGAGTGGCAATGTTTATTATCAATTAATTATGAGTGTTGTATCACATAACATGTGACACTTGGTTAGTTTTTGGTGTCAAAATTAACAATGGTGTGTTTTATTCTGAAAACCTTCTACAACATAAACAGATTAAATGAAGGTGTGAACGTCACAGATGTATTAGTGGGTTGGGGTTTTTTTTTTCCCCCCTGAGAAATTCTGCTGTTTCCAAAACGTTTTGATAATTCGTTGGAATTTTAACAGTGTCACTGTGCATATTTTTGTTGTGAATGTTGTCTCAATCTTCTTCTTTTTTTCGTTTGCATAACCGCTTAATCATACCAGGGTTGTGTGACAACTAGAGCCTATCTCAGCCAGCTCTGGGTGAAGGCAAGGTACATACCCTGAAGAACTTTCCAGTCTACAACAGCGTCAAGAGATAAACAAGTATTCACAGCCACATCAAGGACAATGTGGAAAAGCCAATTTGCAGAACGCGCATCATGTGTTCGGACCGTGAGAAGAACCCAAAGTACGCGGAGTAAACCCACACAAGCATGAGGAACACATGCAGACTCCACAAGGAACACCTTCACTGAGCCGAACACTCAAAATCAAAGATGGAAAAAATAAAACAGTTTGAACAATTACATTTTTTTTAGCTGAAACGGCTAAAATTAATACCTGGCTCAGATACAATCTCTATGTCCGAATACACTGCAAACTGGAGCTGGGGGACGTGATGAGGTAATGTCGCAACACTTTAAGTTTTTATAAAACAATATTAACCAATTCATCCATTCATGACCAAACATTCAGAAACATTATTGTGACATCGTGACGATATGGATATACTTTGCTGCTATTGTAATTAATTATAATTCAATTCAAAAACTACGATGTGTCTGGCAATCAAAAAGAAAAAAAAGAAAACAGCAGATGAGCTGCAATGTCAGTAGATTAATGTCCTTCATAGACTTGCTATACAGTAGGCCCCCGCCCATTTGCGGTTTGGCGCTCGCGGCCCCGCATACTCGTGGATTAGCGGTAGCCCCGGAAATTACTGGAACGTTATTCAAATTTAGCCAATGGTGTTGGTTTCTCCCTCCTGCTGATTGGTTGCAGATGATGTGTACGCCTCTTTTTTCTCCTTTGCGCACATGTCATCAACGTGACTGCCTGAACAGTGAATTCACGTTTTGTTTTTTTTGTGTGTTTTTAATGATTATTTCAGCCCGATGATGTCAATCAAACGTTCTGTATTTCTCGAGCTTCTGGTAAGGAGCCTAAGCGCTTCATTCATTAAC
Organism: Plotosus lineatus; assembly: GCA_024760905.1. Classification (NCBI taxonomy): domain Eukaryota; kingdom Metazoa; phylum Chordata; class Actinopteri; order Siluriformes; family Plotosidae; genus Plotosus; species Plotosus lineatus. The sequence goes on from CM045732.1 coordinate 13,666,055, forward strand.
AAATATTATCACAGTACAAAATTAAAAAGTTTTTACTTAATCATTACTATATTTTACTGCACGATTACGGTATTAATGAGTAAGACTATCTATAGAATATATTTAAACATATTTTAGTACATGTAATATAGGGTTTAAAAACCACGTCAATAACTCGCGGATTTTGAGGATCCACGGGTAAGGGCGGAACGCAACCCCTACGAATAATGGTGGCCTTCTGTCTGTCTGTCTGTCTGTCTTCCTTTCGGCTTTTTCCCTTTTACTCGGGAGTCGCCACAGCGAATCATCTGATTCGCATTTTTGATTTGGCAGAGGTTTTTACGTCGGATGCCCTTCCTGTCACAACCCTTTTAGCAAGGGACAGAAACACGCTGACGACTTTGCAGCTACTCTTTACAAAAGTCAGCAATGGTTCTTTTACATGCCTCACACCATAGACAGTGACAGACATGGCCCGCCTTTGATAACCCAGTTAGCCGCACTGGGGGGACAGTGACAACCTTGTGGAGAGTGGGACTCGAACCCCCAACCTTTGGATCAGCAATCCAGTACCCTATACCACGAGACCACCACTGCCCCATAATGGTGGCCTTCTGTAATTTACAATTAAAACCGCCTTTACACTTTATTTTCCAAAAAAAAAATAAAATAAAATAAATTATCTAATTTGTTTTTTATTCTCATTTTTAACTCGCGTATTTTTTCCGGTCCTTGAACGTCTATTAGTGAATTGCATTTGAAGTGGAGGGCAATCTAAGATTTAGCCATGTGTCCTCCAATAAGGTTCCTGTAAGCGCTCTGCATGGGCAAAGAGTAGCTACGTACCGCTTCATACATTATCAAATAATTCTTTATTATTTAAGTGTCTTTATTCCATCCAGTGAACACGCAGTTTAAAGGTACATCTAGATGAGACGGCTGAAGCTGACCTCTTACTCTTTTTGAGTTTTATTTTATAAAGAAGAAAACTCCTAAGTACTAAGTCCTCTTTTCAGCATCTTTCACTGCCTGGTTTCTGTCTTCGCTTTATCATCTCTCTTTTCAGTTCATTTATTCGTTTAATGAATTCAGGTTCCATATTTTACTTGGCACAAGTTTATCTGCCTACTTAAGTTAGACTGTGTAGTTCTATACCATGCACGCGCCATCATGCAAGTCAGCAATACAGGCGGTCACGGAAAAATCATACAGATCATGTTCCATGCCTTTGGTGCTCCGCTCAGGAGATATGAACAAAAATAATTAAAAAAAAAATCTTTATTCTGAATACTTTGACAATATATTACACATATACATATGTGTGAAGCTGTTTGAAAACTGCTGGCTTTTTTTTTTTTTTTTTTTGGACAGTAGAAAGTCAATTGTACAGAAAACTGTATGTGATATTAGTGTGCTTCATGACACCATCTACAGGAATAAACATGTGAAATCAGGACCAATACATGTAAAAGAGAAAAGCCAGCCTCAGCCCTCCCTCCAGGTCTTTCTTGACAAATTGCCACTCAAGCTATTTCCCATGGTTTTATATTATATACTAGTATATATATATATATATATATATATATATATATATATATATATATATACTAGTATATATATATATATATATATATATATATATATATATATATATATGAGACCTTTTTTCAGGGTCACCACAGCAAATCATCTGCCTCCACCTTCTCCACCTTCATAGAAGTCATATTAATGATTGGCATGTTTGATTTGCCATACGTTTTTACATCGGATGCCCTTCCTGACACAACCCCTTTAGCAAGGGGCAGAATCACGCTGACAGCTTTGCAGCTACTCTTTACGAAAGTCAGCAATGGTTCTTTTACATCAGGCGTGCTCAATCCTGCTCCTGGAGATCTACCTTCCAGAAGGCATTCGCTCCAACCCGAATCATGCCCACCTAACCATGCAATCATCTAATCAAGGGACTTTGAAATGTCTTAAGACCTGACTGGATCTTACATGTCACATGGGCCACATTAGGGCTGGAGATTAAGTCATCTGGAAGGTAGATCTCCAGGAGCAGGATTGAACCTCACTATGGACAGTGAGACACGTGGCGGCCTTTTGATAACCAAGTTAACTGCACTGGGGGGACAGTGACAACCTTGTGGAGAGTGGGACTCGAACCCCCAACCTTAGGATCAGCAAACCAGCACTGTATACCACTTGGCCATATATATATGTATATATATATATATATATATATATATATATACATATATATATATATATATATATATATATATATATATATATATATATGTATATATATCTTCTCCTTTCAGCTTTTCCCTTCAGGGGTCGCCCCTGTGAATCATCTGCCTCCATCTCACCCTGTCCTCTGCATCTTCTTCTCTTACACCAACTACCTTCATGTCCTCCTTCACCACATCCATGAATCATCTCTTTGGTCTTCCTCTCGGCCTTCTGCCTGGTAGTTCCAACCTCAGCATCCTACTACCAATATACTCACTATCCCTCCTCTGTACATGTCCAAACCATCTCAATCTAGCCTCTGTGACTTTGTCTCCAAAACTTCTTACATGTGCTGTCCCTTTGATGGACTCATTCCTGATCCTATCCATCCTCGTTACTCCCAAAGAGAACCTCAACATTTTCATCTCTGCTACCTCCAGCTCCGCCTCCTGTCTTTTCCCCAGCGCCACAGGCCACAGGGCCACTGTTTCTAAACCATTCCACATATATATATGTATATATGTATATATATACACACACACACACACACACAGATTTTGTATGTTCTGCACCAGATGAAGTGCACAAAGAGCAGGCACTGAAGGAGGAGACAGTCCTTTCTATGTAACACTGTATTGGAGTAACACGGCGCCAAGCTGACTCAGAGTTTTCTTTCCGTGGCGAGCTAGGTGTTCAAGACGGACAGGTGGGACATAGCATGATATGATTACTCACCTCAGACTTTTTTAGTGTATGTAAACACCGATATAACCTGACGCCATTTAGTGCAAGGAAAACTGGGACAAAGGCGATTACTACCCAAAAGTAATTTTGTTTTTTAGGTGATGAACTCATTCATTTTATATCATGATCTGCCTTGATTTCATTCTCTCAGCCAGCTCCGGCCATATTAACCTCTTATTTGTCACTCAGCAAATTCAACAAAGTTGCATTTTATATTAAAAAGCACGGTCGACCTCAGTCCCGCCCCACGAGTCTGCAGTTGAACTCGATTAATTTTTGACTGTCTGCTTCAAATCCACCTTTAGAGTAACAGTGCAATGCTTCAGATTACAAATATGCAGATATCTAACATTACACAACAATGAAGTATTATAGACAAGGGGAGGGGGAAAAAAGAAGGAGTTCACAAAATCAGGGTGGCATGCAGCAGGACGGCTGTCTGCAAAAGACGGAAGGAGGAAAAAAGAGAAAAAGGCGGAGACAAATAGATGGATGAAGCCATAAAGGAGCAACATAGGTTTTCTCAACCTACCATTGACTAGGGTGGCATTACCAGGGGCATTTGCACCTGCAGCACCATCGGTGGCTATAGTTGCGATGGGGTGGGAGGAGGGATGGGAGCAGTCTAGCGAGTACCAAATGGGCAAAAAATAAATTAATAACAGTGGACAAAAACAACATGGTTAAAAGTATCATAACCACCGTTTCTATAGTTTTTATATGCAGCTTTAAAATAAATCGAGTCTGAGTTTTCAATCTTATCTGCAAACAGCCAGGGCAGCTATAGGCATTCATTCCAACCAGGCAGGAGCCACACCTACTAGAATGGCTCAATCAGTATGGCACAGTCTCCGTTCTGCCAGCAGGTGTGCCTCATATTTGGCTGCAATGAAACATGGCAAGCACGCCGGCTCTTTGCAGATAAAACTGGAGACTTCTGGTCAAAGGGAATGATGTCATTAATAGGTAACACGTTTAAAACATAACATAAGACACATTACATATCACATGACAGGACCCAAAACAAAACTGAAACACAGAACAACATCATGATCGATGGCACAAAAAAAAAAAAAAAATAAAAAAAAAAAAAAAAAAGAGGATTGACCAGATTTCAGAGACCAGACCAATGTGAGTTTCGTAAATACGACAATTTGCGGTCAATTTTTGGTTTTAAAAAAATCAAGAATTATTACACAGAGAAGACTCACAAGAAATGATTAATGTTTTTAAATCGCCACCTATTATATTTTATACATCATACCATATAATCACATCTGATTGATTATAAAGAATCAAAAAAACCCTGAATCAAAAAGTCTTTTGCGGTTTTCATGATAACTTCAGTCAGCTACAGAATTATTGGCACTCGGATAATAGAATTAATAAATTTAATCTGATACTGAAATTATGTGAAACTAAAACCTTTGAAAAGAAGTTTATTTTAAGAAAATGTGTTTTGTAACCAAATATTTCAGAAGTAATGGCACTATTAGAATTTTACTTTGTGTTTATTTCTTTTTTCAAACCACTTTCATTCATTCATTCATCTTCTGCAACCACTTAATGCTAATTAGGGTCACGGGCCGACTCCGAGTGAGGGCAGAGTCACCCTGGACAGCTCACCAGGCCATCACAACATGCTGACGGCTGTGCAGCTGTTCTTCTCAAAATGTCAGCAACGGTTCTTTTACATGAACCTCACACCACAGACAGTGATAGACATGGCCGGCCTTTGATAATCCAGTTAGCTGCACTGGAGGAGGGGGGGTGGGGGTGAGGCAGTGACAGTTGAGAATGGGGCTTGAACCCCCAACCTTAGGACCAGTAATCCAGCCAACATTACCACCAGACCACCACTGCCCCACAGCCCACTTTATTCTTTATTTATTCTTTACATCTGGGAGGATGGTGGGATACACTCTGAAGAGCCCATCAGACCATCACAGGGCCAGCATCCATACAACTACCATCTCTGACATTCACATCTAGTGGATAATTGAAAATATCCATTGAGCCTAATGTGCACATGTTTAGATTTTAAAAAAGAAAACAAAAACGGTCTTGCAGGTTACGAGCGTCAAGGCCAGGATCTTCCTGCTGGAGGAGGTCCAGACCGCAAAATTACATACGCTCCGGTTATATTTTACTTTTTTATCTTCTGTTGAGCGTGGTTAATCTCCTAAATCTTTATTCATGGCCTTCTGGTTTGGTGGGCTTTAAACATGAAAAGACACAAAGGCCAGATCTTCGTAATCATTTATTAACATTGGCAACACTATATTCAGTTCATTTTCTGTAACCGCTTCATCCTAATTAGGGTCGCGGGGAGGCTGGTGCCCATCCCAGCCAACTCAGGGCGAGGGCAGAGTACACCCTGGACAGCTTGCCAGGCCATCGCAGGGCGGAAACACGCTGACGGCTTTGCAGCCTACTCTTGTCGAAAGTCAGCAATGGTTCTTTTACATGCCTCACACCATAGACAGTGAGAGACATGGCTGGCCTTTGATAACCCAGTTTGCTGCACTGGGGGGACAGTGACAACCTTGTGGAGAGTGGGACTCAAGCCTTATACCAATAGACCACCACTGCCCATACACTATATTTTTTCGCACAAAATTATGAAGCACTACTACATTAACGTGGGGCCGGTGGTGTAGTGGTTAGGGTGATGCGCTCATGATCGGGAGGTTGTGAGTTCAAAATCCCACCGAGACTCTCACTGTGCTAAGACCCCTGGGCAAGGTCTCAACCACAAGTGTGCCTCTGTTCACCCAGCAGTATAAATGGGTACCAGTAAAAATATACTGGGAAGGTAACCTGAGATGGACGAGCGTCCCATCCAGGGGGAGTTGAACTCCTGGTCGCTTCACAAATATGGAAACCGGGGATAAGCGCCGGCCTGATGAGCCACTATGGCTCGGGTGTAAAAACCCAACAGACTTTACCTTTTACTACATTAACACCACTGCGTTTTCTCAAAACAAATTCTGCATTTCTTCGTTGCTCTCACATAAAAAAAAAAAACAAAAAAAAAACAAGTGTGGTTGTTCATCAAATCTGAGGCGGCACACGAGTAAAATTCTATTTTCCAGAGTCAGATTTGTTGTGCACTCTCGAAACGTTAACTGCATATTAAGCGATATTTAAAGACTGCAGTGATGACCTAATACAGTAAAATATGGTACTGGCCACAATGCTACAAGTCTAGAGACTCTTCAAAAAACTTGAAATGACTTCAGAAGTAACACGTTCGCCAGCAGGTGGCTACGGCTGCCTCGACTCAAAGGTTAAGACTGACATATTTTTTTTTTTTATGATACCAATTTCAAATGTATCTTTATATCCATATTAACCCAGAAATGACTGCAGGATGAAATATCAGGGTGTTGTCCATGAACAAAGAACACATGAACTCTCAGCGGCTGCTGAGCTTAGGGGTGATCACACGAGCGGAACGATAAGGTGAGATGGTAATTTGTAGCTGTCGTCTTTCATACTCAAAATATTCTCAATTGTGACTCGCAACATTCGCTGCATCGAATTTTGGTTGATTGGTTCATGAACTGATTGCAGAACGAGGCTCTGAGGCGGCGTAATCTCAAACTCCTCTCAAAATATCTGCACACATGAGCAATTTGTTGTTTTCCTTGTAAATTATTCGCTTTTCATTTGCAAGGAAAAGCAACATAAATGTGTAAATAAAAATTGAATAGTTTGAGAAGAAGAGTAAACAAAAGATGACATGATATTATTTACAACAGGAAATTATTTTTTTTTCCCCAAACATCCGCAAACCAATCACAAATTACTTGCAAATCGGTTGCGAAAACTGTTGTACAGCTTCCGTGTGATATACAGGGATCCCTCGCTACCTCGTGCTTCAGTGCATCGTGGATTTTTCAAAAACTATTCATGAAAACGTGAAAAAAAATCAGGAAATTAAGGAAAATGCTGCAGAAACAAAGCCAATTATGCAAAAAAAAAAAAAAAACCCAAACAAAAAACAAAAAAGAAAAAACAACCCAAAACCCCCCAACAAAACTACTTACATTTTTATGTGAGCTGCCCATGTCTGTATGTGTCATCATCATCATTTTCTGTAACCGCTTCATCCTAATTAGGGTCGCGGGGAGGCTGGTGCCCATCCCAGCCAACTCAGGGCGAGGGCAGAGTACACCCTGGACAGCTCGCCAGGCCATCGCAGGGCGGAAACACGCTGACGGCTTTGCAGCTCCTCTTGTCGAAAGTCAGCAATGGTTCTTTTACATGCCTCTCACCATAGACAGTGAGAGACATGGCCGGCCTTTGATAACCCAGTTAGCTGCACTGGGGGGGCGGGCGGACAGTGACAACCTTGTGGAGAGTGGGACTCGAACCCCCAACCTTTGGCGATCCGGCGCGATCCGGCGCCTTATACTACTAGACCACCACTGCCCGTCTGTATGTGTGTATTTATATTTTATTTAAATCTTATGCATTATTTTTGAATGTTTAATTGTTATTATAAGCATTTATAGTGTTGAATATGTATTTATTGATATTATATACACATATACATGTACGTACACATCAGTCAGGGGGTTTGATCCTATTTCGCGGAAATCAGCAGTCGCGGGGGAGTCTTGGTCCCCATTAACTGCGGAAAGTGAGGGATCCCTGTATATGCCTATCTAAGCCTCAATACATATTAAAACTCACAAAAAAATGAACAACAATCACGAATCAATTTCCATCAGTCGCTTTTTATTGCACCTCGAGTGTGATCACCTCTGAAGAAAATTGTATTACTTAAAAAAAATATGTGATAAAATGAAAATGCAACATCTTACAATTTATCAATGTACAGCATTTCTTATTCTTGGTCAACGGTTTTCCTGAAGGTTCCCAATAATTCTGTAGCTGAAGGTACATGTTTATACAGCACCATGGTTGTAACATCAAAAGACTCGAAAAGATTCCCCCAGAAAACTGGATGGACTTCTTGTGCTAATCAAAGCAAGAATTACAGGTGAAACAAGCTCCGGAAATAAATCAACACCCTCAATTGATCTGTGATCGATATCCATTTTATTTAGATTTGGTCAACCCATTGCTCAGCAGGTCTATGCAGGCACATGGATGGAATGCATCTAAGGACTTAAAAAGGTGCATTAGGAAAGCTTTTCTTTTTAAGTAGAGAATTGCTGTGATTGATGCTGGGCTGAGGATGGGGAGGGGGGTATTCAAAAAGATTAAGGGGGTAACGTCTTTATTCCTGGGATAAAGTGGGGGTCCAGGGGAAACAGAGCAATACTCTACCTGCTAGCTGTCGGCCATCTTCCATTGCCTGACCTGTGTTATGGTTTACAAAATAACAAGAATATAAGGCCTTGCACGTGGACAAATGCATCAGCAATTTACATTGATTCTTCCATTTTGCATATGGAAGGATTTTTCCACTGTACATCACACCATGAGGGAGAGTTTACAAAGAATGACCTCACAATGCAACAGCATTCACAAATTATATTGGTTTATGAGAAAACATATACAATTCCACATGTTCCCAAAATAGGGATCTAAAAATTTCTTTCCTATTATAAATAAATAAATAACTGTATTGTTCTTACTAGTCTTATCATTGCTATATTATTCCATATTATTTAAAAAGGTTTTTAAAAAATCTGTCAGGTGTGAATACCTTAATCCTGTAAAACACCAACCAATCAAATCTTTGCAGTCTACTGGGCAAGATCCAATCAAATGCTCCTGTCTGTCCCTGCTCATGCATGAACCTGCAGTCGGAGCAGAGCTGGTGTGTGTGTGTGTGTGCGTGTGTGTGTGTGTGTGTGTGTGTGTGTGTGTGTGTGTGTGTGTGTGTGTGTGTGTGTGTGTGTCTTTAGAATGACCTCCAAAGGCAGGGGTCTGTTTAGCTGGAGCCCTGGAGAGACCCTCCTTTCAAATTTTGTTAGCTTTCCAGATTAGCAACTCCAGCTTTAAACTAGAATAAATACACAAGTACTGATTTTTTTTTTTTTTTAATGCTTTAAAATTTCACATTTGTATGCAGACCGGAAAATATGTAACTGTTTGGTTCATTGATAGCATTGTTTTTTCTCATATAAATAATAATACTCAGTAATTACTCTTTTCGTGTGTAAGTCATACTACATCTTTAACCCTAGAAGTGCCGAATGTTAAAGCTCAGAATGTCATGTATGTTTTAGTGAAATTACCTCCCTATTTGATATCGAATGCAGAAACTACCAAATAAATAGCATTATATAACCTTATATGTTTAAAAAAAAAAAAAAAAATTGAGGTCGCCGAGGTCAAATTTGGGTCATATGGCCTCAATTTCAAGATGGCCGCCACATTTTCTCTGGGTTAACGTTTCTTTCGGAGGAGATTATAGAATTCCTGTTTTCATAAATAAAAATATGGATATTGCCAAATTGTTCAAAATGTCAAGATGATGAA
>CM045732.1:13680474-13765474 GCA_024760905.1 Plotosus lineatus
GGGAGATAGCCAATGGGAGGCCAGTGGGGCGGGATGTTGGGAGATAGTCAATGGGAGAGCAACTCATGCATTGTTTGAATTTTTGAAATGGTGCTTTCGTAACGTGAACTTCTTTCGATTCCAAAAATTTTAGGAATTTTTTTTTCGTAACCTGGATTTTTCGTATGCTGGGACTCTTGTAAGGTGAGGTACCACTGTATTTACAAATCAAATGATGATGACCAAACAAAACGTAAATTATCTTGTGTTCATATAGTCTGCAATGAAATATACGTTCAGGGAAGTTTATGATTTACTGCTTTATTTTTTTTTCCGGCATTTTTCCTGACAACTTCATTCCCAAGGCCTGGACAGAAGCGTGGAATTGACAACAAATATAACAAAATTAAAACAGCTTGATATCATTAATAAACCAGAGCATTGCTCAACGAATATCAGTGAAGGTTAACAAATATTTTCATGAATGGAAATGAACTGTGTGTGCTTTCTCCATGTGAATAGCACATCGTGTTTGTATGTAGCTATAAAACATTTGTGCGCTGACTTAATCCGTGCAAAAGATGCCCAAAAAGTTTGTGTTTGTAGCTGGTGCCCCCAGAAGATGCAGCCATCCCTCAGGCAAACATGCAAGTCTCCATCTCTGCTCCCCACATCTTCACCTGATGCAGCAGCTGCATCTCACAAAGCCTCAAGATACAGATCTCCAAGTCTCAACCTTTCAGCAGCCTCCAACATAAATGCCTCTCCTGGTCCATCCAATGCCTCAACTGCCTTCCACATCCCCAACAGTACCAGCCAGAAACAGCAAGAGCCCAAGGGCCTTGAAGACAGAATTCAAGTTGATGATTGTTGATGAAGAGCAGTGTAGACTGTGAGCGAGAAGTCTACTACAAAAATGTATTCGCTTGGGGTGGGTGCATGATTCCAAACCAGTAACCAGCGCCAATCTTACTTCAAATTAATAAGATGCTCCAGTGGTGACTCTCGAGTTTTCTCCCAGTGCACGAACTGCCTTCTGTCATACATGCATGCTCAAAAATTTACAAAAAATATCACAAACAAGAATGTATGGGAACTTATAAAAACAAATAATAATGAAATTAAAACAAACTTCAACAATGGCAACCAAGGCCAAACAATGTACTTACACTGGGCCAATTGATTATAGTGTGAAGGCTGCTCTAGAGATAAATGTTCCATGATGTAACTTTAAGGATATGTCACTTATACTTCTCACCAGAGAGGAGCATGGGATCTTTGTCCGCAGATTTCCGCACATGATCTGATTCTCCCGTAAGAGAGCTCTCGTCAATTTTCAGATCGTTGCCTTGTATCAATATCCCATCCGTTGGAAGCAGATCACCTTGAAAACGAAACATTCAGATCTATCAGAATACGAATCACCATGACCAACAAACATGCTCCCAATTCATATTCCACCAAGCTCCATCCATCCTATGCTGATATGTATGGACCTATGTATGGACCATCCCATGTTAATATACATTTACTGAGGGTACGAGTACACGACACATACAGTCTGCTTATTGATTGGTTGTCATATGCTTTTCTGTGAAATATACAGGGATCCCTCGCAACTTCATCCTTAAATTCTTGTGGCTTCAGAGCATCATGTTTTTTTTTTTAATATTCATAGAATTAAAAAATAAGGAAATTAAGGCCAATCATGTGAAAAAAACAAACAAACAAACAAAAAAAAACCCACCCAATAAACATAAACAAAAAACAACCCAAAACCCCCAACAGAACTACTTACATTTTTATGTGAGGTGCGCATCTGAGTGTATCTATATATATATATATATATATATAAAATATCTCATGCATTATTTATGAATGTTTAATTGGTATTATAAGCATTTATAGTGATAAATATGTATTTATTGATATTATATACACATTTAAATATATGTATATGTCAGTGGGGGGGGGTCGATCCTACTTCGTGGAAATCAGCGGTCACACACGGGGGGGGGGGCTTGATGTTATTGCGGCCCCCATTAACCGCGGAAAGTGAGGGATCCCTGTATTGCTTAGCACTATCACTTCAAAGCAAGAAGGCTGTGGGCTTGAGCTCGGTGGCTGGCAATGGCATTTCTGTGTGAAGTTTTATATGTTCTTCCTGTGTTTTTGTAGGTTTCCTCCAGGTGCTTCAGTTTCACATGCTAAGTTGTTATTACGAATTTCCCCTAGTTGTGAAGGTGAGTGTGAAATTATATTTTGTGCCAGAAAATACTTTCTGTTAGAGGCTTGCAACCATTCACTCATCTGCCAAACTGCATAAGCCAACCATTTGGGTCACGGACAGGCTGGAGCTTATCTCAGTCACCACCGAGTAAAGGCAGGATAAATACTGAACAGTTTGGCAGACCATTGCAGGGCCAACACACACAACAATTAAACCTCACCTGGAGCAATGTGAAACAGCCAGAAAACCTGATGTGCATGGTTTTGGACTATGGGGAAAAAAACAGAGTACCTGGAGGAAACCCACACAAGCACGTGCAGAACATGCACACTCTACCCAGAATCCCCTGATCCCAGGGCTTGAACCCAGGACCCTCCTGCTGTGAGGTGTAATGCCACTGTTTTACCCGGCATGCAACCAAAAAAAAATAATAATAATAATAATAATAATAATAATAATCAAAAGTGGCCCAATGCATAAGGATGGAATAGAAAGTGAGTAAAATTATTATAAAATGGGTTTAGGGTTCCGAATTACTGGACCAACTTTGTACTATATTAATAAAAACTAATTCTAATGGTATAAAGTGCAGGTCTGATCAATTCTCCTATAACAAAGCTTGATAAATATAATTTGCATAATTTATTACAATACTTGACTTAATGCCATTTGACAATTGGCGCTATTTTAATATACCAACCATGTGTCATGTGACATTACTAATAATTGTTTAGTGTATATTACAGGTCATTAACTTTATCTTAATCAATCCTTTTACTCTACTGTAGATGATCCATAGTATGCGGTTAGAATAAATGTGCATACATTCATACATACCATATTTTATTTGTGCAATATCTCCCACCACGAGGTCCGCCACAGGAAGTTGGATGACTTGACTTCCTCGCACCACCTGGAACTTCTGCTCTTGTTCAATGCGGCTCTGCAAGCCACGGAACTGCTTCTCTTTACTCCAGTCATTAAATGCAGTGACGAGCACCACACAGACCACTGAGAGCAAAATGGCGGCTCCTTCAATCCACCCTGCCTCCGCTTCTCCTTCATCTTCTGCTCCAGCATTTGCAGTGCCACATGCTAAAAAAAATGTGAGAAATAATGTGCTCATAATTCACAGTTATTTTACATAATATGCAATTTTACCCACAAAATAGTTAAGGATCACATATTTTTTTGTGTGTCTTTTTACTTCTTCCATAAACACGTGAATATCACAGCTGTGTACGCATCATGCAAATTGCTATAAACTGTCCATCTTGCATTTAGGACTCACAGAGCGTATAGATGGAAGGTGAGAGCTGTTTGTTGCATATGAGCACATGACGAGCATACTCAGCAGATTAGCATATGTATCTTCTTCTTCTTTTCCTTTCGGCTGTTCCCTTTTTTTTAGGGGTCGCCACAGGCTTTTGATTTAAATTAATAATTTTAAGCATTTTAATATGTATTAATGAAACAAAATTCAAACTCTATTCAGAAATGTTTTATTATTAATTCTAAGTTATTATAATCATGTAGTAAACTTAATATTATAATGTATCTATCCATCTATCTGTCTATCTATCCATTTGTCCATCTATCTATACCTATCAGCCTTTACATTGCCACTAGCTGACCCCTTGGTTCCTAGACAGCCTCATCCTCAGCATGCAGCCATGTACTGTGTGCTCTGACACCTGTTTTTTTGTTTGTTTGTTTGTTTGTTTTTTTAAATCATAGCCAGCATTAAGTGTTATAGCAGATTGTGCGACAGTAATTCTTCTGCAGGATCCGACCAGACGTACTAGCCTTTGTTATGTGTTTGTAAGTTCTCAATGGTTAACTGCAAGCTAATTCCCTCTTAAGCTCTGCAGAGTCGTGGAAGATATTGGACTGAAAAAATGCCATCCTTGCCTGATATACAACTGTCCAGTTTCAGTCAACTTGAGTGGCTGATAGAAATGGAGCTTATTGGGGTGATCTGTTGCTTTAGCTGATCCATACTGTAGTCTAACTGTGGTGTGTTTCTGCTTGGGGTGTGTGTGTGTGTGTGTGTGTGTGTGTGTGTGTGTGTGGTTTGCAATGGTATGTGCAAAATTCATGCTACCACTGAACTGCCTTATTGGACAATTTATATGAGTGGTTGGTTTGTGTGTGTGTGTGTGTGTGTGTGTGTGTGTGTGTGTGTGTGTGTGTGTGTGTGTGTGTGTGTGGTTTGCAGTGGTATGAACAAAATTCCTACAGCCACTTAACTGCATTATTGAACAATTTATATGAGTGGTTGGTGTGTGTGTGTGTGTGTGTGTGTGTGTGTGTGTGTGTGTGTGTAGTGGTATGTACAAAATTCCTACAACCACTTAACTACATTATTGGACAATTTATATGAGTGGTTGGTGTGTGTGTGTGTGTGTGTGTGTGTGTGTGTGTGTGTGTGTGTGTGTGTGTGTATGTGTGTGTGTGTGTGTGTGTGTGTGTGTGTGTGTGTATGCGCTGCATTCCCTTTTCAGTGTTTGCTTCTTTGTTGTAACACTTCAACAACCACTGTGCAAACTTCAGCACCATGGACAGCACCAAGCACACTGACAATTTACTTTCTGAATTGTTATGCAGCACAAAGAAAAAATATTAAAATATTTCCAGCGCCTTCTCTTAATGACATGCAGATTAGAAAAAAAGATCAGTGCTTAAATTAGCCTCTCTGCTACAGCATCTAAAAATGCACTCTAGAGGTGCTTATCCTGTTGTTTCATTTAAATTGACAACTGCGTATATAACTGTATAATCATTTATAACAATATATAACCTTTTTTAAATGTGAACATCATATCCCCAGCTCTGATGGCGATAACTGAGTCCTTACTTGGGAATCCTCATGCAGTTGTGTGCATGCAGGACATATGGGGGTTGTAAGGACTATAAAGATCAACAAACGTCACACAGTCAAACACCAGTCATAGGAGCTTTACTCAAAAGCCATACAGTGGAAAATTAGGAGTTGTGGGATTTCAGTGCTTAAGCTTTTGATCAATAGTGCGATGGGTCACTATTTCATCCAAGTCAGAATTTCTCCAGACAAGTTTTCAAGCCACACATACCATCGAAAATGTTTGGAGTAAATTAAAAATAGGCCTACAAGCTGGTATGTATAAATATATTTGCACTCATAGTGCTAATCAATGGGACTACAATATTATACAACAAGTGAATAAGTCTATGTCCCAGAAAAGAAAATATTTACCAAACAATAGTTTATTTTATCTTATGACAGGGTATTATCTACTTGGAATATTAATAGACATTGCAAAAATATTAACACTAGTCTGTGATAACTGCAGGAGAATGTGACATGTTAAATAGTTCAGAATAATCCCCTCCGTTATGGCACATGCGGCAGCATTGGGGTGATTGTGGCAAGATACTTTAGTTAACTGAACAGCATTATTGTTCTCATTATCTTCCAATTCCTACTGGGAATCAATATTTAATTTTGATTTTACAGGAGCCAAAATTTATATTTGTTAGTGTAGCATATCATTGCTCCCCCCATTTTCCCTCTAATTTGATCATCTGCCAAATCTCACCAGCCACCTTGTCCTAATTACACAGCAGCTACCAGCTGGGAAGGCGATAGCCAACATGCTTCCTCTAAAACACATGAACCCAGAAAAAAGCATCTTTATTCATTCATTTTCTGAGCTGCTTAATCCTAATTAGGGTCGTAGGGAGGCTGGCACCATCCCAGCTGACTCTGGGCGAAGATAGAGAACACCCTGGACAGCTTGCCAGGCAGAAACAGACCGAAGGCTATGCAGCCCATTCCTGAGGAAAGTTGGAAAAGGTTCTTTTACTATCTCGCTTCATAGACAGTGAGACACATGGCCAATATTTGATAACCCAGTTAGCTGCACTGGGGGGACAACAGTGACCACCAGAGTGGGGCTTGAACGTCCAACCAGAGGATCGGTAATCCAGCACCTTACCACCGGGCCACCTCTGCCCACCCAAAAAGCATCTCTTTTTTTAATGTTGCACATGAAGACACTTAAAATTAAACCATCCCTTGCACGCTGATAGCACAACCAATTATAGTGCCTTGGCTCCCAGAAACAGACGGCTGTGGTGTTATTGGTATTCAAGCTTGTGATCTTTAAAAAAAACAGATGAATTTTAATCTTTGACAACCAGCTCACCTGCTTTCACTGAATTTTGCATAAAAGCAATCTGTTCATAATTGAATACAGACGCTCCCCGACTTACGTTCGTTCGTTTTACGTTTTTTCGATTTTATGGTTTAAAAAAAAAAAAAAAATTATGTCAAATTTTGAGTTTAGAGTGCTCTCTGTAGTACGAGACGTACCTATGTACTATGCTGACGTAATGACGCAATGACGTAATTGTTTACAAATGACAGACTGAGTGAGACAAGTGTGTTTCCCTTGTGTTAAGACGTCGTCTCTGTGATCTTTGTGTTTACACTGTTTTGCGGACTTTTGTAACCCGAAGCAAATATAGTTGGCCAGAAGCGTAAACCTACCAGCATGGGTGCAAGTCTCATACACAGAGATGAATTAACTATCTGCTCTGATCAGCGCAATCTACCATGCATACTCAGTTAAGCAAAGAGAGTTGTAAAATGAATGGAAACTCGAATCCAGAAAAGAAAAAGAACTCTCTGCTCTACTGGTGATTCACATCAGTGCAGGCTGAGTACTAAACGAGTATTCAACGGCACCCTTGCTCACTTGAAATACCGAAAGTCTGTATAACCTGCGCTTTGTCTCAAGCACAAGCAAGTGAACTACTTTTGGTGGAGCGCCTCACATATTGTCAGCGTTGATTGGCTGTTTTAAGCTTCATGTAAAGTGACTCAGCTCAGCTTTATATAAAGTGACCATTCGTCGACCATCGGAAGCATTTACAAGCAGAAAGATCGCATCAGAGAGAATGTTAAAGGTTATATTTGATACTGTATTTGATAATTGAGGAGTGAATTTGATTAAAATTTATCTATTTGAAATTATTTTTGCTTGAATTTAATTTATTTGAAATTAATGTTGATATTACTTGATATACTTGATATTATTTTACAATGTTATGTTTATAATAATTGATTTAGGGGTGTTTTATGAGATACGGTAATGGTATTTATGGATGTATAGTACAGTATGAATGTCATACGTCACTGGAACATACAGGAACAACTTACTTTTTTTTTTTCACCTTACGTTTGGCTGACCGGAACCGAACTGAAACGTAAATTGGGGAGCGTCTGTACATATACAGTACTACCAATAAAATTAGGGTGAAAATTTTTATACAGGGATCCTTTGCTACTTCGAGCTTCAGTAGCTTGGACCCAATTTAAAAAATTTTGTCCCAGATTAAAATAGCTTTCTTCTCCACTTATCACATGTTCAAGAATACGGCCATACATGGGCCAGGGTAGTGAAATCATTGAAAGCATTGTAAAGCCAGTGAAGCATTGCTGAAGTTAATTTATATAAATGAGGCAGTTAGTGTACTGATCCTAAAACAAGGTTTTTGTTTGTTGGTTGGTTGGTTGGTTTGTTTTTTTTTTTTGCTGGTGTTACAATTTTTTTTTTTAATCTTTCCAACCAGAAAGGTTTCCAACTTTTCCAACCAGAAACACAGCGTATTGTGGAAGACTCAGCAACAAAAGATGAATTATTTGCAATTCTGAGGAGATTTTAATAAATGTTACTCATTCCCCCATTTTTTTAACTGACTTGCAGAACCACTTAATCCTGTGATTAAAGTCGCTATCTCAGTCGCAAAGACAGAGTACACCCTAAACAATCAGACCGCAGTACAACACACACAACCATTCAAATCACATCAACACCGAGGGCCACTCTGGAGCAGCCAGTTGTCCTCATGCGCATGTTTTTAGAGTGTGTTGGGCATCTGAAGTACCCGGAGAAAGCCCACACGAGTACAGGGAGACGCCACACAGAGACATGTGATCCCATTACCTTTGTTCTGTGGTGGACATGCGGACCCTACTGTGCTTCCCCGTTGATATTTTCTTTTTTAAACAAGCAAACACTTCACACTTTTTGTGTCAGTGGATAAATAAATTTACACTCCAACAAATAACACAAAATATGTCATTTTCATGATTAAAAAACCTACTCAGTATATAACGTGGCGCCGGTGGTGTAGTGGTTAGGGTGCTGCGCTCATGATCAGGAGGTTGTGTGTTCAAATCCCAGTTAGACCCCCCCCACTGTGATAAGACCCCTGGGCAAGGTCTGAACCACAAGTGTGCCTCTGTTCACCCAGCAGTAGAAATGGGTACCAGTAAATACTGGGAAGGTAACCTGCGATGGACGAGCGTCCCATCCAGGAGGAGTCGAACTCCTAGTTGCTACGGAAACCGGGGATAAGCACCGGTCCAATGAGCCACTATGGCTCGGGTGTAAATAAAAGCCCAACAGATTTACTCAGTATACAAGAAAGTAAGGATCCATCTAGATTGACCACACCTTCAAATCCCTTCACTAATAATCATATGTAGACGATCACTGATTTACATTAAAATTCGTTAAACCTGTCTAAATTAGGCTGTTTTTCATGACTGAAGTGTATGAGGTCATCATGCCAAAATTTAAAGCGCTCGCCACAGCCTGAAAAAAAAAAAAAAAAAAAAGCTGTAACTGCTTTTGCATCTCACTCGGGATTTTAAAAGATCTCTAACTTATTTAAATTAGATCACTGATCATTTCCCCCCAGTTCAGCTAACTGGGTTATCAAAGGCCAGCCAGGTCTCTGAGTGTCTATGGTGTGAGGTTCATGTAAAAGAACCAATGCTGACTTTCATCAAGAGTAGCTGCAAAGTCGTAAGCGCGTTTCCACCCTCAAGTGGCCTGGTGAGCTGTCCAGCGTGTACTCTGCCCTCGCCCGGAGCCGGCTGGGATGGGCGCCAGCCTCCCCGCGACCCTAATTAGTATTAAATATTTCGAAAAATGAATGAATGAATGATAATGTCACTGAAATGAATGAAAATCATCATCAAGAGATGTGGATTTTAAATGCTGTTAAGATTTCCTTTTGGCTTTTTCCCTTTATCAGGGGTCGCCATAGAGAATGAATTGCACGTTTCATTTGGCATAGGTTTTTACGTCGGATGCCCTTCCTGATACACCCCTTTAGCAAGGGACAGAAACATGCTGACGGCTACGTAGATACCCTTTTATGAACGTCAGCAATGGTTCTTTTACATTAACCTCACACCATAGACGTGAGGCCAGTGGAGTAGTGGTTAGGGTGCTGCGCTCATGATCGGGAGGTTGTGAGTTCAAATCCCACTGAGACCCTCACTGTGCTAAGACCCCTGGGCAAGGTCTCGACCACAAGTGTGCCTCTGTTCACCCAGCAGTATAAATGGGTACCAGTAAAAATATACTGGGAAGGGAACCTGGGATGGACTAGCATCCCATCCAGGGGGAGTTGAACTCCTGGTCGCTTCACGCTACGGAAACCGGGGATAAGCACCGGCCTGATGAGCCACTAGGCTCGGGTTTAAAAACCCAACAGACCCCCTTACACCATAGACAGTGAAAGACATGGCCGGCCTTTGATAACCCAGTTAGATGCACTGGGGGGACAGTGACAACCTTGTGGAGAATGGGACTCGACCCCCCAACCTCAGGATCAACGATCCAGCGCCCTATGTTGTTAATGTCTAAAATTGGGGCTTGAATGACACATTGACAAGGTGCATGACTATCCGGAGCTCACAAGTTTGAATCTAGGTTGACGCCGCAGCCATCCACGACCAGTCGTCCACTGGAGCTAATTGGCCGAGTTCTCATGGGAGGGAGGGATGCCAAATGCTTCCGTGTCACTCACAGCAATCATCAACGATTTAAGTGATGAAAGTGTTACTTCCACTCTGTAATACACAGTTCGTATACAAATCCATGGAACTGATCTGTCACTGTGAATTGGTTTAGATTTTTTAATAGCTGAATGTTTTATTGTGGAGAACTAGTTTGGAGGGTGAACTTATCCTATCCTGATCCTTATTAGGCCGGTTAGTTGAAAAGAAGAAGGCATGGCTTGACAGTTTGACAAGCCCGAGTGAAGGAGACATGGCCCGTGTGCATGTCAATCCTAGAGGAAGAGGCACCGCCTCGGTGAATGTCAGTCCCGGTGAAGGAGGCATGGTGTCTGTGCTTGTCAGTTCTAGTGAGGGAAACGTGTCTTCTGTACCAGGTGTGGCCCGTGTGCCTGCAAGTCCCAGCGAATGAGGTGTAGGCGGTGTACCAGTCAATCTCGATGGGGAAGGTGTGTGCCCCGTCAGTCCCAGCGACCATTTTCATTTCAAAGAATATTAAAGGGTTGAAAAATATCCATATAAAATGGCTTACAAGAAACTTAGAAACGGATTAAAACGTAAAATGCACAACTCTGGCTCTTTAATAAAAGAGAAAGAGTCAGTTAGATTGTGGGGAAAATGTCAATATTATTTACAGGCTCATTTCTTACCAGCTGCACTTGGCCAAAGAACATTATGTGAGGTTGTATCGCAGTAATTCTCACTGACACTTTCATGATTATAAAAATGAATGTGGGCTCGCTGGACTTTAAAATACAGTGAAAGCTATTTGTTGTAGATGTTCAAAAGTTTTATGAGGTGAAAATGTGTTTTTCCAAATCTTTACCTCAGCGCAAACACAGCACAGAATAGTGTAATAAATTGAGACTTGTACGAGCCAATCATGGTTTGTCGTTCCCCCCACCCCCCACCCCCTCTCCACCCACACACACACACACACACACACACACACACACAATTTAACGAAGCCATTCTATTCACTATTATTACGAATCATTATTACATACAAAAATAAACAATTTGTTTTGTTCAGTTCATTTTCTGTAAGCGCTTAATCCTAATTGGGGTTGCGGGGAGGCTGGCGCCCATCCCAGCTGACTCCGGGCAAGGGCAGAGTACACCCTGGACAGCTCACCAGGCCATCGCAGGGCAGAAACACGCTGACGGCTTTGCAGCTACTCTTGTCGAAAGTCAGCAATGGTTCTTTTACATGAACCTCTCACCATAGACAGTGAGAGACATGGCCGGCCTTTGATAACCCAGTGACAACCTGATTACGTGGGTACAGAAAATGATGATGAAATCTTCTTCTTCTTCTTTTACTTTTGGCTGCTCCCTTCAGGGGTCGCCACAGCAAATCATCCGCCTCCACCTCACCCTGTCCTCCGCATCTTCTTTTCTGACTCCAACGACCTTCATGTTTTCCTTCACCACATCCATAAATCTCTTCTTCGGTCTTCCTCGAGGCCTTCTGCCTGGTAGTTCCAACCTCAGCATCCTACTGCCAATATACTCACTATCCCTCCTCTGTACATGTCCAAACCATCTCAATCTAGCCTCTCTGACTTTGTCTCCAAAACATCTTACGTGGGCTGTCCCTCTGATATACTCATTTCTGATCCTATCCATTGAAAATGATGATGAAATAACATTCAATATTAGACATTTTTAGATTTATCTAATTAGCATATATTACTCAAGCATGACAATAATGCGGGCATTGACTAATTAAATAAAAAAGGCTAAAAGGAAGACCCAAAATGGTTGGTAAGTGGATAAACTTTTTCTTTCCCTCTTAACATATCAATACACAACTTGACATTTAAATTTCAAACACAACTTGACATTTAAATTTCCGATATTTTACAGGTACAGTACTCACATTCGCTGCCCCCTCCAGGTGGCTGATAAAACGAGAGCCCCAAGCTGATTATGGCTGCAATTTCAAGGATGATGAGGGTCACATCTTGTAGTGCTTCCCAAACTAACTGTAAGAAAGTTTTTGGCTTCTTTGGAGGTATAATATTTCGACCGAAGACATCTCTCCTCTTTTCTAGGTCAGCTGGGTCCCCTGTCAAACCTAAAGAAAAGAAAGAATGAAAGAAAAAATATAAGAAGAAAAGAAAAGAAAGAAAGAATATATGCATCAACCTGCAGCTGTGTACTGGGAAAAAAATGAAGTACAGTGATCCCTCGGTACTTCGTGCTTCAGTTTCTGCGTCTTCAGTGCATGGTAGATTTTTGAAAAATATTCATCAAAAAATAAGGAAATTATGGAAAAATAGGGGAAAAGTTAAAAAAATGCAGCCAAAGGCCAATTATGTAAAAAAACAAAAAAAAAACAAACAAAAACAAAAAACAACCCGAAACCCCCCAACAAAACTGCTTACATTTCTATGTGATGTGCGCATCTGTATGTGTGTGTATTTATATTTTATTTACATCTTATGCATTATTTTTGAGTGTTTGCTATTATAAGCATTTATAGCGTTGGATATGTATTTATTGATATTATATACACATATACATGTCCCCAGTGCAGCTAACTGGGTTATCAAAGGCCGGCCATGTCTCTCACTGTCTATGGTGGGAGGTTCATGTAAAAGAACCATTGCTGACTTTCATAAAGAGGAGCTGCAAAGCTGTCGGTGTTTCTGCCCCATGCTAAAGGTGTTGTGTCAGGAAGGGCATCCGACGTAAAAACCTACGCCAAATCAAATGTGCCAATCATCCGCTGTGGCGACTCTTGATAAAGGGAAAAATCCGAAAGGAAATCTCATATGCACATATACATGCACATATACGTCAGTCTGGAGGGGGAGGGGGTTTCCAATCCTACTTCATGTAAATCGTTGGTCGCGTGGGGGTCTCAGTCTCAATCAACCGCAGAAAGTGAGGGATCCCTGTGTATGTGATCTTGATTTTATGGGATATTGTAGTACTGCACTCAGGTAAAGGTGAATTAATCAAATCTCCCAAATCCCTTTGCACTGCTTTAAAAGGTCCATCAAACAAGCACATACTCAGAAAGGAACCTCTTGATCCTGGTATTGCACATCATGAAATCTGGCCTCAAGCAGCTTCATAAATGGCACACCATCCTGTGCTCCTGTATGAAAAAGTGAGCAATCCAACTCTCTTGTTAATACTCGGCCTTTATGTCGTGCGTGGTCTCAAATTATCCTCCTGACTCATACATTTACACTTATGTAAAGCTCTCAGTGTATGTAAGTGCAATACACCTCTGATGGAAATCACATTTTCTCACAGAGACACCTTTAATGTGCTCAGGATGTGACAAGCAAAGAATAACGCTGTGGCGTTCAACTTTGAGAATGTATAATGTGTACAGAACAGTACCGGTCATTTAGAGTACCAGAGAAACCAGTTCTCAGTGCTGATACTGGCATCCATGTGATAGCATGCCTATGTATTGTGTTATAAAAAATAGTCCAATACAGAGAGAGACGTTCAATACCCCGCTTTAAGAGAACAAGGAAAGCTCAGCTTGTTTTAAATGCAACAAAAGATTTCATCAAATATGAGGACTTCAGAGGGACAGCACATGTCAGAGGTTTTGGAGACAAAGAGAGGCTAGATTGAGATGGTTTGGACATGTACAAAGGAGGGATAGTGAGTATATTGGTAGTAGGATGCTGAGGTTGGAACTACCAGGCAGGAGGCCCAGAGGAAGACCAAAGAGACGATTCATGGATGTGGTGAAGGAGGACATGAAGGTCGTTGGTGTAAGAGAAGAAGATGCAGAGGATAGGGTGAGATGGAGGCAGATCATTTGCTGTGGCGACCCCTGAAGGGAACAGCCGAAAGAAAAAAGAAGAATATGTACTATAGTATTGTGTTGATATTAATCTTACCAAGAGAGTTCATTCAGAATCAGTGATAGTTGTTTTCACTGATTTTTTTTTCCCTTGTATTCCTGTTGGAGTGTTTTCCATTTAAACCCATGGAGGTGTAGAGGAGGAGGTAAGTCTGTTGGGTTTTTACACCCAAGCCTAGTGGCTTAGCCTCGTGGCTCATCAGGCCAGTGCTAATCCCCAGTTTCTATAGCGTGAAGCGACCAGGAGTTCAACTTCCCCTGGATGGAATGCTAATCCATCGCAGGTTACCTTCCCAGTATATTTTTACTGGTACCCATTTATACTTCTGGGTGAACAGAGGCACACTTGTGGTTGAGACCTTGCCCAGGGGTCTTAGCACAGTGAGGGTCTCAGTGGGATTTGAACTCACAACCTCCTGATCATGAGCGCAGTACCCTAACCACTACGCCACCGGCCCCACTCATGGGAGTGTAACGTTTTATTTATTTATTGAAATATTATGGCATTCAACATGTACTGGGATCCCTCACATTCAGAAGTTAAGGGGGACTGAGACCAACGTTCCCTCTAAACTGCGCAACTGCGCAATGGCGGACCGCTCGAACACTCTCAGCGCACAAGAAAACCGATCCAGCGCAGTGAACGCTCTGCAGATTAATTACATACAAGGTATAGAACTTTTAGTGAGTGACGGGTGTCCAGCCAATCACACGATGCGATGCAATCACGCTACGCAGCCAATCACGGCACCGTCATGTGCTGCGCTCATACACGCGCCATGACAATAATAACAGTGCTGCTGAGTGAAGTGATGCTAATGCTAACCCCGTTATCATGACGAAACGAGCGGCCAGGGAATATGATACGTCGACTTTCCAAACCAAAGTAAAAAAAAAGAACTGCGCAAAGTCTGTGAGTACAACAGAAAGCTGACGAAGCAAAAACTATACCTTTCAATTTGTGAATCAATGAGAGAGCGCAGAATGAGACTATGTGTGAGGTTAAAAATGCACCCTGGCACACCCTGATAGTAGATGAGAGCCAGACATGACAGGACACAAAATGCTCGTCATATATTTCAAATTCAGGGAGGAAAATGATGTCATCTATAAAACTGTGTTTAATAAGCCATGAAACTTTCAATGATCCCAGGTGTGATACTGGGGTGTGGCCACAGCGAGCACTTGTGATGTTGCTCACAGTGGGCCTCAGTGTGCTCAGGGAGGTTGTCTGTATGCCCAGACAGAGGAAAAATTACAGGGAACATTGACTGAGACCGCCCCCCCGACTGACGTATGCATACATGTATATGTGTATATAATATCACTAAATACATATTCAATGATATAAGTGCTTATAATAACATTTAAACATTCAAAAATAATATAGAAAATGTAAATAAAATATAAATAAACACACACAAACAGACGTGATTTGTTGATTTTGAAAAGTTTGCCAGCTAGCTGTGATAAAGGCAGACAATGCAAGAGAAGGACATTTCAACAGAAAAGACCGGTCCCAGAAGTCAGAAAAAAACCAGCAGATCTTTTCAACTCTTGCGGTATGATGAGGTGAGATGGCTGACTGGATGTGTTGTGATTAAAAAGAATGCAGTGCTGACATTTTAGTGAAATCATAACCGTGTGTCACAAGGCAAACATCAGGCCTTTCATATAAGTATGAATATAAATAACATAAAAGAAATGGCGTGCAGCTAACTGCTATGTAGTACTTCCTGTATACGTACGACCAGTGACACTGTGAGGATCCTTCATTTTGATTCAAGCATTGTTCACTCTGGATTCTTCTTCTCCTTTTGGCTTTTTCCCTTTTTCAGGAGTCGCCGCAGCAATTCATCTGATTTGCATATTTGGTTTGCCGTAGAAACACACCGGCCGCTATGCTGCTGCTCTTGTCAAAAGTCAGCAATGGTTATTTACATGAACCTCTCACCATAGACAATGAGAGACATGGCCGGCCTTTGATAACCCAATTCGCTGCACTGGGGGGGGGGGGGGGGGGGGGCAGTGACAACCTTGTGGAGAATGGAACTCGAACCCCCAACCTTAGGATCAGTGATCCAGCTGCCTATACCACCAGGCCACCTCTGTCCTCATTGTTCACTCTGGATAATGCTTTTTATTCCGCAATAGTCAACCAATCAGATTGTACCATTCCTGGGCTGTATATCCTAACTTTTATGAATTATAAATAATAGTGCAAAGTTTGGCAAACCAATTATACTTCAAAGATCAAAGATAATTTATTATTGAATTACGTTATGGTTTTTAACCAAAGTATGTTGTAGCCAAACATCAGCCATGTTTGTAAGGGTAATATTGTCAGAATATTGATATTTAAAATATATGTTGCTTTCAAAACTGAAGACATAAAATAAAGCTTCGATTATTTTTTTTTTGACAGACAGACAGACAGACATTTTATTCAATAAAAGGCCATTAGCCCAAAATACAGACAAAATGAATAAATTAAAGCATGAACTATTGTGGTAGACCAGTTGAATTTCTGATTTTCTTCACATGGATAAGAAATAAGCATCGGTTTCCAGTTGCATTAACATCAGTTGATGACATAATATTAATAAAACTGTTGTGATAAGAGGTACTTCAAACATTTACTTAATAATATATTTCTTATACCCGTGTAGCCTTTGCAATAAAGTATTACGTGGATTTCATTTTCAATTTCATAGATATTGTTTTTCTCACATAAAGGACAAAATCTTAAATTATAAGGAACATTTTTATATTTATAAACAGATTCTCAAATAAGGCTCTATATCTGAGTTAATGTATGTTTCAACATTTAGAAGGGACTTGAACAGTAAATAACTAGAGGACTTAGATGTGTTTTGTAATGATGAATGCCAATTTTGGAAGAGATTATCAGAGAACCTCTGCTTAAAAACTGAAATAAAAATATCAACATCACCAATATCCTGTGATACCCAAGTGAAGCCAAACCCCAGTCTGAACAAGATATTTTTAATCTACGATGCCCATGTTGTGCGTCCAGACTCATCTCATGCCTTCAGCATTAAACAGAACTGGTGAGGTTATCTAGAACTTGGAAGTCTTAAAAGTTCATTCATCATCAGTTCATTTTCTGTAACCGCTTCATCCTAATTAGGGTCAAGGGGAGGCTGGTGCCCATCCCAGCCAACTCAGGGCGAGGGCAGAGTACACCCTGGACAGCTCGCCAGGCCATCGCAGGGCGGAAACACGCTGACGGCTTTGCAGCTACTCTTTATGAAAGTCAGCAATGGTTCTTTTACATGCCTCACACCATAGACAGTGAGAGACATGGCCGGCCTTTGATAACCCAGTTAGCTGCACTGGGGGGGGAACAGTGACAACCTTGTGGAGAGTGGGACTCGAACCCCCAACCTTTGGATCAGCGATCCGGCGCCTTATACCACTAGACCACCACTGCCTCGTTAGTCTTAAAAGTCTATTTGTAGGGGGAACCTGCCACATTCACCTAAAAACCATATTATTACAACAAATTTTGCCAATTTTCAAGAAATATTTACAAGCTTTTATTTTTATTATTATTATTATTATTATTATTATTAGCACATAGTATAAAAACTTCATACAAAGGCTTATCCAGGCAGCCTCCTTCATTCCGGAGAACCTTCCGTCTCTGTAATAGTAATGGTCTGCGTAGTCACATTAAAAATTGCTTCAGCAGTTCGGGGTCAATTTAGACATATGTCTGTTATCTGTCATTATTTTGCAAATGAATGTGTGTTGGCTTTCTGAGTCAGTTCTCCTGCTGATTTCTACAGACATGCTGACTCAATCCCTCATCTACAAATGCACTGTCTCAGAGTCCCTTATCTACTGCACACCGGAACACTCACTCTTTCATTACAAAGTCCTAGCACGGTTTAAACTGAAGGAAAATCGTTGATGTCAACAAAATACTTAAAATAAGTAAACATATCTGTGTTGAAACTCAAAATTTCAGCTGACAATAAACCCCCAGCATCACCACCAGCACCACCACTTTGACATAAACAGATCTATCAGTATCATCAGAATAGCTGTAGCAAAAGGTTACATGAGACCACACATGGGAAGACTGCAAGCTAAGTGCTGGAAAATTTCAGGGAAAGTTGATGTTAATGTGGTTTGTGTCTGCAATCTCAACAGGACTGGTGCCTTCAAGTGCTGAACAAACTGCTTTACCTCGTCTGGGTGACTGAAAGCCTTCACAGACAGATTACATAAGCAGGAGTTGAGCGCTCATTGCCTTGCTATTAGTGTTCAACATACATCTCTCCAGTCCTTCGCTCCTGTTAACCACTAAAGAAATCATTTTCACTCAACACATTACAATCTGTTTCTTCTGACCTTTGTAAAATTACAATATTATTAATAGTTCCACGCCATGAATTTGATTGGACAAATTGTGTTCTACTTATATTTAGCATAAAAGCACTGGGCCATTTAATTGGTTGTCACTCTGCCTATCGCTTGTCCCAGCCAGGCCCTGGTCAGCCTCACAGTCTGCCCTTGCACTCCCCTTCCCAAGTCACTACTCCTGCCGGAATTCCCAGTACGTACCACTCAGGAACAGCTGACTTTTGACACTCATGACACATGATAACATCTAGACTGGTTTTCGTTTATATCCATTGCTCTGAACACTACACTCACCAGTATTTGTTTTATGACATCATAGAGTTTTGTTTAATGTTTCCGCGCATAACTTATTGAGCAGTATATATTAGTTAGTGTATACAGGGAGTATATAGGGTATATTATATAGGGAGGCCCAAAAAAACGGGAATTTTTGAAGTGCGTATTGGCAGACATGAGCAAGTGGCAGCACTGCGAGGCAGTGACCTTGAGCAAGTCGACACTCCGCCATTTTAGTAACCAGGGCTCAGTGGAACGGGCAACAACGGACTTTTTTTTTTTTTTTTTAAATGAACAGGACGTCTCAGTCACTGTCACTGCGAATCGTTACGTGGAGATGTTTACAATCCTTCGTTACACCTGAATTGAACAATTTTCCACACGTTCAAGAAACCTGGTTTCAGCAGGATGGAGCGACATCACACACTGCACGGAAATCATTGGAGGCTGTGCGAGAATTGTTCGGTAATCGTGTGATCCCAAGATTCGGTAACGTTCCCCGGCCTCCTAGATCGCCAGATTTGTCCGTTTGTGATTTTTTTTTCTAGTGCGGCTATCTCAAGGATAGAGTGTACATGACTCGACTAAGAACTCTGGATGAGTTAAAACAGAGAAGCCGGGATGAAATTCACAGTATCCCAGCTGAGATGTTGCAGCGGCCAATGAAAAACCTCAACAGCAAGGAAGACGCCATCTAAAGGAAGTATTTTTTAAAAAAATTAAAATTCCATAGTTGTTTCTTGAATGGCATGTTTGAAGGTTTCAACTACTATGAATAAAATATTTTTCTTCCATCACTCTTGGTTTTATTGGATTGTTAAATTGTTCCTGTTTTTTTTGTTTGTTTGTTTGTTTTAATGTGTCTCCCTTTATATTAGGCAGGAATGGGACAATCTGACTGGTCCGCTATCTTGCTTGCAAATAACTTCATTCATTCAGTAGCTGAACAGCTTAATCCTATTGGCCTTGCATGCAGGCAGGAGCTTATGTCAGCCGACTCTGAGTGAAGGCAAGGTACACCCTGAACAGCTCACCAATATATCGGAAAGTCACCATGCATGCAACTATTTACACTCATAACTGGGGGTGGGGGGCGATTTTCAACTGCCAATCACCCTAATTTTGGGACTGTTAAAGGGAACTGAAGTGCTGAAAAGAAACCAACAAAGCTCAAAAAGAAAATGCTGAAACATCCGGTTTTCCTCCAAAATGCAAGAGCACATGATTGTTTTTATACTAACCAAAAATATACAGCATGGAACAATCAAGCATGTTTGGGGAATTTTGCTCTGGAGAGTGAAGACAATTTTTCATTAGAAAACTACAGTGATGACGGTAATAAAGTATGTTGTGGTTTCCAGGATGTTTGTGATGAGTGTTGTATTCCTTTGACCAGCTTTTGTGTTGGACAGAATGAATAATCTTATGCAGCTGAATAGCTTTCCAGCACAATAACATGAGAAGGTCTAACAGATAAGCGAAGGCTATGCTAGAACATCTCGTAATGCTGGGTAAAGCATTTCTCAGTAACTTGCATGAAATTATTTATTATTTTATTTAAAAAATAATTAATAAAATAAAAATAGTTTTGGTGTTTGCATTGTTTTACTTGATGTAATTAGTGTATGCTATTGTGATGGATATTAACGATGATTATCGCCGAAATACAGCTACTCATAAATATATGTGACCTGCTTCAGCATAATACAGAAGAACTGAAAAGGAAGAGTTCTGAGTCAAAGCCAAAGTAAGTTAAAAAGGGCTTAAGTGGACGAAAAATCCTTCAAAGTAAAAGCCACAGTTAAAAATGCTAATTTAAGAAGGAGGTCCAAGCCCAAGTTCTGATAAAACATGAACAGTATGTACTTATTTTGCTGACTTTCAAAGCACTTTTTTGCTTGCTCAGGGTATTTCCTTATTATCCCGATTTGGTACTACAATACTCTATACTTATACCACAATACCTACTTACACAATCCCAGAATCAGTTACAGAACCATACACCGGTAAACAAATGAAAAGCCTCATAATGGACATGACTTGGTGGAAAAGAACTCATCTTTTGCTAGGAAGTTCGCGCTGATTGGTTGAAAGCAAAATTTATTGAGTTTATGGATGTTGTAGAGTTTCAAATGCGGATATTCAGATACAAATTCTGTAACTGTAAACACTATTTTATCATTACAAATACAGTGATCCCTCGTTACTTCGTGCTTCAGTCTCCGCAGATTCAGTGCATTGCAGGTTTTTCAAAAATATTCATCAAAAAATAACAAAATAAGGAAATTAAGGAAAAATAGTAAGAATGTAAGTGTATTTATATTTTATTTACATCTTATGAATTATTATTGAATGTTTGATAGTTAATATAAGCATTTATAGTGTTTAATATGTATTTATTGATATTATATGCATATACATGTATGTATACGTCAGTCGGGGGGGGAGTCGATACTACTTTGCGGAATTTGGCGGTTCCGGGGGGGGGGGGTCTCGGTCCCCATTAACCACGGAAAGTGAGGGATCCCTGTGTATGAATATCTCAGTATGAAAAATTCCCGACTCAATCCGTCCTACACTGGAGCGGGTTACATATGTCAGGGCTGATATAATGTGCAAATATGCATCATGACTGTTTATAATATCTAAATGACTAATCCTCATCTGGATTGTAATTTTTTGAACACATGATTAAAGGGCATCTGCTTAGTTTTGTCTTGTCATGTCATAATGGCAACTGTTTCATTCTTTGTTATGGTCATAGGGAGGCTGGAGCCCTCCTAGCCAACCACAGGCATTAAATATGACTTGACAGTCCTGTTCCTTGAGGAAGAAGCCATCATACGCTGAGATACAGCTAGTGCTCATCACTCCATTCTAACCTGAGGTTTTGCGCATGCACCATGCAGAAATATGAGAAACAGACAAAAGCAAGATTTTTATAGTTTATCATCCTATTTAAAGCATGATAATGATCACTCTGCTTGATACCGGTCTTGTTTGTCTGGCAAATCAAAATTTATAAAAATTCTTTGAGAAAAGTATGTACAGTAGGCCCTTGACTATTCGCGGTTTTGCACTCACGGTTTGCATATTCGTGGATTGCCGAGCAACTGTCACGTCATTCAAATTCAGCCAATGGCTGTCCTCCTTCCTGCTGATTGGTTGAGCTGATGTAACGCCCCTTTTTCCTCATTCGCACACAAGTTGTCAATGAGCATTTTTTTTAGTGTGTTTTAATTACCAGCTAAGTTCTATAATGTCATTCAAATGCCGGCTAAGCGTGATAAAAAGGTAATGAAGTTGGATGTGTTTTCTGAAGAAATAAGACTTTCTCCAGAATAAACGACAGTTTCCTCTGAAGTGCCTGTCTGTCTTCCTTTCGGCTTTTTCCCTTTTACTCGGGAGTCGCCACAGCGAATCATCTGATTCGCACGTTTTGATTTGGCAGAGGTTTTTATGTCGGATGCCCTCCCTGACACAACCCTTTTAGCAAGGGACAGAAACACGCTGACGGCTTTGCAGCCTACTCTTTACGGAAGTCAGCAATGGTTCTTTTACATGCCTCACACCATAGACAGTGAGAGACATGGCCCGACTTTGATAACCCATTAGCTGAACTTTCCTCTGAAGTGCCTGAAGAGGAATAATCGTCTGAACTGTTGTAAAACACTCCACTATTAAAGTCTTTTTCAATTATTATTCCAGTACAGTACCTAAGTTAATGTTTAGAATGTTTGTGTGAGAGATTTTATTTACTGTGATGTAGCATGTTTCTCATTTTGTTTTGTTTATCCAATTTATTACATTTCTTGTTCTTTTATGTCCTTTTTGTGATGGTCTGTGTTTTGGGGGGACTTTGATTTTGGCGGCTATGCCTCTAACTAACTGTTTTCACCCTGCTTCGGCTGAGGGGCTTGGCTGAGCTGCTCGGTGGCACACACCTGAATTCACTATTCTCATCTACTCACAATAAACAAAAGTATGCTCACCTCTGCACCAGATTATTAACTCGCAACACGTCACCACTTCTTTCTAACGCTCTCTAACTCTCTCACTCTAAAACTCTGTTTTCTACCCGCTCTGGCTGAGGGGCATGGCTGAGCTGCTCGGACTGAATGCAGTTCATACCTGAATTCAGTCATCTCATGACTCATAAATACAGTAATGCAATACCTTCCTCTAGTGGGCATTTTTGAAAACTACAGTGCTGTATGTTTCATGGAAAATGCAGTTAAAGGTGTTCTTATTATATATATATATATATATATATATATATATATATATATATATATATATATATATATATATATACACGCTGTATAATGTTTAGATTTTATTATCAATAAATATCACAGTAATACATTACTACATTAATACTGTATTAATGAGTAAGACTGTTTATAGAATGTGTTTAAGTAGCATAATTATTTTAGCACATGTAATAGGTACAAAGTATTTTACTTCCGGTTGATCATTCACGCATGTAATATGATACATGGGGTTTAGCTTCCGGGTACAGAGCTCGCAGATTATCTTCATTTGCGGGAGGGACCGGAACCAAACCCCTGTGAATAAAGAGGGCCTACTGTATACAGGGATCCCTTGTGACTTTCCCGCTTCAATTCATACGGCTTCGGTGCATCGCGTTTTTTTTTTTTTTAAATATTCAACGAATTAAAAAATAAGGAAATTAAGGAAGAATGGAGGAAAAAGTTAAGGAAAATGGCACAAAAACAAGGCCAATTATGCAAAAATAAAACCGCAAACCAACACAAAACAACCCAAAACCTCCCATCAAAACAACTTACATTGTTGTGAGGTGCACATCTGAGCGCATGCACATGCTTGTCTGTATGTGTATGTATTTATATTTTATTTATATCTTGTGCATTATTTTGAATGCTTAATTGTTATTATAGGTGGGGCTGGTGGTGTAGTGGTTAGGGTGCTGGGCTCATGATCGGGAGGTTGTGGGTTCGAATCCCAGCAGACCCCCACTGTGCTAAGACCCCTGGGCAAGGTCTTAACCACAAGTGTGCCTCTGTTCACCCAGCAGTATAAATGGGTACCAGTACAAAAATATATACTGGGAAGATAACCTGCGATGGATTAGCGACCCATCCAGGAGGAGTTGAACTCCTGGTCGCTTCACACTATGGAAACCGGGGATAAGCACCGGCCTGATGAGCCACAAGGCTCAAGTGTAAAAAGCTCCCAATTGTTATTATGAGCATTTATAGTATTGAATATGTATTTATTGATATTATATACATATATACATGTGCATATACGTCAATTGGGGCTTGGGGGGATGATCCGACTTCGCAGATTCAGATGGTCGCGTGGGGATCTTGGTCCCAATTAACCATGGAAAGTGAGGGATCCCTGTATATGTTTTTATACGCAGGCCTACTATAAAAATACTTATGAATTAATTAATTAGAATTAGTAAATGCAGCCTAATAAGAAAAACACAACAAAATAAAAGAAACAAATGGGGAAAAAAGTCAATATCTCTAACATTTGCATAAAAACCTGACACTATTTTATACAGCCACCCACAGTAAATGAGATTGCACTCTCCTTTCTGTTATGATATGCATGGTCATGGTGTATCATAAAGGCTTAGAATACAAATCTATAGATGTCTTTGCTATGCTGGGATTGTACAATAAGAAATCAGGAAATCCGCAGACCTAAGCAACTATGATGAGACAAAAAAAACAAAAACAAAAAAAACCCCACAGTGTACAGAACAATGAAAGAAACACATGCACTCACACCAAGGCATAGGGATTCCCCTCATAAAGCCTCAACCACGCATTACGGATGCTGTTTTTTTAGCCATGTGGTTTTATACATGTCACTTTCCGACACTGCACAAGCAAGTTAAGGAAAGATTTCCTCCCACACACCACACTCTTTGTAAATCTTTTCATCCAAGCCAATCCTCTGCTAACACTGGCAAGTTACAATTAAGTAAATCATTAAAGTCGTGCTAGTACAGTGTCACCACGGCGCGTCCTGCCTGAAAGCGCTTCATTATCATAAAATGCCCACAGAAGACACTGGTGGCAGAAATGCAAAACGAAAAGAAAGTGGCAATGCCCAATTACAGAGCATTTTTCTTGCTGATAAATTAGCAAAGGGGAAGCACAGTGATGTAATAGTTAACACGTCCGCCTCGCATCAAGAAGGTCCAGGGTTCGATTCCCAGGTTGGGCGTTTCGGTGTCGAGTTTGCATGTTCTCCCCGTTCTTGCGTGGGTTTCCTCCAGGTACTCCGGTTTTCTCCTCCTTCTTCTCCTTTCGGCTTTTTCCCCTTTTCCAGGGGTCGCCACAGTGAATCATCTGATTCACATGTTTGATTTGTCGTAGGTTTTATACGTCGAATCCCCTTCCTGACACAACCCTTTAGCAAGGGGCGGAAACACGCTGACAGCTTTGCAGCTACTCTTTACGAAAGTCAGCAATGGTTCTTTTACATGAACCTGTCACCATAGACAGTGAGTGACATGGCCGGCCTTTGATAACCCAGTTAGCTGCACTGAGGGGACAGTGACAACCTTGTGGAGAGTGGGACTCGAACCCCCAATCTTAGGATCAGCGATCCAGTGTCCTTTACCACCAGGCCACCACTGCCGTACTCAGGTTTCCTCACACAGTCCAAAAACATGTACAGTAGTCTACTTGGCTGTTCCAAATCTCTCCTAGTTGTGAATGGTTGTGTGAGTGTCGGCCCTGCAATGGCCTGGTGAGCTGTCCAGGGTGTACCTTGCCCTCACCCACAGTGGACTGAGATGGGCACCAGCCTCCCCGCAACCCTAATAAGGATTAAGCGGTTCAGAAAATGAATGCAGGAACAAATAAGCAAAGAAGCTTGATATAGTTTAAATCGTCAATACATGATCTGACTGATAATCTATACTGTTGTGTATATATACAGAATATATAGCAGGTCGTGGAAACAAACTTTATGGACAAATGTATATTTTTATCTGACACACAATGAACACTTAATTGGGAACGCTGGCACACCTACTTCTTCAAAGTGGGGCAGCAGTGCAAGGATAATGTTCACGTCAGTATTAGAATTGAGGACGACATGTGATCGCAGTGATTTCGACGATGACATAATTGTCTTTAGTGTCTGATGATGTCATTTGAAAGACAGTTCAATTTAGATTTCACTGGAAAGGCTACAGTTCTTCAGATAATGCTGATCAGATAAGGATATTCGAACGTTGGGTAGATGAGCTACAACACCACAACTTTGTTGGGTTCCATTTTACCAAACAAGGACAGAAAGCTGACAATGCAGAAGGAACAACAAAACTGGACACTGTCAATAACAAACTGCACAGTTGAAGACTGAAAAAAAAAAAAAACCCACACTTCTTGGTCTGATGAGTCTTGATTTCTACTGAGAAGAACAGATATTAGGTCAGAATTTGGCAACTACATTACTCAGTGTCGCTAATCTGTCTTGTGTCAACAGTCCAGGCTGGTGGTGTAATGGTGTGGGGAATGTTGTTTGGAACACATCGAGCACATTAGTACCAATTAAACATGTCACATGCCTATTTAAATATTGCTGTATGACCATGTGCATATGTCCCCATGGACCATGTGTCCCCTTCAGTATGACAATGCACCATACAGCAATGTTTCATTAAACTGGTTTCCTGGACATGCCACTGGGTTCAGTTACCGTTACTGACCTTCCCAGCGATCAGATCTGAATCCAATAGAACACCTTTTGAATGTGGTAGATTTTGGCAGGATGAAAAATCTGCACTTCAACATTTAAAACATCAGTACTAGTATAAGAACTGAATCTTATGGATTTAAAACATCTCACACCTTCTCACTTCCAGAGAATGACGCTGGCCAAAGTGTCAAAATGTTGGATTCGAAGCATTGTTGAATTTCGCTATTTATATGATGACGATGCAATTCCTTGACCACAAAATTTAGAAATGATTAGAAAACATATAAAGAAATAAACATATCGAAAAAGTGCATTGGTCAATATGACCCGCCCATTTTTATATTGTTGTTTGATTGATTGGTTGAGTATAGAAGGGATTTCATATTTCATAACCCAAGATGCACTGCGTCGTTTGTTGATCTGTTGAATGTGGGTTAACTTGTGTCTGAAATAATAACACAATCACAACACAGCATATTTAAACGCTCTGGTTTTGGACACGCTTTGTGATAAACAAGCTGACTGTACGATATTCACATTTTCAGCATTTGGCAGACACTCTTATGCAGAGTGATTTACAATTAATATTTTTATACAACCAAGTAGGGGCAGTGGTGGTCTAGTGGTACAGGATATATCGCTGATCCAAAGGTTGGGGGTTCGAGTCCCACTCTCCACAAGGTTGTCACTGTCCCCCCCAGTGCAGCTAACTGGGTTATCAAAGGCGGGCCATGTCTGTCACTGTCTATGGTGAGAGGCATGTAAAAGAACCATTGCTGACTTTCGTAAAGAGTAGCTGCAAAGTCGTCAGCGTGTTTCTGTCCCTTGATAAAAGGGTTGTGACAGGAAGGGCATCCGACGTAAAAACCTCTGTCAAATCAAACCTGCGAATCAGATGATTCGCTGTGGCGACTCCCGAGTAAAAGGGAAAAAGCCGAAAGGAAGACAGAATTTTTATACAACCAAGCAATTGAGTGTTAAGGGCCTTGCTCAAGGGCCCATATACGGTGATCCCTCCCTACTCCGTGCTTCAGTTTCTGCAGCTTCACTGCATCGCGGGATTTTCAAAAATATTCATGAAAAAAATAAAAAAAAAAGGAAATTAAGGAAAATGCCACAAAACAAGGCCAATTATGCAAAAAAAACAAAAAACAAAACTACTTACATTTTTATGTGAGGTGCGCGTTTGTGTGTGTGTGTGTGTGTGTGTGTGTGTGTGTGTTTATATTTTATTTACATATTATTTGGCACAATTTGGCAGCGCTTCTTCGGGTAATAAACTGCTGTGCTGAGAGGGGGGCTTTCAATGCGCTTAAAAATATAATGATGCCGCCGATCATAAAACAATCACCGGTTTCCCTTTTATCCGTGTTTGACCTTGGGATTTTCTGCAATGCATCAGCCTGCAAAATTGAAAGAGATGGTTTTATCTGATAAAGCGGAGATGATCATTTGAATCAAAAAGTTTTTTGCAAAAAAGATAGAATGCTGTCCGCTTTCATGTGAACACAATGGCAATTAGAAAGCAAAACGGAGAGCATCCAGTTTACAGAGGGATAAAATAAGGAGAGAGAGAGAGAGAGAGAGAAAGAGAGAAAGCACGAGTGTGCGTTTTAAAATTCATTTCAATTTCATTCCAAGCACAAGGAAAGAATGCACAGGTTGCAAATAGCACAGACAACTAAAAATAACCTCATTAAAGATTCCCTTTTAATTGTGCCCCTGTGTAGAAGCTCTCCCCTGCTGTGGCTTCTCATTGATCCCTCCATGTGCTGCATCATTTCCAGCATGTGTGGATCCCTCTGCTTTCAACCCCAGGTAACCTTTACAGCTCGTAGTCGGAGGGGGAAGCCAACCGCAGTGGGACACGACACCAAGAAGAGTTTCCGGATAATGAAACTAGAAATGTGTAACCGTAGCCTTACCAAAAGGTTTTTGTTTTCGAATCTGAGCATGCATCATCATCTTGAAAAGCTGGAAATGCTGCTATATGAACAGCTTGGGGTTTTCTTTTCGTTTTTTTGTTTTTTACTGAGCTGATAAACAATCAGCAGACATTGCAGCCAAACTGAATTTATTTTAATACATTCAAAGTTCTGACAATATTAATGGAGAATCATGAAATAGAGCAATCCCTCGCTACTTCACGCTTCAATACATGCGGCTTAAGTGCATCGCGTTTTTCTAAAAAATATTCATCAAATAATGAAATTAAGTAAGAATAGGGGAAAAGGTTAAGGAAAATGCTGCAAAACAAGGCCAATTATGCAAAAAAAACCAACAAAACTACTTATATTTTTATGTGAGGTGTGCATCTGTGTGCGCGCGCACATCTGTATGTGTGTATTTATATTTTATTTACATCTTATGCATTATTTTTGAATGTTTAATTGTTATTATAAGCATTTGTAGTATATAGTATATATATAGAATATATAATATGTATTTATTGATATTATATACACATATACATGTACGTATACATCAGTCAGGGGGGGGGGGTGATCCTACTTCGCGGAATTTGGCAGTCGCAGCGGGATCTCAGTCCCAATTCACCGCGGAAAGTGAGGGATCCCTGTATTCTAAAAACAGGTAATTTTAGACATTTAATGTACACAGCAGTGAAAACATGGCATGACAAAAAACCCTAAGGATTCACAATAAGTTTGATCGTGCCTTTTTAAATGTTTAGTTGTAGACATTGATTCTCAGACGGGGTATTTCTTTATGAAGTTTGCATGCTCGCCCTGTGAATGCACGGATTTCCTCCCGCAGTACAAAAACATGAGAATTAGACTAACTGTCTGTCGTCCGTTTGGCTTTTTGCCTTTTACTCGGGAGTTGCCACAGCGAATCATCTGATTCACACATTTTGATTTGGCGGAGGTTTTTACGTCGGATGCCCTTCCTGTCACAACCCTTTTTAGCAAGGGACAGAAACACGCTGACGGCTTTGCAGCTACTCTTTACGAAAGTCAGCAATGGTTCTTTTAAATGCCTCTCACCATAGACAGTGAGAGACATGGCCCGCATTTGATAACCCAGTTAGCCGCACTGGGGGGAGTGACAACCATGTGGCGAGGGGGACTCGAACCCCCAACCAAGACCACCACTGACCACCACTGCCCCCCTGCAAGGCTGTTGCAAATTGTGAGCGTGATTGTTTTTGTCGTATGTGGGGGGTGGGGGGGACAAAGGACTGGTGCGATATTCTTTGTGTACCCCATCTTTGGTTGACTGAGATAGGCTCCAGCCTTCCTGTGACCCAAGTGGAATTAAGTGGTTCACCAAATGAATGAAGAGATGAGTTTGATACCGACATAAAAATGAAGGGCGGTGGTGACCTCATGGTAATGGTGCTGAATCACTGATCCTAAGGTTGGGGGTTCAAGCCCAACTCTCCACGGGTTGTCACTGTCCCCCCCAGTGCAACTAACTGGGTTATCAAAGGCGGGTCATGTCTCTCACTGTCTATGGTGTGAGGTGAGGTTCATGTAAAAGAACCATTGCTGGCTTTCGATAAGAGTAACTGCATAGTCGTCAACGTGTTTCCGCACTGCGATGGCCTGGCGAGCTGTCCAGGGTGTACTCTGCCCTCGCCCAGAGTTGGCTTGGATGGGTGCCAGCCTCCCCGCAACCCTAATTAGGATTAAGCGGTTACAGAAAATGAACGGATGATGAAAATAATAATGAATAGCCTAGAGGGGAATAACCATTATATTTAGCCATGATTAATTGGTTCCTGTGTGGTGCTCGCAGTGAACACCTCACACTTAGGTTTATGTTAGTATGGGGCATGTTCTCCTGTGCTTCAACGGTTTCCTTTGGCTGTTCTGGTTTAATTTCACAGTCCAAAGACATCCACACTGGGTCAAGTATTTAGAAATTATCCACAGGTGCAAATGTCAGTTGATGTTTGTCTTTTGGAGACAGCATGAGGAAGAAACCTTAAGAGGAACCAGGCTTATAAGAGAAACCCCTCCTCACTTGGGTTCCATCTGATAGTACAGACTGTAGTAAAACACATAACAAAAACATAAGCTCCAAGTGCGCATATGAGCAAATACAGTGGTACCTCACCTTACGATAGTCCCAGCTAACAAAAAATCCAGGTTATGAAAAACATTTTCCAATTTTTTTTGGTCTCTGTATATGAAACAAGTTCTCCTTACAAAACACACCATTCAAACATTAAAACTCGCCATTCAAACAATGCACGAGCTGCTTTCCCCATTGACTATCTTAAAATATCCCGCCCCACTGGCCTCTCATTGGCTAGGAGGGATGACGCAGCTCCCTCCCAATGGCTATTATGGAGCTGCATCTCCCATAATGCTTTTCGTGTAAAGGACAGAGTTAATGTTGTTTCATGAGTTTTTTGAGTGTACTCATTCCTTCATTTTTTGGTTTAGGCTTTTAGTGTTTCATAAACATTTGTAAGATGAAAACTCTGTTAAGAAGACATGGTCAACACACGCGTCCACACAAACGTGCACACACACACACACACACACACACACACACACACACACACGTGCATGGGATTTCCAGTGCGAGTGAAAAGAAGAAGCGGGCTCGTGGCATGCGGTTGAGTGATATTACAAAGGAATATGGCCAAACCCGTCTACCACTGATACGATATTGAAGCAGAAGGAGACCTTAAAAGGTATGCTTTTATAATTTTTAAAGGGTTTAGGGAGTAGTATTGGGGGCCTTAGAACGAATCACACGTTTTACATGAAAAATGCGGTTCAATTTACGAAAAATCCAGGTTAAGAAAAAGGCTCTGGAACGGATTAATTTCGTAAGGTGAGGTACCACTGTAATAGTATGTTTTTAAGCATCTTAATACAGTGGGCAAAGAAAATAATTACCCCATTCAGAAAATACACTTTTATTGTTGCTTTGTTGCTGAAAAATTAAGACACACAAAACTATTTTACTTGCTGTATTTATTCAGTTCAATTTATAATACCCTCATGAAAGTTATACAGGGATCCCTCACCTGCCACGGTTAATGGAGACCAACGTATACATACATGTATATGTGTATATAATACCAATAAATACATATTCAACACTATAAATGCTTATAATAATTAAACATTCTAAAATAATGCATACGATGTAAATAAAATATAAATACACACATATACAGATGCGCGCCTCACATAAAAATGTGAGTACAGTAGTTTTATTTTTTTTTTTTTTTTTGGGGGGGGGGGTGTTTGTTTGTTTGTTTGTTTGTTTTTGGGGTTTGTGGGTGTGGGGTTTTTTTTGCATAATTGGCCTTGTTTTGTGGCATTTTCCTTAAATTTTTCCCTATTTTTCCTTAATTTCCTTATTTTTTTAATTTTTCGATGAATATTTTTGAAAAACCTGCGATGCACTAAAGCCGCAGAAACTGAAGCACAAAGTAGCGAGGGATCGCTGTATTAGCAAAATGTAAAAACTAATCACTTACTACATAACACCTAGCATACACCCGCTATCAACTGTAAGCATTCTGATTAGTTTAGTATTAAAACAGCTATTCACAGAGTGTTCCATTGATTGAAGTGTTCCTGAGATCAACAATTAACTATGGGTGGCAAGAGACTGCAAAAGATCTCAGGGATAAAATTGAGGACAGGGACAACTCAAGACATATATAAAAATGTATTAATCCATAAGTGAAGTTGACAATCAAGAAATGGAAATTGTTCGGTATTACTCGGATCCTTCCTGTGTTAGGCAGGAAACTGGTCATCGAGGCAACTTTGAGGCACGAACAGGAATTCTGGCAAAGAAAAGTCATTGTAGCGAATGTCACAATGCATCGCCAAACAAATTCTTGTGTGGCCTAGTCAGAGCCCAGACTTTATCACTAATCAGTGCTCTGTAACGGTATGTTTTAACTCTTTTTAAAAGTTTGAGTTTATACTCTGTAGAAACACAAGAAGAAGAAAAAAACCTAAAACAGCTCACATTAGATTTTTGTTATTTATTTTAAAGTGTCACAATTATTCATTTATTTTCCCGCTCATTTAGACATCTACACTTCCCAGCTGTCAGGTATTGCATTCGCGATCACACGACTACCACCAACATGCAACGCTAGCCATCGTCCCCTTTTCGAACTGCAGCGCTATGCGTATTTGGGGGCGGTCTCACACACTCTGAGTGACAGGAAGTGAGCATATGCCATCCCTCCTTCCTGTGAGAGCTCGGCCAATTATCTCCCATGAACATTTGGTCACATATGGCTGCTGCGGCATTAAAGCAGATTTGAACTTGCGATCTCTGGGTTCATAGCCATGCACCTTGTCGATCTGTCACTCAAGAGCCGGAGTATGACATTTATGATCCCACTTGTTCCAAGTGACCCCAACAAACACAGAATATCCGCCATTTTTATTTAGCATTATTTATTCAATATGATGTGTTTTTGATCCTGTGATACTGGAGCAATCATATCTTATTATACTAATCACATTTAGCGAGCTTAAGGCGCAGGTCTTATCTGACCTGCACTGTCTCGGTGTCATAGTTAAAATTTGGAACCATAACTACATGAATCTAGACTTTATGTTTTAATTTGCTTCAATTATTCCACAGTATGTAAAATTAAAAAAAGGCAAAGAGACACTCTAGAGAGAGATATCGTGTCTCTACCCATTCTGTCACATAGTCCTTTTTTCTAATGAAAAAGCTGAACACAATGCGATTGGTTGTGCAAGAGATGACAGGACTGCATATTTTATCAGTCTCCTTTTTCTTTTTTCTCTCCTTTCCTATGATAAGGATTATAAATAGATTACCATGGAAACCCTACACGTGGCTCAGGTTTGCACAATGACCTCATAATCATGGGTATTTCACTGAACACACAAGGACACAGATACACATTGAAAAAGCGACCTCCGTATGTTACCACAGTGAGCGCACAGTGTATGACACCGGGATCCGATGTCAGAGGAGCCCTGTTGCTATGGGATCTTCTCAACCGCATTTTCACTACGTCGGCAATCTTGAGTGCAAGTGCAGGTATTTTCAGAGCTCCTCGATGAATTAAAGGAAAAGGCTTTCTTTTGAATTTATAAGCTATTAGTATAAAAGGTTAATCAAATAGAACTGCAGAGTACTTTCCTATAATGCTGCTTTAAAAACAAAATAAATCAGTGGTAGGTGCTTTATCATTCAGGTTACATTAACATAACATGTATTTCTCATCATCATCAATCACTTCCACCGCTTAAGCCAAGGTCGGATTGCGGGGGCAGCAGCCTAAGCAGTGAGGTTCAGATTTCCCTCTTCCCAGTCATTTCCCAGCCACTTCCTCCAGCTCTTCCTGGGGGACACCGAAGTGTTCCCAGACCAGCCGAGAAACCTGCCATCCTTTAAAGGAAGCTCATTACAGCCGCTTGTATCCGTGATCGTGTTCTTTTGGTCACTACCCAAAGCCCGTGACCATAGGTGAGGGTTGGAATGTAGATCGACTGGGAAATTCGGAACTTTGCCTTGTGGTTCAGCTCCCTCTACAGGTATTTCGAAATTCACATGATGTCTGGACAATAAATTTATTATTTGTGTTTCTTAATTTCAGCATAATTTTTTTTCCGAAGCTTTTTGGTTGTTGATGCAGTTGCACATAAATTTTGCACATTTTACCATCTTTTTCTTTGTAGCTATTCCCACGGAATAAAAAATATAATTATAAATTGTTTTTTAGTAATTGGATGAAAATCCTTTACAGTTAGTCAATGCCTCATGAAGATACTTTGCAAGGTTTTAGCACAGCTGCCTTCAACTGCTGTTTTGTGTCGGTTATTGTTGATTTTGCCGAGTTGAGTTGACTGATTTGAGTACTTACAAATATTACAATTATTTGTCTAAAGGAGCGCTTTTTGTTTATTTATTTATTTATTTATTTTTGCTGCATTTTAGGGGATTAATATTTGAGCTATGAAGTGCACTCCGATCAGTTTTACAGCTTTTGACTGAATCTGAGCAGAAAGTATACCTCTATATACTTCAGATATATATATATATATATATATATATATATATATATATATATATATATATATATATATATATACTCATATACTCATCATGTTTCTTGCTGCTGCAGTCACAAACAAAAAGCACCAGTGGCTCAGTTTCATACTAGTCGTAAATGCCCATGTCCCAG
This sequence comes from Plotosus lineatus, assembly GCA_024760905.1. Lineage (NCBI taxonomy): Eukaryota > Metazoa > Chordata > Actinopteri > Siluriformes > Plotosidae > Plotosus > Plotosus lineatus. Next base: position 13,714,934 of record CM045732.1, read on the forward strand.
ATGTTTGACAGATGACATGTTTTTGGATCATCCTTTAGTTCTCCATATTCCCCTCTTCCTATCATTATGCTAAAAGTTGCTTTGGTTTCATCTATCCAAAGAATCTTGTTCCAGAAGAGGGCTGATTTTCAAGTCTTACTCCCCTTCCTGTCTTGAGTGTTACCAGTGGTCTGCATCTTGAGACGGCCCACTGTTTTAACATTCATGAAAGCGTCCCTCGATTGCAGGCGCCGAGAATCATACACTTACCTTCTCAAGAGCATTCTTGACTGGATGGTGTGATTTTTTTTTTTTTTCACCAAAGAAAGAGTTATACAATCATCCAATGTAGTTGTGTTCTGTGGTGTTCCAGGCCTTTTGGTGTTGCTGAGCTAAAACGGCTCATTTCTACTGTAAAGGAAATAGTGACGTGGACTTCAACCGGAACTATTACAAACTATTACACTACTGTCGCAAGCAGAATAGCTACAACTCCCATGCAGATGTTCTCAAAATTATTTATAATGTAATAATTGTGGAAAATAATAATGTGTTCTATTTATACCACACAGACTTCCTGCAACATTTGCATGCCAATATCCACAATTATGAGGGGAAAATGCGAATTACTTTAAAACTGTAAGTCATGTTAGGGTAAGTGTGGACAAGGAAGACATGTTCTCACCAAGTTTATATATTTCCAAAACCTTTTAAATGTGTAACCTATTAAAACGCACAGTAAGATTCGCAACTAAGTAGGCAAATGTCTTATTTCTTATTTGTGGATGAGTTTATATTTTTGTAATATACGGTACTCATGAATGTATTTATCTGGTATTGTGGTGTTTGTGATGATACTGGCTATAGCCTTCGCAAACAAAAGCTGTATAATTTTTGATGTATAAATCCCAAAAACTTTGTGAGTGAGTGTATGTATATATATATATATATATATATATATTTCTTTCTTTCGGCTTTTTCCCTTTTACTCGGGAGTCGCCACAGCGAATCATCTGATTCGCACATTTGATTTGGCAGAGGTTTTTACGTCGGATGCCCTTCCTGTCACAACCCTTTAGCAAGGGACAGAAACACGCTGACGGCTTTGCAGCTACTCTTTACGAAAGTCAGCAATGGTTCTTTTACATGAACCTCTCACCATAGACAGTGAGAGACATGGACCGCCTTTGATAACCCAGTTAGCTGCACTTAGGGGACAGTGACAACTCTGTGAGGACTCGAACCCCCAACCTTCTGCGCCCTGTCCACTAGACCACCACTGCCCATATATATATGTCTTATATATATGTCTTTATATATATATATAATATATATATATATATATATATATATATATATATATATATATATATATATATACACACACTGTATACACACACACACACACACACACACACACACACACACACACACACAGGGATCCCTCATTACTTCGTGCTTCAGTTTCTGCAGCTTTAGTGCATTGCAGGTTTTTCAAAAATATTCATCGAAAAATAAAAAAATAAGAAAATTAAGGAAAAAAGGGGAAAGGTTAAGGAAAATGCTGCAAAACAAGGCCAATTGTGCAACAACAAAAAAAACTCAAACAAACAAAAACAAAAAACAACCCAACAAACTACTTATATTTTTATTTGAGGTGTGCATCTGTATGTGTGTATTTATATTTTATTTACATGTCATGCATTATTTTTGAATGTTTAATTGTTATTATAAGTATTTATAGCATTGAATATGTATTTATTGATATTATATAAACACATATGTCAGTCAGGGGTGTCGAACCTATTCACGGAATTCGGCGGTCGCGGGGGGATCTCAGTCCCAATTAACCATAGAAAGTGAGGGATTCCTGTATACAAACAAAAACACACACACACACACACACACACACACACACACACACACACATATATATGTACATACATATACACACACACACTCACACACACATCACTAACTCACTTATATGCTCAATCGCTTTATGCTTTTAAGAACTGGATAAGGTTAGATTCAATTGTAGCCACTGGGTAAAGGCAGGGTATGTCCTGAACAGTTGCCAGACTAGCATACACACAACCATACAAACTCATACCCAGGGCCAATTTGGAACAGCTCAATAGCCTACTTTGCATGTGTTTACACCGTGGGAGGAAACTAGAATACCTGGAGGAAACCCTTTTAGATTATTAGATTATATACAGGGGGTAACGAAATACAGCTTACCTTTGCAAACCTTGTGTGTGTGTGTGTCTGTGTGTGTCTGTGTGTATATATATATATATATATATATATATATATACAGAATACAGACAGACAGACAGACAGATAGATAGTAACGTAGTCCAGTATCTAAATACTTCTTTTCTAGGAAAACTGATAAACTGTTAAAACCTGAATACATGAAAAGATTTACGTCTTCATTCGATCCGATACTGGATGTGTGCACATGCGTTCTCTTTTCTGTTTCTTCATTGTAATATTAGATGTAATAGACTTCAATATAAATATTATACAAAATATAATAATTAACAAATACTGAATTACAAAGGCCAAAAAGTATGTGTTGGATGTAAAAAGAAAAAAAACTTGAGCCTCAGCAGCCCCATCATGAGACTATCACTCATCACTCTGCAGCAATGTGTCCAAAACTAGTTTCCATAGTAACCACACTGGATACGCCATATTGATGTTCTGCTGAGTCAATATCCCAGCATGCTCTGTGTGTAATGTACATCGGAGCCTGTTATATAGTACAAGGTCAAACTATAGCGGCTCGTCAGTATGCACCACGGAACCCTCTGACACACAACGTCATTCACTAAAAAGGGGAATTTGTACCCAGAACAGATGTAAGCCTGTCTGTCCATCAGCTGGTTAAGTGCTTTTTTCCCCAAGAGTCCTTAACTTTGTATTCCGTAGACTAAGCTCTTCTTCAGGAGTTTGGAAATTATGCAGGAAAAATTTGGCTTGTGCTGTATTGATTTTTCCTTCTTTTAAAAACTGTGATAAATTATGTAATTGTCCAGATGCAGTAAACATGACATCAGCTTTTTTTACTACTTTACCTATAGCATTAGTCTGCTCTGAAAAAAAAAAAAAAAACCTTGTTGGTCACACTGCAGTCATTTAGTAGTCACCCTTCATTACAGAATCTAATCTTTGAAAATTATTAGATTAAGCTTGTTGATATACAGAATCCCTCACTTTCCGTGATTAATGGGGACTAAGACCCCCCCTCGCCAAATTCCGCTCTATATATATATATATATATATATATATATATATATATATATATATATATATATATATACACACACACACACACACACTATATATCTATATATATACTATATATATATATATACATATATACACTATATATATGTACTATATATCCGCTATATATATATATATATACACACACGGATGCATATGTACATGTATATGTGTATATAATATCAATAAATATATATTCAACACTATAAATGCTTATAACAATTAAACATTCAAAAATAATGCACAAGATGTAAATAAAATATAAATACGCATACAGATGTGCGCACACACAGACAGATGCCCACCTCACATAAAAATGTAAGTAGTTTTGATGGGGGGGGGTTTGGGTTGGTTTTTTGTTTGTTTTTGGTTTTTGTTTTTTTTGCATAATTGGTCTTATTTTTTCCCCCTATTCTTCCTTACTTTCCTCATTTTTTAATTCGATTAACATATTTTTTTAAAAACCCAGGATGCACTGAAGCCACATGAATTGAAACGCAAAGTAGTGACAGATCCCTGTATTCTTATTTTTTCATTTTAAATTACAGGTTATATATTGCTTATACTGCGATGGCCTGGCGAGTTGTCCAGGGTGTACTCTGCCCTCGCCCAGAGTCAGCTGAGATGGGAACCAGCCTCCCCTCTACCCTAATTAGGATTAAACTGTTCAGGAAATAAATGAATGAATGAATGTTGTTTATAGCAAAATCACAATGCCCTGAGCATCAGGAGAGGAAAGGGGTGGTCTGCTATTTAAATTGAGCACATTGTGGGTCAAACCCACACTTGTGGACTTGGCAAGCATCACAATACAAAACACTTTAGGATTCCTCCTGCCACAATCAACAGAATGACTGGAACATTTTCCAGCAAGGACGAGTAATCAAGAGCATCCCACTCAGGTCAAGCTGGGCCCTCTGACAGGTGTCTGTGGACTAAGCAGACTGTTGAAAATAATCCATTTTATAAGTCACCTGATGCTGCAGACAAACTCCTCTGAAACGTCTCTGTATATATCCAGGTCTGTCTATTGTCAGTTGTATAGAAAGTGAGTAAACGTTGGCAGTCTTTGGTCATATCATGCCAGAATCAACTCTGTTGCCCGAGCTTGTGTACACAACAAGGACTGTACACTTCAGTTTACTTTACTCACTGTATGGAAATTTAAGACAAATAAAGATAAATATTCAGAGAAGAAATAAACTGTGGCAGCACCATGGTGTAGTGGTTAGCTCGTCCCTCTGACAGCAAGAAGGTCTGGGTGCGAGTCCCAGCCTGGGTGTTTCTGTGGCATGTTCTCCCCATGCTTGCGCGGGTTTCCTCCTGGTACTCCGGTTTCCTCCCACAGTCCAAAAACATGCACAGTAGGTTAACTCGCGGTTCCAAATTTCCCCTAGGTGTGAGCCTGAATAGTTTTGTGTGTTGACCCTGCAATGGCCTGGCGAGCTGTCCAGGGTGTACCCTGCCCTTGCCCCGAGTCAGCTGAGATGGGCGCCAGCCTCCCTGCAACCTGAATTATGATTAAGCGGTACAGAAAATGAATCCAACACACTGGATTAGTAATCCCGAGCCTAAACCACTGAGATACCACTGCCCCATTATTATATAGTATATTATAATATAATGTAATTGACCTAACTTCTTGATTGACAGGCATGTCCTCCAACTTTTGGTGGTCAAAACGCTGTAGGTTATGTTTTTAAGTCGCGAAGAAATACAGATTAATCATGCATATGGTAGAACATGTTTTATTGCCGAGGGTTAGTGCAGCTGAGGCCTTGTTGCAATGCTGAGCAGCAATTAAAAAGATTCAACTACAGTCTATCGTCTCCCTGAACAGCGGGCTAAATACACACGGGAACAACACGCACATATACAGCACATGCGCCAGGTGGGGATCTCCCGGAACTCACCACTCATAGATATCTACAACACACCCACTACCGAGGGACACTTCTTAGAACAGCTGAACGGATAGTTTGATTTGTACCGAGTACCGATCCTTGAGGTCAGAAATACACAACCTCCAGCACACATTATTTGCTTTATACACTCATTCATTTTCTGAACCATTCAATCTTAATTAAGGTCGCAAGGAGGCTGTTGCCTTTCTCAGCCGACTCTGAGCGAGTGCCGGGTACACACTGGAGAGCTCGCCAGGCCATCACTCACACAACCATTCCCACGCACACCTAGGGTTGATTTGGAACAGCCAATTAGCCTACTGCGAATGTTTTTGGACTGTGGGGAACCAGAGTACCATGAGGAAACCCACAAAAGCACAGGAGAACATACAAACTCTACCCAGAAACACCCAAGCTCCTTGTTGTGAGACGGACATGCTAACCACTACACCACAGTGCCGCTCTGATCTGCTATATAAATGGAAGCAAAAATGACCTCATCACTATTGGGTGGGAAGTGCTAGGTTGTAGTTAAATTTCAACAAGCAAAACTGAATGCTGTACCTTCTTGAATAAAAGTCACATTTTAATCCTATGATAAGATATGCAAATTTAATATAAGGCATCTTTATGTTTTTTTTTTAAGTCCTTTGGGCTTTTTATACCCGAGCCATAGTAGCTCATCGGACCGGTGCTTCGCCCCGGTTTCCATAGTGTGAAGTGACCAGGAGTACAACTCCTCCTGGATGGGACGCTAGTCCATCGCAGGTTACCTTCCCAGTATATTTTACTGGTACCCATTTATACTGCTGGGTGAACAGAGGCACACTTGTGGTTAAGACCTTGCCCAGGTGTCTTAGCACAGTGGGGGTCTAACTGAGATTTGAACTCACAACCACCGGATCATGAGCGCAGCACCCTAACCACTACACCACCGGCCGCGCATCTTTATGATAATTTGTTATAATGTAAAGAAAAGATTTGTTCTATGGTAAGACTGTTATGTGAATACCAACGGCTCTTTACTGCCCCCTTTTGTCCATTTATTCCATCGAGCTATTTTTTTTTGGTTTCGGGCATTTTTATGGCATTTTATTATGTCGTCTTTATTTTTTCAGAACACGTCTTTTCTCACCCCTACATACACTGGAGACCCAGTGCACTGCAATGTAACACCCTGGACAGTGGGAGGCTTAGATGGTCTCACAAAAGGGACTGGCGTTGATGATGAGGTTGAGAGTTGCAGTTTTTCTGGGAACCGCCAAGCGATTTTCTTCTCTGGTCTCTGAATCACTTTTTGGGTTCGAGTATCAGCAGAACCTTGAAGCACCAAACCAACTGGGGCAACCACAGAGCTTCCGGCTTGGGAATCATTCTGCCCCTGTTGAGAACCCACCCCAGTATTCACTTGTCGCAAGCCCTGCCTCAGATCATTAGATTGAAACCCAGCAGGAAGTTGGAGATTCCTCAGTTGTGGCCATTGTGCTGCTGACAGTCCCACTGCATGTCGTACCTATAGACTAAGCCCTGCATGGTTCAAACCCATTTCTGCTGACAGCCACTAAAAGGTTCTACAAATGTTTAAACCACCGTCCATGTAGTAACATTACATGCTTCATTAAATACACGGTGGCTCTGACAGTTCGCATGATTAAATATTGCAAAATTCTTAAATCTACAGGCTTTTCCTAAAGCAGGCTTGATATGGAATGGTTCTGATGCCAGCTCAGCGCAGTTCCAAAACATGCTGGAATGGCGTGACATTAGTATTGATCCCAAGATGATCTTCGCCATCATCAAACACTTGACCACCACAAGCAGCAAGATTTTCAAAATGTTTGAAATTTCATGGCGGATCATGTAGCCGCCGTCTTGTCGCCTTTCACAGCCTCTCTGAACTGTGCTTGATACCAACTCATTAGAACCTATTCACACTCGGTTCACCCCTATCGATCATAAGTGTTTTAAACAGTGGCGACCCACCTTTAACACTGCCCGCGTGTTTTGTTTTGTCACACCGCCATCATATTTTGCCATTTCGGTGTGGTTTAGAAATAGGGCCAGTGGTGGCCTGGTGGTAAAAGGTGCTGGATCGCTAATCCTAATGGTTGGGGGTTCAAGTCCTACTTTCCACAAGGTTGTCACTGTCCCCTAAGTGCAGCTGACTGGGTTATCAAAGGCCAGCCATGTCTCTCACGGTCTATGGTGATAGATTCATGTAGAAGAACCATTGCTGACTGTCGTAAACAGGAGCTGCAAAGCCGTCAGTGTGTTTCCGCCCCTTGCTAAAGGGTTGTGTCAGGAAGGGCATCCGATGTAAAATCCTATGCCGAATCAAACATGCAGATCATTAATATGACGACCTTGAAGATCGAGGCAGATGATTCGCTGTGACAACCCCTGAAAAACCCTCATGGTTTAGAAATACTGCTGATACCGCCCCCGTGTGACGGCGGCTTTACTTAAATGTAATAGATGTTAAGCTCCTTTAGGCCTCTTAACCACAACTAGTAAAGCATGTACAGTACATGGGTGGGCGGTGGTGGCCTGGTGGTAAAAGGCACTTGATCGCTGATCCTAGGGTTGGGGGGGTTCGAGTCCCACTCTCCACAAGGTTGTCACTGCCCCCAACAGTGCAGCTAATTAGGTTATCAAGGGCCGGCCATGTCTCTCACTGTCTATGGTGGGAGGTTCATGAAAAAGAAACATTGCTGACTTTCGTAAAGAGAAGCTGCAAAGCCATCAGTGTGTTTCCGTCTCTTGCTAAAGGGTTGTGTCAGGAAGGGCATCTGACATAAAATCCTATGCCAAATCAAATATGCAAATCATTCGCTGTAGCGACCCCTGAGGACCAAAAAGGGAACAGCCGAAAAGAAAAGAAGAGTAAAGCATGTACATTTTTTGATTCCATATTCCAATGCATGAATTCTATAAAATTTTCACATAAATGCCTAAAAAGATCCTCTTTGTATTTGCAGCGCACATTATGACATGTGTACAGTGAAAAAAAACCCGACTTTGATAATCCACCTCCACCTTTGCTCTCAGCACTTGGGGCAAGCATCACTCACTGCAGATCTTCCCTGAACTGAGCTCCACCTAGGGGTCGAGAGTTATTGCTTTATTGTCTTACTGCATAATTTACACACCGTGGTAGAGGTTTCTCAAATTCACAATGATGTCTACAAATAAATAGAATTATTTTGTATTTATATAGTTTTTAAAGGTTTATTTTTAGACTTGTGAATAACAGGTAAACTATTATTCTCTTCAATTATCCGTTACTTTATTCTGAGCAGCAGTACAAGAAGCCATACAAGTGGGAAGCAATTGGGTGATCAAAGGCGCCTGCAGCTCTGGCACACACACACACACACACACACACACACACACACTCACACACTCTCACACACACTCTCACACACACACACACACAGTGAAATAGAGACAAATTATTTAGTAATTCTAGTGAAAGTAAACGGTCAGCATAAAGGACAGGTGTCCAAGACTTCATTAGTCACATAAAACATCTGCTGGATTCAGAGTTTGAAGCAGCATTCCTGCCGTTTGAACTTAATTAGACAGCTGGTGGGGAGTGTGTGTGTGTGTGTGTGTGTGTGTGGTGTGTGTGTGTGTGTGTGTGTGTGTGTGTGTGTGTCCTGCATTTCAACCCCATGGTCAGAAAGTACATTTCTGTGTGAACTTGCGTGTTCTTCGTGTGTTTGCATGTGTGATGCATGCCTGGATGGTCTGGTTTCCTTCCACAATTCAAAGACATGCGCATGATGCTAACTGGCTATTCCAGATCACCACTGGGCGTAACTGTCAGGATCAATAGTTGTTTCTGTGCTGCAGTGGAATTCCAGGCTGTTTTATTTACCTTTCCTTCCACCCAGAGTCAGCTCTGGGACCCTAAACAGGATAAGCAGTACAGAGCATGAATAAATTAATAAACAAGTGAATGAATGATTTTCAGCTGGCAGCATTTTATATGAACTTTCAATATGTGTTCCAAAGTATAGATGATGATGACGACGACGATTATTATTATTATTATTATTATTGGGCCGGTGGTTTAATGGTTAGGATGCTGCACTCATGATCGGGAGGTTGTGTGTTCAAATCTCAGTTAAACTCCCACTGTGCTAAGAACCCTGGGCAAGGTCTTAACCACAAGTGTGCCTCTTTTCACCCAGCAGTATAAATGGGTACCAGTAAAAATATACTGGGAAGGTAACCTGTGGTGGAAAATATACTGGGAAGGTAAAAATATACTGGGAAGGTAACCTGTGATGGAAAATATACTGGGAAGGTAAAAATATACTGGGAAGGTAACCCGAGATGGACTAGTATTCCATCCAGGAGGAGATGTACTCCTGGTCCTTCAAGCTCCAGAAACCGGGGATAAGCACCGGCCTGATGAGCCTCTAGGCTCAGCTGTAAAAAGCCCAACAGACTTTACCGACCTATTATTTATTTTTTTATTATTTATTATTATTTTTTTAATTAATAGAGCAGTGGTGGCCTGGTGTTAAAGGTGCTAGATCACTGATCTCAAGGTTGGGCATTCAAGTCCCACTCTCCAGAAGGTTGTCACTGTCTCCCCAGTGCAGCTAACTGGGTTATCAAAGGCTGGCCATGTCTTTCACAGTAGATGGTGAGAGGTTCATGTAAAAGAACCATTGCTGACTTTCATCAAGAGTAACTGCATAGCCATCAGCGTGTTTCTGCCCTCTGATGGCCTGCTGATCTGTCCAGGGTGTACTCTACCCTCACCCAGATTCGGCTGGGATGGGCGCCAGCCTCCCTGTCATCCTAATTAGGATTAAGCAGTTACAGAAAATGAACGGATGATGAAAATAATAATGAATAGCATAGAGGGAAAATGAACAATGAATGGTTCAGGAAATGAAATGAAACATTATTATTATTATTATTATTATTATTATTATTATTATTATTATTATTATTATGCTAAATATAAAACTATGATAAACATGAGTCATTGATTTGAGTCTACTCAGAAACGATAGGTATTGTTGGGTGAGCTGATATGCAGAGTCCCTACCAAAGGTCCTCTAAGAATGGACAACCAGTGAGCTGGCAAAAGTGCGACGGGTGTCCAAGGTCACTGATGCGCGAGGCTAGTATACCTCGTCTGATCTCATGGAAAAGCAACTGTAGCACAAACTACTGAAACTGGTATTTCTAGCTACAGTACAGGGCTGTGGTCTTTTTACTGCATCCTTTGGGCCTTCGATACCGCAGCATCATCTCATCCATTGAGGTCATGTTTCTTGAATAGCACAGACACATCATTTTATTAGGTCAGGTGTCATTTTTCTACCTCATGTGTCAGCCATACTGGCAGGTGCAGTCTAAGAAGTGCAGTCTCTCTCGCTCTCAGCGATTTGCTCGGCTATCTAGAGTAATCCTAATACACTTGGGGAATTGCATGCGTGGGTTTCTGTGTAACGGATGGCAACAGTAAGATACCAGGCTCAGGTTACTGATACATGGCCTGGATGCTTCCCTCCACCATGGCACATAATAAAATCCAAAGGAGCCATTGAAACCCATAAACTTGTGTGTGGGGGCGGGCTACTTTTCAACGCTGGTTCGTTTTTTAGAGACATATTTTCCTGCTGATTCATACTAACCTTTTTGTTGTTGTTGTTGTTGTTGTTCGAAAAACCATTGAACACATGCAATAAAATAATTAGCACTTTCAGGCATGTATGATTTTCTTTAAAATATATAGAATTTTTATTTATTTTATTATTATAAATGTAAACTGATAGTTTCCGGGTTCAATAATTTTTATTACATAATATAATGCTGCCTTCACGTTTGAATGCATTCCTTACATAATTGTGTAAGATACAAGTATATCTGGCTATGTTTATTTACTTAACATCATTTAAATATATAATTATTAATATTGCTGTGATGGCCTGATGATCTGTCCAGGGTGTACTCTGCCCTTGTTCAGAGTTGGCTGGTATGGGTACTAGCCTCCCCAAGACCTAAATAAGACTAAATAGGATTGAGCAGTTCTGAAAAAATGAATGAATGACCAAGATTGATATGTTTACAATTCCTATTAATACAGCTGTGTAATATGAATAAAATCTCTCAGTCAGTTATTTCATATCATAATCAGGATACATATCAATATACAGCACACAGGGCCAGCCTAAATGATTTTATTTATTTATTTATTTTATGGCAATATCAGTACTTTCTGCTATTTTGCGGCAAAACGAGGGCAGTATAGTGTAAAATCAATACGTAAAAAAATAATGTATAGTACTACATAGACTTTAAAAAAAAAAAAAGTAACTGGACAAGGTGTTTCAAATGCACATGCAATAAAAATGCTAAGAATATTTGAACAATAATGTAGCATTTTCAAAATAGAAAAATCTGCAAAGATTTAAATAAACAACCGAAACAAGGTCTACGTGCATATTTAATAAGACTGTTAATAATAGCGATGAAATTAGCATTAACTGTTCAGCATGAAAAAAAAAAAAATGAAAAAAAAAAAAAAAAAGAGTTTGTTGTTGATGAAATAGTCGTTCGTGACCGGAATCCATGGGAGCTAATTGGCCGAGCTCTAAAGGGAGGGAGGGACGGCATACACTCACTTCCCTGTCACTCACAACGATCGCCAGCCAATCATGGGCATCTTTGAGCTCATTTGTACGCGGGTGGCAGATAGCACTTTTCCTCTGAGTGTGTTATACCGCCCTCAAATACACACGTGCCACAGTTCAACAAGAGGGAGCTGGCTAGCATTGCATGTCAATGCAGGGGCGTGGGGATTCTTTTGCCACTCCCTGGTCAGTGGGGGTCGTGTGATAAGGAAGGCGAGACCTGATGTGTGGGAACTGGATGGAATTAAATTAGGGAGAAAATGCGAGTAAATCCAAAAAAGAGGGTTGAGTTCGTTACCAAAATAACACGTGTTTTGATCCAAAATAATAACAACAGCAAGAACAGCAGCAATAATAACAATAATAAATAATGTGTGTTCACGCACTCTCGTATTAATTCTAACATTCATTTCTTACATAAATAATGTTTTCTGTAATTTAGTTGGGATGTGGCCCAATCCCCCAACTGCTATGGTGCATGCAGATGTGTGTTCATTGCTTCGGTAACATTCAATTTACATTCACAATTAAAAATACATTCGGAGTTAAATTTACATTCACAGAGTTAAATTTGCCTAATTTTCCCCACATGGAATTATTAATACATCTAAAATAAAAATAAAAAACATGATCCACAGCTTGCAACCAAGCCATTGTTAGCATGGTCCTAGTAGTGCCTATAAAGTATATACAGTGATCCCTTGCGACTTCGAGATTCAGGTTCTGCGGCTTCAGTGCATCGCGGGTTTTTCAAAAATATTCATAGAAAAAAATAATAATATAAGGAAATTAAGGAAAAATAGGGGAACGTTACGGAAAATGTCGCAAAACAAGGCCACATTTTTATGTGAGGTGCGCATCTGAGTGTGTGTGTGTGTGTGTGTGTGTGTGTGTGTGTTTAGATTTTATTTACATCTTATGTATTATTTTTTAATGTTTAATTGTTATTATAAGTATTTATAGTGTTGAATATGTATCCATTGATATTATATACACATATACATGTACGTATATGTTAGTCGGGGGGGGGGGGGTCTATCCTACCTCACCGAAATTGGTGGTTGCGAGTGGGGGGGTCCCTCGGTCCCCATTAACCACGGAAAGTAAGTAAGGGATCCCTGTATTATCTATCTATCTCTCACTCACGCTCTCTCTCTCACTCACGCTCGCGCTCTCACTCACGCTCTCGCTCTCACTCACGCTCTCGCTCTCACTCACGCTCGCGCTCTCACTCACGCTCGCGCTCTCACTCACGCTCGCGCTCTCACTCACGCTCGCTCTCACTCACGCGCTCTCTCACTCACGCGCTCTCTCACTCACGCTCTCACTCACTCACGCGCTCTCACTCACTCACGCGCTCTCTCACTCGCGCTCACTCTGTCGCGCTCACTCTGTCACCCTCACTCTGTCACCCTCACTCTCTCACCCTCACTCTCTCACCCTCACTCTCTCACCCTCACTCTCTCACCCTCACTCTCTCACCCTCACTCTCTCTCTCTCTCTGTGCTTGCGCACTTTATTAGTTGTAAGTTTCTCCCGTATCGGAAGCATTGTTGGCCAATTTAACACACCTTATCTTTTTCTTCTCCCACCATCTTTCGTTACTGTAACTTAATACAAAGCAGACTTGCTCCTTTACATCAGCCGTTAAAAAACAGAGTGGTTTGGAAAGGAAGGTTTTGTTTTGCAAACCCTTGTAGTACATCAATAAAGATAATATAAAGATAAAGTGACTGTTGAATTAAAGGAATGTGGGCTTGATTAAAATTGGCTTAAATGTTAATAAAACTGAATGCAGTATAAATGACATCATAAGGCTTTTAATGCCACTTGGTAAATTTATTACTCGATATACAGAGGTGTAGAATAATCTCTGACAAGCAAGGAAATTATATAAAGTGCGGTACTATTATACAGTGCTGTTGACATTTTACCTGTTAACCAATTACAACCTGTTCTGACCATTTTTCAGCATCTGCTTCCCACAAGTATACCAGCAGCTTTGATTTTTATATGAAAGCCCAACTAAGGATCTCTATACAATAAGAATATACTGACCGGTCAACCTGCAGGGACCGGCAACCAGCTACTCAGTATTATATAGGTGTCATCACCACACAGGCTAAAGTCAGTGGTTCCCCTGTAGGGTCAGACGGCTAACTCAGGCATATTCTCACAGGTTGACGTGGGGTGGTTCTCACAATGGATCAGTTGAGTTCAGATCACATGGATCACAGTGGCTCAGTTGATCCATGCATTCAAACAATGACCCCAGACAAAGTAAACTAGATCTCTGATTAACAAACCCACGCATTGCCAAAGACAAGATGCCGTCCCCTCCAAATGTCTTGGACAAGCAAGATTCGTTATTTTTCTCTTGAAGACTATTCAGGAACAAGGTTCAGTAAATAGGGGAAATAAGAAATTAAATATAATGATACCCTTGGCAGTGGTGGCTTAGTGCTTAACACGATGAGTTACTAATCCAAAGGTCAGCGGATCAATCCCCACTGTAACCACTGTTGGGCCCTTGAGCAAGGCCCTTAACCCTGAATTGCTCAGTCGTATTAAAATGATAATTATAAGTCGCTCTGGATAACAGTGTCTGCCAAATGCTGTAAATGTAACTTGTAAGGATTGTATTATACTCGTACAATGTATAGTATTCATATTCTAGAAAAATACTGGAGATACATACATGCCATCGAGTACAAATAAGAACCTGACGAATAGAGGTTTACACGGATATCAATGAGCCATGAGCTCGCCAGCCTAAATGATCACGGTGATCTCCACATGCATGAAAGCATTATTGAATTAATGCAGAAAAAAAAAAAGTCACATGATATGCTCACCTTTAGCGTTAGCCTGAAATAAGACATTATATTTGAACACAAGCTATAGGCCAACGCGGGACCAAATTGTTTTTTTAGCAACATCTTATGGTGAGGTCATCAGGTCAGTGCTGACGTTTCATAAAGAGAAGTGATTGAAAGAACACTGGCTTTGTAGCTCACAGTAATTTAGGTGCTAATATTTAGCATCGGCACAAACTTGAAAGACACGACTGCAGAAAGACGACTGCTGGAGGAGTAGAGATAGTTATAGTGGTAGAAGTGGGAGGAGACATTATTTTTTTCCATATTTGATTACTTTTATTCAGAAATGCTTTTGATGATTTTCTAAAATCACCGTATTCACTCACTCATTTGCCAGACCACTTAATGGTACTACTGTATTATAGTTGTAGGAAGGAAGAAGCCTATCTCAGCTGATACTGAGCGAAGGCAGGATATACCCTGAACATCTCACAAGACCATCACAACACAATACACACACACACACAGAGAGAGAGAGAGAGAGAGAGAGAGAGCGAGACAGAGAGACACAGACAGACAGACAAACAGACCGACCGACAGACATTCACATTCATACTTATGGCAAATTGAAATGACCAATTAGCTTAAAGTGTATGTTTTAGCTCAAATAGAATGAATTTGAATGTATGGGGCAGTGGTGGTCTAGTGGTATAGGGCGCTGGATTGCTGATCCAAAGGTTGGGGGGTTCGAGTCCCACTCTCCACAAGGTTGTCACTGTCCCCCCCCCCAGTGTGCGGCTAACTGGGTTATCAAAGGCGGGCCATGTCTCTCACTGTCTATGGTGAGAGGCATGTAAAAGAACCATTGCTGACTTTCGTAAAGAGTAGCTGCAAAGCCGTCAGCGTGTTTCTGTCCCTTGCTAAAAAGGGTTGCGACAGGAAGGGCATCCGACGTAAAAACCTCTGCCAAATCAAACGTGCGAATCAGATGATTCGCTGTGGCGACTCCTGAGTGAAAGGGAAAAAGCCGAAAGGAAGACAGACAGACAGAATGAATTTGAATGTATATAATACATGGTGACCCCCCCCCCCCAAAGAAAACCCCACATTTCAAAGATAAATTTAAAAAACTGTGTAAAGATAATCAAATATCATTTCATGTGCTTATTTGCATTGTTACATGCTAACATGGCTAAATGTCCCAGAATTGATCAGGTGATCATATTAGCGCTTGAGCACACACCCTCATCATGGTACACGGTTTTGTTCAATGTGCTGACGTGATATGATAAAGTGTGCCTTGTGGCAAAATTAAGTGTATATGACAATGCAAATATACACATAAATAAGTATCATGGTTTGGTCAGCAAATGCCTTAATGCCTTTTTTTTTTTTTTTTTTCCTGGCCCACACTAAATATCAGGAATCACAGCGGCCCCGCAGAGCCAGAGTGACAGATGAGAAGGCTTAAAGAGAAGGAACACTTAATGTGATTTGTGATTCATCAGCTCAAAGTGAGAAGTGAACCATTGCACTTCAAAAGGAGTAATATACCTGCCAAAGACACCTTCATAAGCATGACATGCCTGCCTCACTAAACAAACATCCACCTTGAGCCACTGAGCTCTGACGTGCTGTGAACACAGCCTGACTGAAAAATGGCCGTGTTGAAATAAACACCTGGTCCAGAGCTAAAATTCAGGCTCAGATGGAGATTAGGATTCAGCGTTATGAGTACAGATGAGTCATAGCATTTTACAGCAAATCACAACAGGGATAAACTGAGCAAACTCAATTCTTCTGTAATACCGGCCTCATTTTCGAGCTTTAGAAGCGACATTACATTTGTGGTTTCGTTAAAGAAACAATCCACCATATACATTTTTTTAATAAATATGAGATCTTCCATGAGCTCCAGAATTTATTTTGGGAAAAATTTCTTCGGTTTTTTTTTTTTTTTTTTATTCTTTTTCATTTCACATTGGTTTCACTGTCACTTCAGTGTTCTGAATCATCTCCCCTGTTATCAACTACCTGCTCATGGTGATGCCACTGGGTCTGAGCCAACAGTTCACCTCTACTGGAATAAAGTGATGCAGCAGAACAGTCATCCATCTCTTCATCATCTCATTTCTTCTTCTTCTTCTTCTTCTTTTCCCTTAGGCTGTTCCCTTCAGGGGTCGCCACAGCGAATCATCTGCCTCCATCTCACCCTATCCTCTGCATCTTATTCTCTTACACCAACTACCTTCATGTTCTCCGTCACCACATCCATAAATCTCCTCTTTGGTCTTCCTCGAGACCTTCTGCCTGGTAGTTCCAGCCTCAGCATCCTACTGCCAATATATTCACTATTCCTCCTCTGTACATGTCCAAACCATCTCAATCTAGCCTCTCTGACCTTGTCTACCAAACATCTGACATGTGCTGGCCCTCTGATGTCCTCATTCTCATCGATACGTTATCTTCCAACAGAGCAACTTCAGGAATATTCATGTTTACTTCATCAACAGCATCGCTCTGATCAACTTGGAGACCTCTGATTAAACTCTGCTGTAATTTATCTAATGTCTGAACCTACATCTCCACTATGTCCAAGTTGTATTTAAAAAAAATTAAAAAATAAATGTGTCATTAAATAAAACTAAAAATGGTTGAATGAGAACGTTTTTGCTGATAGGAGCTAAAAGAAACGTGATTGCGCTGCTGAAACTGGAGCTTGCTCAAATTAGGTTCCGATTAAATGCAGCTATAACTGTGCTGTGCTGTGTGCTGGTGGCGTAATGGTTATGGTGCTGGGCTCATGATCGGGAGGTTGTGTGTTCGAATCCCAGTTAGACCCTCACTGTTCCAAGACCCCTGGTCGAGGTCTCAACCAGAAGTGTGCCTCTGTTCACCCAGCAGTATAAATGGGTACCAGTAAAAATATACTGGGAAGGTAACCTGCGATGGACTAGCGTCCCATCCAGGGGAAGTTGAACTCCTCGTCGCTTCACGCTACAGAAACCGGGGATAGGCACCGACCTGATGAGCCACTAGGCTCGGGTGTAAAAAGCCTAAAGGACTTTACCTTTGACCTATAACTGTGCTAGCTAGCAATGTTCCTGTGTAGCATCAGCATAGCACACAAATGCTAACCTGTCAAAGCAGTAATCAAAATATACGACCAACAAAATGTATCGCATGTATATTATAAGCATAATTATTAAATACGTTACAAATAATAAATATTTGGGGGAGGCACATTGGTGTAGTGATCAGCTCATCACAGGCTCGACAAGTCTATTTCTGTTTGGAGTGTGTACACGTCTTCCCTGAGGCTAATCTGGTTCCCACCCACAGTCAAACAACGTGTATGTTAGGCTGACTGGTTGCTGTATATTGCCCTAAGGCATGAGTGTAAATGGTCACGTGTGTTTGCCCTGCTATGAACTGGAAAGCTGTTAATGGTGTACCCCGCCATCGCCCAGAGTTGGGTGAGATTGGCTTCGGCCTCCACGGTAACTCGGAATGTGAATTCATCCTTTTTCTAATTGCCAAACGAGTAGACTAACAGAGAATACTCCGGAATAACCGTCATCTTCCAAAGGAATGAGGAATACTTGATAAACTTTACAGGCTAAAACATGCTGAATATTTAAATATTTTATTAATTTATATTAACAATATTTCAAATTAAATATCTTAAAATACATGAGGTTGCGCATATGCATTTTTATTTTGTCTAAAAAAAAAAAAAAAAAAAAAAAAAAAAGATTGTGTGAGGCACAAATAAGACAAACAACATATTACTTAAGGTAAATTGGGAGCCATGTCTGAGTATCATTCGTTATACGCATTATGCCGATGCCGCATGTGACTCCACAAGCTCCTGGTTTACCGGCTAC
Organism: Plotosus lineatus; assembly: GCA_024760905.1. NCBI lineage: Eukaryota > Metazoa > Chordata > Actinopteri > Siluriformes > Plotosidae > Plotosus > Plotosus lineatus. The sequence goes on from CM045732.1 coordinate 13,733,479, forward strand.
ATAACGCAGCGGCAACAGTACTCCTGATTTGTTGTCTTTTTTTTTTTTTTTTTTTTTGATCTCCTTATCATAAAGGGTGCCAATACTTCCAAAACTGACTGTGCGGATCGCTGTACTCGATTCGTAATTCCTGTGTCAACACCTGACACGACTGACTTGAGCTCTACTCCAAGGTCACACATTCCGGAGAATCTGTTCGCTAGAGGAAGGAACGAGCAACATATCATTTATAACCCGCCCTCAGAGGGAACGATTCCTACTTTTAAGAATGGTAGTCGGAATAAGGGCAGCATTACTGGTGAGCCAAAAAGAGTGTCCTTATTAGAGGAGATTGTGCTCTTTCAGAGCAATTCCTAGTGGAGCCCAAGATTAAATAGGATGTGTCAGAGGGGAATGAGCACATGGGCAGGCAGACTAGATTAGCATGCTCATCAAGGATGGGTTTCAGGGGTGTGCGGTGTGGGGTGTGTGTGTGTGTGTGTGTGTGTGTGTGTGTGTGTAGCATTGCCGAGATGGGATGCTGTTTAATAAGCCATGTGATACGGAGTACGTTTCGGCGCATGAAGAAGCTTAGCCGGGAGGTCGCTATCTTGGTTGCTGTTGTGTCCTTGTGACCACATTATGAGGTTTCCACCTATACGCGTATTCAGAGCGTTCGATCTCGAATGCGGTGTCATGGCTACAACGTTGTCTGTAATGTTTTGTCGGCTCACTTTGACCTTAAGCCGCACGGTCATCCTTACTGTGGATGATGCTGATGATTCTTATTCCTAAAAAAAAAAAAAAAAAAAAAACCCCAGAGTAGAGTATCGCTCATTTCCCTTTTAGCTTCTCTAAACAGACCTGCTTTTCACGTTGCAAAGGATGATGATATTAAAAGGATAAAAGGTTAAAGCTCCCGCCTACTCGCAGCCGTTTAAGCGAGCCATCTGATTTGCATTTAGCTTTAGACGCAGATTCACAGGAGTCACTGTATCCATTTTAAGCTTTCTTGGCGCAGTTATTAAGAAACCAATATACCCAGGAAGAGAAGCCTAAAGAGAGCAGTGGGATTTGGAGGACAAAGACATGTTGGTGTTGGTTCGTTTTTATGCACAGGGAATGGATTGCGCTGAATGAGGTGGGCCATCAGACAGAAATAGAAATGAGAGCAGAGAGTCATGGGGGAGGACAGCAATGGTGAGGGAAAAGACATTTCTCTGTGGTTTTGCAGCTGGTGCCAGGACGCTAGTACTATTAGTACACAATAGCCGTCCTCCATAGATGATCCCCTGGGGACCACTTCAGGCAAATTGTTTACTGAGCCTGTAGCAATATGACGGTAACGTCGTTTTTACTCGTTTTCCTGATTCCTTGAGTTGAGCAACTGACGCCCCCTCAGCGGCGTAAAAATAGGAATGTTTGTACAGTGTCTTACACATCTGCAGCCCTGCTACTCAAGGGATTGTGGGATATCTTATTTCTGAACGCTTTGGAGTAATGATTAGAAGAGGATCATGCTGAAAGGAGATGACTGCGCTCATGGAGACGGTTCATCAGCCTTTAAGTTTGTGGAGGAAATAAAAGATCTGAATTTTGTGGTACCAACCAATCCCAAGCAAGCTTTAAATCGTGAGAGTACACTCCAGTTCGGACGCCAAGAGGCTACATCGGCTTGCATCGAAAATATAGAACAAATTTTTAACCGCTCTTCATGGATTTGTGGCTCGTTTAACCAGTGTGCATCGGCGCTATAAATCATTCCCGTGTAAAATTATTTAAGCCTATTAAATAGGCTCAGTGTCGGAAGAAATACAGCTTCTGCTGCAACCAAAAAGATCTTCTTCCTCGCTTCCATCGACCTCATGTTTAAGTTTCTGCAAATGCCTGCTGCATTAAATATTCATATTAACTCCAGCTTTTATCCCTGCAGTTATTTAAGAGTTTTCTGAGAGGTCTGCCATGACCCTCTGATGCTGCTGTGACCCGATCATCCGTCTCGGCGTTCCTCCCAATTAATTAATTAAAATCTCACAGGTCGGACTTGGTGTAGCGCTAAGCATGCCCGCCTTCCAGCAAGAAGGTGCTTGGTTTGAGTCCCGTGTTTGGCGAGGACTTTACTGTGTGGAGTTTTGCATGTTTTCTCTTGTGCTTGGGTGGGTTTCCTCTGGGTAATCCAGTTTCCTCCCACAGTCTGACGCAAGCCCATTAGGCTGATTGGCTGCTCCAAATTTTCCCTGGGTGCGAGTGTAAATAGTTTTATGTGTTTGTGTTGGCCCTGCAATGGTCTGGTGAGCTGTTCAGGATGTACCCTGCCTTCATTCAGTATAAAGATGGGCTAAGATAGGTTTCATCCTCTACACTTAATATGATTTGGTGATTCCACAACTGGATGACGACGACGACAATGATGATGATGATGATGATGACGATGACGATGACGATGATGATCATGATGATGATGAAGTCATTGTGTGTGTCAAATATTTTCTGGACCCATGTTGGAAGCAAAAGGTGAGAAAGCAGCTAATACCCCGTGCAGCTCTTAATTACAGCTTTAATTAAATACATCATGACTCTTTCAGGCAATTCCACTAAATAAGGTGTAGAGCTGCACACATGAAGGTGCCCTCGGTGGAAAAATGTGAAAACAGAAGATGTGTTTGTCACAAGGCTGGATGTGACCATTTGTCTTCATTATCACACCACACTTGGGGTGTCAGCCCAATCCATTCCAGCAGAACATTGTGCCTTCTTCTGATTATGCACACGCAGCCATCTTTGCAAAGATCAATAAAAAGAAAAAAAAAAAAAAAAACTTGGCTATCAAGGACAGATGAGATTTACCCTGGAGGATTTGAGGACCAAAGCCTTTTAGGATAAAAAGTCTTCTGCATGACCCGAGGAGGCAGGTGAGTGCACATTTTTTAACGTCCAAGTGTTTGTAGCTGCATTCAGGTGAGGTCTGTACATCAAGACTACCTTAAAGCAACCTGTGACTCTTAGCGTGGTGATAATTAGAACAGACCATGTGATCACGCTACAGTTAGCGTATTAGCGTATCACTCAAAGTTCAGAAGGAGAAAAAAAAGCTGGACAACTCATATGCTGTTCTATCAAATGACAGACCAGCCGGAAAAAAAGAAGAGAAAACGCCAATCACATCATTTTTCGTGGAGGCGCAGTACGACCCATCTACCAGTTAACAAGAGCAATTTGTGACGCAAAGAGACACACTGGGATTCCAACTCATGAACACACCGGTATCAGAGGGACAGACGTTACCCTGCCACACTTATTTTTCAGAATGTAGCACATTTTGTTTCACCTCAGTGCATTTACCTGGGAGATATTCAAATTCTTAATTCTGCAAGATGACCCAGGAGCACAGGTTTTTTTTGTGTGTGTGTGTGTGTGTGTGTGTGTGTGTGTGAGTGTGAAGGGGAGGGTAATACTCTTGGAGCTCCTAAATGCAAGGCATAAAAAAATAATCGATAAGTCTTAGAATGAGTCACCAACGTTGTGTGTATGTGGGGGAAGAATGAGGGTAGGAAGAAGAGGATAGAATTTATTTATTTAAAAACAACAAAACAAAAAAAAAAAGGATGGAAGCACACACTCACCCTCTGTCTGTGAGGTTTTCACCCTCTGGCACAGTCCTGTGATGTCTCCATAATCCTCCTGAATTTTGACGACTGCCTCAGTGCCTCGGAGCTCCATGAGCGAGCGCAGCTCCATAAGCGTGCAGCCGAAGCCATCTGCATCATTTCTTTGGTTCTTGGAGTAAAAATCGCTGTTCCTCATGTCCCCCATGGTGGTGGAATATTGCTCCATAACGTGATCTGAAGTTGAGTTAAATTGGTTTGCAGAAACCAAGAGACTGGCAGAGTGGCACACAAGCCTCTTGGGGATGAAGATTATCTGAACAGACTCCGACAAAAAAAAAAAAAAAAAAGAATGGAATCAAAAAAAAAAAAAAAAAATTAAGAGTACATGAGAGAGATGGGGAAAAATAAAATGTATTGGAAAAAAAAAAAAAAAAGCTGAGAAAAAGAAAAAAAAAAAAAAATCCAATCCGGTGTGTGTGTGACAGCGGAGAGCACAAGAGGGCTGAGTTCCTGAGGATCAGCGCGGCTGCAGAGCGGCGTCGCTCCACACAGCGTTTCCCATTTCAGCCCGTCTCGGCTCCTGTCTACATGGTGATCCTCTCCATTACTCCTTCAGATACACAGAGAGAGAAGGAAGGAGAGCAAGAGAGGAGGAGGAGGAGGAGGAGGAGAGGGAGGGAGGGAAAGGGGGAGAGAGAGAGAGAGAGAGAGAGAGAGAGAAAAGAGGGAGAGACATAGAGGTGAACATGAGTGAATCTCAGAGGCGCATGCACCACAAAAGAAAGAGCAGAGAGAGAGAGAGAGAGAGAGAGAGAGAGAGAGCGAGAGAGGAAACAGAGAGCAAGAGAGAAACAGCACACCGACTCTCACCCTCCAGAGAGGAGGAGGAGGAGAATGGAGCTGTCCGTCTATCCATCTCTCTATCTCATCTCAGCTCAAGAAATGCTTGTCAGCTAAATACAGAACACTGCGAATGTTCACCCTGACATCACTGCGAGTCAAAGATGACCTATTTCAGGTTCACGGAAGCAGATCTTGTCAAACATGAATTGATTTCTCAAATGAACCTGAAAAATACATCATCGCTTCCGTCTTTTATTGACACTCCTACCAGACCAAACACAGGATTCTTAACCATAAAGGCTTTGAACGGCTTGAGAAATTTCAGTATTGTTTTTACCGATTCTCAGTGGGAGGAGATAAATTGTGTTGCGGTATAGATCGAGTTTAATTTAAATGCTACCACAACATCACCTAAAATAGCTGTTTAAGATACAACCACTGGTACAATATAGTGGCGCAGGGGACGAATCACAGTAAGCATAGAACTTGAGAGGTTGATTTTTTTCTCCCCCTGCTTCAAATTGGGCTTTTTCTACCCAAGCCACAGCGGCTCATCAGGCCGGTGCTTATCCCCGGTTTCTGTAGCGTGAAGTAACTCGGCGTATCAACTCCTCCTGGATGGGACGCTAGTCCATTGCTGGTTACCTTCCCAGTATATTTTACTGGTACCCATTTATACTTCTGGGTGAACAGAGGCACACTTGTGGTTAAGACCTTACCCAGGGGTCTTAGCACATTGGGGGTCTAACTGGAATTTGAACTCACAACCTCCCGATCATGAGCCCAGCACTCTAACCACTACGCCACCAGCCCCACTGCTTCAAATTAATCATTTAAAAATATTCCGACAGAGCTCCACATTGATCAGAGCTGACAGTCTAACTCAGAACCGAACAGAAATTTATCTTCGCACTGTCTTCAGATCATTAAGAGGACATTTTAGTCAGTGAAAATATCTTCAATATCTTAAAGGTGGACTAAGCCGGCGTCTGATTGCATAAACCCCTGGGATTCCTCTTGCCACAATCAACAGAGCGACTGTATGATATAATTCACAAGCAAAGGCAAGAAATCAACAGCATCCTCCTCAGGTCAGTCTGAGGCCTCTGACAGGTGTCATCAGAATGCCAAGCGACCATTCGACCATCATGACCATCATCTGTCATAAGCAAAAATGTGTGTGTGTGTGTGTGGGGGGGGGGGGGTTCATGACGCTGTACACTGCCTGACCAATGAAAAAATGCATGGTGTTGTATTTTGATGGGCCGCCCTAACTCTTCATTAACCGCCATGGCATTCTCTCTTCAGTTGAGCAGGTCGAAACTCAGCAAAAGTTCATCATCAGTTAATTTTCTGTAAACGCTTCATCCTAATTTGGGTCGCGAGGAGGCTGGTGCCCATCCCAGCCAACTCAGGGCAAGGGCAGAGTACACCCTGGACAGCTCGCCAGGCCATCGCAGGGCAGAAACACGCTGACGGCTTTGCAGCTACTCTTGTCGAAAGTCAGCAATGGTTCTTGTACATGCCTCACACCATAGACAGTGAGAGACATGGCCGGCCTTTAATAACCCAGTTAGCTGCACTGGGAGGACCGTGACAACCTTGTGAAGAGTGGGACTCGAACCCCCAACCTTTGGATCAGCGATCCGGCACCTTATACCACTAGGCCACCACTGCCCGTCCTCAGCAAAAGTATGTGGAGAATACATTAAAGTTAGCTGACGATCTGAATGTACCGAATCACCAGGTTATTATTTCAGTTATTATATCTAGTGGTACAGGTATAAGATCGGGGATCAGGGCAGATGAGGAGTCCATGAACCAACACCAAAAAGTCCTGACCTTAACCTTATTGAAAAGTTGTTTGTATGTTCTGAAGAACACTCTGTGTATCCCTCATATGGTCAACAGCAGCCTAGAGTGTGTTAACAGGAACTTTTCGTTATTTGACCCCTGTGACCTTGAGAAATAGATCAAGGACACCCAGTTTAAAATGGTTGGTTTGACTTGTCAAAGGAACCATTCAACATTAATATAAAATGAAGCCAAATAGTTCATTATTAAATCCGAGTGTTAACAAGAAGTGTCCGTGGTGGATGCAGACGGCCCCTGAAAACGAATCCATTTCCCTTGAGAGTTGGAGTCCACCAAGGCTGTCCTATGTCACCGATTCTGTTCATAATTTTTATAGACAGAATTTCTAGGCACAGCTGAGGGGTTCTAGTTTGGTGCCCATCGGTTCTTGTCTCTACTTTTTGCGGATGACATCCTTTTGGCTGAAGATGAAGAAGCTTGGAAGTAAAAATCTGACTGCTTCATTAGGGAGTGTAGGAAACCGAGGCCTATTATAGGATCTGTGTGTTAGCATGGAGGTGAAGAGGGATAACGAGAAGAAAAATATGGAGCTGTAGTTGGCAGGTAGTGGTAGCCTGGGGGTAAGGTGCTGGATCACTGATTCCAAGGTTGGGGGTTCAAGCCCCACTCTCAACGGGTTGCCACTGTTCCCCCCAGTGCAACTAATTGGGTTATCAAAGGCCGGCCATGTCTCTCACTGTCTATGGTGGGCGATTCATGTAAAACAACCATTGCTGACTTTTGTCGTGAGTAGCTACATAGCCGTCATCGTGTTTCTGCCCTGCGATGGCCTGAGTTCCAAGCTTCGCAAAGGGCGTTTGTGTGAACTTTGCACGTTTTCCCTGTACACGCATGGGGTACTCCGGTTTCCTCCCATAATCTAAAGACACACACATTATGCTAAGTGGTTGTTCCAATTTGCATGAGTGTGAACGCTTGTGTGTGTTGCCCCTGCAATGGTCTGATGAGCTGTTCAGGGTGTATCCTGTCTTTGCTCAAAATTTGCTGAGATAGGCTCCAGCCTCTTTTAGACACAAGTCGGATTAATCGGTTTGGAAAATGAATAAATGAATGAATGGAGCGCTCCGAGGTAAATAATATGGAAGTATCTTTCTATTTAATCAGAAAGCGCCAAGGAATGGAGTTGCACCAACGTGCGGTGAACTAAGCATTTAAAGCAGAACAAACAAATCAATAACATCTTTGAATTAGTTTTATTACATAAGCTTGCATTCAAAATACGATATTCAGAGTGAATAATACTGTACACACATCATTGACCCCTGCTTTGGGGATCTGACAGCAGTATTAACATTCACTTTTGGACTTTTTTTTTTTTTTTTAAAGAATGCAATAAGAAATATAAGATGTAATTACTGAGTAGGTAATGTGGGCTTTTTACACCCGAGCCTAGTGACTCATTGGGCCGGTTTTTATCCCCGGTCTCTGTAGCGTGAAGCTATTAGGAGTTCAACTCCTGCTGGATGGGACGCTAGTCCATTGCAGGTTACCTTCCCAGTATATTTCACTGGTACCTATTTATACTGCTGGGTGAACAGAGGCAGACTTGTGGGTGAGACCTTGCCCAGGGGTCTTAGCACAGTGGGGGTCGAACTGGGAATCGAACACACAACCTCCCGATCATGAGCCCAGCACCCTAACCATTACGCCACCGGCCCAATAATAATAATAATAATAATAATAATAATAATAACATCTATTTAAAAAGTATTATTATATATAAAAAATATGAAAAAAAAAAGCCAATTACTGAGTAGCGGCTAAAAAAGTCCCCCATGACTCAAGTATGACTTTGCACTTTTATCAACTTTAGTAACAGTCTTGTTGTTGGCACGGTCCTGCTGCTCTGACAAATGTGATTTGTCAAAGGCAGTTCCCTGTGAACAAGAGGCTCGAGTGGGTGTATTTGACACAGACAAAAAAAAACAAAAAAAAACCACGTACTCTTTCTCTGAGCCTTTCAGGGCTGATCAATATCCACACCAGTCTCCTCACTAGCAGAGCCAGGATAAGGAATTAAAAAATTTTTAAAAGGTTGTTTTTTTTTTTTTTAATGTATTTAAGAGGTAATGCTTGTGATCTTGTCAAAGGTTGCAAGTAACACACTTAACAACACCCACAACTCTGTTTGGTCGAGGTGCAATAGCTAAAAACAATCTCGGCGGAAAGAATGCTGTCTCTCAACTGCATAGTGTGAAAAGGAATGATGGATTATTTTAAAGAAAAAAAGCAATTATTTAAAACAAATAAGCTCAACTCTACCCCCAGTGCAGCTAACTGGATTATCAATGGCCGGACATGTCTCACTGTCTATGGTGAGAGGTTCATGTAAAAGAATCATTTCTGAGTCTCGACAAGAGTAGCTGCACAGCCGTCAGCGTGTTTCTGCCCTGCGATGGCCTGGCGAGCTATCCAGGGAGTACTCTGCCCTCACCCAAATTTGGCTGAGATAGGCACCAGCATCCCCTGACCCTAATTAGGATTAAACAGTCCAGAAAATGAAGGAATAAATGGAATGAAGCTCATACACATTGTGTGATATGTTGGGCGTATATATTATAAACCAATGTGTCATAGTGTAAATATGGCACAAGTGGCTTTGCTGAAATGCATGATTTAAAAGATTAATTAATACAGTTTGATTCTTTCAGCGAATCTTGGGTGCGAGTGCTGATATCAAGGGGAGACAATATATTAGTCTTTCCAATTAAGCCAAGATACACGAGTCCATTATCACATATATGCCATGAACTTAGAGAAAGCTTTCTCTGCTCATTTTTCTTGCACCTCGAATATTTTCTTTTTTAAACTATACTTACTGCCTTTTCATATAATTTCTCTTTATTTATGCTGCCAGCCATCTTAATTATAGTCCTGGGCTAATTTTTTTGAACTCGACACATTTCACAGACTCAAAATGAGGGATACGTTTTACTTGAATTGTTCCTCTGAAAAATTACAAAAGGCTTCTTCACAATATTACAGAGATCCCTCGCTACTTCGCGCTTCAATTCATGCTGCTTCAGTGCATCGCGGATTTTTTTTTTTTTTTTTACACATTCACCCAATTAAAAAATGAAGAAATTAAGGAAGAATAGGGGGAAAGGTGAAGGAAAATACCACTAAAACAAGGCCAATTATGCCGAAAAAACCCCAAACAAAAACGACCCAAAACCCCCCATCAAAACTACTTACATTTTTATGTGAGGTGCACATCTGTGTGTGTGCACGTGCATCTGAGTGCGCGCACACACGTCTGAGTGTGTGTATTTATATTTTATTTACATCTTATGCATTATTTTTGAATGTTTAATCGTTATGATAAGAATTTATAGCGTTGAATATGAATTTACTGATATTATATACACATATACATGTACATATTTGTCAGTCGGGGGGTGGGGGGTGATCCTATCTCGCGGAATTCAGTGGTCACAGGGGATCTTGGGCCCAATTAACCGTGAGGGATCCCTGTAGTGATTTAGATTATTGGCAACTTCTGGCAAAAATTTAATTCTTGTATCCTTACTATTTGCGACGTTTGGCACAGGTTGTCAAGGTTGTAATTTTTTTTAACAACTGGAAAGAGTCCATTCTGAAAAGAGCTGGCGAGGTGGTGAGGTACTGCTTGTCCTGAGTGTAGACAGTACAGTGTGCTGCATTTTTTATGATGACACATAATTAGAAATCATTTAAAGATTTTCCTGTAATATTTTAGTGGTAAAATATGTGATGTTGTTTAAGCTGGTTGAAAGGATGTACAAAGAATGCATTCAAGAAAACAGGCAAATGGGGAATGGATAATTCACAACATTATAGACAATCCCCCACAGTTGACTGTCTAAGTGAGGGCAGTGGTGGCCTAGTGGTAGAGGACCACTGATCCTGTCTGTCTGCCTTCCTTTCGGCTATTTCCCTTTTACTCGGGAGTCGCCACAGCGAATCATCTGATTCGCATGTTTGATTTGGCAGAGGTTTTTATGTCGGATGCCCTTCCTGTCACAACCCTTTTTAGCAAGGGACAGAAACACGCTGACGACTTTACAGCTACTCTTTACGAAAGTCAGCAATGGTTCTTTTACATGCCTCACACCATAGACAGTGAGAGACATGGCCCGCCTTTGATAACCCAGTTAGCCGCACTGGGGGGGGACAGTGACAACCTTGTGGAGAGTGGGACTCGAACCCCCAACCTTTGGATCAGCGAGCCAGCACCCTATACCACTAGACCACCACTGCCCCACAGAGGACCACTGATCCTATGGTTGGGAATTCAAGCCCCACTCTCAACGGGTTGTAACCGCCCCTCCCCAGCACAGCTAACTGGGTTACCAAAGGCCGGCCATGTCTCTGATTGTCCTGATGTAAGGCTGTAAAAGAACCATTGCTGACTTTCGACAAGAGTAGCTGTATAGCCGTCAGCATGTTTGTGCCCTACGATGGCCTGGCAAGCTGTCCAGGGTGTACTCTGCTTTCGCCCAAAGTCGGCTTGGATGGGCACCAGCCTCCCCGCGACCCTAATTAGGATTAAGCGGTTATAGAAAATGAACAATGAACGACTGTCCAAGTGCACTTGAAACTGATGTCATGGCAATCCTTGAATGCAATACCTCAAACTAACAAGCTAATTCTAGCTATATCGTCATTGTTGATTGGTGCTTTGTGTACCTGGGTGGGAAAAAAATAAAAATACCGTATTCGACGTAATAAGCATCCTGTTGGGAAGGGTCAGTGGTGGTCTAGTGGTTAGGGTGCTGGATCGCTGATCCAAAGGTTGGGGGTTCGAGTCTCCACAAGGTTGCCACTGTCCCCCCAGTGCAGCTAACTGGGTTATCAAAGGCCAGCCATGTCTCACACTGTCCATGGTGTAAGGCATGTAAAAGAACCATTGCTGACTTTCTACAAGAGTAGCTGCAAAGCCGTCAGAATGTTTTTAAATGGGAGTCGGAGTCCCTTGAGACAGTTCGTTCACAGTCACATTCTGGCAACTTCTGCAGCGGCACTGGAACCCAGTCGTATCGGCACTTGCCCTTCCATTGGATCATTCCGGTGGCGCCAAGAGGGGGGACTTGCTGCTTGGGTAACAGCCTGGCTCTGCGCACTGGAGAGTATCACCAGCCGGGATACCAGCCAGAGCGCAGCCATAGTCCTTCGGGACTGACAGAGGCCTACACAAGTGTCCTGCTCCAATAACCCCCTTACCCCACCCCAATGTTTTGGGGTCTTGTGTCTAATAACCGCCCATGTGTACAGGGAGCGAAATCGTAGATCAAACTTACTAATTTTATTCGATCAGTCACTGCCTGTAAAAGTGACTTTACAGGTTATTTCAAGACCCCCTGCCACTGGGGGATGTCTATAATGTTCATCAGTAGCAACACATGTGATTGTTCCACTGTGCTTTAAAAAACAGGAAAATATTTTGCTGTGTTCTCTTGGTAAATGTCCAACAACCGATGAACCATTAGAAACTGCTACAGCAAAACTATGGGATGCTCTGAATGAATGGAGCAATGAGCCAGATATGGACCTATCAGAAAGTGATCAGTATTTGTCACCTGATTCTCCTGCTCACTAACTTCATCAATTTAAGGAAGATCCTGACCATGTGCTTTTGTTTATGTTCGTTTTGATTGGTTCAACGTGCCATATGTTAAAGTTGACATTTGTGTTGATTGGCTCGATTTTATTTCTGGGAAAATGTTTCAAGGAACAGCACTGGGAAGGAAAAGTAAGGGGTGTTTTATTTTTAATTTATACTGTTTTCTGTTTATTTTCAGCTTTCATGTAAGTAGTTTGGTTGATACCACAAAATGAATAAGACAAATACCAGTAAAACTCTTTTATTGTTCTCTTATTATTCATGCTTTCCACCTCGATGGTAATAAGCACTTACCGTTCCACTTCGCTGGTAATCATTTTAATAAGCGCCTGCCCACTCCAATTTTTTAAGCACCCTGGGCGCTTATCACGTCAAATATGGTATTAATAAAATTCTTTTGAGGTACATCTTCTTAAACATTAGACACATTTACACCTACTTTGACATTATATAACTATTAATAAATTTTTTTTTTTTTTAAATGCATGCACAAAAGACCAAATATTTTAAAGAGAACGGGGATTAAATTAAAAGTATATATATCTATCTAATATATATAATATATATATATATCTAATTCTTTGCATGAATGTGCACCATTGTAGCTTATTCAACAACTAATTAATTGAAAATTAATCAGATAATACACAAACATAAATCAAAAGAATCAAATAAGTAAAGCTAGCATAGCTGTATGTATGTGTTTCCAGCAGTGGGCCTTTCTATTAAAGCTGTGCGGGAAAATTTGCACTAGATGTACAAATGATTAGAAAGTGCTGATCATGATGCTTGCATATATTAATAGATGATTGCTAATCCTCCATAAATTAACACATATGGAAGGCACAGCTAATTTGCATGTGGTAGTTATATATAATAAATAAATATATATTATATCACAGTAAAACAAACTATTTGACATGACAGCATGACAATAAAGCGTATGTATATATCTAGTGTGCTGTGACTCGGCTGGATATTTCTCTCACGCAGCTCAACTCAGGAGGGTGTCAAGCAGCACAGCAGAGTACAGATACAGCACATTGCAGCTTGAAACAAAACAGATCGGTCACTTCATGTTTGCTGTAATTAAGTGTTGCACGCTATTAAATAAGGAAGCTTCAGCCAACAGAACTGATGTATATGCTTTACTGACATTCTTCTTCTTTTCCTTTCGGCTTTTCCCTTCAGGGGTCGCCACCTTTACTGACATTAACATCAGCCATTAAACCACATCCTCCTCTTTATACACTGACATTTTGAATTCTATGATTGGTGTTATTTGTTTAATATGGAGATTTCTCTAAATTCATCTCTCTTTCATTTTTTTTTGAAATGCCATACGTTAACAATATGAATATAAAGTGGCACGTTGCCCAAAAATTGCATTGCATTTATGGATGAAACAGAAAGGCACACGAAATGTAATCTTGACAGTCTTCTTCTTCTTATTTTGGCTGTTCCCTTCACGGGTCGCCACAGCAAATCATCTGCCTCCATCTCACCCTATCCTCTGCATCTTCTACTCTTACACCAACTGCCTTCATGTCCTCCTTCACCACATCCATAAATCTTCTCTTTGGTCTTCCTCTAGGCCTTCTGCCTGGTAGTTCCAACCTCAGCATCCTACTACCAATATACTCACTATCCCTCCTCTGTACATGTCCAAACCATCTCAATCTAGCCTCTCTGACTTTGTCTCCAAAACGTCTTACATGTGCTGTCCCTCTGATGTGCTCATTCCTAATCCTATCCATCCTCGTTACTCCCAAAGAGAACCTCAACATTTTCATCTCTGCTACCTCCAGCTCCGCCTCCTGTCTTTTTGCCAGCGCCACTGTTTCTAAACCATACAACATCGCTGGCCTCAACACCGTCTTCTACACTTTTACTTTCATTCTTGCCGATACTCTCCACTCATACATCACACCAGACACTTTGCTCCAACCATTCCAACCTGCCTGCACACGCTTCTTCACCTCTTTTCCACACTCTCCATTGCTCTGGATTGTTGAGCCTAAGTACTTAAAATCCTCCACCTTCTTTATCTCTGCTCCCTGTAACCTCACCGTTCCTCTTGGGTCCTTCTCTTTCACACACATGTATTTTGTCTTACTGAGGTTCACCTTCATTCCTTTCCGTTCCAGGGCATACCTCCACCTTTCTTGATTTTCCGCACTTGTTTTCTGCTCTCACTACAGATCACAATGTCATCAGCAAACGTCATAGTCCATGAAGATACTTGTCTAACCTCATCTGTCAGCCTGTCCATCACCATAGCAAATAAGAAAGGGCTCAGAGCTGACCCTTGATGTAGTCCCACCTCCACCTTGAACTCTTCTGTCACACCGACAGCACACCTCACCACTGTCTTACATCTCTCATATATGTCCTGCACCATGCTAAGTCCTTGTTGAATGTGACAGTGTACTCATAAAACAAAAGTGCAGTACTCATTGCAAAATGTGTCATTTTAAAGTAATGAAAAAACATTCATGTAAGTTTGCTTTTTAAAAATATATCTGCACCCATTGAGAAACATGAAAGGCACCCGCTCCTCCCCCTCTTTAATGAATACCAAATATCACATGTGAATGGCCGGACGAACAATTTGCTCGTTAATCCATTTGTATTTCGGTGTGTTTCATCTTATTCTGAACGGGACATTCGTTCATTCATTTTCTGAACTGTTTAATCCTTTAGGGTTGCGAGGCCCCCATCTCAACCAACTCTGCATGAGAGCAGAGCGCACTCTGGGCAGCTCACCAGGCTATCGTAGAGCAGAAACACATTTACGACAACTCGGTGACTTTCTCCTTACAAATGACAGAAATAATTCTTTAATGTAAATTTCACTGCAGACAGTGAGACCTTTGATAACCCAGTAACCTGCACTGGGGGGGCAGCAATGATAACTCTGTGAAGTAGGGTTGAACCTCCAACTTTTGGATCAGTAATCTAGCACCCTACCACCGGGCCACCGCCACCCCGGTGCAAAACTAAATCCTTTATACAGGTGGTTCCTTGGTCACTTTATTCCCAAGGTTTTTTGAGCACACATTGGGTGAACCACACTGAGTGATGTTACTAAAAAGCATCTATTTTGGAGCTGCTAATCAAAAGCAGTCGGGTTGGTGTAAAGGGGCAAGAGATTGCAGTCATCATGTCTTTTCTTCTTTGCACTCAAGCTTTTGTGTCGAGTAAGAGTGGAGATTCTAAGGGGTGGCAGGTCTTTCGTTAGCGATTATCTCACACTTTTGTTGCCGCTATAACCTTAATGCAGACTGTCTCTCAATGCCAAGGTCTGTGAAAGGCCTGTCTCTTAAAGAGAACTGGGGAGAACCCTTCAAGCACCTGATACAGTACCACATGTTGGACTGACCTCTCCCCAAATAATGTTTGAAACATTTCCCCAAGACAACCGAACTTGGGAAGGGATTTCTCTTTCACTGTTGTAGGTTCAGATTTTTATGAAATAGTTCATCGTAATATAAAAAGCATGAAATTGTTGCAGATACTAAATCACTTTAAATTTCGACTCCTTTATGTTTTTAAAGTGAACAGAGTGGTCACACAAACACGTGAATGGAGGGCAAAATTGATCTTTCTATATTTTTTATCTTTGTCTAGATAAAGGAGATTTTATTTTTATTCCTAACATTAGAGTTTTGTCTTAATGAATCATAACAGATTTTCTGCAAGACTACTCTGTATATCGGTCCCTCGTGACTGTATACATCACAGGAGTATGATTCACGCCTCGTTCTTCACTGCTTCATTTGTTTTATATTTACAGATATGAGCTCCTCAGTGTTCATGGTGAACAAACCAGTAGCCGAGTGCCTTTATTTCTTTATTATTATTATTAATAGTTGAAAACAGACAATTATGTTTAACAAAAAAAGGACTATACTATAGTCTTTCTATTAGACTTTTCTGTACAACAATTGTCATACAAATTCTTGTATAAAACTCTCTTTTATATAACATTCCATTTAAAACAAAGAACCAAAAGAGAAAAAATAAATCCTCCGAATGTTCATTTCTTACAAAGAATAACTTTCACAAATCATGATATTGTCAGTATTTAACAATTTGTGAAAAGACAATGTCGTTACAAGAAACAGCACAGTCAAATAAGAATAATAATAATAATAATAATAATAATAATAAGGCAGTGGTGGCTGAGTGGTATAGGTGCTGGATCACTGATCCCAAGGTTGGGGGTTCGAGTCCCACTCTCCACAAGATTGTCACTGTCCTCCCCAGTGCAGCTAACTGGGTTATCAAAGGCGGGCCATGTCTCTCACTGTCTCTGGTGTGAAGTTCATGTAAAAGAACCATTGCTGACTTTCAACAAGAGCATTGTCAGCATGTTTCCGCACTGCGATGGCCTGGTGAACTGTCCAGGGTATACTCTGCCCTCGCCTGGAGTCGGCTGGGATGGGCGCCAGCCTCCCCGTAACCCGAATTAGGATTTATTGGTTACAGAAAATGAACTGATGAATAATAATAATAATTTTTTCATTCGTTCATTGATGCACTTTTTGAACCATCCCAGCCAACTCTGGGTGAGGGCAGAGTACACCCTGAACGGTTCACCAGGCCATGAAAGATTATTAATATTATTGTTGTTCTTGTTCTTGTTATTATTATTATTAGTAGTAGTAGTATTACTATTATTATTCTTGATAATAACAATAATCTTTCTTTCTTCCTTTCGGCTTTTTGCCTTTTCTCGGGAGTCGCCACAGCGAATCATCTGATTCGCACATTTGATTTGGTATAGGTTTTTACGTCGGATGCCCTTCCTGTCACAACCCTTTTTTAGCAAGGGACAGAAACACGCTGACGGCTTTGCAGCTATTCTTTACGACAGTCAGTAATGGTTCTTTTACATGCCTCTCACCATAGACAGTGACAGACATGGCCCGTCGTTGATAACCCAGTTAGCTGCACTGGGTGGACAGTGACAACCTTGTGGGGACTAGAGCCCCCAACCTTAGGATCAGCGATCCTGCGCCCTATACCACTAGACCACCACTGCCCTGATAATAACAAGAATAATAATCATTAATTAATTGATTAACTTATTTATTTATTAAAAGATTAATAAATGCACAGCAGTGGTCACTCAGTGGTAAGGTGCTGGATTACTGACCCTCAGGTTGGAGGTTCAAGTCCCACTCCCCACGGGTTATCACTGTCCCCCCAGTGCAGCGAACTGGGCTATCATAGGCCGGCCATGTATCTCCTTGTCTATGGTGAGAGGTTCATGTAAAAGAACCATTGCTGACTGTCGACAAAAGAAGCTGCATAGCCATCAGTATGTTTCTGCCCAGCAATGGCCTGGCAAGCTGTCCAGGCTGTACCCTAACCTTGCCCAGAGTCAGCTGAGATGAGCACCAGCCTCCCCGCGACCCTAATTAGGTTTAAGCGGTTCAGAAAATGAATGAAAGGATTCATAAATGCAATTGTATTTGACATCTGTTGCATATGACAGTTAGCAACATGCTGGGAATGGCCCATATATATGGGAATCGAACATGGTTATATCAGGAGCGCATTACAGAGCCAGCATTTCCAGTCACATCACCTGCATTGGTGTACACATAGACTTGAAAACATTGTTAAGGAATCAAAGCTGGTAACTTGCTGTGATTAGCCATTAGCTGTTCAGCCCACTTAATTTAGCCTCTAGCCAAAAAACACATGACACTGCATGGCACATTGAGGCACGTTGGTGAGCTTATATGTCCAGCGGGGTAGCTGATGAATTTATCATTTTAAATACCCGATGATTACATGCTCGGTTTAAGCTTTTTTTTACTTAATAAAAATGAGCACACTATTATTCCAATGAATAAACATCCACAATTATGTAAAAATGGATGTATTATATTAAATGCACTTTGAAGAATGGACTATATACAGTATGTATATATATATATATATATATATATATATATATATATATATATATATATATATATATATACACACTAAGTCTGTAATTTGTAAACAATGACTGCAGCATCATTGTGTCATTACATCAGAGTACTATGTAGGTATGTCTAAACTCAAAATTTGACTTTTTTTTGGAAAAAAAAGCAAAAAAACAAAATCGAAAAACATAAAACGGATGAACGTAAGTCGGACAGCGTCTGTATATATATATATATATATATATATATATATATATATATATATATATATATATATACACATACACACATATATATATATGTGTGTGTGTGTGTGTGTGTGTGTGTGTGTATACAGACGCTGTATATATGTGTATATATATATATATATATATATATATATATATATATGCTGTATATATACACATATATATATATATATATATATATATATATATATATATATATATGATTATATAGTTTTGTTACTGTATATTTCTTATGAACCCATGTAAACAGTTCCCGATAGACTTGCGAAAAAAGTTGCATAGATAAGATCACCATGACAGGTGCTGCTACTGCAAGTCAGTCATGTAGCCGTGACAGTTTCATTCCATTCATGGACAAAGGAGACGAGAGCAGACATGCGGAGAGCAACAGATGGGCTATAGTCAGTAATTCTATACCTAGAAAGTGAATTCAGATACAAGATGCTCGAATTCATGTGACAGGGTGGTATCTTTCCTCGCACTCTGGCTTTCTAAACAGCACACTCAATAATTATTGGCTCTACATCTATTTCCTGTCATATTAATCAGTTAACAGCAAAAAACAATGGATCAGATTTTAAAGAAAAATTAGTTGATTGTAATCAGAATATGATATTGTCAGAATATGATATTGGATTTTTTTTTTATAAAAGATAAATTTTAAAAAATCTAATTTCACCTCCATTTTGATTCAAAACAAAGAACGGGGAGAAGTTAATTTTTTTTTATTTGTTGACTGATGACTGATTACTGATTCTAGGTCATTTATATATAATTATATTTAACATGAAACATTTTATTAATGTATAGTATATACCACTCGTTTTTTTATTTTGTGGTTGACAGATTTTTCAACAAATATTTAGTGATGTTGAAGGAAATATAATAATAATAATAATAATAATAAGGCCACTAGATTTAAAATATTATTATTTACAATTTTGAAAAAAAAAAGTGACAGAGAGAGAAAAGAAAAAAAATATATATATATATTTTGTTATTTTGTTGATATTAATAGCACAGGAAGGTTTCATGTATAATATCTGGTTGATGACTCTAAAAGTGCTGGGAATATCCTCAAATATAGTATGCAAATTACATAGTTCTCAATACAATGCAATCTGTTCATTAGAGTCACTCGCAAAGCATGCTGGGAGTCTGGACTCACGATACCTGATGCAAGAATTCATTGGATATAAAGATGTACGCGCGATCTCGAAGGCAAACATACAAAATTATACATATTATTTAAATATACGATTTTGTGTCTGATTAAGATTTGATATTTTTTTCACGTCGGAATATAATACAGAGAGGGGGTAAAAAAACTGAAAAAGTTAAAAATTATTTTTTTAGCGGTACTTTTACCAGCGCTTTGGCGGATCTGTCAACCAGATAATATAAAATGAGTGACCTAAGTGATTTCTGTGGGGGCATCTGGAGTGGCTCAGTGGGTAACTGTCAATCATAGCAAGAAAAATCGGGCTTCTTCTGGACTATTTGCGTGTTTTCTGCTTGTTTTGTTGGTTTCTCTGGGTACTCCGGTTTCCTCGCAGTCCAAAGATATCCATAGTACTTTAACTAGCTAGTCTAATTTACCCACAGGTGTAAAAGTGGGTGTAAATGGTTATTTGTGTCAGTCATATCCTGCAATAGACTGGCAACCTATTGGTGAAGCTGTACAGATAAACTCAAACTCTGTCATTCATTTACATACTGCGCTATTAGCAACACCAAATGTAATTTTGTAGAAACTCCAGGTACAATTATACAATGGGAGTAACAGAAAGTATATCAGTAAGATAAATAGAAGTTAAATTTTGTGCTTAAACAACATATTTTTAAATCCTTAATTAACAATCATTTTAAAGTTAAACAGTTTAGTCACTATCTGAGTAATGACCTAGATTGGTTCCGACCAACCAGTTGTAAGTCGGATTGGTCGTAAGTCGGATATTAAACTCAAGGAAACCGAAACCACCCAGCACTCGTTATGAATTCATGTGAAGCATATTCTTCACCAGCACGTTTTTTTAACATGCGAGATGGAGATCTCACTTTCACTTTTATCTTCATCTCCGATGACAGTGCCTTCCTTGCTTTCTTGGTAGAATTGCCATCTGATGAATCAAACTTCCTGTTGGGGGCCATGCTAACGGGACAGTAAATGAATGTAAAATTGTACTGTAAAAGATGTTACTGCGACGGTATCTAGTCACTGAGTGCAGTGGTAGAATGCGGTGAGTTTGAGATGCTGGGATGCTGTGCTGCCAAAACTATCTTATGTGCTGTGCTTCCAGATATATACAGTAAACTCATAAGAGGCATCTGCTCGACGTGGTCATAAGCACGGGTGGTCGTAACTCGCATACACCATAACTCGGATAGTGAGTGTGTGTGTGTGTGTATGTATATATATATATATATATATGCACACACAGGGATCCCTCACTTTTCACTGTTAATTGGGATCGCCCCGCGATCACTGAAATCCGCGAAGAAGGAACATTTTCCTAAAATTTTTGTCTCTGGATACGAAACAAGTTCACGTGACGAAAGCACCAGCTCAAAAATTCAAACAATGCACGAGTTACTCTCCCCATTGGCTATCTCCCAACACCCTGCCGCGCTGGCCTCTCATTGGCTATCTCACAACATCCCGCCCCGCTGGCCTCCCATTGGCTAGGAGGGATGGCGCAGCTCCCTCCCATTGGCTATCTCCCAATATCCCACTCTGCTGGCCTCCCATTGGCTAGGAGGGATGATGCAGCTCCCTCCCATTGGCTATTATGGAGCTATATCTCCATAATACCCATCATTTTTTTTTTTGAGTAAAGGACAGAGTTACTGTTGTTTCATGAGTTTTTGGAGTGTGCTCATTGCAACTTTTTTTTTTGGCTCATGCTTTTAACCTTGCATAAATATTTGTAAGATTATAACTCTGCTAAGAAGACATGGTCAACACGAAGGAAGTACCTTAAAAGGTATGCTTTTATCATTTTTAAATGGTTTAGGGGGTAGTATTGGGGGCCTTGGAACGAGTTTTACATGTAAAATGCAGTTCTACTTACGAAAAATCCTGGTTACGAAACCGCCTATGGAACTGATTCATTTCGTAAGGTGAGCTACCGCTGTATATAAAATTGAGTACTGGGTGATACTCAAGATTTCAAAAAGAGTCAGTCTCAGAAAAATATAGTAAAAGTATGAGTTTACAGGCTGCTGTAGAATTTATTTATTTTTAACAATTGAATTCTACTCATGTAATCTATGCTGCATTTGATTTAACCTCATATTATATTTCATTCATTGCCTGACATTCATTTGCTTGTGTGAGTTGTTTCTGACAGAAATAAAAGCTTTTCAATATGACAGAGTCTGTTCCTTTTACAGAAAAACAAACATTGTGTTACTCAAACAGAAAGGCAGCATGAAAAGTAGCCATTTTCTACACAAAGGACTTGAGCATCTCAGTCCCACACATGACTAAGTGTTTCTCACAAAGCTGACTTTGAAATGAGCACAACACACTTGTGTGCTGATCGTGAGTGGGCTCAGTTTTCAAGAGAACAGAGTTCACTGTGCTGGCCCGCTGTTTTATCTTTCTATCAGTAGTCAGGTTTCCATCCAAGGAATAGAGTATTTTAACAATTTGAAATGCTTGCTGATGTAATAAATGAAAAATGACATGATGTGACAACACAGTTTTAAGAAGGAAAACACTGAAGTTCGACTAAAAATTTGTGTCATCATTTGCTTCTCACTTATATTACAACAACAAAAAAATTCCGTCATTTATGATGGAAGATTTTGCAGTGATGTTTTACTAAAAATCTCATTTCAATTATATACACACACACACACACACACACACACACACACACATACATACATATTATATATATATATATATATGTATATATGTATATACACACACACGCATATACATATATGCATACATACATACAGGGACCCCTCACTTTCCACAGTTAACTGGGACCGAGATCCCAATTATCCCATCAAAATCCACAAATTAGGATCACCACCTGCCGCCGCCGCCCCTGACTGACGTATACATACATGTATATGTGTATATAATTTCAAAAATACATATCCAATGCTATAAATGCTTATAACAACAATTAAACACTTAAAAAATAACATAAGATGTAAATAAAATATAAATACACATCCTCCCCAACTCACATTCGTTTTGCAAACATCCGGCGATACCAACAAAGCTGTACAAGGTCGAAAGTGAAATGAAATTGAAGAACAAGTAGAAATAAAAATGGAATAAATTCTACAGATAACATGGATAGATCATAAATATAAGTATGAAATATGATTAAACATATCCTGAAGTACACTTAAAACTAGGATCTGGCTGGGTGGCTGCGCAGGCGCACACACAGATGCAACAATGTATCCAGTTTTGATGGGAGATTTTGGGTTGCTTTTTGTGTTTCCTTATGGTTTTTATATGGCGGTGTACAGAAAAAAACAGCTTGCAAGTCCACCACAAGGCTCAACACCCCCAAAGGAAAAAAAACAACAACAACACAAACAAAAAAAACCCACCCAAAACCACAAACATACAAAAACACACATACACACCTTGGGGAAATTCGGAACAACCAATTACCCTGATGTTCGTGAACAGGAAGAAATGGGAGTAACCCACACAAGTGTTAGATGGATTTACATTTTTTAAACATGAATATTCCAATTAAATCTGCATTATTTAGAATATACTACAGTATATATATAATATGTTTATTTGCAAAAAACTATTCATTCATTCATTTTCTGTAACTGCTTAATCCTAATTAGGGTTGCAGGGAGGCTGGCGCCCATCCCAGACGACTTTGGGTAAGGGCAGAGTGCACCCTGGACGGTTCGCTAGGCCATCGCTGGGCAGAAACACGCTGCCGGCTTGGCAACTACTCTTGTTGAAAGTCAGCAATGGTTCTTTTACATGAACCTCACACCACAGACAGTGAGAAACATAACCGGCCTTCGATAACCCAGTTAGCTGCACTGGGGGGGGGCAACCTCTTGATAGTGAGTCTTGAACTCCCAACCTTGGGATCAGTGATCCAGTATCTTTACCACAAAGCCACCACTGCATAAAAATATACAGTATGTAATTTTAAATATATAATCTTTAATATTTTATTCATAAATTAACATGTAAGTTACATTAATCAATTCATCAATCTTTTGCTGACCATCTACTGCTGGTTACATGAGAGCTGGAGCCAATCATAGATGACACTGGGTAAAAGGCTAGGTCCACCCTAGACAGGTCTATCACAACAGGGCTAATGCACAGAGACAGAGAGTCATTTACCTTCACGGTCATGCCTACTGGCTGCGGTGGGGGTGGGGGTGGTTAGTGCACCCCAGAAGAACCCAGAAACTGCTTTGAGGCGAAAATGCGAACTACTGTGCAACCGTCAATTTATTTTAAATTATAGAAAATAACATAACATCGTTATTTGGATAAAAATTACAAGAGAATCGTAACTAAACAGGCAGTGACCTGTCATTTCATACTGTGTCATCATAGGAATCAGGTTCACTCTGGAGACTTCACGAAGGAAAACAGCGATGAAAACTGGTTATGATATGCACGGTGGATCCGCAGCTTTTGTGGCTGCAGTGTTTTCTTTGACTTCATGTTTTTAAAGACAAAGCAAAATCTTTGCAAAAAAAACAGACGTTGCAGGGGAAGGAATCATGATGTTATGCAATTTTATCTGCCAGCAAAAAAGTTCACAAACATTTTGAATTCACATTTTGAGAATTATGTGTACAAAGTCTTAGAAACGTAGCATATCGTGTTAAGAGTCAGAATTTATATCTGTATTTGTGTGAGGATGATAATGACGTAATGATGCTTGTCATTACGAATGTATTTCATTTATAATAATAGATGAGAACAGGTATAATAAACAGTGGTGCTGGGGAAAAGACAGGAGGCAGAGCTGGAGGTAGCAGAGATGAAAATGTTGAGGTTCTCTTTGGGAGTAACGAGGATGGATAGGACCAGGAATGAGTACATCAGAGGGACAGCACATGTTAGACGTTTTGGAGACAAAGTCAGAGAGGCTAGATTGAGATGGTTTGGACATGTACAGAGGAGGGATAGTGAGTATATTGGTAGTAGGATGCTTAGGTTGGAACTACCAGGCAGAAGGCCTAGAGGAAGACCAAAGAGACGATATATGGACATGGTGAAGGAGGACATGAAGGTAGTTGGTGTAAGAGAAAAAGATGCAAAGGATAGGGTGAGATGGAGGCAGATGGTTTGCTGTGGCGACCCCTGTAGGGAAAAGCCGAAAGGAAACGAAGAAGAAGAAGAACAGGTATAATAAAGAATTATTTAATTATACAAAAATTACCAAAATGTAAATTCCAACTATAATGAGCAAAATGAAATAAACTGAAGATTAAAAGAAGGTGGAGATTAGACATTGGTGCCCTGTGGTGGCCTGGCGAGCTGTCCAGGATGTACTCTGCCATCGCCCGAAGTCGGCTGGGATGGGCGCCAGCCTCCCCGTGACTGTAATTAGGATTTTTTGGTCACAGAAAATGAATGAATGAATGACCTACCTTTGATTTCCACACATTGTAATATTTTTTATAGAAACACTGGAAATTTCTCAGGTGACACATCTTACAAACTACCGCTGACCTTTCAGATAACTTTTTGTTATAAAAGGCAGTATGCTCTATTCGACTGGAACATTTTTGGATGAAATTTTACTATTTCAATAGGGGCAGTGGTGGCCTGGTGTTAGGGTGCTGGCTTTCTAATCCGGGGGCCAGAGGTTGGCCTCCAGGTTGTTACTGCTGTCCTCCCAGTGCAGTGAACTGGGAAACTGGGAATCAAAGGCCAGCCATATCTCCCACTGTCTGTGGTGAAAGGCATATAAAACAATTACTCTCATTTGTAGGAGATCACCGAGTTGCCATCAGCGCATTTCTGTCCTGCAATAGTCTAGCAAGTTGTCCAGGGTGTACTATGTGCTCTATCCGAATCGTCTGAAATGGGCACCAGCGTCTCTGCACCCCTAATTACAATTCAGCAATTCAGAAAACTAATTCATTTTATTATTTTAAAGTATTACCTTTTTTGAATCGCATCCATTCATTCATTTTCTGAACTGTTTAAGCCTAACTAGGGTTACAGGGAGGCTGGCGCCCATCTCAGCCAAATCTGGGCGAAGGCAAAGTACACCCTGGATGGCTCGCCAGACCAAATCTTACCGAATCCATGGCTTTGTTTCAGGAACCGATGCTTGCCATGTCCCACTGTTCCATTTCAACAAATCCGGAGATAGTGATATTATCCATAATTGGTGCAACCATGACCTTACCACCAGGCCACGACTTCCCTTTTTTTAAAATCTCAAAAATCTTTAATAGTTATCAAATTAGATTACTTAATTTGGGATAAAAATAAATAAATAAACGAATTTGCATAAAAGGGCAGATGGCGCTATTCATAGAGATTTGCCTTTTTTTGATCTCCTTTTATACAACTGAACACTTATAGGTTAAGTGCCTGGCTCAAGGTCTTTGGTGCTAATGGGTCTTCAACCCCTGACCTTCTCACCAGTAACCTAGAGTCATACCAGAGTCATACCACTTTACCATCACTGACCACTTTGGGTTTTGTAGATATATTTCTCTAATGGATGTTCACTTCCTTTGTTCCTGCATTAATGATAATGGAATCCAAACTGGCTTGCTCTTAATTGTGCTCTAAAATAATTAAGAAATGCACTAAAGATAACTTAATTCATTGGAAAGTCACACAATTTCCTCTGGGATCGATAAAGTATTCTGATCCTCTTTAATACATCAAAAACTCAGTTATCATAATATCAAAGAATGCGGTATCATAATAACAGTACTAATTTAAATGCCAGTTGTGCAAGGAAACCTCTGGAAATGATTTATTTTCTGAACCACTTAATCCTAAGTAGGGTCGCAGGGAGGCTTGTGTGCATCTGAGCTGACTCTGGGCGAGGGTGGAGTACACGCTGAACAATTCACCATGCCATCTCAGGGCCAACACTCACACAACCATTCATACTCACACTCACTGTGCATGTGCATGTTTTCGGTCTGTTGGGAGGAAACCGGAGTACCCGGAAGAAACCCACACAAGCATGGGGAGAACATGGAAACTCCAGATGGAATGCCCTGAGCTGTGAATCAAACCCAGGATCGTGGTTAATTGGGACTGAAATCCCCACGCGACCATCGAAATCCGCAAAGTAGGATCCCCCCCGACTGACGTATATGTAATACGTACATGTATATGTGTATATAATATCAATAAATACATATTCAATGCGACAAATGCTTATAATAACAATTAAATATTAAAAAAATAACAAGATGTAAATAAAACAAATACACACACACACCTACAGATGGCATTGCATAAGAAGACGACGACACACATACATACGCACGTACGCGCACAGCTGCCGTGCACACACCGATGCAACAATGTAAGTAGTTTCGATGGGAGATTTTGGTTTTTTTTTTTTTTCCATAATTGGCCTTGTTTTTGTGGAATTTTCCTTAACTTTTTCACCTATTCTTCCTTAATTTCCTTATTTTTTAATTCGATGAATATTTATTATTATTATTTTTTTTAAAACGCGATGCACTGAAGCCGCATGAATTGAAGCGCGAAGTAGAAAGGGATCCCTGTACTTACATTTTTATGTGAGGTACGCATCTGAGTGTGTGCACGCATCTGTATGCGTGTGTGTGTATTTATATTTTATTTATATCTTATGCATTATTTTTGAATGTTTAATTGTTATTATAAGCATTTATAGTATTGAATATGTATTTTTTGATATTATATACACATATACATGTACGTATACGTCAGGTGGGGGGTCAATCCTACCTTGCGGAAATTGGCGGTCTGATTGAATTGATTGATTTTTTGATTGAAACATGTTTTATTCATTGAACAAAGGGATTGGGCACAAGTTATCCAACATAGTGATGCCCTCTCCGCAGATTATTTAGCCAATTAACCTACTGTGCATGTTTTTGGACTGTGGGAGGAAACCAGAGTACCCGGAGCAAACCCACGCAAGCACGGGGAGAACATGTAAACTTCATACAGAAACACCCAGGCCTGGATTCCAACCTAGGCCTACTTGCTGTGAAGCGGACATGCTAACCACTCCGCAACCATGCTGCCAATTGGCGGTCGTGGGGGGGGGGGGGGGGGGGGGGGGGGGGGAAACATAACATCACTATGTTCTGTGGAGATTTGTTCGCCCATCCATTCTTTTGCTGAGCCTCTTAATCCTACTTAGGACACAGGGAGACTCAGACATATTTTTCTGACTCTGGACAAAGGCAGGATGCACCCTGAACAGTTCATCAGTTCATCGCAGGCCCAACACACACCGTATACATTTATTCACAGCATTCACACTTACACCTAGGGGCAATTTGAAACAGTACGTTTACCTAACGTGTATGTCTTTGGAGTGTGGGAGGAAATCAAAATACCAAGGAAACCCACACAAGTATGGAGAGAACATGCAAAGTCCACGTAGAAATGTCCATCTCCAAGCCCAGGAGTCAAACCCAAGACCTTTTTGCTGTGAAGTAAACTCCTGAATAAAGATAGATACTACTGAAGTTGTTGCTAAATGCAGATGTCCACTTGCTTACTGCACTAAAATAGTTGTTTGGTACTGTGTAAAAACCATTATTTAATCTAATAAAATGAATAAAACCATATTTATACTAATTAATATTTCACACTATGAATTTTTGAATATGACTGCAGACTACTGGATGCAGATGTACACAAAACACAGCAGCATACTATAGAATGCAGGTGACCACACTGAAGGTAGCTGTACACTACCGAGCGCAGTAGCACAGTATTGAACACAGCAGTGTACTGAATGCTGGTAATGTGTCGTACATGGTTAACTGTAACTGTGCACGGCCATAGTAGTTCACGATTGACCATACAGTCAACCAGGTGGATATCAACCAGATACAGTACAGAGCACTACGGAATAATATAACTGCACAATAAATCAAGACTTAAATTATTGTTATGTTCACACATAAAATCTGGTATGAGACTCTCGGCATTAAAAAGGTACAAAACAGACAAAATGCAATTAAGACTGTCAAGAGCAGAATATAAGCACGAGTAATTTTGTACACTCAACTTTAAAATACAAACGCTGTATGAATGAGTATTGTCTAGTCGTCTATTTTTGTAGACTGACAAAATTAGAGACATTTACACTCAAGTTTGTGAAAAAATATGGACTGTAGGGAGACAACAATCTGAACATGAACATTACATATATACGTATTTCATCCAGATATGGATATATATATACAGATCCAGATATATATATACACACACACACACACACACACACGGGATTTCCTTTCGGCTTTTTCACTTTCAGTGTTCACCACAGCGAACGAATGATTGGCATGTTTGGTTTGGCATAGGTTTTTTACATCGGATGCCCTTCCTAATACAACCCTTTAGCAAGGGAAAGAAACACACTGATGGCTTTGCAGCTACTCTTTACGGAGGTAATATATTATATTACATATACACATATATATATATATATATATATATATATATATATATATATATATATATATATATATATATATATATATATATACATATATATATACACATATATATATACACACACATATATACACATATATATATATACACACATATATACACATATATATATACACACATATACACACATATATACATATATATACACACATATATACATATATATATATACACACACACACATATACACATTATATATATATATATATACACACATATATATATACACATATATATATACACACATATATATATATATATATATATATATATATATATATATATGTATATATATATATATATATATATACATATATATTATATATATATATATATACATATATATACATATACATATATATATATATATATATATATATACATATATATATACACACACACACACACAGGGATCCCCTCACTACTCTGGGCTTCAATTCATGTGGCTTCAATACATCACATTTTCTTTTTTCTTTTTCAATACTAATTTAATTTAAAAATAAGGAAATTAAGAAAGAATAGAGGGAAAAGTTAAGGTAAATGCCACAAAACAAGGCCAATTATGCAAAAAAAAAAACCTAAACAAACAAAACCAAAAACATCCCAAAACTCCACAACAAAACTACTTCCATTTTTATTTGCGGTGCACATCTGGGTGCTTGCATGTCTGTATATGTGTGTATTTATACTTTATTTACATCTTATGCATTATTTTCTGAATGCTTACTTGTTATTATAAGCATTTATAGTGTTGAATATGTATTTATTGGTATTATATACACATTTTTATTATATACATGTACATATATGTCAGTCAGGGGGGTTGATTCGGCAGTCATCGGGGGGTAAGTAATGTGTATGGGGAGTTTTGGGTTGTTTTGTGTTTGTTTTGGGTTTTTTTTTTTCCTGCATAATTGGCCTTGTTCCACAGCATTTCTCTTAACTTTTCCCACCGATTCTTCCTTAATTGTGGGGCCAGTGGAGTGGTTAAAGTGCTGCGCTCATGATCGGGAGGTTGCGAGTTCGAATACCCTAGGAAAGGTCTCAACCACAAGTGTGTCTCTGTTCACCCTGCAGTATAAATGGGTACCAGTAAAAATATACTGGGAAGGTAACCTGCGATGGACTAGCGTCCCATCCAGGAGGAGTTGTACTCCTGGTCGCTTCACGCTATAGAAACTGGAGATAATAATTTATAATAAAATGTAATAACCCAACAGGCTTTACTTTACCTTCCTTATTTTTAATTCGATGAGTATTTAAATGTATTTGATTTGTAATTTTATGTGGCTACAACCTCAGTCAAGAAAATACCTTTTTCAAGGTTACTAGAAAAACCCAAGGTCACAGAAATAACACTTTAAAAAAACCTTCAAGGTCACTGCAGAGTTTTTGCTTTATTTAAATTCAATGCAGGCTTTAATGCATAGAGGGAGATGATCAGGTCAGAGATGTTCATATGCACACATCAGTGGAAACAAAAATAAACTCTAAAAAGGCTTGAATTCTACAATCATACACACATTGTAAGCTCTCTCCTCTTCTTATTATACAAAATAAGTACAAGTAGCAGCAACAACAACAGTAATAATAATAAAAATAGGCAGCACAGTGGTGTAGTGTTTAGCACTACACAGCAAGAAGGTCCTGGGTTTGATTCTCAGCTCGGGCGTTTGTGTGAAGTTTGTACGTCCTCCCCGTGCTTGCGTGGGTTTCCTGTAAAGCTGTCGGTAAATTTGTGCTCAGTCAAATGTAAAAAATAGTAAATTTCACCTCTCCGACTGCTCCTTATGATGTCTAGCTTTTCTGAAAAAGTCTGCCTTGAAAATGGAGTTTTGAAAATGGATAATTAATTTCTTAATTTGGATAAAAATTATAATTTGTAGGCTACGGTACTCGCTTACCACGACAGGTCGCAACTTGTAATGGGCAGCCACTCACTGTCGCATAATATTAATCCAATGTCCACTTGTGTGTGTTTTTTGTTTTTGTCGGCAGCAGGGTTTAATTCTTTTTCAAAATAAATAAAATAAAAATCCACAAGTAATAAATCGTGAGGTTTTACATGTAATGGAATACTCTCCGTGTCTCGGTCATCATCAGCACCACTCCCTTCCTTATACAAATACATATGGAAGAGAGAAAACTCAATGCAATATTTTCATTGGATGGCTGGTTGCCTAGGTAATGGATGGACCCCTGTCAGTGCTGGGGGGGGGGGGGGTCAGCTGGATGTCTCATGCATTCTTTTAATAGCAAACGGTATCTCAACACAGCCTAACACGCTTGATGGTTTAAAAAAAATGCAAAGAAAAATTGATTTTATGTTTAAGAGAAAGTGGGACAATGAGAAAGTTGAGGAACAGAGGGCAGAAAGTGCAGAGGAAGCATATGGAGCAGGGAGGCTCTGCAGTAGACTATAGATGGACCAAGAATTGCTGACAATGTTACGAGATCAGAACACAACAGTAGGCTGTATGATTATTTTGTGGGGTCGACATTTACTGTGGGCCGAGGCTGGAAGGAGCGTTCAGTGGGTTATCCCTGTGATATGATGTGAAGTGTCGTGATATGACCAACTCTCTAGATGGCGTTATGACAAATTCACTTTCTGAACTGTTTAATCTTAATTAGCCGCTAACCTCAGCTCACTCTGGGCGAGGGCAGAGTAGACCCTGGACCGCTCTCCAGGCCATCGCAGGGCAGAAACGGCTATGCAGCCTAATTTTGATGAAAGTCAGCGATGGTTCTTTTACAGGCCTCATCACAGACAGTGAGAGACCGGCCTTTGATAACCCAGCTGGCTGCACTGGGGGGACAATCCATCGATAATAGGGATTGAACCACCACTGCTTATGGAAATTTCTTTTTTTTTAATCTTTTTACAGGTATGTACTCCAGCATGCTAGAAGACAAATGTAATGACTTTTGATCCGAATCCTGAGACAGAGGACCAATCAGATCATGCCATTCCAATATACAGTGGCTTGCAAACCTGTTCATATCCCTCGAGCTTTCCCACATTTTGTAACATTAGTGACGCAAACAGACTGAACAAACGGATCCGCGAGGTCAGTTACTCTCTGACGTTGGTATCAAAGTGGCAAATGTTGTTGCAAAATAAAGACAATACTGAACAATTCCTCCCACCCGCTTCACAACCTGCTGATAAGTCACAGGAGCTGTTCAGTGAGAAACTGATACCA
>CM045732.1:13775474-13787974 GCA_024760905.1 Plotosus lineatus
CTCAGTGCTTTTTCCCCACACCATAGCGCGACAATGAGAGCGCCACTGCCACTTACTGTAGAGGATGCGCAATTGCACTTAATTCTGGTACAGTATGGCAAAAAAGCATGTTCTCCAGGGTCATACGCGTCCCCCCTGGCATCACACGCAACCTCCAAAGGGGGCGCACCCCACTATTTGAGAAGCACTGGGCTAATTGAATATTCTGAACTGCTTCTACATGTGAATGTGACTGTGGATGGTTGTGTGTGTGTTGGGCATGCAATGGACTGGCTGTTCAGGGTGGACTCCAGCCTCCTCATTACCCTAATAAAGGCAAAAGTGTAAAAGAAAATGAAATGAAATGAAATGTCAAACTGAAGTGACATCAGCTTGGCAAACTAATCAAACTACTATATACTTTATACTGATATGGACACACGCACACACACACACACACACACACACACACACACACACATTTTTTTTTTTCAATTAGCAACTTACTCATTTAAGCATTTTAAATTTTAATAATATGGATACCACTACAGGGCAGAAACATGCTAACGGCTTTGCAGCTACTCTTTATGAAAGTCAGCAATGGATCTTTTACATGAATCTCTCACCATAGACAGTGAGAGACATGGCCGGCCTTTAATAACCCAGTTAGCTGTACTGGGGGGGGACAGTGACAACCTTGAGGAGAGTGGGACTTGAACCCCCAACCTTAGGATTAGCGATCCCATGCCCTATACCATTAGGCCACCACTGCCCTGTATGATTTGTAAAGACTGGTTGTCCTGCAAGTGCTTGTTATTCTGACCCTGTATACCTATAGTTCCAACTTGGTCTGTCAAGGGCCATGTAACTTTTTCTCAACCCAAAGAAATGCTTTAAGTATGTCTACTGACATCTTAAAAATGTTTAAAATGCGTAGTTCATGCAAGCCTAGTATAACCGACATGTACATGGTGTACCGTAAATGCTTATGCACCAAGCATATAGTAATACAGTGGCTGCCTTCTAGGGAATGTACCGGAACACGGCTTCGAAACATCGACACAAGAATATAAGTGCCGCCCGTATCGGGCCTTGGTCCTTGGGTGCGTATACAAGTATGAAAGGCTAAGATCAGAACATCACACACCTCATTTTCCAAACTTTAGCAATGGGATTAGTGTTTCAAATCATCTAAAATCTCAAAATTTTCAGTGAGCACCTAAATGTCCTGAGATCTGTCTCTGTCACCTCATTAACAAACATCAGTGTCTAAATCTTACACCAGTCACACCGAGAATATTAGGATCTCCTGTCTTCTTCACACACTAGCCTTAAGATCATGGAAACACAAGAAGGCAGTCATTCATGTATGCATTTTATACCCCGCTTAATCTTGAGTAGGATCGTGGGGAGGCTGGTACCCATCACAGCCAACTGTGGGTGAGGGCAGAGTACACCATGGACAGCTCTCCCAGCCATTACAGAGCAGAAATATGCTGACGGCTGTGCAGCTACTCATGACGAGAGTCAGCAATGGTTCTTTAAGAATAAAGGAACCTCTAACCATAGACGGTGAAAGACATGGCCGGCCATTGATAACACACTTAGCTGCAGTGGCGGGACCACGGTGACAACCGTTGACAGTGGGGCTTGAACCGCCAACCTTGGGGTTAGTAATATACTGTACCACCTTACCAGCAGGCCACCACTGTCCTCACAAGCAGTCAAACAGGAGAGATTATTTTTCAAGGAGGCATCCCAGTTTGGCACGAGCAGGGCTGCTACATTCCGAGACTGTTTTCACCTGCCGAGGTGCTAAACCTAACCGCACGAGGAAAGAGTTGTTACACACACACACACACACACACACACACACACACACACACACACACACACACACACACACACATTCCGCATGGCATTTTCCTAACCTCAATCTACTAAAACAATTGCTTCCACAGGCAGAACATAAACAGCCAGAGTTACAGTGTGCTGTACACAGTGAAAAAGAGACATACAGTATGACTTACTCACTTTGACACTCACGTCAAATCCAAACATGCATC
Organism: Plotosus lineatus; assembly: GCA_024760905.1. Taxonomy (NCBI): domain Eukaryota; kingdom Metazoa; phylum Chordata; class Actinopteri; order Siluriformes; family Plotosidae; genus Plotosus; species Plotosus lineatus. The sequence continues at coordinate 13,777,520 of CM045732.1, forward strand.
GATCACACAGAGGAGTAATCACTGTTCAGCATCAGTACGTACTCAAGAATCCCTGAAAGATTTCAGGAGGAACTGCACATACAGCCCATACCATGTAAGATAGAGATGAGGGGGGTATATAGATATCATTCATAAATAATTAAAAGGACGCATATGATTTTTCATGGCAAAGAATAAGATTCCGACTTAAAAAAAACAACAAAAAAAAGAGGACCCCCCCACTCCCATAATATACCCCCACCCTGAGCGACAAAAGTATCCCTCTGAGGTGGTGGAGGAAAAGCAGAAGGACGATGCCACTTTTCATTAAATATCAGGAGATGAGAGGATAGAGAGAGAGAGAGAGAGAGAGCGAGATAGAGAGAGAGACACTGACAGACTTTCAAGGACACCCACTTATTCAGATGATGAGTGACTATCAGACCTGAGCCAAAACATCAAGGGTCCTTCATAAAGCACCTCAGCTATTCCATGTGTGTCCTACTGTAGCCTCTTTAATGCTGAGTCACGTGACCTTGAGCATTCTTTTCATTCTATTTCCTTTAACTACGGTCACAGGGAGATGTTCCGAATCCCAGCTGACTCCAGGCAAAGGTGGAGTACACTCCGGGAAGCTCGTTAGACTTCGCAGAGCCAACACACACACACACACACACACACACACACACACACACACACACACACACACACCGATTAGCTTACTCATTCACACATCCTGGCAATCAAGAATATTTAATTATTCTAATGTACATGCCTGTGGGAGGAAACCGGATAACCAGAGGAAACTCCCACAAGCATGAGGAGAACATAGAAATCACTCCAGCTTCTCTGTAATTCTACTAAAGGATACACGAGATGAAGTGAGGTCACAATGCCAACGTAATCTATAATGGGACCATACAGGCTGTTCCCTAGATTCTGCTGTAATTTCCACAACCATTGCAATATGCATATTTGCAAAAATAAATAAATCAATAAATAAAATAATATAATAAAAATCTGAAGCAAAATAGTCCAGTGAGACTCACATACAGTGGTACCTCACTTTACGAAATTAATCTGTTCCAGCGCCTTTTTCGTAACCTGCATTTTTTGTAAATTGAACCGCATTTTACATGTAAAATGTGTGATTCGTTCCAAGGCTCCCAATACTACCCCCTAAACCCTTTAAAATTATAAAAGCATACCTTTTAAGACCTCCTTCTGCTTCAATATCGTACCGATGGTAGACGAGTTTGGCCATATTCCTTTGTGATATCACATGAGCCCGTTTCTTCTTCTCACTCACACCAGAAGTCACACACACGCGTGTGTGTGTGTGTGTGTCTGTGCGCGCGTGTGTGTTGACCATGTATTTTTAGCAGAGTTATAATCTTACAAATGTTTATGGAAGGTTAAAAGCCTGAGTCAAGAAATAAAGCATAAACAACAGTAACTCTGTCCTTTACACGAAAAGCATCATGGTAGATTCTGCTCCATAATAGCCAATGGGAGGGAACTGCGTCATCCCTCCTAGCCAATGGGAGGCCATCGGGGCGGGATGTTGGGATATAGCCAATAAGAGGGAGCTGCGTCATCCCTCCTAGCCAATGGGAGGCCAGCGGGGCGGGATGTTTGAACATCATTGTGGGTGAGCAGCTCGTCCATTATTTCAATGTTTGAATGGTGCGTTTGAATTTTTAAGATGGCTCTTTCGTGACGCGAACTTGTTTTGTATACAGAGACAAAAAATTTTATGAAAATGCACTTCGTAACCTGCATTTTTCGTTTGGTGAGACTTTCGTAAAGTGAGGTACCACTGTACACATACAGCCAGATTAACCCTGTAGCACCCCGTGTTGCATATGTGCAACAAATTCGAATTAGAATTCCCATGTTGCGTTCTATGACTGGGCTCTACGAGGTTAAAGGCTAGTTTGATTTAAAGTTTGTGTGTTCAAATCCCAGTTAGACCCCCACTGTGCTAAGACGGGCAAGGTCTTAACCACAAGTGTGCCTCTGTTCACCCAGCAGTATAAATGGGTACCAGTAAAAATATACTGGGAAGGTAACCTGCGATGGACTACCGTCCCATCCAGGAGGAGTTGAACTCCTAGACACTTCATGATACGGAAATCAGCGATAAGCACCGGCTCGATCAGCCACTAGGCTCGGGTGTAAAAAGCCCAAAAAACTTTCCCCTTACCTTGATTTAACAAACCCGTCCTGCACTTTTGTTGGACAAATTCCATGCTTATTTACAGCACATAATCATCATAGTATTGTTACTTCAGGTGGTCAGGTCAAGGCTCAGCAACATTATGTGGCAGTAAAATTAAATCAGCTGACCGGCTGATTCTACTCAAAGACCCGGTTCTCCCATCAATGGACCTTTTCTTTCCTGGTGGGATGGACTTAAATAGTGAAACAAAGATCCAGGAAGTGTGTGGAATCATTCTCACCCCACCGAGACACAACAGAGCCCTGACCGTAGCCCTTTTATTAGTCTTTAGGATGTGCTGGAGAAGACTTGATGGATTCGTTTGTCAATTCAGGATGTCTGCGAGAACTCTTGATGTTTTTGCGGAAACATTGCCAGAGAAATTACAAGCTGTAATTAAAGCAGCTGGCAGTCCAACAGAATGTGTGTGCCACTTTTGTTTTGGGTGGTGTATCTACATGAGATCTCAATTTGGAGGAAATCGTGTCTTTCAAATGTTATGAATCCTCAACATGTCCTTCCCTCAACCTGACAACAGAGCTGATGTGGACGACCAGGTGATCGGTTCTAAAATTGAGTTTAAATAGTCAGACTGTACTTTTGCATAGTAGAATTGGGAAAGGCAGTGATGGAAATCAGAAGGAGTCTCTGCATATCAATGCAGCTCCGCTCCTCAGCTGCAGTGCACCAAAAACTCAGGATGCAGGAAGAGCACACAGAAGCAAAGCTAACTTCCATAAAGAGCTATCGATCTTCTTAGTCGGCTTACAGCTGAAGGACTGTTGTAGAAAACTTTATGATATATGCATTATTGAAATGCAGACAGCCACAAATCACGTGTTTTTATAGCTGTATATAGCTGCACATTGTACTGATTGCCAATCACTTGAACGTCCTGGATTCAAGGTTAAATGTTTTGATGATGTTTATGTTCAAAATGTACAGTATCACAAGGTATGCTCATCAAGTGTTGGGAAATGATGAAAGCTTATGTAATGATATTCGAACCATTCCAACTTCAAGGTCTGAGATAGTAAACATAAAAATCTCTCCATCTGCATTGTCCATTATGGTGGTACTTGACCCTTGAGCTGAGTAATCTGGCAGAAAAAAATTCCCCTATTCAGGTTGATGACATATCAAGGTCCCTGGAGTCATTACCTGATGAATGACTTTTGCGGTGCCGGAACGAGCACAAAATATGATCTTATTACTCATCTCCTGTCTCTTCAAATAAATATACAGAGGCTGTGGTGTACTACAGTCAAACTTATCTTAATGGCACTTTGATGTACTTCATCAATAAGTATAGCAAGAGAAAACCTCTCCTAATAATCACTCTATTTTAATGATTATTTAAATAATATTTCAGATGCATGTACCACTTAATACTAATAATAAACACGAGCCAGTATGGTTTACATTATAACAGGGGAAAGGTTGGAAGTAAAGACTGCAGTATCAGGATGTGGCTCTCATTCCCCCCCCCCACCACCACCACCACCACCACCACCTCCCTCCATCCCTTCCCTCACTCTGACCTTGCAACTGAAGGCAGACGTGCTGTAGAGGGAGAAAGTGAGCAACATTACAGCTTCTCACTCTATAACAAAATCATCTCAACACAGAGAAACTGTTCTGCTATTCCATGACAGGTTCCTATCACACATAAATGAGCTTCACCTCTCGCCGATGATCGAAAGCTTCACTTAAAAACGATACCTCTATGGAACTTTGTCTCTTCACAGCTAACTAGTTTTGAGGCAAGAATGAGGTCAGACATAATCAAACACCCAAAATTTAAGAATTAATATTTGCTGGTCAAAGAAGAGGCTTGCATCTTGCTACTAAGCCGTAATAGCCCCTTTGATGAAGATGGACCTCTTTGACAATTATTGAGCTCCTGGAGTGCGAGGCATGTCACATAACTTTAGAATACCTTTGTGCAATGTATACAATAATCTGACTTATGTTCATTACATTAGAATTATTAAATTGTCTGATTTTTAGAGAGGTTGAATTGTGGGTCAGTGACAGGTTGGCATCAGTCAGCAACAAACAGTAAAAAGTGCTCAGCAAAGGGAAGACTACCACGGGTTCATGACCAGGTCAACCTGGACATTCAGAAAGATGCTTTTGCTTTGTGAAGTCAAGTATAGAAAAACCCCCATTTCAAGGTCACAGACATTGCAGGAGACATGAAGGCGGACTCAAAATTATATATATATATATATATATATATATATATATATATATATATATATACACATACTTATGTTTTTGTTTGGTTCCAGATGGCCGAACGTAAGTTGAAAAAAAACGTAAGTTGTTACTGTATGTTCCAGTGACGTATGACATTCATTCTGTACTACACATCCATAAATACTATTACCGTATCTCATAAAACATCCCTAAATCAATTATTATAAACATAACATTTTAAAATAATGTCAAATATATCAAATAATATCAACATTAATTTCAAATAAATTAAATTCAAGCAAAATAATTTCAAATAGATAAATGTTAATCAAATTCACTCATCAAATATCAAATACAGTATCAAATATAACTTTTAACATTGTCTATGATGCGATCTTTCTGCTTGTCAATGGTTCCGATGGTCGACGGATGGTCACTTTACATGAAGCTGAGCCGAGTCACTTTACATGAAGCTTAAAACAGCCAAACAATGCTTACAATATGTGAGGCGCTCCTCCGAAAGTAGTTCACTTGCTTGTGCTTGAGACAAAGCGCGGGTTATACGGACTTCCAGTCTTTCAAGTGAGCAAGGGCGCCATTGAATACTTGTTTAGTACTCAGCCTGCACTGATGTGAATCACCAGCAGAGCGGAGAGTTCTCTATCTTTTCTGGATTCGGGTGTTCATTCATTTTACAACTTTCCTTGCTTAACTGAGTATGCATGGTAGATTGTGCCGATACGAGCAGATAGTTAATTCAGTATTGGGAAAACCAGAAATTGCAGCATATGCCAGAAAACATGCACCCATGCTAGTAGGCTTACGTTTCTGACTAACCATATTTGCTGAGGGTTACAAAAGTCCGCAAAACAGTGTAAACACAAAGATCACAGAGACGACGTCTTAACACAAGGGTGTCACGCAGTGAACTGGGAAGCATCAGGGCACGTTCAGTCTGTCGTTTGTAAACAATGGACGCAGTGTCATTACGTCAGTGTTCTACGTAGGTACGTCTTATACCCAAAATTTGACTTTTTTTTCTTTTCTAAAAACGTAAAATCGAAAAACGGATGAACATAAGTTGGGGAGCGTCTGTATGTGTGTATGTGTGTATATATATATATATATATATATATGTGTGTGTGTGTGTGTGTGTGTGTGTGTGTGTGTGTGTGTGTGTGTGTGTATACAGTATCTGAAGAGCATCATACAGAACATGACTATTAGATAGCTTTAAGTATGATAAAAAATAATTACAATTAAACTCATTATTAACTTCAGACATGGGTTTCATATACTCCGAATGTTTGCATGCTGGCATTATAAAAGTACATTTTTATGCTCTCTATATTTTAAGCTCCTTTTTTCCAGAAGGTTCACAATGACATTCGCACCATTGCCTCAGTTAAAATTTCTTTTCACTTCTCAGTAATCGGTGGCAATGAAAACTACTAATGTCTTTTGTAATTTGTACTCAACAGCTTTTATGACCAGCAAACATTCCCACACTTTTGAAAATAGTAACCCAAAGCCCAATGTGTGGGAAAAGAGAGAGCGTCAAGTCTCTGCAGCAGAAAATGTCTACCTATTAGTGTCTTAGCACGCCTCATTTCCCAAAGTCTCCTGTGCAAACCTGACAGTGGGGCTAATTCTATCCCTACTAAAGCCGGTTATTTGCAATGATCAAATGCAGGTGGCTGGCTGCATTTCCAAGTAAAACTTGGCAGCCATAATACAGGCATTGCATTTGGCAGCATTTGTGCTGCTAATATTATCACAATTGATAACTGACCATTAAAACAACATCTTCAACCACTCCAAAACAAGACAATATTAGGAACTTTAAACCATGTGATTATTTACTGTATGATTTATTTTATTTGGGCATGCAACATGGACATTAAAACCGATGCATCACAAACTCTAACAAACCATTGAAGATGGAGCACCAGTTCTCTTAAAAAGTATTAGAACAGCATGGCCGACTCTTTCCCTTTTGCAATGTTCTGGACACATTTGTGTTTGAGATCAACAAACAAACCATGAGATTATAGATCTGGATTTCAGGTTTCATTATCTGTTATTTACATCCAGATGTGTTAAGCCACTTGTATGGCCCCTTCAATGGCCCAATTTTTAGCAAATAAAACCGGGGGAACTGATAAAACTTAAAATTATACTGATAAAAAATAACACTGCATTGAGCAGTATTGCATGACATCACGCACTGAGGTATCGGCCATGTTGGATTACACCCTTGAGTAAATATACGAGTACACACAGTAGTTAATACAGAGTTGAGCTGTAAACAACAACAAAAGATCAACAATATTGCTTCCCTTCAGGCAATCATGGTGAATTTTTTTTTTTTTTATGAGAATTATGGCTGTGGTAAGAGATCAGTGACAAGACTGTGACAAATGGTCTTTTTATTGTTTAGCCGCTATACAAGAACAGAAAGAGAAAAAATCAAGTTCTCATTGTCATCGGGAAAAATGTCACAAATCTCTTCGAAAATCAAGCCCTTCCTTACGTCATGCGAGGATGCTCAGACCACTTCACTACTGGTAAGTTAACGTAAATGTTTATTTTTAATGTAAGGTCCAGTGTAATACACTGACTAGATCTATGGTACATTTACACCAGCGAAATAATTTAAAATGGGTGTGACTCAAAATGCTTAATCCTAATTAGCATCTCTGGGAGGCTGGCACCCATCTCAGCCGACTCTGGGCAAGGAAAGAGTATGCCCTGGACAGCTCACCAGGCCATCGCAGGACAGAAACACAGTGATGGCTATGCAGCTACTCTTGACGAAAGTCAGCAATGGTTTTTTTACATGAGCCTCTGAGCACAGACAGCGAGAGACATGGCTGGCCTTTGATAACTCAGTTAGCTGTACTGGGGATACAGCAGTGAGAAGAAAAAAAAATGTGTTTAATTTCAACATTCATAATAGAATTCAAAATCCATAGTGTGAAGCGATTAGGAGTTCAACTCCCCCTGGATGGGACGCTAGGCCGTCGCAGGTTACCATCCCAGTATATTTTTACTGGTACCCATTTATACTGCTGGGTGAACAGAGGCACACTTGTGGTTGAGACCTGCCCAGGGGTCTTAGCACAGTGAGGGTCTCAGTGGGATTCGAACTCACAACCTCCTCATCATGAGGGCAGCACCCTAACCATTACGCCACTGGCCCCATCATGAAGGGATTGATGATTTGATTGATCTGTCCAGCCTTAAAGCTTCAGTTTTTCTCCTGATGAGCTCATTCGTTGGGTTGGCAGTGTGTTGTGAGGCGTTGTCTTGTGTATGATGAATGTTCTCCAAATTAGATTGGATACATTTCTCTATGAGGGAAGTGGTGGCCTAGTGGAAGAGGGCACTGGATCACCGATCCTAAGGTTGGGGGTTCAAGCCCCATTCACCACGGGTTGTTACTGCCAACAGTGCACCTAACTAGGTTCCCAAAGGCCGGCCCATGTCTCTGTCTATGGTGTGAGGTTCATATAAAAGAACCATTGATGACGTTCAACAAGAGTAGCTGCAAAGCCATCAGCATGTTTCTGCCCTACGATGGGCTGGCGAGCTGTCCAAGGTGTGCTCTACCCTCGCCCGGAGTTGGCTGGGATGGGCACCATCTCCCAGCGACCCTATTTAGGATTAAGTGGTTACAGAAAATGAACTGCACTGATGATATTTCTCTTTAATGTGACATGTGGAATGTTCTCATACCTGAGTAATAAGCTTGCCAGTTTTTGATCCTGAGCAAAATATATAATTTTTCCATTCTTTGAACCTTCTATTGCTTTCGTGGAACTTACTCTTGGTTGATCGCAAATTTTTGCAGTGAATTCCAATCCGGTCTTCTGAAACTTAGTGCTGATGAGTGTTTTTCAATTTATGCTATGAGCACTGTATTGATGCGCTCAAAATCTTCAAGTCGTGGACTGTGCTACCCGACCCGCTGCCCCATGAAGCTTTTTGGTGGTCACTGATGGTTGGGTTTGGGTTTTCCTGTTATTAGGTGTTGTTGTTTACCATGACCATCCAGTTCAGTGTCTGGATCTCAATACCCCAGTGGCTTCTTTGTTTTTCATCTGAGCATTTGAAATGATTGTACTGGCTATGCCAAATAATTCCATCGTGGCTCTGATCTATTTTCCTTTTGTTCTCATTTCAAAATGGTTTCCCTGTCTCCTACTGACACCTCTCTAAACTCCATGTTGGTTTGTCATTTTTAACAGCAAATGCACTCACTCCAAGCAAAACTAATCTTTGCTGCAATCGAATGCAATCAACTGTGCTGGCTTGAACCACTTGTCAAGTTGGACTCAAAAAAAAAAAAAAAAAAAAAAAAAAAAAAGTGGTTCAAAGGCTGCATCAAGCAGACTTTAGTGAAGTTTGTACAACCCCAAAAACTGAGAAACACAGGCAAAACATAAACCGAGTTAGAAAACAATCTACATGAGAACATGCAGAAACGAAACACAGCCACCAAAAACATTGAGAACAGTAATTGCCGGAACTGGATCTTTCTGTCCTCTCTCTTCACTGCCGTTGTTTATTCCAATCTCATATTTCCTTCTCAATGCACCATGTTTTAAAGCAGCCTGTCTCCTGACCTTTCACCAACAAGAACAACATTTCTTATATTTATGCATAAAGATAATCAATTACATTTTTAATACCTAAAGAAAATAACAGAAGTAACTAAATAGGCCAACCAAACAAGAGCAAGGCATGTCATAGTCAACATGTTCACAAAGGACATAAGAAACGAGAGTCAGGTGTATCAGGTGCCACTCGGAGCACTTCGAACGGCGCGCGCGGGGGGGGGGGGGGGGGGAAATGGGGTTCATTTCAGTTCAGTTCATTTTCTGTAACCCCTTAATTCTAATTAGGGTCGTGGGGAGGCTGGCACCCATCCCAGCTGACTCCGGGTGAGGGCAGAGTACACCCTGGACAGCTCACCAGGCCATCGCAGGGCGGAAACACACTGGCGGCTATTCAGCTACTCTTGTCGAACGTCAACAATGGTTCTTTTACATGAACCTCACACCATGGACAGTGGGAGACATGGCCGGCATTTGATAACCCAGTTAGCTGCACTGGGGTGGTGGTGGTGGGGGGGGGGGGGCAGTGACAACTCGGTGGAGAGTGGGACTCAAACCGCCAATCTTTGGATCAGCGATCCAGCGCCCTATACCATGAGACCACCACTGCCCTGGGGCTGAGATATATGACCATATAATGTTTTGTTTTTTGTTTTTTTCAAATTTGATGGTAGATTGCAGTGGGACGTTGTGGGTAGTTGACCACATGCTTTTATTGACCCAAAGATTTATAAATTAATTCTATAATGAAAGCATAAAATCACATGAAGATTTTCTGTTGCGTAGCCTGTACACTTGGTGAAACTTGGAAAAACATGAGAATTGGTCGACCCCAGCATGATCACGCTTTCCTGATTGGAAGCACTCAATCTCCACGTTTATAAATAAATTAGAATTATTTAGAGTAAATTAAGTTTTCATTTCAAATATTCACCTTCAGTATATGTGTTTAATAATATTGTTTGGCAGCATGGCCGGTCAGCTGTCACAGCTTTTTCTGGATTCATGGTTCCCAATTGACACATACAAAAAAAATTGTAATAATGATTAAATGACTGATCATATTTCCTTCATTTAAAATTATTTGTAATCCTAAACTAAACAGTTATCGAGTGAGAATGCTCTCTAGAGAAAATTTCTTTGTTTAAATTTGCATTGAAATGCACATAAAAGAGCAACTGCATAATTTACTGCACTATTTTCTTATTGGATGATTTACGTGACTATTGTATGAGTAGTTTACTCACTGAAGTGGGTGTATTGTTGTTTTATTACCTTCATTCCACTCTGTTACAAGGTTGTTATCATTTATGGAACAATAAATTCAGAACTTTACCAGCAAATAAAGAGAAAAATATCAGGACATCTGTCCATGAATTAAATCTTATTACATGTAGCAAGTAAACGGGGCAGTGGTGGTCTAGTGGTATAGGG
>CM045732.1:13792974-13800474 GCA_024760905.1 Plotosus lineatus
CATGAATGTTGGTAAGTGGGGGAGCGTCTGTATTTATATTGTATTTATATCTTATGGTTTTTTTAAATGTTTAATTGTTATTATAAGCAAGTATAGCATTGAATATTTATTTTTTTAATCTTATATACACATATGCATGTACGTATACATCAGTTGGGGGTGGGGGTGTGATCCTACTTCGCGGATTTCGGTGGTCGCGTGGGGATCTCGGTTCCAATTAACCGCGGAAAGTGAGGGATCCCTGTATAGACAACATGTACTTGGATTTGTCAGAAAAACTATTAGGCTTTTAGGTAAATTATTGGGCTCCCAGCACAGTTTTTTGGGGTTTTTTGTTTTGTTTTGTTTTCTTTTTTTTTTTTTTCTTTTTTGGGGGGGTCTCTCTCTTCTGATTATATTATATCTTTCAAAACTTCTGTAGTGTCACTTGAAGCTGCTGTTTGTTTCTGAATTTTTTACTTCGCTATCATTTTTTGATATGACCACATTTCTGATTGACACATTTTCACTACCCCAGCACAGCTAACTGGGTCATCAAAGGCCAGCCATGTCTCTCACTGTCTATGGTGTGAGGCAGTAGTCTCCAACCCTTGTTGCACCAAGGACCAGTTTTATGTCTGAAAATGTTTCTGCAGGCCGGTTAGACTCTACTCTGTAGTCTTGTTTTGATGGCTGTCACCGCAGAAAACCCCGCCTCACAAAGATGTGGTTGGAAACAGAAGAAGGGTGTCAGTGCTTCTGTGGCAATGTCAAAAACAGTCGTTTTTTTTAAATAAGATCCAGAAGCTCTAATAAAAAAACTATAATTTGTACCATGAAAGATTTTGTTTGTGTACCCGTATCAAATGATCCACGGATCGGGGGTTGGGGACCCTTGGGGCGAGGCATGTAAAAGAACCATTGCTGCTTTTTAACAAGAGTAGGCTGCAAAGCCTTAGCATGTTTCTGCCCTGGAATGGCCTGGCGAGCTGTCCAGGGTGTACTCTGCCCTCGCCCGGAGTTGGCTAGGATGGGCGCCAGCCTCCCCGCGACCCTAAGTAGGATTAAGCGGTTTCAGAAAATGAATGAATGAGAACATTTTCACGACTGTTTTCTTCTGCTTATCTATTACTATGTCATATACCAAATGTTCTTTCACTGTTATTTGCTTATTTGTCTGGAAATCCCACAGGATCATAGCCTATAATTTTGCCTCTGTGATATTGTTCTCATTTGAAACTAGGCATATCCATTCATACCCATTACAGACATTTGTGTCTACCATTAAGTCTACTCTATTCTTTTCAGCGTGCACGATGCACACTATTACCAGGCACATGCATTATCAGGAATATATCTGCACTGAGTTACCAGGTAATTAGACATACATCTTTTGCACTAGACTCATTGGCCTTTTGGAGCCATTGTGGTCTAGCCCTCAAAAACTGAAAAAGAGATGAGGTCATATTTTGACAGCCGTGAATAAGGCCTGTATGTGACATTTTGGTCGCTTCATCTTTAATATGACCTTTAACCTTATCGCTTTGTGTTGGTTAGACCAGTTCTTAGCCATTGGATTCATCAGGTACATCTACTCCATGGTAGTGGAATGTTCAGTAAAATACAGAACAGAAACTACAATGCTGTCAGTCAAGCATTTACTCTATCAGTGAACAGCGACCCTCATAGAACACCAGTTGACCAGGTATTATTTGGATGGCAGGCTTTCTCTTGTGGGCAGTGGTGGTCTAGTGGTATAGACCCCCCCCCCCCCCCCCTTCCACCCACCCACCCCCCACATTGCAGCTAACTGGGTTATCAAAGGCCGGCCATGTCTCTCACTGTCTATGGTGTGAGGTTCATGTAAAAGAACCATTGCTGACTTTCGACAAAAGTAGCTGTAAGTTTTGTTGTAGCTGTGTTTCCGCCCTGCAATGGCCTGGCGAGCTATCCAGGGTGTACTCTGCCCTCGCCTGGAGTTGGCGCCAGCCTCCCCGCAACCCTAATTAGGATTAAGGTAAGGTAAGGTAAAGTCCGTGGGCGTTTTACACCCGAGCCATAGCTGCTGATCCGGCCGGTGCTTTTTCCCGGTTTCTGTACCATGAAGCAACCAGGAGCTCAACTAGTTCGCTAGTCCATCGTAAGTTCCCTTCCCAGTATATTTTTACTGGTACCCATTTATACTGCTGAGTGAACAAAGGCACATTTGTGGTTAAGACCTTGCCCAGGGGTCTTAGCACAGTGAGGGTCTCAGTGGGATTTGAACTCACGACCTCTTGATCATGAGCACAGCACGCTAACCACTACACCACCGGCCCCAATTAGGATTAAGCGGTGACAGAAAATGAACTGAACTTTCTCCTGAGTCAAGTCACAGACAGACACACTATGGGTGGCAAGAGTGTGCCATCATCCATATAATTTCTGACAAGTGAATGTCCTGTGGTACCGGATTAGGTCCTCTGAAGCATTGTAGGCAAGTCTCCACCCTCCGAAATGGACTAGTTAAATTCTTTTTTTTTTTTAATTAAATTTACTGACATTACTAGCTTTACTAAGAATGAGCAGAAGTATTTATATCCAGTATTTGACACATCTTAACCATCAGTAAAAAGCCAGTGTTCATCTTTTATATTATAACTTCTCAGAATAACTGTACAGTTGTGTAATACTAAATGTACAGCTATGCAACCTTTGATGCCTATGTGCCTCTTCCACTGATTATATTGAGGACAGTTTTATTTGGACATTTGTTTTATTGATGAATAAATGAGCCCTGGTGCAGTTTCATTCTGGAAATGTCATGTAACCACTACAGACCCTATCAAATAGCATTTGATAATTAACTTTGTGTGACTGGAGTCCACTTGGTTGAAGCTCATATTTATTAAGGACTTAAACAAATTCATTCTTTCATTTTCTGAACCGCTTAATCCTAATTAGGGTCACGGAGAGACTGGCGCCCATCCCAGCCAACTCTGGGCAAGGGCAGAATACACCCTGGACGGTTCGCCACGCCATCGCAGGACATAAACACGCTGACGGCTATGTAGCTAATGCCAAGTCAGCAATGGTTCTGTTACATGAACATCTCACCATAGACACTGAGAGACACGGGTGGGCTTTGATAACCCAGTTAGCTGCACTGGGGGTCAAACAAGTTTACATTCATTATTTGAGGATCAGAACGTTTTTGTGGTTTTGGATATTGTCAATATATAGCTATCATTTATATTCAAATAATTATGGCAGGACTTGTTCGTGCGCAAATGTAGCACAATGGGACAGAAGAAATAGTGTAATTCATTTACTACATATAAGTTGTTGTTTTGTGTGCATGTGTGTGTGTGTGTGTGTGTGTGTGTGTGTGTGTGTGTGTGTGTGTGTGTGTGTGTGCTTAGGAACAGAACTGTAAGCCCATGAAAAAAAATATGAATACTAATACCATGTGATTATGTAATATTCACATTTTCCTATTCTGCATACTGTTTGGCATCAACCTAATATCGAGGTTTCAAAATGAACTGAACTAAGAAGCTTTATTTCCTGACACACAGCTTTAAGCCCCATGGTCTGTCCGGGACCAAGCACATAACCGGTAACAGAGTGTGGTTAAAGTGAGATATCCTGCAGGAAAATAGTCATCCTGATGCTGATATAAAAGCTACTCCAACTGCTGCAGCAAAAAAAAAAAAAAAAAAAAAAAAAAAAAATAGATCAGGATCATGTCAAGGGCAAACCACAGGTTCATCCTTCCTCTTTCATAAACACAAAAGAGTGAGAGGGTTATCCAGAGTGATTTACATTTACCATTAAACAGCTGTTAGGGGTTAAGGGCTTTGCTTGAGGGTCAAGAGGAGTTTGGCAGTGCTGTCTTTTAACTCTATCCACTGAAACATTGGGGGGGGGGGGCATTTAATTTATACAACTGAGCATTTTAGGGTTAAGGATCTTGCTGAAGGGCCCCCACAGTGGCAGTATGGGGGTTCTGAGGCCCCTTCTGTTCGATAACCTAGAGCCGTTACCACCGAGTCATCACTGCCTCATACCTTTATGAACAGTAGTCCAATGTCGTCCAACATCTCCACCTGCAGGGGCAGTGGTGGCCTTGTGGTAAAGGGCGCTGGATCACTGATCCTAAGGTTGGGGGTTCAAGCCTCACTCACCACATGTTGTCACTGCTAGCTGGGTTATCAAAGGCCAGTCATGTCTCTCACTGTCTATGGTGAGAGGTTCATGTAAAAGAACCATTGCTGACTTTCGACAAGAGTAGCTACAAAGCCGTCAGCGTGTTTCTGCTCTGTGATGGCCTGGCGAGCTGTCCAGGGTGTACTCCGCCCTCGCCCAGAGTCGGCGGGGATGGGCACCAGCCTCCCTGTGACCCTAATTAGGATTAAACGGTTGCAGAAAATGAACTGAATTGAACTGAATCTCCGGGGGCAGTGGTGGTCTAGTGGTATAGGGTGCTGGATTGCTGATCCAAAGGTTGGGGGTTCGAGTCCCACTCTCCACAAAGTTGTCCTCTACAAGGTTGTCACTCCCCCCCAGTGCAGCTAACTGAGTTAGCAAAGGCCGGCCATGTCTCCTCCCGTCTATGGTGTGAGGTTCATGTAAAAGAACCATTGCTGACTTTCGACAAGAGTAGCTGCAAAGCCGTCAGCGTGTTTGTGCCCTGCGATGGCCTGGCAAGCAGTCCAGGGTGTACTCTGTCCTCGCCGGAGTCGGCTGGGATGGGCGCCAGCCTCCTCGTGACACTAATTAGGATTAAACGGTTACAGAAAATGAACTGAATCTCCAACTGCACGTTTCTCTACGTCTACATTCAATACTGAGGAATGGACGTCGATCCCCTGAAGCGTGAATGATGCTCATACAGGGATTGTCATCACTATGATCACAATGGTCTCACGTATGGATCGCCAGGCCCAACTGCACATATTGTACCAGTTATCAGCTTTAATCAGAGTCTTTTAGTTTCTTGATATGTACATATGGATGTGTTAAACAACTCGGAAGAATACAAATTGATTTTGAATCCGTCCATTTTTTTAAGTGGGACATGTAGCACCACTGTTTCTTGTTTCCTAAGTGTTCCCTGATAAGTGCTTATACAAGTAACAGTGCTGAATATCTGCTCTTAATCTGAGCTCCAGTTTTCTTCTGTGAAGACTGCATAAAAGTATAAACCAACATAAAGACCAGAGCACTAACTGTGGTTGAAAATCTATTGATTTTGAAGCTGACAAAAGACGGAATTAAAGCCAAATTACAAGCAATGCAGAGCCAGTACAACAAATGGGAAAGTCCAGTTGGAATAAGAAAAAAACCCACTATTGTACTAACAATGGGACATCTACTATGTGAGTGAATTCAGGAGAGAAGAGACCAGCATTCAGTCTGTTTAACAGGAACTTTAACATGCAGCGAAACAGAGACCCAACATACACTTTCAACTCAACTAAGGACTTCCGACTGGCCAAGTCCAGCTCCAGACCGTAAAAGTTCACATTTGCTGGTGAATAGATTACGTGTTTTATTTTCCATTTTCAGTTTATTTTGGCGGAATAGAACGGTTTTCTGGCAAAACTCCACAGCTGACAGGCTTATCATCATTTATTCACCTGTTTTATATCTCGGTTTGGTTCTGTTTGTTTGAAATGACAAGACTGCGTGACCATTGGGCAGTGGCTAGACCCAGCTTGGAGCCGGTCTAGAATGGAGAGGTAAGACGCCTCCTTCCATCCACTAGTCTGGGTGCTCACCTTGGGCAAGTGACAGTACACCCTTAGCCCTCCTTAACAGCGTCATGGTGCATATGTACGACAAACCTGGTGAATATCCTCAAGGTAGCGCTTCCTACCTTATTCCCTTGTTAGAGGAAAAAACTACTTGTGTCATAAAATGGTGGCAAAAGAAGGATCTTTTCCATTTTGGTATTCACTTGTGGTGTGGCGTCCCATGTGAATTACATTAGCTTTGTTAGACAACCACTATGGAATTATGCAATATAGCAAGGATTTGGAAATCCTTAGTGGTTGCCCGCTCTAGGGCGACCAAGTAGTGGTAGTAGTAGTAGTAGTAGTAGCAGCGTGACCAGATGAACGATCTTTGCATATGCACGATAACTTGGTAATTCAACACTGATTTATAGAAAGTGGGAAAGTCTGAGATTAAACATTACAAAATAAAGGAGACTATATAATTTTAATAAAATTTAAAATGTTAGTAATGTTTACTGATATCATTGTCTGGCAGGGGTCATTGATACTTGTGTACAGAACTAAGCAAATGGCTTCAGAAAGACATTGTTGTCGATTTTAATTCTTTTCCAAGCGATGATACTGGGACAGCATGGTGGCATAGTGGTTAAAAGGCCAGACGTTCCTGGGTCTGAGTCCCAGGCTCAGATATTTCTCTGCGGAGTTTATCAAAACCACTTTGTGGTATCGAAACGAAGCTGTCTGTGACTATGATTAGATCAAAAATATTAGAACCTAAAGGGCTGATTTTGGTATTTCAGAAATCGCTGATCTCCTGGGATTTTCACACTTAACAATTTCCAGTACGCGCGCTATAGTTGAAACAGACTTGTATGCTGAAGCACAGTGCCGACGAGAGAGAGATCAGAGGAGAATGACCAGATTGGCCTGAGCTGACAGGAAGTGTATGAGGAAGTGGAGCAGCAAAAGACCACACCAGCTTCTATTCCTTTCAGCCAAGAACAAATCATTGACAATGACTCACCAAAACTGGACAGTTGAAGGCTGGGGGTGGGGGAGGGGTATACTTCCTGTCACCTCAGAGCAGTCTGGTGAATATCCTCTGATCTCTGTCATGGACAAGGTGGTTGCATGTAGTCCACACAGAGAATATTTTATCTCTGCGCTGGGTGTGAAAATCCCAATAGATTCTGAATTACTTGAAGTGTCCCATCGGGCCCCTGTTGTAATCAATTGGGTTATCAAAGGCCGGCCATGTCTCTCACTTTCTATGGTGTGAGGTTCATGTAAAAGAACCATTGCTGACTCTCGTCAAGAGGAGGCTGCATAGCCGTCGGCTTGTTTCTGCCCTGAAATGGTCTGGCGAGCTGTCCAGGGTGTACTCTGCCCTCACCCAGAGTCAGCTGAGATGGGCACCAGCCTCCCCGCAACCCTAATTAGGATTATGTGGTTCGGAAAATTAAGGAACGAGTAACTCATCTGCTACTAACAACACCATTACACCATTTACGCCATTCTTATGTGTGATATTAATATTAACAAAACGTCTTGACATGTGCCATAAGTTTCTGTTCTGTGCTACCAAATAAATGGAAGATTGAATAAATCAGCATAAATAAATTGAATAAACATGTCCAATGAATGTCCCATTAAGTGAATGGTGGAATAAGCTGTTTTTATTGTGACATGTCAGGATTCTATACTCTATCGCTGTAACTATACTCTAACAAAAGCGCTAGGAGAGTGCAAACCTCAACCAAGCTAGTACTGCCATATGAAGATTACAAAGAAACAGGATTTC
>CM045732.1:13805474-13822974 GCA_024760905.1 Plotosus lineatus
AACCGTGCTTTTCCCACCATGCCAGCGAACTCAGACACGGCTTGATCATAACACCCGTCCTCAAGATCATCTTTTTCACAACAAGCACGATGATTGGTTGATCTCACATTTCTAATCCTATCAGCATTTCCATTGCATGGTTAAAAAAGCCTTGAGCGCTGCTCATGCAGGAAACAACAGGGTGAAAGACTAGACTACGGGTGAATGATAGGTAGAGTTACATCCCACATCACTGATTACTAGCAAGAGAAAGAGAAAATCAGAGCATTTACAGTGACTACATTAAACAGAGAAGAAAAACTTGTGTACAGTGATCCCTCATGTTCCGCGGTTAATGGGGACCGAGGACCCTCCCGTGACTACCAATTTCCGTGAAGTAGGATCGACCCTCTGACTGACGTATACGTACATGTATATGTGTATATAATATCAATAAATACATATTCAACACTATAAATGCTTAGAACAGTGGTTCCTAACCTGGGTTCGATCGAACCCTAGGGGTTCGGTGATTCGGTCTCAGGGGTTCGGCGGAGCCTCTGCCACGGAGGTCAAGACACACCCGACTCATCATGTCAATTAGTGATGACACGCCCCGATTGGCCATCACTGGCTGCAGATGATTACATTACATTGCTTAGCCAATCAGTGCCGTGGGGAATTTAGCGCGCTCAGTGGTCAATATGTGAAGTCGTGAGATTTTTTTCGGAATATTTTAATCCATACTAACTATGTCGAGCAAACAAAGAAAGTGGTCGGACGAATATGTACAACATGGATTCACATGCATCACGGAACGTGATGGGACTCAGCATCCAATCTGAATGATTTGCAATGCCAAGTTGAGCAACTCTAGTCTTGCACCGGCAAAACTAAAGGAACACTTTGTGAAACAAGATGGGGAATACAAGAACACAACAGTACCTATGTCTTGAATTTGTAAAAAATCAGATTTTTATTTTTCACTGATGAAGGGTTCGGTGAATGTGCGTATGAAACTGGTGGGGTTCGGTACCTCCAACAAGGTTAAGAACCACTGGCTTAGAATAACAATTCACTTCACTACACTTATCCCTTAACATCCTGAGGATGTCGTTGGGGCGCCTTCATGGCGAGACTTGGGCTGATTTGGCCTGGCGGAGCCCATCCCTCTCCAGGTTGTAGAAACACGCTGACGGCTTTGCAGCCTTCTCTTTTCGAAAGTCAGCAATGGTTCTTTTACATGCCTCTCACCATAGACAGTGAGAGACATGGCCTGCCTTTGATAACCCAGTTAGCTGCACTGGGGGGGACAGTGACAACCCTGTGGGGACTCGAACCCCCAACCTTAGGATCAGCGATCCTGCGCCCTAACCACTAGACCACCACTGCCCACGAATAACAATTAAACATTCAAAAATAATGCATAAGATGTAAATAAAATATAAATACACACACATACAACCGCACGCCTCAAAATGTAAGTAGTTTTGTTGGGGGTTTTGGGTTGATTTTTTTGTTTATTTGTGTGGGGTTTTTTTTGTTTTTTTTTGTATAATTGGTCTTGTTTGCGGCATTTTCCTTAACCATTTCCCTATTTTCCCTTCATTTCCTTATTTTTTTTATTTTTCTATTAATATTTTTGAAAAACTCGCGATGCAACTGAAGCACGAAGTAGCGGGGATCACTCTATCATGAACGAAATACGTGTCCGAGTTCCTCACAAATTTAAGGGGTGTGATTGAAGGGGGTGCAATTCACACTCCAAGCAATTTAGAAGTGAGTAAAATGTTGCACCCCTGCTATTGTTTCCTGCTATGCACTGGTTTCATATCCTCTAACTTTTTTTAAAATCAGAATTACTCAAAAACAGTAAACTATTCAACGTAATTTTCACTTTCTCTGGTAGACTGGCGAGTCTGATTTATAGAGCCCAGAGAAACCCTTAGGAAACCACATCATGGTAAATCCTGGTACCATGGTACTTCTGGCTAACCATACATAGCATAGTGTAGATTTATCCATTAATTAAATAATTAGGGTCGCAGGGAGGTTGTTGCCCATCTCAGGCAACTCTGGGCAAGGGCAGAGTACACCCTGGACAACTCGCCAGGCCATTGCCAGGTAGAAACACGCTGACGGCTACGCAGCTACTCTTGATGAAAGTCAGCAATGGTCCTTTTACATGAACCTCCCACCATAGACAGTGAGAGACATGGCCGGCCTTTGATAACACAGTTAGCTGCACTGAGGGACAGTGACAACCTGTTGATAGTGGGGCTTGGACCCCCAACCTTGAGATCAATGATCCAGCACCTTTACCACCAGGCCAACATTGTCCACATTAATTTTCAAATTTAATATTTTCTATTACAGGGAAAGGCTGATTTCCAAACATTAAGTTTATAAAGATGTGATTTCTATGTGTGCTTTAATCTGTGTATCACTGATCAGCCATAATATCAGCGACACCTGACTTGCTTCTAGCGAGGTAATCCGATACACAGCAAGGTGCAATGCACTTCTGTGTGATCAGACCAAACATACTAGCCTTCACCCCCCGAATGCATCAGTCATCCTTGGTCACTGATGAATCACTTCTTTGACCATTTTTGGATGGTACTGATCACCAGACTTTTTTTTTTTTTTACACCCGAGCCATAGTGACTCATCAGACCGGTGCTTATCCCCAGTTTCCATAGCGTGACGCGACTAGAACTACAACTCCTCCTGGATGGGACTCTAATCCATCACAGGTTACCTTCCAAGTATATTTTTAGTGGTACCCATTTATACTGCTGGGTGAACAGAGGCACACTTGTGGTTAAGACAGTGCTTCTCAATTATTTTCTGTGGCGCCCCCTCTAGAATGAAAAAAAACATTTCACGCCCCCCTCCCACTGCACCGCGAGTAACTATAAATAGTATTAATTGTCTATAAATTTGTTATTAGTACACCTTTACATAACATTGTATCTTTATTACCATTAAAAACAAAAAAGAAAGAAACATAGTTCAACTTACAATAAAGAAAAACTTCATTAACATTGTTTTTTTAATATGTAATTGAAAAGATTTAAAGTGCACCAATGTGCCTGAAATTAAAAAAAAAAATCCTTATTTAAATTATTTAAACACATTTTTTTTACTTTTCTCTTCGTTCCTGTTTGAAATTTTCCCCGTGATGTTTCTTGAGGGGTTATTTACTGCATTTCATATCGTTTGCTCGTGCAAAAAAACGCTACCGTAATATAGCGCGACAATGAGAATGCCACTGCCAACTAGTGGAGTGGAGGTGCAATTACAATTAATTATTGTGCACAATTCCAGAAAAGCATGTTCCCAAGGGTCATACATGCTCCCCCTGGCATCACCACCCCCACCTCGGCATCAGGGGTCTTAGCACAGTGAAGTTCTAACTGTTATTTGAACACACAACCTCCTGTATCATGAGTGCAGCACCCTAACCATTATGCCATCGGCCCCACATAATAATAATAATAATAATAATAATAATAATAAAAGTTATAACTAGAAAAACCCTATAATACCCGCTATTTAGTGGATATACAGACCCAGCGTTTTTTATTTCTTGCTAATTTTTCCTCCTTTCAACACATGCACTTTTATCGGAGTTATTTTCCTGTTGCCCAGCACATCCCACTCTTTGGCAGGTGTCACCTGACAGTGGTCCTAATGTTTTTAATACGAACAGCAAGTGTGGAAGTGCTGGGAAATTATCGCAGCTACTGTAGAGAGCATCTGCAGAGATGTTATAATGGAGCGAGATGAGATCTGGACATAGGTGAGTGTGTGCAACTGGCTTTAGCTCGAATTTAAATAAAGGTAGTGGTGAGTTAATAGGGTATGCCTTTTCAGGCTGGAGATAAACTCCGGAAGCCTAATTCACCCGACAACAATCCCGAGATAAGAATGTAAACACACTGTAGCCCAATGTATCACACTTTGTTGTTCAGGATGAGTGTGCAGTACCAAGTCGGAGAGTTAAGTGTGCTCTTCTGTGCCACTGAAACTGTTACATTAAAGAAGTATTTCTCTTTATTTAAGAAGATTTATTCACAGCTGGATCATTAAGTATGACACAGCTACTCGAGCTTGTGGTTTGTTTGTGGAAAAAAAATATTAAAGCACAAATAAATGGCAAATATGTTTGATATCTAAGCTTTATTTATCCAAAAACATTCAAAATAGTATCAATTTTGCTATAGATTTTTATTTTATGAATTATTCATTAGTCAGTAAGTATGAAAACATTTCACATTTTCTGAAAGAAGTTTTCAGCAGGAAATCAAATGTTGCAGAAAAAAATTGGTATGTCAATAAAGAAAGCAATATATTATATAAGAGACCACGTTACATTTGGAAGACGCTCTTATCCAGAGCAACTTACCATCATCCTTTATTATAGAGCTGAGAAATTGAGGGTTAAGGGTCTTGCTCAAGGGCCAAACAGTGGGGATTGAACCACCGACCTTCAGATCAGAAATCCATCGCACAGACCACTAAGCAACCACGGCACCTTTCTTCCAAAAATATTGGGTTGATTTTTTTTTTTTAAATAGCAAAAAAATTAGATGCAGCTCAATGGAGATTGGCGCTATGAAGCCGCGGGCCTGTTCTCAAAATAGCAGTGAACAGGCCCGCGGCTGACTCATGTCCTTGTGGGCGACCTGGTGTTAATGACCCCTGCTGTATGTGGACAGTATTAATTATTTTTTTTTTAATTCTTTATATTTGTTATATCACCTTCGGTCCAGCTTCATTTGGCCTGGAGTTGTTCCCACCCAGATCCAGTGTGGCGTAGCGGCTTAGTGGTCCAATTCCCAAGTTCAGGGGTTTCTGAGTGAAGATTGCATGTATTCCCTGTGGCTGTGTGAGTTTTCTCAGGGTACTCCAGTTTCCTCCCACCATACAAAAAACATGTAAATTTGGCTAACTGACTGTTTCAAATTAAGCCTAGGTGTGACTGTGATTGGTTGTATAAGTGTTGCCCTATTATGGTCTGGCGAGCTGTTCATGGTGTACACCACCCACATTTCAGAAGAAAAAAAATACACAATGAAGGCTCCTGGGTTTTGAATACAAATTAAACAAGTGTGACAGTCCAAAGCTCAAGATAGATTAAATGTGAGTAGTTCTGTAAGATGCTCAAGAAAACTGCACAAACTGTACCTTAGATAATTACAGTTTTAAAGCAAAAGGTCATCACACAAAATATCAACTTTTCCCCATTTATTACTGTTCACTTTTACACAGTACAGGGATCCCTCACTTTCGCGGTTAATTGGGACCGATATCCCCACGCGACCATCGAAATCCGCAAAGTAGGATCCCCCACCCCTCCGACTGACGTATAATGTACATGTATATGTGTATATAATATCAATAAATACATATTCAAAGCTGTAAATGCTTATAATAACAATTAAACATTAAAAAAATAGTAGATGTAAATAAAATATAAATACAGACGCTCCCCAACTTACCAACATTCGTTTTGCAAACATCAGGAGACCGAGGTCGAAAGTGAAAGTGAAAGTGAAATGCAATTGAAGAACAAGTAGAAATAGAAATGGAATACAATCCATGGTAAGATATATCATAAATATAAGTATGAATTATGATTAAACATTATCCTGAGGTACACTTAATACTAGGCTCCCATTGAGGGGCGTGGCTGACATGTGCTTTACACCTGAGGTCCAAAGAGAAACAGAACCCATACATTTCTGAACTCGTGCCAAAAGTTTCAAAGAGGAAACAAATTGACTCCAGTATTATAATGAACTGGATACGAGTGAAACTCTCTGTAAATCTGATCAGATCCACTATGCTGTGCTTGAGAGGAACCAGGAGTTTAAACACGAGATATATGTACAGATGATTATGTGTGTGTGTGTGTGGGGGGGGGGGTGAGAGAGAGAGAGAGAGAGACAGAGAAAGAGAGATATTGTGTAGATTACAAACTCGTATAGATTACTTATACAAGGTTTAAACATACGTTCCCCTCTAAAGAATGGCCTGTAACGACTTACAAACAAATTCATCGAAGAACGGCCGTCCTGAACCGAACTCGTTTGTAAGCTGGGGAACGTCTGTACACACACATACAGATGGTATTGCATGAGATGACATACATACATACACACGCACACACACACACGCGCAGATGCAGCAATGCATCCAGTTTTGATGGGAGATTTTCAGTTGTTTTTTGTTTAGTGTTGTTTTCGAGGTTTTTTTTTTTTTTTTTTTGCATTATTGGTTTTTGTGACATTTTCCATAACTTTTCCTTCTATCCTTCCACAATTTCCTTATTTTTTAATTCGATGAATATTTATTTTATTTATTTATTTTTTAAAAACCACGATGCACTGAACCCACATTAATTGAATCGCGAAGTAGTGAGGGATCCCTGTACATTTTTTTAAAGCATGTAGGCATGTGATTTATGAAACTGAAAGATAAAACGTCTGCTCTTGACTACATCCTGTAGACTGTACATATAAAATATAATGTATTAGTAAATATTTATGGGTGCCCAGTGATCCCACCACTCTGTGATTTTTGATCATTTCATACCATATTTAGTCCCTCTTTGCTGTTTTATTAACACTAACTCTTCTCTGAAGTCTGTCCCCCCCCAGTGCGGCTAACTGGGTTATCAAAGGCGGGCCATGTCTCTCACTGTCTATGGTGAGAGGCATGTAAAAGAACCATTGCTGACTTTCGGAAAGAGTAGGCTGCAAAGTCGTCAGCGTGTTTCTATCCCTTGCTAAAAAAAGGGTTGTGACAGGAAGGGCATCCGACGTAAAAATCTCTGCCAAATTAAACGTGCGAATCAAAATGATTCGCTGTGGCGGCTCCTGAGTAAAAGGGAAAAAGCCGAAAGGAAGACAGACAGACTTCTCTGAAGTCTTTCCGCTACATTATGAAACGTCGTTTACATATATAGGGATCCCGCACTTTCCGCTGTTAATGGAGACCGAGACCCCCATGACTGCCAATTTCTGCGAAGTAGGATTGACCCCACTGACTGACATATACATACATGTATATGTGTATATAATATCAATAAATACATATTCAACACTATCAATTCTTATAATATCAATTAAACATTCAAAAATAATGCATAAGATGTAAATAAAATATAAATGCACACATACAGACGCATTCGCGCACACACACACACACACACACACACACACACACACACACACACACACACACACACATAGATGCGCACCTCACATAGTTTGTTGGGGGGTTTTGGGTTGGTTTTTGTTTGTTTGGGTTTTTTTGCATTTTCTTTCACTTTTTTTTTTTCAATGAATATTTTTTAAAAACCTGTGATGCACTGAATCCAAGGAGTAGCGAGGGATCACTGTGTGTCCAACCACTGACTATAAACATATTATAAAGACGTGCTAGAGAAGACTTTAGTGAGTATATTGGTAGTAGGATGCTGAGGTTGGAACTACCAGGCAGAAGGCCCAGAGGAAGACCAAAGAGAAGATTTATGGATGTGGTGAAGGCGGACATGAAGGTCGTCGGAGTAAGAGTAGAAGATGCAGAGGACAGGGAGAGATGGAGGCAGATCATTTGCTGTGGCGACCCCTGAAGGGAACAGCCGAAAGAAAAAGAAAAAGAAAAAGAAGAAGAATAAGAAGAAGTGCTAGAGAAGAGTTTGAGTGATTTATATGTCTAATCTCCAGATCTACCCTGTGTATGAGTACAAAAGAACCACCACTAAACCCCTCGGGACGAGATCCTGACTTACTGGTTGCAGTGTTGATGGGATTAGAAACAACTCAGCATCGATGCAGGATTAAACATCGTCCACCAGTTCTGGAGAGTCAATAGCTAACACTATGGGTCTGTCTGTCTTCCTTTCGGCTTTTTCCCTTTTACACAGGAGTCGCCACAGCGAATCATCTGATTCGTCTATAACATTTTTATATATTTAAATATTTAATATTTATAGTAGGTTATATCTTCATATACAGACGATATATTAAAACATACATTACTATGGGTTTGTTTGGACAGTTTTCTTATTTGATAAAACACTATTACTTATAACTGCAGACGAACCGTAGCAGGTGTGGATGCTTTATTAGCAAAACGCTTGCATATTACACTGTAATGAAGAGGCTTTCACATTCTCAAACGCGACTTGAATCGCTGTGTCATCACAAACCTGTGGGCCTTTTCCTACCACACACATAACACCGAGACATATTATAGCTGAATGGGCTATCCCAAGTTCACAGCCTAATAGCTCCCCCTGGATGTACACAGGCAAAATAATTATAATTCCGGATTTGTCTACAACTTTTAGATATATTTTTTTAATTAAAATAAATGGCCCAGCATGATTTTCAAAAGGTATCCTTTATAAGCATGAAGGAACAACAGCCCCATGGGAATTTTTTTTTTTTTTTTTTTTGATAAAACAACAGAAACTGCACATAGGTCCAGAAGTGCATTTTTTCTGCATGCACCATATATGCAGGCTACCAAAGCACACGGATTTACTATATTAGTGCCACCAGAATTACCAAAACCAGGCCATAAATTGTACATAGACTACATTATATTAGTAATCAGGATTTCAACGGAATTAAGATACTTACTATGTTAATCATTAAAAGAAATGTTTACCACTATTAAAAGATAAGAAATATTGAGGCTATGAGAGTCACGCTCACATTTATTCCTTTGGTATGGACTTTTATCCAAAGCAAATGAGAGAGATCAATCCTACGGTGATAAATAATTGTGATAAATATTGCATTTTCTGTTTAATTTGTGATTTATATATACACCTAGAGCAGTGCTTCTCAGTTATTTTCTGTGGTGCCCCTCTAGGAAGAAAAAAATATTTCACGCCCCCCCACCGCTCAGCGAGCGACTATAAATAGTATTATTTGTCTATAAAATTGTTATTAGTACCTCTGCACAACATTGTATCTGTATTAACATTAAAAATAAAAAAGAAAGAAATGTAGTTCAACTTACAATAAAGAAAAACGTCATTAAAATTGTTTTTAATCTGTAACAGAAAAGATTTAAAGTGCACCAATGTGCCTGAAATAAAAAGAAATACATCCTTATTTCTACTCATTCAATTTATTTATGTCTTAATATCTCCGTCTCTCTCCACCTTTCTCTTCGTTCCTGTGAGAAATTTGTCAGTGTTGTACCTTGAGGGGTTGTTTACTGCACTTCATATCGTTTGCTTGTGCGAAAAACCGTGACACCATAGCGCAATAATGAGAGCGCCACTGCCAACTAGTGGAGTGGAGGTGCAATTACACTTAATTTTCGTACACAATTCCAAAAAAGTATGTTCCCCAGGGTCATACCCGACCCCCGCCATCATTACCCACCCACCTACCCACCCACCCCATCCCAGCATCATACCCCGGGGGGGGGGGGGGGGGGGGCGTCCCACAATTTGAGAAGCACTGACCTAGAGTCATGAGTCACTTTAAGAATAGCAAAATCACCATAACAAAATATTGGTCTATACACTGAGTCACTCATTATTTTAATCCCCACCTTTATTGCAACAAATTCTGCCTCCTGTGGCTGACATGTGTCGAACACTACAGCACCAAGGCATCTCTGACAATATTTCTGACAGCAAGACTAATCCCATTTGAAGAGCTCACTACATAAACTGTGTGTGTGTGTGTGTGTGTGTGTGTGTGTGTGTGTGTGTGTGTGTGTGTGTGTGTGTTTGTATTCTGTAATTAAACAGGAGTGTTTTCAGTATTTTTGCCTGCACTGTAACCTTTTCAGTAACCATTGACACACCAAGGTACTTAGCACAGAGCACTTCTTAGTAACAGGGCATGTTAAAAAATGAGCAATAATTCATGTTATATAATAATTATTTGTTATAATGACCAGACAGAAATGCTCTAGAAGAAATGGCAGCTGCACTGTTTCTAACGAGTCCAATGAGTCGAGCTCGCATCCACTGATGCAACAGTACAAGATTTTAATCAGCAGTGAGAATATGATGGGAATTCATAAGGATTTTCCCCCTTGCCAGTAATCATCACAATACAACATAAAAGGTCAGCAGATGTAAGCTGTAACACTGGTTTGATTGTACTGTGCTCAAAAAAAAACAAACACACTCTATAATTCTCATGAAATAACTACAAATTAGTTATGTTTCAGGTTTTAGACCAATGAGCTTTATACTCGAGAACTCAAGTGGCTCACCCATGCAAGCCAACATGGCAGTTTTGTTGTTGTTTGTCTTTTTCTGGTAATATTCTAAAAAAGTTGAATTTCCAGAGCGAAAGGTACAAGTGTGAAACGGCTACAGCTTGGCTAGCTACACGTACTTCGTGTACATTAAAATGTTAACTGTTCCGCGGTTAATAGGAACTGAGACGACCCCCACCCCATGTGACCACCAATTTCTGCGAAGTAGGATCTACACCCCCCCGACTGATGTAGACGTACATGTGTATATAATATCAATAAATACATATTCAATGCTATAAACGCTTATAATAATAATTAAACATTCGAAAATAATGCATAAGATGTAAATAAAATGTAAATACACACAGATGCTCGTACACACACACACACACACACACACACACACAGATGCGCGCCTCACATAAAAATGTAAGTAGTGTTGTTGGGTTGTTTTTTTGTTTGGTTGTTTGTTTTGGGGTTTTTTGCATAATTGGCCTTGTTTTGTGGCATTTTCCTTAAATTTTTCTGTATTTTTCCCGAATTTCCTTATTTTTTTTATATTTCGCTGAATATCGTTGAAAAATCCACGATGCACTGAAGCCGCAGGAACTGAATCACTAAGTAACGAAGGATCGCTGTATATTTCTTCACTTGGAGCGTAGTTTATCAATTAGATTTTTCACTCCAATAAAGTGACATTAGAGGTTTTGACTCATCAGCAGCTAATTTTTTTTTTTTTTTTTTTTTTTGTCTTTAATATTTCATTTCATTTTGTTCTGGCAGATTTTTCAGTGAGACGACAGAAATGTGTAACTTTCACATTTCATTATAGTGTCTCAAATAAAGTGTTGTATTGACAGATGACATGCAGCCATGGCAACCAACAAACTTATATAGTTTAATCTCTAATTAATTCACTTAAAGCTCTATGAACTGAATGTTGTTTTATTTTGAAAAAGAAAAATGTGCCAACTTCACGTGTTGAAAGTTATATGTTAACCTGAATGCATCTCAGAGAGTCACGTGATCTAAAACAGTACTGAGTACAATATCTCTCAGCCTGCACAATGCTGGTGCTGGTCCCGCTACATACTGATCCTTGAAGTACCAGAAATACCAGACTAATTCTGCATTTGTTCCATAATGTAAATTTCATTCATTTATTTGTCAAACTGAACCGCTTTATTTTGTCAGGGTTGCAGGGACGTCAGAGTCTTTCTCAGCCAACTGTGAGGAAAGAAAAGACACACACTGAACAGTTTGCTAGACAATCGCAGCGGCCAACACACATCTTTACATTTATATTTAGAGCATTTTGCAGATGCTCTTATCAAGATGACAGAGAATGACACACCATTCATACTCACATCAAGGGAAAATTTGGAACAACTAATGTGCATGTCTTTGAATTGTGGGCGGAAACCAGAGAACTCAAAGGACATCCACATCAGCACATGAGAACATGCAAACTCCACACCGATACGCCCTCATCAAGCCTGGGACTCAAAAAACGTCCTGTCACTCCACCACCATGTTGCCCCTACAATTCATTCATTTTCTGTAAGCGCTTAATCCTAATTAGGGTCGTGGGGAGGCTGGCACCCATCCCAGCCAACTCTGGGCGAGGGCAGAGTACACCCTGGACAGCTCGCCAGGCCATCGCAGGGCAGAAACACGCTGACGGATATGCAACTACTCCTGTCGAAAGTCAGCAATGGTTCTTTTACATGAACCTCCACCATAGACAGTGAGAGACATGGCCGGCCTTTGATAACCCAGTTAGCTGCACTAGGGGGGGGCCGACAATTATCAATGTAATTTTAAAAGTGTAATGTCTGTCTCTCTCTCACACACACACACACACACACACACGTTTCAGAAATAATTTATTGTTAAACTTGTTTTCTGTAAGAGGAATAAACTAGGCAAATGATATTATGTTTGAAATTTGACTGCATCACTGCTATTAGGTAATTTTTTCACATTTACATAAAATCATAATATACAATTTATATATTTATATAGCTGATATTTATAAATCAGATCCTGTGATCTGAAATCCATCCTCTTTTCAACTCCTGCTCATTCATGCAATTATTCAATTATCCATCAATCTGCCAGCTGAGTAATCATTCAGATGCAAGACAAGAGCTTCAACTGCAGTTAACATCAAACATCAAAATGTGAGGTACGGTATTTTAAAGTGCGTGACGGCTCAAGTATTTATGAAACTACTAATATCCGAGGAGGCGCTAGGGTGGCATAGTGATAAGCACGTCCTACTCACAGCAAGAACACCAACGGTTCAAGTCCAGGGCTTGGTGTGAGCATTTCTGTATGGAGTTTGCTTGCACTCCCTGTGCTTGTGTTGATTTCCTTCAGGTACTTCTGCGCCACCGCCGCCGCCGCCCCCCCAATAGTCCAAAGACATTTACATTAGGTTAAGTGTCTGGGTGAAATTGCCCATTGGTGTGAGTGTTAATAATTGCGTGTGTTGGCCCCGTGATGCTCTGGCGAGCTGTTTAGGGTGTACCCTGCTTTCTCCCCAAGTGAGCTGTGATAGGCTACAGCCTCCCCATGACCCCAGTAGAAAAAAGCAGATGATAAAATGGAAAAAAAAAAAAAAAAAAAAAAAAATTAATGATGTATCATTTCCTGATTGGGCAGAAACGCTTTGCTTAGAAAGTTCAGTTGAGTGTGACCTGACGGGTTTGGGCTCCTCGGATAATTGTGGTAATTCATTCATTGCTTTTTCTGTAATCGCTTAATTCTAATTAGGGTTGCAGGGAGGCTGGCGCCCATCCCAGGTGACCCTGGGCGAGGGCAGAGTACACCCTGGATAGCTCGCCAAGCCATCACTTTGCAGAAACACGCTGACGGCTCACGGCTCCTCTTGATGAAAGTAAGCAATGGTTCTTTTACATGAACCTCAACACCATAGACAGTGAGAGACATGGCCGGCCTTTGATAACCCAGTTAGCTGCACTGGGAGGCACAGTGACAACCTGTGGAGAATGGGGCTTGAACCCGCAACCTTGGGATCAGTGATCCATCACCTTTACCACCAGGCCACCACTGCCCTGTATAATTGTGGTAATTCAAATAACTATTCCTTGAGGTGGCTGGGCTACAAGTTCTACTCATGTCAGCCAAGAATAGGAATCAGCGACGACAATGGGAACAGGGTCATCTACATTTTATACTGAAAGAACTACGGTAAGAGGGAGGGGTCAACTTGTCCTTAGTTCTGCTATGAACTGAATTTGGCTTTATTTGGATTATATTATGAAACCATGTACATCCCTTCATGGTGGGGCTGGTGACGTAGTGGTTAGGATGCTGCACTCATGATGAGGAGGTTGTGTGTTCGAATAACAGTTAGAACCTCACTGTGCACAGTTAGAACCCCTGATGCCGGGGGGGGGAGCACGTATGGCCCTTGGGAACATGCTTTTCTGGAATTGTGTATGAGAATTAATTGCAATTGCACCTCCACTCCACTAGTTGGCAGTGACCCTCACTGTGCTCAGACCCCTGGGCAAGGTCTCAACCACAAGTGTGCCTCTATTCACCCAGCAGTATAAATGGGTACCAGTAAAAATATACTGGGAAGATAACCTGTGATGGATTAGCGTCCCATCCAGGAGGAGTTGAACTACGCCACGGAAACCGGGGATAAGCACCAGCCTGATGAACCACTAGGCTCGTGTATAAAAAGCCCAACGGACTTTACCGTTACATCCCGTCATGATACCAATTTAACTGTCCTATAATGGCTATATTCATCATATGAATGTATCAATAAGCATGAATCATCTCAATCAGAGTTTGTTGTACCTCAGTGGCCTCCCCAGTCACCAGACCTGAATCGTACTGAGCACCTTGAGAGCATCATAGAAAACAACATTACGGTAAATGTTCTGGTCAGCCCGGGCTGTGTCTGAATGTTAGTCAACAACACAATATAAAAATATTACATTGAACAATTGTGCCGCATTATAATGTGACATCCGTACATTTCTTATCCCAGTAATGGTCTTCTTCTTCTTCTTCTTCTTCTCTTATCCCTTAACATCCAGGGATGTCGTTGGGGCGCCTTCATGGCGAGACTTGGGCTGATTTTGGCCTGGCGGCACCCATCCCTCTCCAGGTCGTTAACTACCTACAGGCAATTTAGAACGGCCAATTAACTTACTGTGCATGTCTTTGGATTGTGGGAGGAAACCGGAGCACCTGGAGGAAGCCCACGCAAGCACGGGGAGAACATTCAAACTCCACACAGAAACGCCCAGGCCGGGAATCAAACCCAGGCCTTCTTGCTGTGAGGTGGACATGCTAACCACTACGCCACCGTGCCGCCCAGTAATGGTCTTATCACAATTTAAATTTAAATTTTCCTGACATTGTATTAACAGGTTTTTCTCCAAAAGGACGTTTTGTATTCTCC
Source organism: Plotosus lineatus (assembly GCA_024760905.1). NCBI lineage: Eukaryota > Metazoa > Chordata > Actinopteri > Siluriformes > Plotosidae > Plotosus > Plotosus lineatus. The sequence continues at coordinate 13,820,152 of CM045732.1, forward strand.
GCAGAATTATGTGCTGGAATGTATCTGGAATTAAGACTTAGAAGACATCAGTCCCTAATGAGCCACAAAGTCATTTTGTAAGTCTTTTGTAGCTCTTGGCCTTCCAAGGGTGCCTATTCACTGCTTATGTGATGATTATTATTAACAGCCAATTAATTATACACTCGCACTGAACCGAGTAACCCCTGACTGGGTCCTATTATTAGGAGGTAGCCCTCATTTGGTCCACTGCAGTCAAATCCTCGGTGCTGTCTGCTCACTGTGCCCTGATAGTATCTCACACTTTAATGGCTTTCGAAGCTGTTCTTTTGAGTTGGCGCATTAGCATTAGCATTATCAAGTTATTTACTTTCCGAGCCTCTTTTCCACTGGGCTGCATTTTCCACTGCTCCAAGTGTCAGAAACCACTGGCTGTGATTTTCCATTATTCGCCACAGCGCTAGCTGAGCATGCGGCAAGCCATGACTGTCCAAACACAACGAGCTGAAACTCCCGACTGAGAAAAATTATTTGTAAATCAACTCATTTTTGCATTTATTCTTATCTCCTGCTGAAAAAATGAATTGAACTCAATCCAGGAGATTCCGAAGTGTGCTCTAAAATAAAAAAAAAAAAAAAAAAAAAAAGAACCAACTGAAACTTGCCCTGATCTTGTGATTTCCCTTTTAGTAATTAGCATGTTAAAATGTTAGGAATGACACATGCCAATATTAAATTTTGATGAGTGTTTCTCAACTATTTTTCAGCGAATCAAACTACAAAATAGATGAGCTTTTTTTTTTTCTTTTTTTTTTTTTTTTTTTTTTTTTTTTTCCGTGCCTGGTTTATTTAGGGTGCTAAAAACTTGTTTTCTCAGAATCCCAGTGGTGAAAAGAATTATGGAATTGCCTGTGGTGAGAAAACCTTATGCAAAGTTTATTCAATAATGAGACACAAATAGTTGCCTTCAGCAAAGTACAGATTGTATCGAGCAGAACTACACATAACCTAGAAAGCTCACTTGTGAATGAAATCTAGGCATAGCAAGAGATTCTGAAATTTTATGGCTGACACTATTTAATTGTTCTATGTTGACGCTGTTAAACTCCGTGGATTATGGTCTGCTAAAATGGATTCTATCACCTCAAGGACATATCAGGCACAGGATGGCCTGGGTCATCGGCAAACATGATGGTGTTACAGAAAGTGTTATCTAACTGCACCGTTCCCTCAAACCTTCAACAGGAAATGTTGATGTCACCTCCGGTGACCTTACAGGCTCCTTCCATGATCACCGCAATGACATTGAAGATTCCTCGGAGGCCTCGGCCAGTAACCGCTGATCAGAATTTACATTTGACGAGACGAACACACGTTTTGCTCGGATGAACTTAAAGCATTATGACCATATTTGTAATGCGGACAAATAATGAAAAAAAAAAAAAATCAGCAGATTCAGCGAATATTAATTGAGGAAAAATACAGATTCCAGTTACAACTGTGGTCTGTTTCCACACTTTACACATTAATTGCACAGCTCATTTGAATACACAATTCTGATTGGTGGGCAGCACTTCCACCTCACAGCAAGAAGGTCCTGGGTTTAAACCCAATGCCTGGTATTGCTGTACGTAATGCTCCCAAATGCTTATGTAGGTTTTCTCCAGGCACTCTGGTTTCCTCCCGCAGGCCAAACACATGCAAATTAGGTTATTGGATCTTCCATGAAGTTTGAATGGAAATGATTGTGTGTGTGTGTGTGTGTGTCTCTCTCTGTCTCTCTCTCTCTCTCGCTCAGTGTGTGTGTGTGTGTGTGTCTCTCTCTCTCTCTCTCTCTGTGTCTGTGTGTGTATGTGTATGTGTGTATGTGTCTCTCTGTGTGTCTGTGTGCCTCTGTGTGTCTGTGTGCCTCTGTGTGTGTGTGTGTGTGTGTGTGTGTGTGTGTGTGTGTGTGTGTGTGTGTGTGTCTCTCTGTGTGTTTCAGTATGTGTCTCTCTCTCGCGCTCTCTTTCTGTGTGTGTGTGTGTGTGTGTGTGTGTGTGTGTGTGTGTGTGCGTCTCTCTCTCTCTCTCTCTCTCTCTCTCTCTCCTTCTGTGTGTGTGTGTCTCTCTCTCTCTTTCTCTGTGTGTGTGTATGTCTCTCTCTCTCTCTCTGTGTGTATGTCTCTCTCTCTCTCTCTCTCTCTCTCTCCTTTGTGTGTGTCTGTGTGTGTGTCTCTCTCTCTCTCTCTCTCTCTGTGTATGCCTCTCTCTCTCTCTGTCTCTGTCTCTCTCTCTTTCTCTGTGTGTGTGTGTGTGTGTGTGTGTGTCTGTGGGGGGGGAGGTGGGTCACTGTGATGATAAGCTGCACAGGGTGCACCCCACCATCATCCAAACTTAGCTGGGATGGAAGCTTAACAAAGATATAAAAAATATATAATGAAAAAAAAATTCTAATTGCTGAATTTCATTATGTCACAGGCTGCGGTCTGAACATTTTCTATAGAATGCACATTCATTTGCGCATAAAAAATAAATTGTTCTTTAAAATCAGCATTCTGTAAGTATCCGCTTCATGTTGATCCCGTCCCTGGAATGATTTCCCAGAAACGACTGGAATACACGAGATTGTGTGAGATTTAAAATTTAAAACATTTTGTCCCCTGTGAAATAATTTAAATGGGATGACTTTAAAAGTGCAAAAAACGGTCAGTGCACCATTTTTTTTTTATTCATTTATTTATTTATTTATATGTATACTCGGAGGTCTACAAATAGCATCAGGAAATGTGATGAAAAAAAAAAGATTTAATACCAAATAGCATCAGTGATCAGTCATTTAGTGTCATTAAATATAAGAGCTAAT
>CM045732.1:13827974-13872974 GCA_024760905.1 Plotosus lineatus
TATATCACTGTCATAATAAATAATAAACAATAAAAAAAAGTTGAAGCAATTATCATCAATAAGCATGGTGGATGAACTAATATTTATTAATTGACTGTTGATTGTCCAGCGGACAGTCAATATAACAAGTATCCAATTGGGGAGAAGCCGAAAGTGACCTGTAATTTTCGCAACAGTACAGAAGCCAAAATCAACCTTAAGATTGAGCGACAGCGTTAAATCCAGTGTCTGTCTTCTGGGTTTGTGTCAGCCCTGACAACAAACTTAACAAGCTATTTTAACCTTGTTAAAGTTAATGTGGGCGAAATTATACATTCCTGCTTCAGTAATACGTTCATCGTTCATTTTCTGTAACCGCTGAATCCTAATTAGGGTCGTGGGGAGGCTGGCGTCCATCACAGCCGGCTCCGGGCGAGGGCAGAGTACACCCTGATTTGCTCACCAGGCCATCGCAGGGCAGAAATATGCTGACGGCTATGCAGCTACTCCTGTTGAAAGTCAGCAATGGTTGTTTTACATGAACCTCTCACCATAGACAGTGAGAGACATGGCTGGCCTTTGATAACCCAGTTAGCTGCACGGGGGGTGGGGGGGGGGTGGGGGGTGTCACAATCCATTGAGAGTGGGGCTTGAACTCCTGACCTTAGGATCCGTGATCCAGCACCTTTACCACCAGGCCGCCACTGCCCTACTATACATTATATATATATATATATATATATATATATATATATATATATATATATATATATATATATATATATATATATATATATATATATAAACAAAAATCCCTGATTAAGAATTTTTTTTTTTTTATAAAATCACCTGTTTAACAATTATTAGCACCCCTAACAAACAATTCCTAACTGGAGTGTTTCCATCATTTTTTACAGCAGTTTACAAAGTTGATCAGACTATCTAGGAACATTTAATTAGTAATTCATCACTTCCTGTTTCCCTGAGGTATAAATATAAAGTGGCATAGAGGCCATTTCTCTTATCCACTCTTCAACATGAGAAAGACAAAGGAACACACTATTCAAGTAATGCAGATGTGTGTTGACTTTCACAAGTCAGGCAATCGCTACAAGAAACCAGCCTTTCACCTGCACCTGCCCCTACCTACTATCAGAGGAATCATTAAGAAGTTTGAAACAACTGGAACTGTGCTAAACAAGCCTGGACGAGGATACGAGGTTATTTTGCCACCAGGCACAGTGAGGAAGACGGGAACAGAAATAAAAAGTTCTCCAAAACTCGCTGTTAGAGAATCGCAACAAATGGCAGCATGTTGGGGTCACAAAGTCTCCAAAACAACCAACAGGCGCCAACAGATCTGTGACGAGGTTAGGCGTCCCAGCCACCACGAGTCTCCATTGTCATTTGTGCATACCACAAGATAGTCAGTAAGAGTAGGACCTGTGTACCTACACATGCGAAGACTGGATCCGGCTGATTGTGCAGAAGAAACTATCAAATTGGTTCAGTGGACAAGTAGGCAGAATCAGAAAAGCGTCGGGGAGCACAGCTGGCCACAGTGAGACACACAGGACACTGTTGGCCATCCACTGCTTCCTGACCACCTCTCCAGCCGTCTCAACTATGTTGGGTCACGAGACTAAGATAGACCGAGACAAAAGCTTGAGGCTGATGATCTGTGCAACTCTCCCTCACGTTCAAGTCATGACTTCACCCATATCGCAGATCATCGATCTGATATGAAGTCACGGTCATCTTCGACCTCGAAGGACGAACAACGATATGCTAACCAGCTGTTTGGGAGGCATGCATGGAAAAAAATCTTTTCTTACTCACAATCATAAACACAAACGTCTTTAGTTCACAAAGCGGTACTGGGACTTCAACTGGGACCAAGTGCTTTTGCTATATGAGACCAGCTCAGAGCTTTTTGACCACAAACACTCCAAGTGGGTTTGGCGGAACACAAAAGCTGAGTAAGCAGAAAAGCACCTCATGCCCACTGTGACATATGGGTGGGGGGTAGTGCTGTGGACCTGTTTCTGTTCCAGAAACCCTGGCACCATTGTGAGGGTACATGGCATCATCGATGCTTTTGAGGAACCAAAATCTGAAATTTAAATAAAAATCTGGTGGCCTCTGCCTGAAAGCTGAAGATGGGTCTTCACTGGATCTTTCAGCAAGATAATGACCCTAAACATGTGACCAAATCGACACAGAAATGGTTCACCAGACACAGAATCAAGCTCCTCCCATGGCCATCTCAGTCCCCAGACCTCAACCCCCATTGAAAACCTGTGGAGCTTGCTGAAGAGGAGCGTGCAGAGGAGAGGACCCAGGTTGCTGGATGATTTAGAGAGATTGATTTACAGAGAAAATCACATCTTAACCAGGGGTGCCAATAATTATGGAGGGCACTCTGTGTGTGCATGTACATATTGTTCTTGTATTTCTTAGCCAACCTGATGGTTGTGTAAATAAAATAGGTTTAATCCAAATCTAATATTATATCAATCTCGACCGACAGAAAATACTGCTCTCAAAAATAAATTGGATTGCTGTGCCTTTAGGGTACAACTTCTTGTCGCTGGGGCAGTACCAACTAATATACCTGTCTGTCTACCTTTCGGCTTTTTCCCTTTTACTCGGGAGTCGCCACAGCGAATCATTTGATTCGCACGTTTGATTTGGCAGAGGTTTTTACGTCGGACGCCCTTCCTGTCACAACCCTTTTTAGCAAGGGACAGAAACACGCTGACGACTTTGCAGCTACTCTTTACGAAAGTCAGCAATGGTTCTTTTACATGCCTCTCACCATAGACAGTGACCGACATGGCCCGCCTTTGATAACCCAGTGAGCTGCACTGGGGGGGGGGGGGGGACAGTGACAACCTTGTGGAGAGTGGGACTCGAACCCCCAACCTTTGGATCAGCGATCCAGCGCCCTATACCACTAACTAATATACCTATTTATGCAATAAACAATTATATAATAGTTGAATAATCCTCATGCAATAAATCTGTGTAAAGACGAAATCCATTTATTTTACAGATGAAGAGCGGCATGGCTGCAAGAAACTGGTGAAGCTCAGTTATAAAGGTTACGGGTTTGGGGTAGAGTATAAATCATGGCATATCCATTCTCATTTCGAAACGCAGCTGAGTTTCTGGTGAGTTATTACAGATGTTTCAAATGAGCAGCAAGTGTGACTTTGACCAATCACGTTTCATTTTTTTTTTTTTTTGTATGAATAAAATGTATGCATGCTGTTATTTCACAGTTTCTGTACATTAAAAGTATGCAGTGCATGCAGTATTTTGTGCAGCATACATTTGCAGATAGGTATAAATAAAGCATGCAGCCTAGGACAGTCTAGTGTACTTAACACTTAAAAAAACTTCAGAATCACAAATAGACACACACTGAGACAAAACCAACCGATGGAAACACAACATCATTGATTTAATGTATTGTGCGGATAAGACATCATACGTCATATTTCTAAAATGACATTGTTTCTCATAATGAAATCCATGCAGCCTGCGAGTAGATCACTATTTTTAGCCTGCAAATTGATTCAATGTGTGCATGTGTGTTCTCATGGCTCTTACAGTAAAAACAATTACATCTGAGATGTTTTTGTTTCACAGGAGAAGAAAAGAACTATGGATTACTCGTGCCCAGTAGAGAATCGTGCAGGTTTGTTCTTTTCTCTCTCTCTCTCTCTCTCTTTGTTGATCAAGAAATATGATTTTGAAAAATAAAAGTCTTCTGAGAAAATCTGTCTTCTTGTTAACATAAACAAAAAAAGATCTTTTAGTCATCTGTCAACATGACATTTCTACTTTTGCTAATATTATAACTTCACACTTTTGATATTTCATCATACAGAATATCAAAATGTTAAACATGTGCAATATTACCAAATTACACACATTCAAGTGGCTGAAAAGATACTAGCGTACAGAGAAAGTAAAACGAATGCATTGGAACACCACTTTTCCTTATTTTAGACAAATTTCAAAATAAACCTGTCCTTCGTAGCAAAGTTGCATATTAATTTAATTTCTTGGTTTTAAATGAAAAAAAAATATTTTATAGTATTCATTCATTCAATTATTTGCCAAAGCGATTGCAGTCGTAGGGAGGTTGGATCTATCTCTGCTGTCACTGGGTGAAGGTGGAGGATACTCTGAATAATTCGACACACAAACACACACACTCTCTCTCTCTCTCTCTCTCTCTCTGTCTCACACACACACACACACACACACACACACACACACACACACACACCTAGGGCAGTGCTTCTCAAACAGTGAATACCCAAATACTCAAATAGTGAATACCCAAGGGTATGATGCCGGGGGGGGCGTATGACCCTGGGGAACATGGTTTTATTGAATCATGTACAGGAATTAAGTGTTATTACACCTCCACTCCACTAGTTGGCAGTGGCGCTCGCATTGGTGCGCTATGGTGTAGCAGTTTTTCGCACAAGCAAACGACATGAAGTGCAGTAAACAACCCCTCAAACAACACGGAAAAAATTCTAACAGGAATGAAGAGAAATGTGGAGAGAGACGGCGATATTAAGACATAAATAAGTTGAATGAGTTTAAATAAGGATTTTTTTTTTTTATTTCAGGCACATTGGTGCACTTTAAATCTTTTCTATTACAGATTAAAAAACAATCTTAATGAAGTTTTTCTTTATTGTAAGTTGAACTATATTTCTTTCTTTTTTGTTTTTAATGTTAATAAAGATACGATGCTATGCGGAGGTGTACGAATAACAATTTTATAGACAAATAATACTATTTATAGTCACTTCGCTGAGTGGTGGGGTGGGGGGGGGGCATGAAATGTTTTTTTTTTCCTCAAGGGGCGCCACAGAAAGTAATTGAGAAGCACTGACCTAGGGACAATTTGAAATAGCCAATTAGCCTAATGTGCATAGTAAAGACAGAGTAACCAGGAAACCCATGTAAGCACAGGGAGAACATGCACAGGCCGCATTGACACATCCAAGCCCCGGATTCAAACACAAGACCTTCTTGCTGTCAGGCAGATGTGCTAAACCCAAAACCACCATGCAACCAATTTTTCAGTATGCATGATTGAAAATACATTATAATTTCATTGATTCTGGAAATTAAAATAAAAAGCTAATTATAATGATGTGAAGTTTTAATATTGACATAATGCTGAGGTTGGGAAAGCCTTTTTGATCTAATTTTCCAATTTGAACAAAATATTTGAAAAAAAAACAATTATTTGACCATTATACATATATATATATATATATATATATATATATATATATATATATATATATATATATATATATATATATATATATATATATATATATATATATATATATATAAACTTTGATTTAGATGAACAAACTGCCAGCTGACAGTTGTACTGAGGTCTTCAATAAATACAGTACATTATTACCACAAATTAAACTTGAGAGAGAAACTTAAATTAAAATCTGGTGCGCTGCAGGTGGCACCATGCTGTATTGGTTAGCTCTTTGACTTTAGAGTAAGAAGGTCCACGGTTCGAGCCGGATACACAGATGGGGTGTTTCTGTGTGAAACGTGCATGTCCTTCCTGTGTCTGTGTGGGTTCCCTTCAGGTTCTCTGACATGCACATAAAGCTAATTGGATATACTTGATTGCTGCTCGGCGTGAGTGTGAATGGTTGTGTGTTTGTGTTGGCCATGTGATGGTCTAGCAAGCTGTTCAGGGTGTCGCCCGTCTCTGCCTGAGGTCAGCGGCAATGGGCTACAGCCCACCCGCAAGCATAATAAAGGTTGAAGCGGTTTGGAAAATGAAATGAAATTTCATGCAGAAATTTTATTCTATTGAAGAATCAGTATAAACAATACAGCTCTACTTGACCAAACAAATATATTTAAATAAAAATATACCATCAAGGAATTTCTTCTCGTAATGTGCTGATATGTTATGATTTTATACACTTTCCTCCTGAAGTATTATTATTTAAGCATGGTTAATTCTTATGTTTCTGATATACTCTGAACACATTTAGGTTCAAGATCTAAAGAACAATGTGATGATAAATCTGATTTTTTTTTTTTTTTTTTCCAAGTTTAAAAATTTTCTGTATTTCCCAGTTGGAAAGCTGCATTTGTGTAGAAAAAGGTTAAATCAATATGAAAACCTCGGTTTATGGGTAAAGACCAAGCCAGTTTGAAGCTGAGCAAATAGACATTATTGGAGTCAGTGCATGAATTCAGAAGTCAACAAAAACATTTTATGGCAATTTACCAAGAGACACATCCGATCTAATTGTAAGAAACTTGATCATGTAGCCTCCCAAACCCAGCACCAAGTGCCAGAATACTAATAATACATTCATACATTTTCCATCCAATTTTCTGTTTGGTATACACCATGCTAAATCTGTACAGTTGAACAATAACCTGAAGCATTTAGCATTTCATTGCACATCATAATGATGTATTTGTCACCAGAAGGTACCACGTTTTGGACCACCAGTTCACAGTCCTTGAGCAATACCCAACCAAATGACATTTGTTTTCCAAACCACTCTATCATTTATTAGGGTTGCAGGAAGGCTGCAGCCCACCCCAGCCAACTCCAGGTGAAGATGTAATACACCCTGAACAGCTGTCCAAACTATTGCAGGTCCAACAGACACATAGAACCTTTCAGACTCACACCTACAAAAGATCAAGAATATCCAATTAACTTTAAGGTGCATTCATCCAACACCAATCATCATCCCGATTTTAGTCAGCTGTTTCAGCCGCTTTTGTTCTGATATGTTCTACAATGTGTACCAATGTTATGCCGATGTTTCTTCTGATGTTATTACGATCTATAATGTTCAGCAAGGTATACAATGTTCTCCTGACTCATTCATATTTTTCCTGTTTTCTCAATGTACTCCAACAACAACAAAAAAAAACACAACCGCAACAAATTTTTCAACACTTCCAAAAAACTTCACACTTTCCTAAAGTTTTCCACCAAAATTCTATAATGTCCTCCAATGTTCCTTTGATGTCTACCAATATTATGACATGTACCAATGTTTAAAGACTTCCTTTAATGTCGCATCAGAATATGACTGGGGCAAATCGAAAACATGATAGGTATTGTGTGAACGCGCATTTATGTACACGTCTTCGGACGCTGGGAGGAAATTGGATCACCTGGTTGAAAAGAAATGCCCTCACCAGGACCTTCTTGTGGTGAAGTGAAAATGTCAATCACTATGCCACAAAAACGGGACACAATGAGTTGTAAATTATCTTTGATTGTCTTGAGTTCAAGCCAGTGGAACTGCACATTACTGAATGTTTCACCTCATTAATCTTATTGTCATTTTTTTTTTTTTTCGAAAATACACATTTATTTAAATTTTGAATCTTCCAACACATTTTAAAAATAATTGGGACAATAAAGCATGAACCACGTTTTCATGTAAATTTTTCTCATAACAATTAAACAATGACTCGGGATTGAAGGCAGATGATTAAGAGTCTCAGTGTTTTATTTTTTCATTTCAAAATTTGCCAGAAATTATTCACTGGGAACAGGTAAACACCACAGGCATGCAGGCCAGAATCCATACTGTGTTCTTTTATAGCCATGGTATTGTCATGTGCCAAATGTGGTTTCTTTCACTTCCATTTTAAAATAATTGTGGGTGTCCCTGGAAAGAAGTAAATTTAAAGGCAGGATATGTTGCTCCAAGGCAATGCAAAAGCCCCATACCATGACATACCCTGGCTTTGGACCTGTTGATGATTACAGTTTGCATGGTCTTTTTGTCATTGGTCCAGAGCACTCCATTTCTTCCCATGGAGCACTTATGGGACAATCACAGTACACGTTTTCAGTGTGTGATGGTCCCGTCCAGCTGCTTTCAAGCCCAGATAAACCAGATCTGATTCTGGATACTGTAAAATCAACAGTTTCTTTGTGCACAGTAAACATTTACCTGGCCTTTGTGGGTGAAACTCCATATTAAAGGGTTTGTCAAAGGTTTGCCAAATGTAATCCTAAATGCATGTGGGGATGTAGTGCTGTCTGAGGGACTAGAGATAATAGGTGTTCGGCATAGGTTTGTGTCCTTGCTTTTTTACACGCTGAAATTCTTACAGATTGCCTAATCTTGTAGAAAGATATTATTATGGAAATTAGATGGTAAAATATGCAAATATTTGGATTCTAATTCCAAGCCCACCATTGCTGCTCAAAGTTTAAGCCTTTCCTGTGACTGTTTTTGTACCAGTAATTGTGATTACTCTGACCTGCTGGCATCTCCTCTTTCAAATTACTTCAAAATTTAGTTACTTAAACTCATCTCAAGTCCTTAATTTCCCCATCCTAACATTTTTTGGAATGTGTCGGGGTATAAAATGTAATTTAATGTTTATTAAAATAGGGAATTACCTGAAATACCTTAAGTGTATACTATTTGCAAAGAAAATGTAGAAGATTACAGTATAATACACACATATACATATATATATATATATATATATATATATATATATACACACACACACATACATACACATCATATATACTATATACATATATACACATATATATATATATACACACACACAAATATATATATATATATATATATATATATATACACTCATATATATATATATATATATATATATATATATATATACATACACACACACATTCATACAAAATATGACTAAGATAAATTGAAGCAAACCTTAATATGGAAGAAGGACATGGCTTATGACCCAACCTTCTAAGAGTATATCAGAAAGAAACAGGAGCCAGAAATCAGATGGCAATGCAGAGAAAAATCATGACTCCTACCACAATATCACAGCTATGCACTCATGCTGCCCCCTTCTGAGAGCCCCAAACACAATTTACTGTGAAACACAACCTTTTCACGCCCACTGGGCTCTACTGTAGCACACCATTAGCTAACCACATAGCTGGAGGACTCCTGGTGCCTTTGAAATGAAGTCTCTGCAGGCCACTGGAGTGATTACAGCTCAAATTAAAAGCTATTGGTTACCGAGATGGAAAAAAAACACAAAGTCTTAAAGTGAAGGCCCAAAGGTCGAAGTAGGCTAATCTTCTGAAACAGAGGTGGTGATGGGGCTCTTAGGACACATCAATGTGTGCGTGTGCTTTGTCCATTCTTTATTTATATCCTGGCCTTCAATTTTAATGGTACAGTGTATTGCTGTATATAGTCCCGTAGCTCTTCTCATTCTCATCCTCTGGATGGTCGGTGGAAATGGAAATCAGAGGAGGAATGACATAACAAGTAATTTGTTACACTCTAAAAAAAAAAAAATTTTTTTTTCAGGTTCCCTTGGATAATTATTGGTTCGTAGCTTTCTAATGAGTAATTTTACATGGAATGCTTTCTGAAAAGGGAAACTTACTGTTGCAGGGTTCCATATTCAATTTAATTTCAATTCAGTTTTATTTGTGTAGCGCATTTTACAATTGACATTGTCGCAAAGCAGCTTCACCCAGTAAAAGTAGGAAAGTATATACAAAGTATAAAAGATATTAAAAAAAAATACATCCCTAATGAGAAATCACGTGGTGGCGGTGGCAAGGGAAAACTCCCTCAGTAGATACAAGGAAGAAAGCTTAAGAGGAACCAGGCACAAAAGGGAAACCCATCCTCATTTGGGGTCCATATAAAACTTTAAAAATTAAACAATTTCATCCAAATAAAACAACAGTTTTGTCTTTGTCCCTCTGGAGCACACGCTTGCACAGATGTGTTTCACTTTCTTTAAAGGTCATATTTTAGTTTACATTGACCCAGGCATGGGCAGTGGTGGCCTGGTGGTAAAGGTGCTGGATCATTGATCCTAAGGTTGGGGGTTCAAGCCCTACTCTCCATGGGTTGTCACTGTCCCACCAGTGCAGCTAACTGGGTTATCAAAGGCCGGCCATGTCTCTCACTGTCTATGGTTTGAGGCTGTAAAAGAACCATTGCTGACTTTCGACAAGAGTAACTGCAAAGCCATCAGTGTGTTTCCGCCTTGCGATGGCCTGGTGAGCTGTCCAGGGTGTACTTTGCCCTCACCCAGAGTCGGATGGAATGGGCGCCAGCCTCCCCACGACCCTACTCAAGATTAAGCGGTTACAGAAAATCAATGACCCAAGCATAGAAAATGAGTTAATATTTCACAAGATTGATAGCGGGTGGTATTTCCTTGATGACACACACTTGTCTCTCACTTTAACTATCCATCAGGTGTTATAATGCCCGGCAAGAGCTGCCTCCAGAGCAAGTCATTACAATGGAGTCAAACCACCTGCTACATCAATATCACTCCTCAGATGTTCCATTTAATTAGACCAAATCAAACAATCCCCATGAGAGTCACTCAGTCAATTCATATACAGCAAGTGCACAGACACACAACCACACACAGACCCACACATACACATATAAATTACATGGGAATTTATAAAGTATTTATAGATATGATTAAAAAAATGGGACAGCAAAGTTAGCAAGTGACTGTATGTGAATATCATATTTACAACTATTCTATACATTACTCTGGACTTTCTACACCTGAATCACTGAAAGCTTATTATCATCACTCTGGGCACGTTCAGGAAGTTTTAGATCATGTTTTACATCAATTTCACAGGAATCATGAGTCTGTTTGATGTAAGCTTAAGTTACACCATCCCCATCCCAGTAAACCTTATAAACCTTTACAAGCGCCGGTGTGCTTGGGCAACAAGCTAAGCTATGTGATAAGTGTTCACCACACATACAAGCCTCAGCTGAAAGTTTTATTTTTTTTTAATTCATGGGGAAAAGACTGGCTGAAATCTCAACATGTCAAAATCACTGCAATGTAGACAGGCTTGTACTTTATACAGTTTATATACAGTATATAGTGTATATATATATATATATATATATATATATATATATATATATATATATATATATATATATAGGCAGTGTCTGACTTACAACCGCATTTGGTTCTGATCAAAGTCATAAGATGGTTTGGGCGTAAGTTGGGTCTGTACATTTATTACTATTAGTTTGTTTACTGGCCCTTTCTACAAGTTCATGTCAAAATTTTGTTTGCAGTCTTTAACCTTTCTTTGTACATTAATATATGGAGGAGAAGGAGGAGGAGGAGGAAGAGGACGAGTGTACATGTATTTTCAACCAAATGCAGCTCTTTACAAAGGACATGGGCGAGGAGTCACTTCTCATGAAGCAGTTCATGGTTCAAAGAATCTAGAATCGACTCCAGAGCATCAGAGTCATAACTCAGCTCAGACGATGGAAAGAGGAAGAGTACAGGATGGATGGGCTAGAATCAGCTCAGCCACATGATCCCCAAGTATGCAGTAGGCCCTTGACTATTCGTGGATTTCCACTCACGGTTTGCATATTCACGGACTGCCAAGCAACTGTCAAATCATTCAAATTCAGCCAATGGCTGTCCTCCTTCCTGATGATTGGTTGAGCTGATGTAACGCCCCTTTTTCCTCATTTGCGCACAAGTTGTCAATGAGCCTTTTTTTAGTGTGTTTTAATTACCAGTTAAGCCACGCAAACGCTGTGTGTCTTCTATGGCTAAGCAATAGAAAAGGTTGGATGTGTCTTCTGAAGAAATAAGACTTTCTCCTGAAGAAATGACAGTTTCCTCTGAAGTGCTTGAAGAGGAATAATCATCTGAACTGTTGTATTAAAGTCTTTTTCAATTATTATTCCAGTACAGGACCTAAGTTAATGTTTAGAATGTTTGTGTGTGAGATTTTATGTTCTGTCTCCAACAAACAAACAACAACATACAAAACAAATTAAAACGAACAAAGAAACAATTTGACTCTGAGAACTCTGCGATGTCGCCCTCTAGGCAGTGCCATCTTGGAGACATCACGTTCAGTGTAAAAGGACATAAAGCGTAATAAAGTTTATCCTTTTGGTATCGTTTGTTAAACATGCTACAGAACATAAAATCTCATGCACAAACATTCTAAACATTAACTTAGATACTGTGCTGGAATAATAATTGATAAAGACTTTAATACTAGTGCTTTACAACAGTATATGCTGTATAATGTTTATATTTTATCATCAATAAATATAACAGTAAAAATTAAAAAGTTTTTCTTAATCATTGCTACATTTTACTACATTAATACTGTACCGCCAAGGCTGTCCTTTGTCACCGATTCTGTTCATAATTTTTATGGACAGAATTTCTAGGCGCAGTCGAGGCGATGAGGGGTTCTGGTTCGGTGGCCATCGGATATCATCTCTGCTTTTTGCGGATGATGTTGTCCTTTTGGCTTCATCAAGTCGGGCCCTCCAGCTCTCATTGGAGCGATTCGCAGCTGAGTGCGAAGCAGCCGGGATGAAGATCAGTACCTCCAAGTCCGAGGCCATGGTTCTCAGTCGGACAATGGTGGAATGCACCCTCTGGGTCGGGGATGAGGTCCTGCCCCAAGTGGAGGAGTTTAAGTATCTTGGGGTCTTGTTTACGAGTGAGGGAAGAATGGAGCGAGAGATCGACAGACGGATCGCTGCAGCCTCTGCTGTTAAGCGGTGCCTGTACCGGTCCGTCGTGGTGAAAAAGGAGCTGAGCCGCAAGGCGAAGCTCTCAATTTACCAGTCGATCTACGTTCCAACCCTCACCTATGGTCACGAGCTTTGGGTAATGACCGAAAGAACAAGATCACGGATACAAGCGGCTGAAATGAGCTTCCTTCGCCGGGTGGCGGGTTCTCCCTTAGAGATAGGGTGAGAAGCTCCGCCATCCGGGAGAGCTCGAGTAGATCCGCTGCTCCTCCGCATTGAGAGGGGCCAGTTGAGGTGGCTCGGGCATCTGGTTAGAATGCCCCCCGGACGCCTCCCTGGTGTGGTGTTTCGGGCATGTCCAACCGGGAAGAGACCCCCGGGTCGACCTAGAACACGCTGGAGGGACTATGTCTCTCGGCTTGTCTGGGACCGCCTCGGTGTCCCCCCGGGAGAGTTGGAGGAAGTGGCTCGGGAGAGGGATGTCTGGACCTCTTTGCTAAGGTTGCTGCCCCCGCGACCCGACCCCGGACTAAGCGGAAGAAGATGATAATACTGTAGTAATGAGTAAGACTGTCTATAGAATGTGTTTAAGAAGTGTCTTTTAGCGCATGTAATAGATACATAGTATTTTACTTCTGGTTGATCATTCGTGCATGTAATATGATACATGGGGTTTTACTTCCGGGTACAGAACTCGTGGATTATCTTCATTCATGGGAAGGGCCAGAACCAAACCCCTGCGAATAACAAGGGCCTACTGTATAAGCTATTTTTGAAATGTTTTTTGGTCATGGATGGTCGTGGTCGTAAGACAGCGACTACCTGTATGTATGTGTGTGTGTGTGTGTGTATATATATATATATATATATATATATATATATATATATACACGGTGGGTTTTTTTTTTTTTTTTTTTTTTTCTTATGTCTAATAACCGCCCATGTGTACTGGGAGCAAAATGGTACATCTTCTTCTTTTCCTTTTGGCTTTTCCCTTCAGGGGTCGCCACAGCAAACCATCCGCCTCTATCTTGCCCTATCCTCTGCATCTTCTACTCTTACTCCAACTACCTTCATGTCCTCCTTCACCATATCCATAAATCTTCTCTTTAGTCTTCCTCTCGGCTTTCTGCCTGGTAGTTCTAATTTTATTCGATCAGTCTCTGGAACGGTAAAATGAGGTGTTCACTGCCTGTACAAGTGAGTTTACACGGTATTTCAAGATCCCCTGCAACTGGGGAATGTCTATAATGTTCATCATAACAACACATTTGATTGTTCCGCCGTGCTTTAAAAAACAGGAAAATATTTTGCTGTGTTCCCTTGGTAAATGTTCAACAACCAATGAACCATTAGAAACTGTTACAGCAAAAATATGGGATGCTCTGAATGAATGGAGCGATGAGCGAGATATGGACTTATCAGAAAGTCATGACGAGTATTTTTCACCCGATTCTGCTCCTCACTAAATTCATAAATTTAAAGACGTTCCTGGCCATGTGCTTTTCAACGTGCCATGTGCCAAAGTTGACCTTTGTGTTGATTGGTTCAACGTGCCAAGTGCTAAAGTTGACATTCATGTTGATTGGCTAGATTTTACATCCGGGGAAAATATGTAAAGGAACAGCACCGAAAGGGAAGGTTAAAGGGTTTTTTTATTTATTTATGCCGTTTTCTGTTTATTTTCAGCTTTCATGTAAGTAATTTGGTTGAAACCACTAAATGAATAACACAAATAATAGTAAAACTCTTTTATTGTTCTGTTATTATTCATGTTTTCCACCTCTATGGTAAGAAGCACTTACCGTTCCACTCCGCTGGTAAACATTTTAATAAGGGCCCACTCACTCCGATTTTTTAAGCGCCCCGGGCCCTTATCACATTGAATACGGTATACTTTTATATATATATATATATATATATATATATATATATATATATATATATATATATATATTATACCTCTCAAGAAACGCTCCCTGCATATTCAGTCGTCCTTGGAAGGCTCCCACCAGTTTTGACGATCAAGTCTGTCTGTTTGGAAGCCCTTTGGCAGTTTAATATTCTGTTGCAGTCCTTCAGAAATCAGTAAAAATGTAACCTTAAATGAAATTAAAAGCATGCATATGTATATTTTCATAACCAGGTGTTTTTCTAACATTTTAAAACCTGTAATCTCCTAAAATTCATTTAATAATTTGCAAAAGGCCAGTTTGAAAGGGTTGGTTGTTTCAGTGCAAAAATACTGTGAGAGTCATACATGAGTTTCTCAGTTCTTATAAAGCAAGCTAATGGCAAAAATAACAGTATGCTGACATTAACCTAACAAATCAGATATAAACTAGTAAATTCTGAATAAAATAAAACTAGGCATATCTATATATTACACAAGGTGATGTTCGCATATATCAGACACATGACATCTGATCTGCAGAATACCGGCATGTTTACAAGAAGGAATGATGTATACCGCCATTTATTCAAATGCAAATTGCTTTCATATTTACTGCTGCATACAAGTGACTCTTCTGTAACTTTTTGGAAATACACTGTCGCCCCCTTGTGTAGGGATTTATTTAACAAAGAAGATTGTAATAACAGTAGGATGTTTCCTTAAAGGTTCGTTAAGTCTGGGTTTAATTTTTGTTCAAAAACATTTATGCACCTTGGAGCACAACAGGTGACTGGTATTTTGCATATCACATTAAAATAACAAAGAATATAATTTAATAATTCATGACCTGAGAACCATAGTCCCTTTGTTTTGCTTTGCCTTGCCAACCGGAAGAATCCGGCTCGTTCGATCAGCTGCTTGTGACATCACTGATCAGTGTCTATTCAGAAGGAGTCTCTTTAAGGAGATGGCATTTAGGGCAGCTTCTGCATTCTAGAGATAAAGGTTGTTCCAAATGGACAGCAGCATATGTACAATTGGCATTGTTTTGGATAAATGTAAAGCAGTGTTCTTCTCTGACAATCCTGTTGATTACAGACATCCATAAAACTACTGACATTCAGCCTGAAATAAAATGGGGATTTTCGCTGTACATCATACAGCAGTATAGCGTAAGTAGGCCAGACTGCAGGGGGGTGGGGGCAGGTGGATGCATGTTGTTGTGCTCTAATGTACTCAGAGAGCTGCCCATTGGTAAATAAAATATTCTCCACTTATGTCAAAAATGGGGTCTTGTCTCTAAAAACAAAATGTAACCGAACTATATCGACATGGCTCTTGCTTGATCGGTATAACCTCCTTAAATATAACATCTCAGTCATGCATGAAATAACCGATTCTAGTTTGCTGGCTGTGGTTGTTCGGCACACCTGCTGAAGGTCCCGGCAAGGTTCCTGTCAAACAGATTTGTACCTCACCATTGATTTGACATTCAGTGACTAAGAATAGACTCTCACAGTGAGAGAACGACCATTACAGCAATTATGCAAAAGTGTTTGGGTATTTGATTAAGCGATTGGTTTTGATATTTCCTCCATATATCTAGAGCAGTGATTCTCAATTATTTTCTGTGGCGCCCCCTCAAGGAAGAAAAAAAAAAAAAATTAAAACACCCCCCCCCATGAGCAACTATCTGTATGTCTTCCTTTTGGCTTTTTCCCTTTTTTTACTCGGGAGTCGCCACAGCGAATCATCTGACTCGCACATTTTGATTTGGCAGAGGTTTTTACGTCGGATGCCCTTCCTGTCACAACCCTTTTAGCAAGGGACAGAAACACGCTGACGACTTCTGACGACTTTGCAGCTACTCTTTACAAAAGTCAGCAATGGTTCTTTTACATGCCTCACACCATAGACAGTGAGAGACATGGCCCGCCTTTGATAACCCAGTTAGCTGCACTGGGGGGGGTACAGTGACAACCCTGTGGAGAATGGAACTTGAACCCCCAACCTGTTCCAGCACCCTATACCACTAAACCACCACTGCCCCCAAACTCCCCCAAATTATTTGCCTATAAAATTGTTATTAGTACACCTCTGCATAACATTGTATCTTAATAACATTATAAACAAAAAAGAAAGAAACATGTATAGCTCAACTTACAAGAAAGAAAAACTTCATTAACATTTTTAAATCTGTAATAGAAAAGATTTAAAGTGCACCAATGAGCCTGAAATGTAAAAAAAATACATCCTTATTTAAACTCATTCAACTTATTTATGGCTTAATATCTGCGTCTCTCTCCACCTTTCTCTTTGTTCCTGTTAGAAAAATTTCCGTGTTGTTTCTTGAGGGGTTGTTTACTGCACTCCATATCGTTTCCTTTGCGAAAAACAGCTACATCATAGTACGACAATGAGAGCGCCACCACCAACTAGTGGAGTGGAGGTGCATTTACACTTAATTCTCGTACACTATTCCATAAAAGCCTGTTCCCCAGGATCATACACCCCCCCCCCACCCCCCCGGCATCACACCACGCCCCCCTGGCATCATACTGCCCCACTATTTGAGAAGCACTGATCTAGAGCGATGTGTAATAATATGGTTTCAAGCAATATGGAGGGAAATGTGGAGGAAAAACAATTTCTGCGCCTGAAAAGGTATCTCTGCATGTCCGCAACAGAAACGGTTTATATTTCTGATTCAGATGAGGTAAGACACAAAATAAGCAACGTTCGGTTCAGTTCTGTTCAGTTGAGGGTGCACTGGGGATGTGCCAGTGTCCTTCTGAGATGATGTAATGTGCATTTTGATACATGATCAGTGATTCACGGCATACAGTTCAGTGTGAAAGTGAAAAGTGGGAGGCAATGCTTTCTTCAATACAAGTGAGAGGCAGAGGGAGAAGCAGGTAATAATATTTTCAAGTTATGTTGGAGTTTAAGATGACACAGGTGTGGCATTAGATTTGATAAGTCCAAAATTGTTGGGTCTATTTAGTCATTACTGTTGAATGACTCTCACGTGTTGTTTATTTCCTATGTTTCAGATCAGCTATACCAACCACAATTTGCCAGGAAATCAGGAGAGTGATCAAACTGTGATGGACATATGGAAGTAAACCTACGCTGTATGAAATGAGAAGCTAGGGAACACCATTACTAGGCAGCCCCAAAAATAGTATGATTATTTCTGGCAAAGGAAAAGAAGAATTATTCTTAGGAATGAGCTTACATAAAATTCCCATGTAACCATTTACAGTGTTATGTTACGTAAATGACTACGAACAGAGAACATTATCGAGGATCAGGCTACAACATCACAAACATAAATATTCCTGCAGTACAGTTTTCTGTTAATAATTAGTGAGTATGAGCAGCAACATTTTAAATAACGAAATGTTGCATACAATGTCAGAACATATATTTCGAAGGGCATGAAAACCTAATAACAACATTAAGGGCGAGAATTACAAAGTAGTTTATGATATGACACTAATAGCGTTGGGTGATATATCTATAAATTATCATGTGGCACAACTCTATCATCTCTTATACTCTTATATATATCTGATGTGCCAAACCATTTAAAAGCTACTAGGGTCACAAGGACCTGTTGTCAGGTCAGGTTTTGCCCTGCTACTGGTAACATGTAAGCCAGTACAACCTGCTGCATGGTCGAGTGATCGGCGACTAAACCGGCTCCTCCACAAGGTTCCAAATTTAGTGAGTAAGGTGGCGAGCAACCCAGTAGGAATAAAAACAAGACCTATCAAAGGGCGGATGAACTCTTCAGAGTCAACGGCCAGCTAGCTAGAGATGAAGTCTCAATAAAAACATCCTGCAGAAAGAACTTTGGGCCTCTACTGCGGATTTTTTCTTGCCCTTCGTATACAGCCATGACAAAGGCTGTTCTGTCTGCCGCCTACGCCAGAATTCTGGCACGGCACCCAGATTGATTGATTGATTGATTGATTGGAGGGTCACAAGGAGGCTGTCACCTCTCAGTGGACTCTGGACGAAGACAGGGTATACGCCAAACAACTCGTCAGACCATCACAGGGCAACACACACATACACTTACATACACCATTGCTTTTCAATTATTTTCTCTGATGCCCCCTCTAGGAAGAAAAAACCCAATACCCTTCACGCGACTATAAATAGTATTATTTGGCGGTAAAACTGTTATGAATACACCTATGCATAACATTGTATCTTTAATAACATTAAAAATAAAAAAGCATGAAATAATCATAAAAACACTTAATAACATTAAAAATGTACAGTACAGTACAGTACAGTATGGCAAAAAAAAAAAAAAAAAATGTTCCCCAGGTTCATACGTGCTCCCCCTGGCATCAAACCACGCCCACCAAGTGGGGGGGGGGGGGTGCACCCCACTATTTGAGAAGCACTGACATACACACACCCATTCACACTCAGATATTTAATGTTGTTTGCTCTCCACTGTGACACTGTCTGGAAATTTAGTTAGATATGCACAGTGTCCTGCGATGGCCTTGCGAGCTGTCCATGGTGTGCTCTGCCCTCGCCCAGAGTCAGCTGGGATGGGCGCCGGCCTCCCCGCAACCCTAATTAGGATTAAGCGGTTACAGAAAATGAGCTGAATGATGCACAGTGTCACCATTTTAGTCATGCAGTTCACGTCAATGTAATTTCAACCTATTGCACAGTGACAGAATTTTCAGTGTTACAAGCTATTGACTTTTAGGTTCCTCTGTATATTTGTCATGAACTCCAGCTCAATAGGGCAACTGAACCATAATTTCCAATGGAATGACACATTTTATTCATATCAAGAATTTGGCAAACATCAGAAATATATACACCCAATTCACACCATGCTCTTGGTAAGTCTATTAAAACCAGATACCCCACAGGAACACTTCCAAAATAAGAAAGACAGTTTTATTCTGGGTAGTACGGAAGCATAGTGACTGGTCCGCCCCTATACAAGATGGTCCTGGGTTTGAGTACCGGGCTCAGATGTTTGTGTGGAGTTTGCAGTGCACTTGCTGTGTATGAATTGACTGAGTGACTCTCATAGGGATTGTTTGATTTGGTTCTCCCTAGTTATGACCTAGTGAGCTGTCCAGGGTGTGTACTCTGCCCTTGCACAGAGTCGGCTGAGCTGGGCCCAGCCTCTCCACGACTCTAATTAGGATTAAGCGGTTCAGAAAATGAAAGAATGAATAAGTCAATGTGAAGCTGAAGTCTATCCCATCTGACTTGGTGAAGGCAGGCTGAACTCCAAACTTCTTGCTGGTCCATTGCAAAGCCAACATACACAACCATTCACACTCACACCTCGGGGCAATGTGGAATAGCTAACGAGCCTAATGTGCAGATCTTCGAACTGGATGAAACCAGATTACCCGGAGGAAATACACAAACATGACAAGAACATGCAAACTCCACACAGAAATGCTCCTGCCAATCCTGGGACTCGAACCCAGGACCTTACTCTAAGGCAGATGTAGTAACACCACTATGCCACCTTAAACAAGGTCCATTTTCACGTATTTTAAGGGCGACAGTGGCAGGTTAGCATAACCGCACATCATATTCACAACATTCAAGCTAATTTAAGTACATACTGTGTGGAAACATGAGGACAGCAAATGTAAACAACGTCTGTATGCTTGATTTTTATACGAAGGTGACACCAGCTCTTTCATCACACTGCTAACGTGCACTTCATGGGTCACATTGTGCGGCCTCTTTGCTTTTTTTGGGGGGGACTGACATTTTGTTGGATTTCTAGGATTTCAGAATCGTAACCATGGCAACTCCGTCTCTAAAATGGGGTCCGAGTGGTAGTAAGCACACAGTGCACGGAAGAGTAGAACAAAAACACCTGTAATTCTGCCCTGCGCTCATCAAGTTAATTCTAAATAGATTTAATGTGGTGCCGTGTCTTTGATCTGACTGTAACATTGCATTCCATAGAATACAGAGAGCCCTCACTTTCCGCGGTTAATTGGAACCGAGACCCCCGCGACTGCCGATTTCCGCGAAGTAGGATTGACCCCCGCGACTGATGTATACGTACATGTATATGTGTATATAACATCAAGAAACACATTTTCAACACTATATATGCTTATACTAACAATTAAACATTCAAAAATAAAGCATAAGATGTAAATAAAACAAATCTTTTGCGGTATTTTCCTCGGTATTTTCCGTTGATTTCCTTATTTTTTAATTTTTTCGAAGAATGCTTTTGAAAAACCCGCGATGCACTGAAGCCGCAGACACTGAAGCACGAAGTAGTGAGGGATCACTGCATATAGATTGGTGAACTTTCAAAACAACTACGGCATGATGGCATAATGGTTAGCACGTCCGCCTCTTAACAAGAAGGTCCTGGGTTCAATTCCCGAGCTCAAGTGATTCTGAGGAAGGTTTGCATGTTCTCCACAGTGCTCGTCTGGATCTGCTCCAGGTACTCCGGTTTCCTATCACCGTACAAAGACGTACACATAAGCCTGACTGGCTAGTCTAAATTGGCCCAGGTTTGAGTGTAAAGGGTTTATGTGTGATGCTCTGGTGAGCTGTTTAGAGTGTACCCTGCCGCTGCCCAGTGTTGACTGAGATGGGCACAGCCTCCTCATGACCCTGGTAGAAGTAAGCAGTCCAGCAAATGTGTTTAAATGGTTTTCAAAGTTGTGACATATCCTTCCCGGCTCCAGTCTTGCCATACAGCAAAGACAGCACTAAATCCGAGATGAAGTTTAATAACTTCACTGTCAACTCACGTCATGTCATATTTGCCATGGTACTGTGTGCCTCTGTCATGCCAAAAAATATGACTAACTCTGATGGATGAAAGTATCATCTCTGTAATATGGTACTCACCAAATTCAAAGTGAGTTAATATTAAACACGGCACCTGCTGCACAATGGATATACAGTCGAGATTGGATAAATAAATGATTCCACGAAAACGGTTTCAACGTAGTGATGTAAAAGTCAATTGTGTGAGCCCCCAACCCTCAATGCCTATTATTCTTCAAAACATCAGAACACCGGAGATGCTGGAAGGTGAATATGAAGCTTTCGTTTTTGAGATCTGGCTTTTATCTGAGTGACCATTAAATTCATTCACTTTGGGCTACACACATAAATCTCACATGTTTACTTTTAATGAATTTAATAGTCACTCAGATAAAAGCCAGATCTCAAAAACGAAAGCTTCATATTCACCTTCCAGCATCTCAGGTGTTTAGATGTAACGAATGATGAGCCAGAGCCTCTTGGGTAAAGAATAGCAATACCATTTTGAAAAGATTTCAACCATTGATGCCAACTGACCGTGCACCCAACATCTACAGTGCAAAGTTGTATTGATGTCAATTGCCAGCATGATACCGACGTCGATGGCAGACGTCAAACTGACATTTGTCAATGACATCAAATCAATGCCTGCATTCCATTGGGCAAAAAGAAGACCAATAGTGTCAAAATGATGTCACTCGTTGAAGTCAACTGACCCTCCACCCAAAGTCTAAAGTGTATGTTGTATTCACATATATGGCCAACACCATACTGATTTCAGAGGCAGACATTAAATTGACATTTGCCTATGAATATCAAATCAGTGTCGGTATGTGATGTTGAAATGGCATTGACCAGAATGAAAAAACAATTTAACAACATTTATTTTAATTATTTATATAAATAAAATAAAACACAAAAAACTTATTTGCCCTTTTCTCCATTTTTCATTTGTGCATCTCTGCTATGTTTGGAGCCTGAGATTGTTTTCTTTTCTCAACAAACAAAAGCTTCTAAATTTCTAAATCTGAGAAACAATTTTAAAACATTTTTGCTGATAATTTTTAATAACTACAGGGATCCCTCACTTTCCGCGGTTAATTGGGACCAAACTCTCCCCCGCGACCGCCAAATTCCACCAAGTAGGATCAACCCCCCCCCCCACTGACGTATACGTACACGTTTATGTGTATATAATATCAATAAATACATATCCAACACTATGAATGCTTATAATAACAATTAAACATTCAAAATAAATGCATAAGATGTAAATAAAATATAAATACACACACATACAGACGCGCGTGCGCACTCAGATGTGCACGTCAAATAAAAATGTAAGTAGTTTTGATGGGGGTTTTGGGTTGTTTTTTGTTTTTGTTTTGTTTTTTTATTATTTTTGCATAATTGGCCTTGTTTTGTGGCATTTTCCTTAACCTTCCCCCCCTATTCTTCCTTAATTTTCTTATTTTTTTAAAGTCAATGAACAAATATTTAAAAAAAAAAAAAACACGATGCACTGAAGCCGCATGAATCGAAGCGCGAAGTAGCGAGGGATCCCTGTATTAGAAACACTGACATTTGCCAATCTTTACTTTTTTTTAAGACTTTAAAATATCGGTAGAAATTTATAATTATTCCAGTTTGTGCAACACATAAAACAATGTAGGTCCGTATTGAAGACCAATACAGTACATACTCGACGTCACAGGTGACCTGCATGTTACCGTCCAATGGCTCAGGTGCTTTTGTGTGCGTTATGCCGAACTGTTTGTTTTTTACAGTTTTAATGACCACTACAAATACATCCTGCCTCCACCTTCCACACCTGATAACTTCATGTTGTCAAAGGTCAAAAGGTCATCATATCAAACTGTAAAAGGAGGAGCAGGTTTAAAGATTACTAGAAAAACACATATTTCACTTCTGCAATCTCATAAAAAATATATATACATTTTTGTAACTGTGATGTCATCATCATCTTCTTCCGCTTAATCCCGGGGTTGGGTCACAGGGGCAGCAGCCTCAGCAATCCCTCTATCTGGTCACTTCTTCCAGCTTTTTTTTTTTTTTTTTTTTTTTTTTGGGGGGGGGGGGGGACACTGAGCCGTTCCCAAACCAGCTGAAAGACATCATCCCCCCCAGCATCTTCTGGGTCGACCCCGGGGTCTCTTTCTGGTTGGACATGCCCAAAAAAAAAAAAAAAAAAAAAAAAAACCGCACCAGGGAGGCATTCAGGATGCATTCTAACCAGATGCTTGAGCCACCTCAACTGGGTCCTCTCAATGCAGAGGAGCATCGGTTCTACGCTGAGCTCTCCCCGGACGGCTGAGCTTCTCACCCTATCTCTAAGCGAGAGCACCACCACCACCGGCGAAGGAAGTGGCTGGAGAGAAAGATGTCTTGACCTTATTGTTTAGGTTGCTGCCCTCGTGACCCAACCCCGGATTAAGCGGAAGAAGAAGATGATGATGATGACAATGATTCATTCATTCATTTTCTGTAACCGCTTAATCCTAAATAGGGTTGTGTAGAGGCTGGCACCCATCCCAGTTGACTCTGGGCGAGGGCAGAGTACACCCTGGTCAGCTCGCCAGGCCATTGCAGGGCAGAAACATGCTAATGGTTATGCAGCTACTCTTGTCTAAAGTCAGCAATGGTTCTTTTAGATGAATCACACCATAGACAGTGAGAGACATGGCTAGCCTTTGATAACCCAGTTAGCTGCACTTGGGGGGGGGGGACAGTGACAATCTGTTGAGAGTGAGACTTGAACCCCCAACCTTGGGATCAGTGATCCTGCACCCTATACCATCAGGCCACCACTGCCCCATTAGGCCAGTACTGCCATGATGATGATGATGATGATGATGATGATGATAATGATGAAGATGATAAGAATAATAATAATGATGATGACGATGATGATTAATTAATTAATTAATGAATGGAGGGCAAGATGAACTGCAAGTGAAGATGTAATAATAATGATGATGATGATGATGATGAGAATAATAATAATGATGATGACGATGATGATGATGATGATGATGAATGAATTAATTAATGAATGGAGGGCAAGATGAACTGCAAGTGAAGATGTAATAATAATGATGATGATGATGATGATGAGAATAATAATAATGATGATGACGATGATGATGATGATGATGATGAATGAATTAATTAATGAATGGAGGGCAAGATGAACTGCAAGTGAAGATGTAATAATAATGATGATGATGATGATGATGAGAATAATAATAATGATGATGACGATGATGATGATGATGATGATGAATGAATGAATTAATGAATGGAGGGCAAGATGAACTGCAAGTGAAGATGTTATAATAATGATGATGATGATGCTGATGATGATGCTGATGCTGATGATGATGATGATGATGATTTAATGAATGGAGGGAAAGATGAACTGCCAGGAAGTCAAGATTTATGTAT
This sequence comes from Plotosus lineatus, assembly GCA_024760905.1. Classification (NCBI taxonomy): domain Eukaryota; kingdom Metazoa; phylum Chordata; class Actinopteri; order Siluriformes; family Plotosidae; genus Plotosus; species Plotosus lineatus. Next base: position 13,852,719 of record CM045732.1, read on the forward strand.
CAAAAGACATTTTTTTAAATTAAATTATGTTGTGATTTTTTTTTTTTTCCAACGTCATTTCATGCTTCCACTGATTTGATTCCATTGTTAAATATCAGTTTGATGGGTATCATTGATGTCAATATGATGTTGGCCACTGACTGTCAGTACAACCTCAGCCGGTGGGTGGATGGACAGTTTATTCATCGTGAATATTTTGATAATGCATCGCTATTCTTTGCCCTCTGGGTAGCTGTGTCCGATGTCAATGCTATATTTCATATCAATATCAAATCCACCTTAGCCTCGGTCATCAGAATAAAATCCACTAATTAGCCTCTGAGTGACGTCCTTGGATGATCTATTAATATTGTTGCTGGATATCTCCCAGACATTGACATCAATATAATATACTTTGTGCCAATTAGAATATGATGGGCAATAACAGTAAAACCATGATGATGTGAAATCCAGTAACAATGCCAGATGTAGTTATAGATGCAACAACAAAAAATATCGATATTCTGAGAGAAGGTCAGTAAACATGTGACGCATATCGTTTTATTACTCACTTATACTCAACACACTGGAATATTAACCAGGGCACCATTTCCCATATCTGGTATTTGCTGCCATCGGTAAACAAACAGCACTGATTCGGACTCAATGCAAGCGGACACATAAACATGCCAGAACGTAAAACTATTCCTCTAAAGAATGCCAAACAAGGTGGCACATTTGATTGATGTTGGCATAGCGCAGATGGTTGAGTGATCGTGGGTGAATAGCACTACTGCAAAAGTCAGTTCGTTGAACTGTTACGAGTGAATAATTTAAAGAAGTGATTGATAATTGATGAGGACTCATAGAAACAGGTCAGAGTAGAAGTATATCTGAACACAAGAGGCTCGCTGCATCAGTGTTAGATCGTGTTTCAGCTTCCGTTCACTGTAATGATGCCAAGTGAAGATCTGTAAATAAAGAGTGGGCTGAATGGAAATGATGAGAGCGACGATCGGTTACTGATCGTGCTCTTTTTTTAATTGCTTTGTTCTTATGCTGATTGGACATTTCTTTCAATGCTGATTCCCTCTCGGGACCACTAACCCACGACAAAAGTAAAGAATCAGATTTGAGTTTGTTATAAATAAATAGCATATCGATTCAATTTGCAAGTACGGTGATCCCTCGCTACTTCGTGCGGCAGTTTCTGCGGCTTCGGTGCATCACGGGTTTTTCAAAAATATTCATCGAAAAATATGGAAAAGGTTCAGGAAAATACCACAAAACAAGGCCAATTATGCAAAAAAAAAAAAACAAGCAAACAAAAACAACCCAAAACCTCCCAACAAAACGACTTACATTTTTATGTGAGGCGCGCGAATCTGTATATGCGTGTATTTATATTTTATTTACATCCTACGCATTATTTTTGAACGTTTAATTGTTATTATAAGCATTTATAGTGTGGAATATGTATTTATTGATAATATATACACATAAACATGTATGTATACGTTAGTCAGGAGGGGGGTCGATCCTACTTCGTGGAAATCGGCGGTCGCGGGGGAGGGGGGGGGTCTCAGCCCCCATTAACCGCGGAAAGTGAGGGATCCCTGTATGTTTACACGGCACTCAAACCTAAAAATAAACAGAATTATAGCTGTTACAAGGCCCTGCGATGGTCTGGCAAGCTGTACATGATGTACCTCGCCCTTGGCCCTTGCCCAGAGTCAGCTGAGATGGGCGTCAGCCTCCCTGCAACCCTCATCAGGATTAAGCGGTTCAGAAAATGAATGAATGAACATTGTTATACAGCACCGAGGTCATCGTTACATCCGTGTGGTGAGTGTCTTTTGAGACACTCGTTTAAGAAAGACTTAATAGAACGTGGCATAGTAGATAGAACTAATAGAATTAAGATATAGAATTAATAGAACGTGGCCGAAAAAGTAGATAAAGAGGGAGCTTGCGAGTGGCGCGTTGACGGGGTTTGTGACGATTAATCCAGAGATCACAAGTTCACATCCCGTTTAATGCCACATCCGTCCATGGCCGAGAGTCCATGGAAGTGAATTGGCCGGGCTCTCACAGAAGGGATCACTCACAATGATCACCAGCCAATCAGAGGTGTCTGTGAGCTCATCTGTACAAGGGGGTGGATAACACCCTCCGAGTGTGTTCGACCGCCCCCAAATGCACATGCACCGCAGTTCGAAGAGATCATGTTCATTCGAGATTTTATGTCCTATATCTTGGCTACCCGGGGAGTTGATGTGTATAAAGTGAAGGTCGCATGTTACGTTGTGCATGATATATGAACAGCTCAACATCACAAATATCTGTCTGACCTTCGGATTCAATGGTCCATATCAGCGTGTTGGATCGGTAGTCTCACAAAATAAAAGACATCACGTGAAAGTATATTAGTTGCCGTAAATTTTGACACCAGGCGCAACTTGCTTCTATAAATCTTTCTATATTAAATGTTCAAATTAAATATGCATGTTTCTGCCCCCATATTTCAGCCATATAACGGAAAATTTCATGATTTTCAAGTGTTCAATTGTATGTATTGCAGCAACAAGATAGGAACTGTTTACAAATTTTCAAGAATATTTTACAAAGTTGGTTCAGTCATTCAAGCACTTTTGAACTACACACACACACACACACACACACACACACACACACACACATACACACATACACACATACACACATACACACATACACACATACACACACACACACACACACACACCATTTTCAACCCTCTCGAGATTTGTGACCTCTTTGCCACTGGCATCTCAGAGCCTCGCCACAGCTCTAAGTTTTTAATATTTCCATATACACGCCAGAGTTTTTGTGGTTCTTTAACTTCTTAAAATTTCAATACTTCCGCCATCTCCATCCTCTTTTTTTTTTTTTTTTTTTTTTAAGACAATGAAAAGTTTACTGAGTTGATCACGAATGGATTTGCTCTTGCAATCATGAGCTTGTCTTTATAACACCTCAGTTCAAGTCAGTGGTTTAGCTTCGTCTGATTCTGCTTCAAAGCAAGAAGGTCTTATGGTTCAATTCCGTGACTTGGCGAGGGCGTTTCCGTGTGGCGTTTGCATGTTTGCTTGAGCGGGTTTCCTCCGGGTTCTCCGGTTTCCTCCCCCAGTACAATAGATATGCACATTAGGCAATCTGACTATTTCGAGTTGCTCCAAGGTGGGCGTGTGAATAATTGTGTGTTTGTGTTGGCCGTATGATGATCTGGCAAGCCGTTCAGGGGGTTCAGCCTCACTGTGACCGTAGTAGGATTAGGCACTGCAGCGAAGGAATTCATGCATGAATGACTGTTAGCACAAGGCGATGTTTTGGCATCATGCATTAGATAATAATGAGGGGAGGAGTAACTTACAGGAAGTAGTAAACAACAGTAATTTAATACATACACCATTTTGTTATGGCACCGACGTCCACCAGATACTGGAAATGTCACCCATAAAGTTTCTCCCCAGGAAAAATGTGCTAAGTAACCATTGTATTTCCTCACCAGTCTGTTTTCTACTACAGTTCAATGTACAGTCGGCACTCTACTTAACGAAAACCTCTGAATACGAAAAATCCAGGTTACAAAAAACATTTTCCGAAATTTTCGCCCTCTGTATACGAAGCAACCTCTTCTTACGAAAAGCGCCAAACGCGCCATTCAAAAATTCAAACAATGCGCGAATTGCTCTCTCATTGGCTGTCTCCCAACATCCCACCCTGCTGGCCTCCCATTGGCCCGGAGGGAGCTAAACTGTACCATACTTCCTGTACCCATACTTCCTGTTTGTCACACGCGTGAAGGAGAGTTGAACAGGACTGTTGGCTCGTGAGTTTTTTTGAGAGTGATCATTGCAGCGTTATATTTCGTTATCCATCATGGACCCCAAGAAAGTGATTCCCGGTGACACCGGAAAGAAGAAGCGGGCTCCGTTATCAATCGAAGTGAAGCAGGAGATAATAAAAAAAATACGAAAGTGGGATGCGGTTGAGCGAAATCGCAAAGGAGTATGGCCGAAACCCCTCTACAAACGGGACGATATTGAAGCAGACGGAGACCTTAACAGCGGAAATACAGTGACAGAGGCGATTATTTCGGAACGATATTGAAGTAGAAAGAGGCATTAAAAGTGGAGATACAGTGACGGAGGCGATTATTTCGGAAAAAGCAACCGCCGTATTTAAGGGGCCTTAAGAAGGAAGGTGGGGGTGGGGGTGAGGGTTCTTCAGACCAACAACCCCCAGACTTTAAAGCATCGCATGGGTGGTTCGAGAGATTTAAAAAAAAAAAGTAAATAATTTTCCTTTACTTTTAACACATATTTCATACAAAATTGGTGTACTTTTATAATTTTTAAAGGGTTTATGGGGTAGTTTTGGGAGCCTTGGAACGAACCACACGTTTAACATGTAAAATGCGCCTCTTCTTACGAAAACCCCAGGTTACGAAAAAAAGGCACTGGATCGGATTAATTTCGTAAGTTGAGGGCCGACTGCATTCGCATTTAGCACTGATATTAAAAGCGGGTTGTGATTCTGAGTCGTGAGTGAAAGTCCACTAGGGCATGTTGGATGAAGGTTTTGGGTGCAGTTCTGATAACAAACTGCCCTGTACAGCTTTCCTTGCTGTAGAACACCTGATCCACTTCATTAGCTAATTAACAAATGCTTCACGAACCACATCAGGTATGCTGGCAGATAGAAACACCTGAAAGTGTTCAGGTCAGTGGGTCAGCAAGCCTGGAGCTCAAAATACCTTGCTTAATGAATTCAGTACTCTTCGAATCACTTTCAGTCCAGTAGGTTTCGACAACATGCGGTCTCAGACTGGCACAGTCAAGTTTCTGCTTTTAATTTTTAATTACCGTACATGACATAAGCCTGAGAGATTTTGATTATCGTGTTCATGTACACTAAAAATTGGCTGAAGAGATTCAAATAAAAGCACATCCTGGCAACACATTAACGGCCCGACAGCAGTCAAATGTCATCCAAGCTTAATTTAACAGGCATGCTTATTAACAATATTTTTTTTACTCTATGTGTGTGTGTGTGTGTGTGTGTGTGTGTGTGTGTGTGTGAAATTCTTATGCAGATTATGTGGTCCTAGTGACTGCGCCTGCTGAGCTACACAACACAGCACACAAGCGTACAAAGTTTGGCCCATAAGCAAATTAAACACAGACTTTTTTCTTGTACTTTCGATCTGTAGTCCAGAACATTGACTTTGTAATAAAAATTGCAGAATGACAGTTTTAATTAGAGTGCAGCAACCCTGATATTCTTTTAACCACACAGAAACCACAGTCCTTTTTTTATAAATAGACCCTCCGTATTCCTAAGGAAGCTTCGATGGTGATGATAGGTCATTTGGCCCAGATGGTTCTTGTTCAGAGATTTGTCCTTGTATATCTTTACTGTACATGGAGTTGTAATATGTAAAGTTGATTAATGCGACGGTTGTTCCATAGCCATTCTCGCAGTATGACGGTTTACAGCAGGCCGTGATACATCAATAAAGCGATTCAAGCCATTAGAGCGGAAATATTCAACAGAGTGATTGGAAATTGGAAACCATCAGAATATACAGCATTAGACATTCTGAACAGTTTATACACAACTTTATTCCACAAGCCTCACACTGCAAGTAAATAATCAACAATTATTAGCAAAAGCGGAGGATGATGTCATTGAATAGAAACTATTCAATTCAGAAATCGCCACCTAAGGTGAATCATCATTTTAGCAGATACTAGATGGAAACATAAAAAACAAACTAAATGAAGATCATAGATTATCTCTCAAATATTTTAACCACGACATATGCCAGGTAAGCTCTGTGAGCTCTGCAAAACAACCTCTTTTTTAACTCATTCATTTTTACTATATAACACAGTCTTAGTATAGCATATACCACAAAGGAAAAAAAAAAAAAAAGAGATTTTTATATTTATATAATTTAGCCATGACAGAGGCAGGTAAGCTCCACACAAGCAGAGCATAAACAGTGTAGTATTGTTTCATTTTTAAATCATTCACAGTTTTATTAAGCTATATATACTACTGTATGTGGAAACGATTCTTATTGAGGAACACCTGGCTACCCTGAAGCAAATCTATCTTTACGTCTACATCCAATCACGAGGAATAGCCGTCGATTCCTGAAGCTTGAATGATGCTCATACAGGGATTGTCATGGCTGTGATCGCAATGATCTACCGTATGGTTCGCCAGGCCACATACGGACTCACTCACACCTACAGGCGATTTGGAACAGCCAATTAACTTACTGCACATGCTTTTGGACTGTAGGAGGAAACCGGAGTAGCCTGAGGAAACCCACGCAAGCACAGGGAGAACATGCAAACGCCACACAGAAACGCCCAGGCCGAGAATCGAACCCACGGCTTTCTTGCTGTGAGGCGGACGTGCTAATCACTACGCCAATGTGCCGCCCCTGAGGCAAATATTGTAGTAAGATGTAGTACAAGGGAACGTGGTGGTGGTGGTGTTGGCCTGGTGGTAACGGGTGCTGGATTGCTGATCCTAGGATTGGGGGTTCGAGTCCCACTCTCCATAAGGTTGTCACTGTCTGCCCAGTGCAGCTAACTGGGTTATCAAAGGCCGGCCATGTCTCTCACTGTCTATGGTGAGAGGTTCACGTATAAGAACCATTGCTGACTTTCGACAAGAGTAGCTGTAAAGTCGTTAGCGTGTTCCCGCCCCTTGTTAAAGGGTTGTGTCGGGAAGCGCAGCCGACGTAAATACCTATGCGAAATCAAACATGCAATGATTTGCTGTGGCGACCCCTGAGAAAAAAAGGGAACAGCCAAAAGGAAAAAAAAATGTAGTACAGGGGAACATAATAAAAAGAAAGTAAAACTAGTTTGAATAGTTCTATAGAGCCTGAAAAATCGTGTCGCATTCTGAGCCACATTTTATCCATTTCGGATGATGTCTGTTAACCCTTATAGAGCGAACAAATCGGATAGATAGATACTTTATTAATGCCAGACGGAAATTCCCAAATCAGAAATCAGAGCTGTGTACAAGTTATTAATACGGCATGTAACGTTTCTTTGATAATTCATCTTGCTATTTGTACGACTCCTGCCAGGTCAGGTTTTGCCCTGCTACTGGTAACATGTAAGCCAGTACAACCTGTTGCATGGTCGAGTGGTCGGCGTCTAAACCGGCTCCCCCACCAGGTTCCAAATTTGGTGAGTAGGGTGGCTAGCAAGCCAGTAGGAATAAAAACAAGACCTATCAAAGGGCGGATGAACTCTTCAGAGTCAACGGCCAGCTAGCTAGAGATGAAGTCTCAATAAAAACACCCTGCAGAAAGAACTTTGGGCCTCTACTGCGGATTTTTTGCCCTTCGTATACAGCCATGACAAAGGTTGTTATGGCTGCCGCCTACGCCAGAATTCTGGCACGGCACCCAGATTGATTGATTTGTACGTCACCTGTGTCATTACCGCGAACAGAGTTTCACTGTGAATGAACTACAAGTACACATTTCGCAAATAATAATCCGACTGCATTAGAAACAAAACACTCACTCACTTGACAAACCACTTAATCCTACTAGGGTTGCAGAACCGACAGTAGAGAAACTTGTGGTATACCATGAAAAGCTCACCAGGCCTTTGAAAGGCCAACACACATAGTCACCTGCATATTAGCCAAACTTTATCCAGAGCATGGATGACATGTAATTTGCACTGAATGATGCACAGACAGCAAAAACGACAAGTATGGTTTTAAAGTTATTTTAACTTATTTTAATAGACTGCAAAGCCGTCAGCGTGTTTCTGTCCTTTGCTCAAAGGGTTGTGTCAGGAAGGGCATCCGACGTAAAAACCTATGCCGAATAAAATGTGTCAATCATTAGCTGTGGCGACCCCTGAGAAAGGGAAAAAGCCGAAAGAAAATCTCATACAGTGATACCTCGTTACTTCGTGCTTCAGTGCATCGCTGGTTTTTCAAAAATATTCATCAAAAAATAAGGAAATTAAGGAAAAACTGGGGAAAAGTTAAAGAAACTGCTTGAAAAACGAGACCAATTATGCAAAAAAAAAAAAAAAAAAAAAAACAACCCAAAACCCCCCAACAAAACATTTTAATGTGAGGCACGCATCTCTGTGTGTGTATTTATATTTTATTTACCTCTTATGAATTATTTTTGAATGTTTAATTATTATCATAAGCATTTATAGCATTGAATATGTATTTATTGATATTATATACACATATACATGTACGTCTACATCAGTCAGGGGGGGTCGATCCTACTTCGTGGAAATCGGCAGTCATGGGGGGTCTCAGTCCCATTAACCGCGGAAAGTGAGGGATCCCTGTATCCCTGTATATGGCAATTACCTAAATGTTTAACAACATATTTAAAAATCCAAAATCTGGAGCCATATTATACAGAAGGTGAAAGAGAAGTGAATTATGGGAAGTAAAAAGAAAATGGTTTAACATGAATATGAAGAAAAAGTATTTAGTGAACGGAGGTTATTGTGAAACTCAAGGATATCATGAAGTGAAACACAATTTTTTTTTTAATGCATTGAAAACAAATTGTCTCCCAACCAGAGAAGCATCTCTCAGGCCAATACGTCCTCTCTGGTGTTGTCTCAGGAAAGCACGAGGGTGTCACAGACACATCACGGGAGTGTACGGAACACGTCCGTTTGGAACGAATTAGCATGAAGCTTTATTCATATTAATTCTTTATTGAGTGATGGGTCTTGCTCTTAGGGTTTCAGCCCGGCTTACAATGGTTAACTTCTTTCATCCTTTATTGAGTTTAATATAAAATAACTGGATATTAAAAATGTAAATTTAATTGGTGTGTAATTAATAGAGTTTTAAATTTGACAGCATAATCCATATACGTACAGAAATGGAGTAAGTCCTCACGATTTACTCATCAAAATAATCATTTCAATCCATGCTGGCAAGCACAGGTATGACATTGTTTTAATTACAGGATTTTCATGAATATCAAATTTCTTGTAGAAAGGCTCATTATGAATTATAACTATTATATCCAGCTCGATAAATGAGGCTAATTTAGAAGAAAACATTAAACCAACAAAATCCTTAGCATACATCAGTGGACAGAATAATTTGATTGAGTATCAAGTCAGTGAGAGGGGATGGACAGACGGACACGGGACAATCATGTTCCGTGCCTATAGGGGCTCTGCTCAGGAGCGCTGCTATCATTTTATGCTCTATCATTTATTTAGTTCTGTCCCAAATCACAGTTTTTTTCAGCAATATTTATTATCATTCGGACATTTTATTTCTTATGTGGCTGCTGCTATGAGCTGTGGGCACCTGGGATAACCTCCAGCTTCTCTTGTGAATCTCATTGATAGCTGATATAGATGATTTATAGAGAGGCCTAGAGCAGCCTTAGCATGAACCTGAATTTTTGGTGTGGTTTCAAGATCACCCTTTTCCCAAATTATAAGTAAATACATCATTTATTAACAAATCAACATCCTCATTAAGGTCAGAATTAATGTGAAATAAGGATTCTTATAGTATTATTTGGATAAAAACCTGCTTTGTGTTGTTAACTTTTTCGAAATATTGAATGGCTAATACTAACAAGTTTCTGGATAGGATCAGAAATGAGTACCATCAGAGGGACAGCACATGTAAGATGTTTTGGAGACAAAGTCAGAGAGGCTAGATTAAGATGGTTTGGACATGTACAAAGAAGGGATAGTGAATATATTGGCAGTAGGATGCTGAGGTTGGAACTACCAGGCAGAAGGCCTAGAGGAAGACCAAAGAAGAGATTTATGGATGTGGTGAAGGAAGACATGAAGGCCATTGGAGTAAGAGACGAAGATGCAGAGGACAGGGTGGGACAGAGGCAGATGATTTGCTGTGGCGACTCCTGAAGGGAACAGTTGAAAGGAAAAGAAAAAGAAAAAGAAGATTAGCCGCAAAGTTATTAAAATATGCACCTAACCCAGTACTTCTCAATTACTTTCTGTGGCGCCCCCTCTAGGAAGAAAAAAAAACATTTCACGAACCCCCTACCCCGCAAGCGAGTATAAAATTGTTTTCCATCTCTGTCCACCTTTCTCTTCATTCCTGTTAAAAATTTTCCGTGTTGTTTGTTGAGGGGTTGTTTACCGAAACGTCATATTGTTGCTCGTGCGAAAAACCGCTACACCATAGTGTGACAATGAGAGCATCACTGCCAACTAGTGGAGTGGAGGTGCAATTACACATAATTATCGTACACTATTCCAGAAAAGCATGTTCCTCAAGGTCATACGCGCTTCCCCCAGCATCACACTGTGACCCCAGGTATTTGAGAAGCACTGACCTAACAACTTCATACTTAACACGTTTCTGATTTACATAATCTGAAATTCTTTATTTCTCATTTAAAAGTTTAGAATTTATTTTATAAAGTTACAGAAAATGTGTTATATTGTGATATGTATCATCTGGATACATACTATACATCTATATAGACTGCACTTGCTGCTCTCTGCACTTCATATATATATATGGGGCAGTGATGGTCGAGTGGATAAGGCGCAGGATCGCTGATCCTAAGGTTGGAGGCTTGAGTCCCCACAAGGTTGTCACTGTCCCCCCAGTGCAGCTAACTGGGTTACCAAAGGCAGGCCATGTCTGTCACTGTCTATGGTGTGAGGCATGTAAAAGAACCATTGCTGACTTTCGTAAAGAGTAGCTGCAAAGCCGTCACCGTGTTTCTGTCCCTTGGGTTGTGACAGGAAGGGCGTCCAATGTAAAACCTATGCCAAATCAAATGTGCGAATCAGATGATTTGCTGTGGCGACTCCCGAGAAACGGGAAAAAGCCGAAAGAATATATATATATATATATATATATATATATATATTTTTTTTTTAATCGATATATATATATATATATAGATAGATAGATAGATAGATAGATAGATAGATAGATAGATATATAGATATGTATGGGGGGTATAAACTAACAATCGGGGTTAAAATAAGGACTATCTGCACTTTATGTAATAGCAAAGCAAATTAATGTAGAAAACAGGTACAACATCATACACAGGAAATAATTTTAAAAAGCATGACAAATATCACAAGCAAATCAGGCCAGAAAAAAAGACTAGTGCAGATGCAGGAAAGGAAAATTATCCAGTTGCAATCAGAACACAGGATCAAGTCATATGCAAAGCAAAGCCACACCTCCTAATACTCACAGAAGCAAGTATCACGTGCCAAATAATTACAATATACACCCCTATCTGGGCAGGGGTGGCCTAGTGGTAAAGATGCTGGATCACTGATCATAATGTTGGGGGTTCGAGCCCCATTCTCAACAGGTTGTCACTGTCGTCCGGAAAATTTAGATTTTTGGTTTTCTTAGGCACACAGATCAATGCAGTTCTAATTTTAAAAAAGCTCATTTGCATAAATTAGTTCACAGTTTTATAAAGATTCAATCAGAAACATACTGGAAGAATAAAGCACCTCAGTAAAGTTCGGATACGTACTGTATTGCTTTAAATAAATAACCTGTCGTGTCACGCCTGAGTACAGCAATTCACTTTTAGAATTTCAACAGTAGTTTTGTGATTAATGTTATGATTATGTAACAGCAGGTTTCTATAACATTTCACTTATTGGTAGGTGACCATATAGTAATATGGCGGCACGGTGGCGTAGTGATTAGCACGTCCGCCTCACAGCCAGAAGGCCTGGGTTTGATTCCCGGCCTGGGCGTTTCTGTATGGAGTTTGCATGTTCTCCCCGTGCTTGCGTGGGGTTCCTCCAGGTGCTCCGGTTTCCTCCCACAATCCAAAGACATGCACAGTAGGTTAATTGGCCGTTCAAAATTGCCCGTAGGTAGTTAACGACCTGGAGAGGGATAGGCGCCGCCAGGCCAAAAAATCAGCCCAAGTCTCGCCATGAAGGCGCCCCAACGACATCCCCGGATGTTAAGGGATAAGAGAAGAAGAAGATATAGTAATATTCTATAGTAAATGAGTAAGGGCTGATTTGTAATACAGAAATTATACAGTACCGTGAGCAGCCAAATCAAGCAAGGTCACAACAACGGGAATTACTGGATCAATCCTATCCTAACCCCCCCACACACACACACCACACACCCCAAACCACACCCCCCACCCCCGAAGTTATATTGCTGATGCACCACCACCACGCTGGATAATCATTACAGTGTTACGGAACAAGGACACAGTTGAATTCCAATCTGACTCGTCTCATTACAGTTTCATGCCCACACATCAGATAAGTACCCGGTCTAGGACGACATGAAATAGCGGATTAGATCTGCATGAAGCTATCGTAGAATCCGAAAACTTTACCCCTTGTCAAAAATCTGAATATAAGCAAGTATGTTTTTCACATTGCAATAGTTAAAGCTAGTCAATGTTTTCTTTTTTTTCACTGAGATTAAAGCATACGTGAACACAAGTATGCAAGATTATCAGCGAAATCCACTTAAAATATCAAAGGTAAAAGTAATCTCATACCTCGGTCTCAGTGTTTTATCGTTGTACGTTGTGTTTTTTGCATTATTATAACACTACATTCGTGTGCATGCAGTTTACTGCTGTATTTCTCCATGTTCTCACTAATTATACTGAATACATTTTAAGAAACAACTATGATATGCTGATATTGGGTAATTTAATCTAAGGTAACGCATCATACTTTATAGAAAAGATTCAGCCCCACTCAAAATATTCAGTTTCTGTTGCTTTTCAAACATTACAGAAGACAATATTTCCCAGATGTATTTATTTTATATCACTTATAACAACCAAGTGTAATACTGTATATAACAGCAAATTCAGTCCTAAAATCGCTAAAGAATCAGCCCCTCCTAAAATACTTAATCAATCAGGTCCTCCACTGCATACCAGGCTTCTACATGTCATCAGGTGTATTTGTTCTGATTAAGCATTAAAAAAAAACATTTTTCCCTCATATCAGTGCTTGACAGTTTAATCAGGGGCAGTGGTGGCATGGTGATTAAGGTTGGGGGTTCAAGTCCCACTCTCCACAAGGCTGTCACTGCCCCCCCCAATCCCCCCTCCCCCCCCAGTGCAGCTAACTGGGTTAGCAATGGCCGGCCATGTCTGTCACTGTCTATGGTGAGAGATATGTAAAAGAACCATTGCTGGCGTTCGACAAGAGTAGCTGCGTAGCTGTCAGCGTGTTTCTGCCCCTTGTTAAAGGGTTGTGTTAGGAAGTAAAACCTATGCCAAATCAAACATGTGAATCAGATGACTCGCTGTGGTGACCCCTGAAAAAGGGAAAAAGCCGAAAGGAAAAGAAGGAGGAGGAGTGCTTGAAAGTTGAATCAAAAGCAATCGATAAACTACGGGTGGCAAGCCATTGTCAAAAGATCTCAGAGATAAAAGTTACAGACAGGCACAGGCCAGGAGATAGATACCAAAAATAAATAAATTTGATTACTGTATTAATGTCTACTATCACAGTGAAGTCTATAATCTACTGGTCAGTGTTAATACTAGGTATTCGGTTTTGGATCAGGCCGTCCATACAAACTGGATGTAAAAACGAAGAAGAATTGGTCAGAGAGGCTACCGAGAGGAAACATTAAAGCAGTTTCGGGGTAAGTCATGTGTGCATGTGACAACAATATCACAAATGTTCCACAAATGTCTTGATTGGGATTGGGTTGCAAGGAAAAAGAGGCAAGGCTTCCTGAGGACCACCTGCTGCCCACTGCCAGAAAGTTTTCAATGGAAAGAAGGTTCACCTACTGCACAAACTCATCACTGTCATCAAAACAAAAGGTGGTTCCAAGTGGTCCTGACACGGTGTTATAAACTGAATTGAGTAAATACAGCTGGAAAAACAAATGCAAATCAACACAATTTGAATATTTGCTACATCCATTCTGCTAGATTTTGTACAGTGGATGGCTGCCTAGTGTGTTCCCAACATTTCATTGTTATATAAGTTGTCTTTTAAGTCATGGTACCAAAATATACTAACACGAATGCTACCAGGGACACAGGCAGGCTGAAACCCATCACAGCTGACTCTGGGGTGATGGCAGGGATGGGATTCTTTAAGAGTGGATGTAGAAAATAAAGGGAAGAATATCCAGTTAGCCTAATGTGCACGTCCTTTTGCTGTGAGAGGAAAAGCATGTAAGCATAGAGAGAACAAGCTAACTGGTCATAAATGCAGCTATAATTTTATTCTCTACATCTTTCACCAACACCTACTCCTGCACAAATTGCCCCTATTGCACCCAGAACAACAAGAAACAATGAGCAGCACGGAGGTGCTCCTGATACAAATCACAACAAAAAGGAGATGCTTGAGATCACAAGATGCAGCCAGACTGATCACATGCTCACTGGTCTCACAAAAGCCAAACAACGAGTCTATACCTGGAGCTGAGAAGCTCTGGTCCAGAGATTCAAACTCAAAACCTTCTGCTCAGAAGCCGAGTAATACAACTACCCTCTGCCCATGAGCAATCACTCACTGTAAGAAATAACAGTTGAGATTTTTGCATGTACTGTACTGCACTCATCATGCAGGTGATCCCAGCATCACTCACAACCAGCTTGAGCTCAGTGTGCATGGAGCATCCTGCTGCACACTATGAATAGAAATGCTGGCTCGCCTATGGAGATGCATCTGATCCATCCAAGAACCAACACATGTAAGTTCTACTGATCGACGCCTTATCTGATCAATCAGGATCCAATCAGCTGTGCCGCACGTGCGCACATGAATGCATGTCCAGCGAGCGCGTGCTGCAGTGTATCCGCGTTGCTTTGCCTTACCTGTGTGCGTGCGTGCGGGCGGGCGCGCGCGCATGTTGTGTATATATACGTGTGTGTGTGTGTGTGTGTGTGTGTGTGTGCAGATCTCCAATGCTCACTTTCACATCACCTCCTCCTTGTGCGTCACCTACAACGCACCTGACGCAAGTATTGTAATATATACATACATATATATATATATATATATATATATATATATATATATATATATATATATATATATATATATATATATATATATATATATATGTATACACACACACACATACTTACATACATATAATTATATATTGATATATATATATATATACATACACACACACACACATATATATATATATATATATATATATATATATATATATACATACACATATACACATACATATGCACACAGACATATATATATATATATATATATATATATATATATATATATATATATATATATGAAATAAACATCTGCAATAGGAATTAACATATGCAAATTTCCAAAAATCACCGAAAACATGCTGATTGAGAGCCACTGGATTCAATAATGTTTCCCTGAACACATGCAGAATTTTTCTCATTATTCCTTCTTTCATTTCTCACATTCAGCCTCTCTCTCTCTCTCTCTCTCTCTCTCACACACACACACACACACACACACGCGCGCGCGCGCACACACACACACACACGCAGATGTTCTGTAAAGTTGCTCCAAAACTCTTTTGCTTACCTCTTTCTTTCCTCCCTGTTCTGTGCTGGTTGTGGTCCACCCTGTTAGAGATCCTCAGAGAGAAAGAAAGAGTAACAGAGGAGTTGATTTAAGGGACTGAGATTTTCCATTACGTACCTTATTGTGCAGAGCCTCAGGGAGGGGGGAACACCGAGCGCTCCCCAAACAGCACAGGTCTGCATGCAGTGCATTACAGTACACGCACACACACACACACACACACACATACACACACACACACACACACACACACACACACCATGCTTTTTACATTATCATCTGAATTTGCAGGGTTTTCATATGCAGTAAATATACACATCACCCATGCATGCCAGAATGATAGATCTTAATCACTTGATTCAAATAGATCTGTCAAAATTCATAATAATAATAATAATAATAATATAGAAGTTCTGTATGAGAACGATCAGAAACAACCTCATGACTATCTCAGCAGCACCAGGGTGTAGTGGTTAGCATGTCCGCCATTCCCAGCTTGAGCGTTTCTCTATGGAGTTAGCTTCCCTCCCCGTGACCCTAAGTAGGATTAGGTTCAGAAAATTCATGAATGAATGAACTCTCTCATTAAAATAGTGTCTGTCATGGAGTCGACTTGCACTGACTTTGACAAAGGACAGATCACCATGGCTTGGTAACTGGGTCAGAGTATCTTCAAGTCTACAAGTCTTATTGGGTGTTTCCAGGATGTGGTGGCTGACCTTTAAAAGTGGTCTTAAAAAAAAGAAGAAGAAGAAGAAGAAGAGGAAGAACTTTGAACCACAACCACAAGCCTGGTGATCAAGGGCTCACTGACACGCACAGACAGTGAAGCTTAATGTGCATGATTTGATTCCACAGAATTGCTAAAAATGTTTATGCTGGATATGATAGAAAGGTGTCAGGACATACAGTGCATTGCAGATTGCTGCATTAAAAAATATAAAAAATTATTAAGCTACTTCATTAATCCAACTAGAGAAATTTTGTCTCTGTATTTAACTCATCTGAAGTGAGCACACACACACACACACACACACACACTCAGAGCAGTGAGCCTCCACACAGTGCAGAACCAGGCGAGCAGTTGGGGGTAAGGTGCCTTGCTCAAGTGCACTTCAGCGATGAAGAAGAAGAAGGAAGAGAATGTGCAGCTCACTGCAACACATCTTCTCTGCCGGTTCAGGAATCAAACCAGCGACCTTTAGATTCAAAACTCACTTTTCCAAGCATTAACCCACGTCTCCCCCAGACGAGGCTGTACAGCCACAGCCCAGTCAGAATGGACTTGCTTCACCCTGTACACAACTTTAGTGTCAAAACTGAAAAGAAAGTGGGCTGGTCCATTTCATTTTCTATAACCGCTTAATCCTAATTAGGGTCGCGGGGAGGCTGGCGTCCATCCCAGCCGACTCAGGGTGACGGCAGAGCACACCCTGGACAGCTCGCCAAGCCATCTCAGGGCGGAAACATACTGATGGCTTTGCAGCTACTCTTGTCGAGAGTCAGCAATGGTTCTTTTACATCAACCTCACACCATAGACAGTGAGAGACATGGCCGGCCTTTGATAACCCAGTTAGCTGCACTGGGGGGGGGCAACAGTGACAACCCGTGGAGACTGGGGCTCAAACCCCCAACCTTAGGATCAGCGATCCAGCGCGCTATACCACTAGGCCACCACTGCCCTCTTGAACCGGTTCAATGAATCTGATTTTCTTTTACATCGTATGTATACGGGAATTGCTTTTGTTGGGAAGATGGCAAAAGGACCATCTATGCACATAGGATAAGTCAATGGATACAGTGTAATGTTCTGGGCAATGTTCTGCTTGGAAAGTTTGGGTCCTATAATTCATGTGGATGTTACCTTGACAAACACTATCCACCTGAACAGCGCTGGAGACCGAATACACCTCTTCATGGCAGCGGTGTAATCTAATGGTAGTGGCCTCTTTCAGCAGATAATGGACTCTGATACACTGCATAAACAGTTCAAGAATGGTTTGAGGAAAATTGGCCTCCAATTTCCACATTCGTAGAACGTATTGTGAACTGCTTGGTGCCAAATACCACAGTACCTCCCTCAGAGGTCTTGTGGAATCCATGTCTTGATGGTTTGGAGTCGTTCTGGCAACAGGTAGGAACTACACAATAATTGGCTGGTTGTGGTTGTTTTTGGCTGATCGGTGTATGCAAGTCAATGGTGTATAAAAAAAAGAAGTGTATATAGCAATGCAGTGCAATGCAGCAATAACAAATAAAGCCATATTGTCTGTTTAAGGAAGTTTATCAAATAGATCAATTATTACTGCCAACAACAGAAGTGAATTCTTCAGACTTCGCATACTTTTATTTGTACATTAAGGCAAACAGAAAAGAAGAACAATTATGCATAGAATGTATTACAAAAATGTAGTTAAACACACACACAGACACGCACACAGCACTCACAGTGATGCCATTTTATTATTTGATTATTTAAGTTCAATTTCCAAAGTAATATTACAAATTGTATCTACAACAGAGCTCCAGCTACCAACATCCAAGTATTTGAATTCCATCAGATGTTCATTCATTTATTCATTCATTTGCCAAACTGTTTAATCCTGTCATGGTAGCAGGGTGCTTGGGGCCTATCTAGCCAATTCTGAGCAAAGGCCAGTAAACCCTGGCCTGTTTGCCAGTCCATTGCAGGACCAAATAACATGAATTGCATGATGGACATGGACCAAAATGTATGCATTGCTAATACATGTATGTTAAAGTGATGCTGCAGCGATCTGCCGGTCAATCTCCCGCTCACTTGTGAACAAGATCCCGAACTCCTCCACTTGGGGCAGCACCTCATTCCAGACCAGGAGGGTGCATTCCACCCTTTCCCGGCTGAGAACCATGGCCTCGGACTTGGAGGTGCTGATTCTCATCCTGGCCGCTTCGCCTGTAGAGTGGATAGAGTTGGTTGAGAGTGCCACGGCGAGGACGGAAACCACATTGTTTCTCCTCATCACGGTGGAGGGGTTTCCGTGTTCTAATGATCCTAGGAGCTACATTCTCGGGGGCATTATGCCTCTGGTTGGGTAACCTAAGGCTAGGTGAAGGTCCAGATGAAGCACGGTTCAAAAGACCCCTATAAAGAAGAACTCAAGGAAAACAGTTTCCCTTGCCCAGATGCGGGTCACCAGGTCCCCTACCCCACTCCCGAAGCAAGGCCGAAGGCCAGACTCTATCCAGTCCATATCTGTCAACCTCGCGCACCAACTCCTTCCTCACCAGACCGTCCATGCCCCAAGAGCAAGAGTCAGTAACCGATGATCAATCAGGCAGAACCCACATCTTCAACTACAACCTAGTTCACACTGCACCCAACCCCGATAGTCCTTCCCACAGGTGGTGGGCCCATGAGAGGGCGGACCCAGGTCTCTTCTTTGTGCTTGGCCCGGCTGGACTCAATGGGCAGAAGAATGGCCACCAGACACTCGCCTGCTTTGATGGGTGTTGCTCGAGTGTTTATTCTTTTGGTTGCAATGTGTACAGATGAAAGGTTGAATCAGTAAAGTAGCACAGTATTGATTTTGGGAGAAAAGTGTGAAGAAATGAGAACTGATGACTACTGAAATGCCATTTAATAACCTGTAGAGATGCCGTTTACATGAAGGAGCATAGAGGAACCATACTGGATATTAATTGTATGTCAAATCATTACTGAACTTTTCATCTTGCTTTGGGTGAAGACACAGCCATTACCTGGATGTTCTGCCCGCTGAGCATAAACAACACATTCTTCATGAGCTTCCTGAACACCTGTGGCCCTTTCCAAGCACGACACTCCCTAAAGAACACTCAGCCATCACCACAAGCTGAGATGTTTAATCAGAAGAAAACAATAATAAGGCTGAGGAGGCTGTACTTCACTGCTCAGGTCATGAAGGCTTCAGCAGAGCGCAGTGTTAGAGAATAAAACCAACATGGCATCATGCCAGAGAGTATCAGTGTTAGGTGTCACAGTGATGTGAGCAAGTACTGAATGCTGACATAAATATTTTTATTTCTTTAGAAATAACATCCAGGATGTTCAATCCTGACCTGATCATGTAGCAGCAGTTTTTCAACAGCTCAGTGTCAAGAGAATACCAAACCAAAGTTCACCAACCAAAAATATCCAACCAACACTAGCCCAACAGATTATATTATTACACTGATACATGGAATAGAAGGGTAGAGTACGACTAACACACACTAAAGTGAAGAAATTGAGCTATTTAACAATCATTTGCAGCAGCCTCGGTCAATCACTGAATTGTCCCTGAAATGGAACACCAACTTTTAATGATAAGTGACCAATGATCCATGACATCGGTGAATAATTGTTTTAATACATACTTCAAAAGCATGTTCGCATCACAACAAGTAGAGGTAAGTCTGTTTGGCTTTTTACAGCCAAGCCTACCGGCTCATCAGTATGCGTATCCCCGGTTTCCATAGCGTGAAGCAACCAAGAGTTCAACTCCTACTGCATGGGACGCTAGTCCATGGCAGGTTACCTTCCCAGTACAGTGGTACCTCACCTTACGATAGTCCCAGCAAACGAAAAATCCAGGTTACAAAAAACATTTTCCAAAATGTTTTGTCTCTGTATACGACACAAGTTCTCCTTACGAAACGCGCCAAATG
>CM045732.1:13877974-13880474 GCA_024760905.1 Plotosus lineatus
ACATATTAAACGCTATAAATCAGGGGTTGGGAACCTTTTTGATGAAGAGAGCCCCCCAAAAATAATAATAAAATCTAATCCTCTGAGAGCCAAATATATTTTTTAATACTGAGACCAACAATTTTAGAGTATAATAAAACTCTGCATTTATTTTCAACAACATTGTTATAACGAAGTTATTTATTAATAAGAAAAGTACTTCTTACTATTAATGCGACTTCTGGTGCTGCGTGGTTTTGCTGATGGCTTTGTAGTCTGGTTGATACGTGCTGAGGTTCAGCTTCATGCAGGCGTTTCGGCTTCCATCTATTACACGTGACCGCAGGTTGGTCTTGATGCTTTTCAGGTGTGAGAAGTTCTTGCGTTCGCATGTGGAGCCAAACATGGTCAATACGACAGGACTCACATGCTGTAGTGTTTCTGTGACAGGAAGCATGTCCCAAGTTTTGACAATCACTTGATCTGTGAGTTGAAGTTTTTTCATGTCTGTCCATTTGTGTTTTGCTTGCCAGCTCTGCTTGGCTTCTTGCACATGAGCTGATCAAAACGAGGGCAATTTACCTCTTTACCCAAAAACAACTCGTGCAGGCTGTTGTATATAATCCAATAAAATTAGAGTTTCAGGGTATCGGCCCTGCCCACACACTGGAGTACAGAAAGCATTGGCTCTCCGCTGCGCGCCACAGTGACAAGTGGCATTGAAAATAGATGTATAGATTGAAATGCGAGAGATTTATTCATGTTTTTTTTTAATTTGATGGTTTTTTTTCTGTATTTTTATTTAAAGGACAGCAAAATTATGTATTAGTTATTCTGTTAAGAAAGGCCACCTGATTTATCTGGGAGCCAGAGGCAGTCATCAAGAGAGCCACAGGTTCCCGACCCCTGCTACAAATGCTTATAATAACAATAAAACATTCAAAAATAATGCATAAGATGTAAATAAAATATAAATACACACACATACAGATGCTCTCGTGCACTCAGCTGCGCACCTCACATAAAAATGTAAGTAGTTTTGTTGGGGGTTTTGGGTTGTTTTTATTTATTTGGGGTTTTTTGTTTTTTTGCATAATTGCCCTTGTTTTGTGGCGTTTTCCTTAACATTTTCCCCTATTCTTCCTATTTTAATTCGATGAATATTTAAAAAACCCACGATGCACCGAAGCCGCATGAATTGAAGCGCGAAGTAGCGAGGGATCCCTGTATATCCAAGCACTCAAATTAATACTAATTATTTAAATTACAGATGGTACTACCGTCAGAGCTTCAGTTATAAACAATTAATCAGCACCTACAAATAATAAAAAAAAATCATCAGCACAGGGATGTAGAACTGCCTTTTACCAGGCAACTTTACTTTGCGTGGATCTCAGAAGAAGACCATGGCGTTTTTAATCTTTACATAATACATTCTATAAAGTGTATTGCAGTAACTTTTATCTGTCATCTTTGCTGACTGTGTATTGTTTGAAAAACGAGGCCTTGAACCATGCTCATAATGAGCAGGGGTTATTTAAGTGAGACATTTAAGGATTCTCAGGATATATTAGTATTCAGCGCTTCAAAAGGAACTTAGAGTGCACATCTTGATGTGTGTGTTAGTGAGGGAGAAGCACAGTGCCTTTGTGATAGTATTTGCACTTGTGTTGGCTGCCTAAATGCTTTCATCAACTCAGACCTATGTGGAGGCGTGTTAACCCAAATACCGCAGCAAGAAAAATCCACTCAAATAAGATCCTCGTATTGTTTTCTAGCCTTTACTTCACCAGTTTGTTATTATTAATTCAGTTGTGTCTGCAGTTGGTTTAATTTAATCATGTAAGTTACGAGGTAAAAAAGGTTTCACAATTTATTTTTTAAATATTTTTTATTTAAATGTATTTATTTGCCCCAACCGTTTTTTCTCCACTAATCCTTTGTCACATTCCAATGCCCACCTGTCAAGTGTTGCCTTCCTATCACATATGACCACCACCAATCAGGATGGATATAAGAAGGCACATGCAATGCTGCCACCCGGCTCTTTACAAGCTGCTACTCATGCACAGCTTTCTAATGTTTGTAAAGAGCCTCTTGCTGCTGTCTGTGGTGAGAATCAGTTAGAACCATTGCTGGCATTTATATAGTGGGCCTTTGGGTTTCTGATGTGAGATGTCAAGGGTGTATTCTGCCCTTACCCAGAGTTGGCTGAGATGGGCACCAGCCCCCCCCCATAACAATTAAGGTATTTTGGGCTCTGTACCACTGATCCCACAGTCCTGACAACTAGTGTGCAATTGTTATGCTGGGAACATTTTTTTTCTCCTCGAAATTAGTCTTGTCCCACTGTGCCACCTGCAAAGTATTACCTCCCTACTGCACACAACCATCACCAATCGGGAATGGTGTATGCATGCACATGCCTTTTCACTATGCAGCTTTCTAAAATTCTGCACATGCATCCATAGGAGCAACTTAACACGTTCAGAGGGGATTCACTACCTGCCCATTTGAATGG
>CM045732.1:13885474-14010474 GCA_024760905.1 Plotosus lineatus
TATTATCTCCTGCTTCACTTCGATTGATAATGGAGCCCACTTCTTCTTTTTGGTGTCACCGGGAATCACTTTCTTGGGGTCTTTGATGGATAACGAAATATAACGCTGCAATGATCACTCTCAAAAAAACTCAACTCTCCTTCATGCGTGTGACAAAGAGGAAGGATGGGTACAGGAATGGGTACAGTTCAGCTCCCTCCTGGCCAATGGGAGGCCTGCGGTGCGGGATGTTGGGAGTCAGCCAATGAGAGAACAACTCACGCATTCTTTGAATGGCAAGTTTTAATGTTTGAATGGCATGTTTAGCGCTTTTTGTAAGAAGAGGTTGTTTCATATACAGAAGACGAAAATTTAGGAAAATGTTTTTTGTCACCTGGATTTTTCTTATTCAGAGGTTTTCGTAAGTAGAGGGCCGACTGTAATAATAAAAAATATTTAGTTTGCTTTTCGTATATTCCTGTGTTATATGTCGAAACAATTTGCCACAGGGTTAGTGGATGTCACTGCTGAACTGTCTCGCTGACTATTCCGAATCCTCCTTGTATTCTGCAAAAAAATTATTAATTACACTGCCAGTCCAAAAAAAAAAAAAAAAGTTACACACTCTAATATACTCTTAGAGAACCTTTAATCTTGATTTCAGCACATAATCCATAATCTCCATGGCATTCTTTCGACAAACTTAACACTGATTTCCATTCAAGTCTTGGGTTCATTTCTCACCAGCGTCTTGAACTGATGAAGGAAAAACTGAACCACTCCATGAAGTCTTCTCCGGCATATCCCGAAAACTTCTAATAAGGCTAAGGTCAAGACTCTGGGGTGCCAGTGCATATGAATCCTCATGCTCCCTGAACCAATCTTTCACTAAGAGTGTCCCCATTGTATACCCATGTCATAGGTGGGGATTGGGGGGGATTTGGGGGGGGGGGTCCCCCCATTGATGTGGTAACCTGTTCATTCAGTACATTGATCAGTTGACTTTTTATTACTATATTAATGTTGCTGAGCCTCAACAATGACATGGAAATTACACACCGAGTCTGTCTTCCTTTCGGCTTTTTCCCTTTTACTCGGGAGTTGCCACAGCGAATCATCTAATTCGCACGTTTGATTTGGCAGAGGTTTTACGTCGGATGCCCTTCCTGTCACAACCCTTTTTAGCAAGGGACAGAAACACGCTGACGACTTTGCAGCTACTCTTTACGAAAGTCAGCAATGGTTCTTTTACATGCCTCTCACCATAGACAGTGAGAGACATGACCCGCCTTTGATAACCCAGTTAGCCGCACTGGGGGAAATCAAGGCTAAAAAACTCTCCATGAAAATATTAGCGTGTGTGGCTTTTTTTTTTTGGCCTGGCAGTGTATGTCTAAATTCCCACCGGCATGGTTGCAGGATCACAAAACCAATGATCCGCAATTAAAGCATCAGATCCAAGTCCTAATGGAAAGCTGCAGTCCATATGTATGAACCTTTGAATACAAGTGAGCCCAAAATATCCTACATGAAGATGGAACAAGAACGTTCTGCACGGGTCTCCAGTCAAAAAAGAGGAAGCGGCTCAGTGCTTTTATTCTCTGGAGATGATGGAGTACACAACTGTAGGATTACTGAATGTTTTTAAAAAGCTGTTGTGGTTCTGTACGTTTTAGCATATAATAATGAAGAATGGTAAATTTATTTGAAGATACTATACTGAAAGAATCCACAAAGCCACAGTTTCATAAAAACATCAGGCATTTAATTCACATGGACATTATTATCAGAAGGAGCCCGCCCAGCCTTAATCGCTGTCATCCCTTCTTTGTCAATATGGCTTAATTACATCTGAAGCCTGAACAGTAGAAGTGTGATGAGTGTGTGTGAGACAGATGGCTGCATTGCTGCACTCTGCCCTGCTCCAACAACTTCAGAGGGTGTGTGTGTGTGTGTGTGTGTGTGTGTGTGTGTGTGTGTGTGTGGAGAGAGCAGATGGCCAAAGGTGTGTTTAATATTCACACAGGGAAAGGCCGAGTCATCGCTACACACGGATCTTCACACAGAGAGACAAGATTTGTGTACATACACACACATGACCTCTGTGTGATTTACCAGGTGATAAATTGTGGCACAGAGGATGGACACACGGACACACACAAGGACACACACACACACACACACACACACACACACACACACACACAAATCTGTCAGACAATTTTGTGATTTTCATCATTTTAAAGCCCATAACATTTCAACAGTTTTAAAATTACAACACATAAAACCAAAAAGATGCCGCAAACCTAGATACTCAGGAATAGGCTTTGTGCAGCTCTGTAACAGCGCCCCCAACTGTAAAACACAACAAACTGCCCAATAACACTGGTGCTGCATCACTATAAGGGATGAGCGGAAATAAAAATGCTGCACTCAAACTTAGACTCAAACTTAAGTGATAAATAATTAAAATGTATAGCTGAAGATGCTCATAAGTAGGCAATTACTGTAGACTGAGGAAGAGTACAGTCTAATACAAGCATAACAATATGAAAATAAATATCACAGATAGGCATTTTAAAATAACTTGTTATGGACGATAATAATTAAAAATTATGCATTACATATCTATAGTACACACACACAGTTTGTTTATCATGAGCATAATTTAGACTCTTGTACAAGTGTTTTAGGGAATCTACAGGTGCATCGTGTGTATTTTTATGGTGCAGCTGTGAAATGCCTATATATTATTTATATATATATATATATATATATATATATATATATATAGGAGTCAGCTGCAGTGCACTTCAGTAATAAATGTACAGGAACATTGAAATAGTGCACAGAGTTCCCAAAAAACAGAATGTTTGACAAAAGTTTGCCATTGGTTCCAAGTGAAGCAAGAAATTTGAAATTCCCTGTGCTGTAAAAAATTGTGCATACAACCTAATATTTCCTCAGCCTTTCTGAATAGTATACAGCGGGTACAAAAAATTGACCCCATCAACATAGTCACATTTTTATTTCTTTGAAGCCATAAGTAAAGATGTGCAGAAATATTTTTCCAGGTACAGTATATGTAGTCACTATGGCTTAAAACTACCAAGTGTAATAAGAAACAGTCCAGGGGGGGGAAAAAAAAAACAGAATTAGTGAGAAGGCTAAAGGATCACCTCCCTACTAAGGAATTCTTGAAATCAGGTGTAAGTTACCTTGTCTCTTGTGCACCAGGTTAATTGATTACCACCTGTGATCGAGTGTAATAATTCTGAATGGTTCATAATAAACACAGCTATTCCTAGAGTATTTCAGTGCTTGAAAGTGTAACTGAAAAACAATCAACTACGGATGGCAAGAGACTGTTAAAAGATCTCATGTATGAATTTGTGGACAAGCACAAATAGATAGACACAAAAAAATTCAAAGGGTGTTATTAATCCCTGAAAGCAAATAAAGTCCATAATTTGTGTGACAGTGGCATCACAAATATGGCTGGTGTGGGAGGGCTGCAAAAACAAACAAACAAAAAAACCTTTCAGTTCAGCTTTCAGTCTCAGTTGAGTTTACCTAAAAGGCACGGCGAATATTCTAATACCAAATAAAAAAAAGTTGTATCGGTGAGATGAGACCAAAATCTATTTGGCCCAAATACCAAAGAACATACCTTTAATAAAGCATGGTAGTGGTAGCATCATGTTGTGGTGATGATTCTCTGCAGTTGGGACTGTGGCAATTGTCAAAATAAAAGGAAAAATGGATGGGGCAAAAATATTGTCAAATTCTTGAGTAAAAACTTGCTGACCTCTGCCAGAAAACTGTCAATGGGAAGAAGGTTCATCTCCCAACATGAAGATGCAAAGTTTACCATCCAATAGCTGAAAGAGGTGAATGTCTAGTAAGAACCCAAAATTAACCCATACTGAAAATCTGTGGAACAGCAGTCCACCAACAATCACCATTCAATTCGATTGAGCTTAAAGAGTGGGAAAATATTCATAACTCTAGATATACAAAGTTGGTATGAGAATAGTAGCAAGCGACTGGATGGATATTTCCTCACAGCAAAATGATCAAGCAATTACCACTTATAGAAGCCAATTAGAAAATCTAGTCTGGGGCTATTTAATAAAAAATTGTAAAGCTGTGTTTACACGAAACACCTTGCTAAGAGGGGTCTGGATAGGCCACTTCACATGACTGTTTGCTATTAATTTATATACATTAAAACCTTACCATTAGCAACCAGTTGTGAATGGGAAAAACACTAAGAGTGTAGGTGTACTGTATTGTGTTTCTTACTACCACATTTGTCTAGCACCATAGACCCTGAAATTATTAGCTTTATTACAGTATTTAGAAGTTTTGATGTAGAAAACAAATGCAAAGTACAGTGGGACATTGACTTACGAAATTAATCCATTCCGAGGGAAAGCTTGTAAGTCAAAATGTTCGTTAGATAAAACCAAAATTCACATTGGAAATGCAATTAATCCGTTCCATCCCCCTCCCAAACTCATAACCTTCCACAAACACGTATATTTGACCTAATATATTAAAGATAAACATGTAAAAAAAAATATATTGATTATTATCAATATTAAATAATAATAATAATACATGTACATTAACATTAATCATAATTAACATTAAATAATAATAAAACAAGAATAAACAATAAGTCAACTAATCCTTCCAATCATCGAATGCGGCAAAGATGTCACGTGGGCAGGCATGAGGTGGTGCGTAACAGAGGAGGAGGAGAATTTTGTGCTTGAGCATGCTACGAATGCCAGCAAGGAAAGGCCCGTGGTGAGCTCCCACAAGGCCATTGCTTCTTAAATAGTGGGGTGTGATTCTGGGGGGGGGGGGGGGGGTTGGGTCCCTTGAAACTGGGAAGCATGCTTTTTTTTTGCCTTTGCCATACTGTACTACAATTAAGTGTAGGATAAGTGTAGTGGTGTAGCGAACACAGCGAGAGCACCACTGCCACTTATTGTAGAGGATACATGATTACACTAGGTGGCAGTAGTGCTGTTTGCTATGGTGTACGGGAAAAGCACCAAATGATATGAAGTGCAGTAAACACGCGCTGGGTGCTTTTTGGGGTGAAAATTTTTTTCTTCCTGCAAGGGGGCATTCCAAAAAATAATTGAGAAGCACTGCACAAGGCATTCTCGGAGCGCAGATCAATACACGCGGAAGAATACAAGGCTAATCGGCCCGGAAAATCCATTTCCCCAGCAGCGCTTGTAAGTCGAAAATTTACTTGTTGAATGGGGCAGATTTTGGGTGGGATTGAAGCTTGTATCATGGAAAATTCTTATAAAAGACACTCGTAAGTCAAGGTACCACTGTATGTCTAACTGTTTTCAAATATCATCATCTTTTTTCGACCAGTCACATGACATTAATTATGTTTATATGTAATATGCTTCAATGTATGTCTTGAATAGCTTTTATGAATGCAGAAAGAGACAAAAAAAAAGCTATCTTTATTAGTTCAGAATCCATTTATTAGACAATGCCATGATTTAAGCTCATTTTAATTATTTTATTTAAGTGCGCAACCACCAAAAGCCTGTTATAACCACATTATGGACTGTAACTGTGTAGGTATGACAGAATAAGAAGGTTAAATTACTGAATGACCTGATTGGTGCTAACAAAATCAGACATAACTATCTTTAAAACACTGCTATGCTTCTGCAGTTGTGGGAAGAACTTGTACATACAGAGTCTTTGTGTTCAGGTTCTTCATTGATGTCTCAGTGAATTCTGAAATAAAGCAAACATACATATATGTATCAAATGTATACCTGTTGTCATGGAACTTTGAATGTTTGAAAAATCTCCAATCAGAACACAACATCAATAGTTCGGGACAAAATGAAATCTTAAACAATGGTCACCAAATGATTGTTTTAAGCACCAAACAAACTGCCTCGTAACGACATATTTTGGTTCCATGCCATTATTTCATCAACATTAGTTCATCTGAAAAAACATTACTGCACACTACAATGTATTATATCCAATGTATGACATGTTAATAAAAGTTCATTGACAAGTTGTATGTTGCAAGACAATGGCCATGTACGAAAATAGTTTTAACAAATACTGCAAGTAGCTTGGTTTGTGTAGCTCAGTGCATTTGGTAACTTTATAAAAAGCTTCAGTTGATGTTTTTTTAAGCTGGTTAAAGATTCTCACAGAGAATAAGGCTTTTTAAACACACCTTTGTCAGTGAATAATAAAATAGTCACAACAACAACATTAAAAAATAATAATAATAAATGATAATAATAATAATAATAATAATAATAATAATAATAATAATGAGAAAAAAAATCATCATCCTTGTTAGCTGAGTAGTGATTGAAAAAATAGTCAATTTTGGGTACACTGGAATGAACACATATACACACATACTGTATTCGACGTGATAAGCGCCCAGGGCGCTTAAAAAATTGGAGTGGGTGGGTGCTTATTAAAATGTTACCAGAGGAGTGGAAGGGTAAGTGCTTATTACCATCGAGGTGGAAAACATGAATAATAACAGAACAATAAAAGAGTTTTACTGGTATTTATGTTATTCATTTTGTGGTATCAACCAAACTACTTACATGAAAGCTGAAAATAAACAGAAAACAGCATAAATAATAATTAAAAAAAACAAAACAAAAAAACCCCCCCAAAAAACAAACAAAAAAAAAATTTACTTTTCCCTCCCGGTGCTGTTCCTTTAAACATTTTCCAGGAAGTAAAATCAAGCCAATCAACAACACGTTGAACCAATCAACACGAACATAAACAAAAGCACATGGCCAGGAACATCTTTAAATTTATTCAGTAAGTGAGCAGGAGAATGGACTCGTCATCACTTTCTGATAGGTCCATATCTGGCTCATCACTCCATTCATTCAGAGCATTGCATAATTTTGCTGTAGCAGTTTCTAATGGTTCATCGGTTGTTGGACATTTACCAAGAGAACACAGCAAAATATTTTCCTGTTTTTTAAAGCATGGTAGAACAATCAAATGTGTTGTTACTGATGAACATTATAGACATTCCCCAGTGGCAGGGGGTCTTAAAATACTGTGTAAACTCACTTTTCCAGGCGGTGAACGCCTCATTTTACCGTTACAGAAACTGGTCAAATTAAATTGGTAAGTTTGATCTATGATTTTGCTCCCAGTACACATGAGCGGTTATTAGACGCAAAATCAAAAACATTGGGAGGGGGCGCTTATTGGAGCGGGGCTCTTGTTACATCGAATACAGTACACGTACAGTATTTGTACAATGCCCCACAGCAAGGACAATGTAGCAAATAGGTTCTGTATAGGTCTTAATTACTAATATGCTTGTATTAAAATATGTTCTATAGTAGTATAGACATGAGCAAATTAGTAAAAAAAAAAACCTTTCTTGCTTGAAGGATCTATAAAGATCACTCATGTTTGATATTCAATGTCATTCAAGATCGAAGAGAATCGTCTCATTTGAAAGTGTTTAGATGGTTTACCATCTGTTTAATGCTAACACCGTGTGCTACGACAATTCCTTCAAAGTTATAAGCACTCAAATTGCATTTTCAAATTTCAAGGTCACTTGAGGTAAAAGCTGATTGCCTTATTTGAAAGCAAAAACGAACCAATAGTTTCCTATATGTGTTATACAGTCAAACTCTACAGCCAAGAATTGGTGACCGTGCACTGACATTCACATTTGCATTAGATCTTCTGAAATCAAATCATCACTGAATCAGTGGTAGGATATTGCACCCACCAGGTTTGGTGAAAATCTATATTTGTTTTCCTCTGAACAGAAACCTGATCTTATCTGTACAGAGACAAAAACCAGACAGACCCAGGGACTTACACCACCCGTGACTACAATACCTACACCAAAACTGTTTTTGGGCCAAGGTAAGCAGAGTAATGAATGTGCAATGTAATAAATCTACATCACATTACACTGTTTTAAAATGATTAGATGCTAAAATATGGAACATTTCTAGAGGTGTGTAATTTTTAATGTGATGCAGCTGATAGGAAATGAGCACATGATTAGCATGGGAGTGTATTGGATACACAGCCATCAACTCTGGTGTAAAGTGAGACTACAATCATTTATTCTTGCATCTTCAGTAAATACTTTATCCTGGTAAGAATTGCTGTTATTTAAATTACTTTTGTAAACACTACGTTCATGTAATGAATGTGGGCAAAGAAAATTAATTGCAAGAGTGGGTGAGCTTGGTCCTTGGAGATTAAGCATGAGTGGGATAAAATAAATAAATAAAAAAACAAGTATACATATCTGCTTAAGCATTGCTTTACATAAAAACTCAGCTTTTTTGAAAGCAGTTTAAATTATTTCTTCAGGACAGTTTGTACGTGTCTTGGTGCAACCAAAGATTTGCATTTAACTCCATGTCAGCTTGACTAGCTAAATAAAAAGCTTGAGGGATATGACCCAGTTTCAGAGAAACATCAAAATAATCAGCACGTTCTGCATCATTACCTGGCTGTGGACAGAATGCTGACTATCAGTGCACTAAGCTGGTTATATGAAAAATGGAATTAAATTGGGAAATATTTTATGTGCATTTACAGGTGGTGGTACTTTTCATGTTGATACAAAGGTGATAACTCACAAAATGCTGTTGGGTAGTTTAACCAATATATACATCAGAGATGAGGAAAGAAAAATAAGAAAAGACAGAAGGATGGACAGACTGGACAGAAAAGTCAGGCAGTGTAACATTTTGTTTGACTTCGTCTAGCCTTGGTACAGCATGTAATCACCATCGATGGCATTCTCTTTTCAGTTGGTCAGGAGAAGGTCAATCAACATTAAAATGAAGTCAGCTGATTACCTGAATGTAATGAATGACCAGGTTATCACCGCAATGGACATTTTCTTCTAATATGGCACAAATAAAAAATTGGGGCTCAAATAGAGAAATTGCATTACATAGGTAAAATTTAATCGTGAAAAATGTAAACAATAATGAAAAAGTAAAAGAAATAATTCTTCTAATGGGGGAATAAAAGTCCTTGTGTGTAAAACCACACTATCAAATTCACCATTAATCCATGGAATTGCCAAGAATAACAAAGGCCAGGGAAAGCTAAGCAAAAGATAAACAAACCAAGATTCATAAGACTGTCCAAATAATTAGGAAGCATTTTAAATCTCATCTCCCGCGCCCACCCAGGAGACATTGTAATTCAGCAGATTATGAGGCAAATCCCTCCCAATACTTGAAAAGTAGAAGCCATTATGCTCACTCAGCCCTCATGTGTCCCAATAATCACCAGCACACTTCGAACACTGCAAGGTCACTCACTACTTTCCTCATGTCCCTCTTTACCATATTCAGAACCATCATTTCACTGGTTATGGGGAATATTTTAAAAATTATATTAAACAAACTTCCTCCTTCCATTTATTCAATAATTTGTTTCCATACTGCTTTATCGGGGTGTTGGGGGAATGGAGCCTGATCCAGCGTTACGAAAAAGGCTCTGGAACAGATTAATTTCGTAAGTAGGGGGCCGACTGTACTGCCAAATTACAAAAGTGGCAAAAAAACCTGCCAGAGAAGATGAGTACAGAGAAATGATCTGGGGTCACAACCTGCAGAACCACTCCTTTATAGAGCTGTCCTGCTAACTGCCGCTGATTTCCACCTGTTGTCTGTTCCATTTGCCCAACTTGCCCAAATTGATTCACAAGTATTGTTGCTTCAAAACTGGGTGGGCTGCCATTCCAGAAGTGTGATTGACTTGGAGTTATACTTGGTTGTTTAAATATTCCCTTTATTTTTTTGAGCACTGTATATATAAATGGTGGATTGAGCTTTAAACCAACAATTCCCAAAGTGAGATGTGGGAACTGAGGGGGCCAGTGACATGTAGTCAACAGGTCCTTGTAAGTTTATTACAGTTGTAGAAACTGTAGAAAAAAATACAAAAATTGTCGAAATCCACCATCACAAAAACTGTTATATTCAATACCAAGCTCCTCCCCTTAGTTATGATCCTAGTGGACTTTTCACATTAACCTAAATTTGAATAACACAATAACAAGTAAGCCTATAAAAAAAAATCTACTTATTCCTAGATTTTGTCATTGGAAGTGTTCAGAAATAAAACACTATTCTAGTGAATCTTTGTGACAGTGAAGAGGATATTTGCAGATTTTGAGGGGAACAGACCACGTAGATCTATTTGCAGATGTGTAGTACTTACATAACACGCCTACTACACGACATGCTCACTTCGCTGTGCCGGCATCTTACAAACTACGACAGCCTTATTAGGTCTCTGCTTTTGGTTAAGGTTTAGGTTAAAATTAGGCTTTGGGGTTTTAACTTCCAGCAGTTATTCCAGATGTTAACAAGTGTTCTCTCAGGGGATGTGTCATGTACTAAGGTGGGGGTGTCTTGTTGTCTACATGACTGCAGATAGATCCTTCTTGCACAGACAGCCATTATTTATTGCCCATATTATCCTCATTACTACATTGCAAAAGTAATAAGAAACATTACGTTTCAAACATGTTTGGAGTGATAACACTGAGAAGATTGAATAAATGTGATTCTTGGTGTCAAACTGGCAGAATGAAGAAAGGAGGAAAAGATGCGACGCCTTCATAATGCACCCACGTCTCTGCTGCTGAGCTGGATGATTAGTAATAACTTCAGTTATTAGAACTAGGATCTCATGTAGGATAATCAACTACAATTATATTCTGCAAGCTTTACATTTAAATTATATACACAATGTTACCCTATACAGCATCATGTAAACATGCAATCTTCTTTCCTTTCGGCTGTTCCCTTCAGGGGTCACCAGAGCGAATCATCTGCCTCCATCTCACCCTATCCTGTGCATCTTCTTCTCTTACACCAACTACCTTCATGTCCTCCTTCACCATATCTTTAACTCTCCTCTTCGGTCTTCCTCTAGGCCTTTTGCCTGGTAGTTCTAACCTGAGCATCCTATGACCAAAATATTCACTATGCCTCCTCCGTACATGTACAAACCATCTCAATCTAGCCTCTCTGACTTTGTCTCCAAAACATCTTGCATGTGCTGTCAATCTGATGTACTCCTAAAAACTAATGTTTATACCAAAACAAAAAACCTATTTGATAAGATTTTGAAACAGAGTTTGGACAAACGCATTACCACTCATGGAGGAACTAGATGCTCCACCATCTACTGACGAACTCAGAAACGCCATCAACTCCCCGGCCAACAGAAACGCTCCTGGCAACAATGGTATCCCCACAGAGGTTGTTGAAGAAGGCAAGAGCACTGTTATACATCATGGCCATTGGCTTTTACTCCAATGCTGGGGAAAGAGACTGTTCCTTAAGAAATGCGGAACACCAGTATCATCACGCTCTACAAGAACAAAGGGGACCACAGTGACCGCAACAACTATTGTGGGATATCCCTTCTCAGTACCGTTTGGAAAGCCTTTGCCTGAGTAGTACTCAACCGGTTGCAGAAACTTGCAGAGCAAGTCTACCTCAAGACACAGTGTGGCTTTAGAGCAAAAAGATCAACTATTGATACAGTCTTTTCACTAAGGCAACTGCAAGACAAGTGCTGGTAACAGAGGCATCCACTGTACACATTGCCATTATTGACTTTACGAAGGCCTTTGACTTGGTCAGCAGGCAAGGCCTTCTCACCCTGCTAGAGAGGATTGGATGTCCCCTTGCGCTGCTGATGATGATTTAGTCTTTCCATGAAGACATGCACCGCACCGTCCAGTACGACGGCTCATCCTCAAACGTCTTCCCAATCAGAAGCAGCGTGAAACAAGGATGTGTGCTTGCTATGACACTTTTCGGCATCTTCTTCTTCCTGCTGCTGTCCTATGCCTTTAACCAGTCAGAAGACGAGTGTATTTCCACACCAGAAGTTATGGAAGTCTCTTCAACCTTGCATGTGTCAGAGCAAAAACCAAGCTACAAAAAGTCCTGATTAGAGAGATGCTGTTTGCTGATGATGCCACCTTGGCTGCATACACAGAGGAGGCCTTACAGTGACTCATCAACTGTTTCGCTCATGCATGTAAAGAGTTTGCTCTCACCATCAGCATCAAGAAGACCTACGTCATGAGCCAGGATGTTTGCAGCATTCCCAGCATTTCCATTGATGACCACACCCTCGAAGTGGTGGATAAGTTCACCTACCTGGGTTCCACCATCGCAAGCAATCTGTCCCTGGATGCAGAGCACATCGGCACAAGCACATCAGCAAACCACCAACAGCATTGGCTCACCTTGGAAATCGAGTATGGGACAACTCCATACTAACTACAAACACCAAGATATCAGTATACCAGGCTTGTATACTCAGCACGCTCTTGTACGACTGCGAAGCCTGGACCCTGTACTCCTGTCAAGTATGCCGACTCAACACCTTTCACATGCGCTGTCTCAGAAGAATCTTGGGCGTCAGCTAGCAAGGCCATGTCTCCAACAAGGATGTCCTGACACAGGTGGGAATGGCCAGTATTTTTCGCCTTTCTCAGCCAGAGGTGACTGAGATGTTTTGGTCATGTTAGCCTAACCGAAAGATATGATGTATGAAGAGCTTGTCACTGGCTCCAGACTTGCAAGACGGCCCGTCCTCCACTACAAGTACGTCCTCAAACACGATTTGAAGACAGGTGATATCAACCCAACAGGCTGGGAGGCAGTAGCCACTGACCGCAGTAGCAAGTAGAAGGCATGCTGTCACGGCAGGAATCCAAATGAGTGAGGAGAGAGGACCAGTGGGAGGAGAAAAAAGGGCGCAGACGGCAGAGAGCCCCCACACAGCCAGGCACGGACTTCATTTGTGACTACTGCAACAGAGTCTGCTGCTCCAGAATTGGATTCTATAACCACAGCAGGCACTATCAGTCAACCATGAACTGATCCATGGCGCAAACTCCATTGTCTCTTGAGACAGAAGGATACCAATAATAATAATAATAATAATTATAATAGATAACTGTTTAAATTATTTATCACATTTGTTTTTTACTATGCAAAGTTGCTTTTCAAAAATGTCAGTTGTAAAAAGCACTACAACAGACAACTAAATTGAATTAATAATGCAAATAACATTAAGAAAACAATATTCATGTACTACAGAACATAGAAGGTGAGAATGTGGGTAATTAAAACCAGTCCCCATACAGTGTCTATTTACTATTATTATCCATACTGTGAGTTACCTTGCTCTCTATCTAAAAGTGCACCCCTAGTACCATTTGAAATACAATTATGAGAGGGAATGCAGAAAAATTGATACATTTCTAGTACATACAGTATTTCAGCCAGCGTAATAGTATTGTAGGCAAATTGTATGGTACTAAAGGGGGTTCAAGCAGCATGCATGTATTTCGTTCAATGAACAGACTTCTGGAACCACCTTATCCAAAACATACACATGCAATATCTATTCCAAAACAAAGAAACATATGCTGCCTGACGAATTTTATCTTTGGAAGGCAAATACTGATCATAGATGCTGCCCACATAGACAGCCTACACTAGGCTAGGTAATAAGATGGTTTATATTCGAATCTCTACCAGTTTACGGGTTCTCATCATTTACCCCTGAAACATTAAGAAAACAATATTTTTTGTACTTTCCCCCCTTTTTGGGGGTTTTGAGTGAATGCTGCCTCTGCTTTTTCATCCTCAAGTGTGGGTAAGGCCATGCACAAGGCTAAGTGCTTACACAAGGCTTTGGCTAATGATCAGGAGGTTGGTGGGTCAAACCTCAGCTGTACCAAGCTGCCACTATTAAACCCCAGATCAACGCCCTTAACCCTGTCTTCTCTACAGGCACCATATGAGGGCTGACCCTGTACCTTTAAATTTTCATGATTTCCATGATCAATCCAGTCTGCACCATGTTCCCATGAATAATAAGGTGTTTTTAAAAAATAAAATAAAAATAAAGCCAATTCTGCAATTTCAAGAGGTTATTAAGGAAGTATTCTTATGATTAGTGTCTAATGATGTTTTAAGTTGTGCAGACATAAAGAAAATTCTAAAGGTTCACAAACTTTCAAGCACCATTGTATCTTCTTCCTCAGTCTGGTTTGTATAAGTACCGTTAAAGCCTTAAGGCAAGTGGCGTATAATATGAAAAATAAAATGTTTTGATGTATCTTAGAACATCTTAAAATTTCTCAAAAGACACGGTTTAATAATAAGCAATAATTATAAATAAATAAGGAAAATTATATTATAAAGAATGTGAATATTACTTTATATCATATAAAAGATGAATTGAAGAATAGTTGTATTATTCGTGTTCAGGGTCATGCTACTATGCTAGTAGTGAGTGAGTTGATTTTTTACTTCAAAAAAGTAAAAAAAATTTCCCCACCAAACACAAATTTGTTAGCTTGTTGTCGTAAACAGGCCTCAAACTAGCTAGCTATAGTCGTGGGAGTTCTCATTTTGGTCTGGTTAACGAGGGTGTCTAGAAGAAAGCTGTTGTGAGTCATCCAAGAAGTGGATTTAGCTATTTAGCATGCTGTTCCACCATCACGGTTTTCCATTCCTTCTAGACAAATTCCACAAAAGGCAAGAAAACACTAAATAAAAGTAAGGAATTTTCAAGAAATTTCTATCAAATATGACTATCGGCCTGTTGTGAGCAGCACATCTTAAGTCTTAAGATCTGGTGTTCATTTTCTTGCTGACTCCCTCTAAGAGGATGGGGGAGCAAGGGATATTGGCACATGATCTTTCACTTATCCAATGTCAATGATGCAATATGTTAGTTTGAAGACAAATATCAAGAATTAGTTGATGACCTTCCACCAAACAGAAGCAAAAAATATTTCTGAATGATTTATAACTTGGATTATTGCAGCGCCAAACAATAAGGTTATTCCTTATATTCATTTTAACAACTAATAACACGAGAAACATTATCATCAACATTACTTTCATTATTAGTGTTTTCAGAACATAACACGTTCTTAAGGGTGTACAGAGAAAATCTCCCCATACCTTCTTTTAGCTCATCATCCATGTAGAGTTTAATCTTCCTTCCTCTGAGGCCAAAGACTTTAGCAGTTTCAGTGATCAGGCTCATGGACTGAAGGTTATTTTGACCCACAGGATTAGCAAGCAGCAAGGTGCTGACATCACCCCTTTGGCATTCTGTGTGAGAATAAAAGTATTAGTATTAAACTACAACTAAAAATAAACCACACACACCACATTAGCATATTAATTATCAGATTAATTCCATAACACATTTATAACATGTAGAAATATATGTGATTGCACCTCTGCAGTGGAATGACCTGATACAATGAGCTACACTTAGGGCAGATGTCTATTTGTTGGATGTAAACAGTCTATTGCAGGGGTCGGGAACCTGTGGCTCTTTTGATGACTGTATCTGGCTCTCAGATAAATCAGGTGGCCTTTCTTAACAGAATAACGAATACATAATTTCACTGTCATTTAAATAAAAATACAGAAAAAAGCCATCAAATAATACAAAAACAGATGAATAAGTCTCGTGCATTTAAATCTATACATCTATTTTCAATGCTACACGTCACTGTAACACGCAGCAGAGAGCCAATACTTTCTGTACGCCAGTTTACGGGCGGATCCGACACCTTGAGACTAAGTTTATTGGATTATAACAACAGCCACAGACTGCAGATGTTGTTTTTGAGTAAAGAGATAAATGTCCCTCGCTTTTGATCAGATCAATTGCACAAAGCCAAGCACAGCTGGCAAGCAAACACAAATGGACAGACATGGAAAAACTTCAACCCGCAGACCAGCTGATTGCCAAAACTTGGGACGCGCTTCCTGTCACATAAACACTGCAGCGTGTGAGTCCTGTCGTACTGACCATGTTTGGCTTCACATGCGTACGTGAGCGGTCCTTCTCACACCTGATAAATATCAAGACCAACCTGCGGTCACGTGTAATAGATAGAAGCTTGAACGCCTGCATGAAGTTGAACCTCAGTACGTATCAACCAGACTATAAAGCAATCAGCAACATCATGCAGCAACAGAAGTTGCATTAATAGTAAGAAGTATTTTTCTTATTAACAAATAACTTCGTTATGACAAAGTCGTTTAAAATAAATTCAGAGTCTTATTATACTCTAAAATTTTTGGTCTTAGTTGTATTCAGTATTAATATATATATATATATATATATATATATATATATATAAAATCCTCCAACAGCATATATATATATATATATATATATATATATATATATATATATATATACACACTAGATATATACACAGAGAGGCTAGATTGAGATGGTTTGGACATGTACAGAGGAGGGATAGTGAGTATATTGGTCGTAGGATGCTGAGGTTGGAACTACCAGGCAAAAGGCCCAGAGGAAGACCAAAGAGAAGATTTATGGATGCGGTGAAGGCGGACATGAAGGTCGTTGGAGTAAGAGTAGAAGATGCAGAGGATAGGGAGAGATGGAGGCAGATCATTTGCTGTGGCGACCCCTGAAGGGAACAGCCGAAAGGAAAAGAAGAAGAAGACACACACACATATTATATATATATATATATATATATATATATATATATATATATATGGCCGTTGGAGTATATATATATATATATATATATATATATATATATATATATATATATATATATATATATATATATATATATATATAGAGGATTTTCTGAGTAGATCCTTCCGTAGGAGAGTGCTCAATACTTTTTGGTAGAGCAAATAAACAAAAATAAAAGGACAGGACAAAGACTTTCTATTGAAACTTTATTTATCACGGAAATGGAGTTTCAATAGAAAGTCTTTGTCCTGTTCTTTTATTTTTGTGTATATATATATATATATATATATATATATATATATGGCCGTTGGAGGATTAGATTTTAAAATATGTCTTTTTTTTTGGCTCTCTTAGTCAAAAAGGTTCCCAACTATCAGCAAAAGGTTCTATCGGCTATCAGGATGACTTTTTAAACATGAAATATGCAATACTGGAACCAAAGCTGAGGATAACATTTCATTTTTTTTTTTTTTTTTTGTAATCTGAAGTGAACACTGTCTCACAAACATAATAAGCATTTATGCAGTATAATAACATGAAAAATCCCAAAAGCTACATGCAAGTATTTTCCTTACCAGAAACAGAAAAAGATAATAAACAACAATAAACATGCAATATTAATATAACTAACTCTAAACTATAAGTAGGTCCCTTATTCTTTGAGCAACCAAGAAGACCTGCTGTTATGGAAACACTTGCCCATTTCCCCTCTCCATTTCTTCCTTGATACTCTTGGTTTTATTATGTAATTGTAACTGACAGTAGTTTAAATGTTACATGTAAGGGGTGGATATTACTAATCTGATGTTTGCATGTTATATGTACTAAACTAGTGAATGAAAGCACAGAAAGAAATGCTCTATGGATGAGCAGCAGGTGTAAAATAAAATGTCAAATCTAAAATAATCTGCAAAACTATACCCATTGTAGTTTAATAACTTCAGTGGAGATGTATTGAAAACTGCTGTACCGTATTATCTGATTCACTCTCCAACGACCGTTCTATCTGTATGCCTGCTTCCTCCACATGATTAAAAACCACCCTTTCGTCCCAGTGCACACATCTAATTCACACACTATGGTGGTCTACCAGACATGGTTTCTGTTTATTACAAATTTCGTTGTTTACTGCGACTCCATGTAGGACATAATGAATACCTGAGTCGAATTATTTTTGCTTTCCTGTGCCATAGTGGTACTGACAGTCATCCTTGTTTCTATGGTCTGACTGAACAGCAGCATGACTAATCGGATAGGAAAATTAAATAAGGGCAATGTACCTGCAGGACACGCATTGATGAGTTGAAGGTTGATGTAAGGACACAGCACAGCGTCAGATGTGCTTTTTTCTGTCGGACACAGTCCTGACGTCACGCATAAAGTCCTTCCACTCAGAGCCAGGAGATCACTGCTGTTCTTCAGCTCTGAAAACAAACACAATTGCACTGAACTTGAGTAATTTGCATCACAATTGCTTTTTAATGGGACATGCCATCATTCACCTCTCTCTCTCTCTCTCTCTCTCTCTCTCTGTCTCCCTCCCTCTCTGGAATTATTTATTTGTCCAACACTTTTATCAAAGGCAATTTACAATAAGGCAGAGTCTAATCTAAGCTGATAAATCAGCAGGTAAAAAGTGAGGCCCTTGCTCAACTGTCCATTACGGATAAACCAAGCTCACAACTAGTGCAGAAAGAGAATGTGCAAGGTAAACTCGGTCACACACTTTTTTAATATACCGTATTCAACATGATAAGCGCCCAGGGCGCCTAAAAAACTGGAGTGGGTGGGCGCTTATTAAAATGTTACCAGCGGAGTGGAACGCTAAGTGCTTATTACCATTGAGGTGAAAAACATGAATAATAACAGAACAATAAAATAGTTTTACTGGTATTTGTGTTATTCATTTTGTGGTATCAACCAAACTTCTTACATGAAAGCTGAAAATAAACCGAAAACTGCATAAATAATAATAAAAAAAAAACCTGACTTTCCCTCCCTTTAAGCATTTCCTTTAAACATTTTGCGAGAAGTAAAATAGAGCCAATCAACACTGTCAACTTTAGCATATGACATGTTGAGCCAATCATCACAAACATAAACAAAAGCACATGGCCAGGAACTTGCTAAAATTTATGAATTTAGTGTACAGGAGAATCGGGTGAAAAAATACTTGTCATCACTTTCTGATAGGTCCATATCTGGCTCATTGCTCCATTCATTCAGAGCACCCCATAGTTTTGCTGTAGCAGTTTCTAATGGTTCATCGGTTGTTGGAAATTTACCAAGAGAACACAGCAAAATATTTTCCTGTTTTTTAAAGCACGGCGGAACAATCAAATGTGTTGTTACTGATGAACATTATAGACATTCCCCAGTGGCAGGGGGTCTTGAAATAACGTGTAAACTCAATTTTCCAGGCAGTGAACGCCTCATTTTACCGTTACAAAGACTGATCGAATAAAATTGGTAAGTTTGATCTATGATTTTGCTCCCAGTACACATGGGCGGTTATTACACGTAAGATAAAAAAAAAAAAAAAAAAAAAAAAAACACTGGGGAAACTTATTGGAGCAGGACGCTATTTACGTCAAATACAGTAGCTATTCATTTATATAAACCAAGAAGCACATGTAGAAATCAGAAACCCTGCATGGGGTGAATGCATTGTAACTAGCCATACCTCTTCTGCAGAGAACACCGAGTATCCCCTGTGTGAACTGCATGTAGTGCTTCCTTCGAACTGACAAATCCTGTGTTGCCTTAGGCCAATGAATGTGTATGAAAATGAATGAATCATAAAATAAAGAGAGAACATTGTCAACCACGTGCATGTGTACTGTGTTCTCAGCAGGCATGATGGCATGGTGTGATAAAGTAATGTCTGAACGGGGTGGGGGGTGTATTTAAAACTGAGCACGTGGGAATTTGTTTGCTTGAACTGCAGTGTAATTGCGTCTTTTTCCTTAAATATTCAGGGGGGGGGGGAGAGAAAAGAAAGTAAAAGCTAACGGAATTTATTTCAAAACGAACCATTCTAGCACATTGTTTAACTGATGACTGATACACATCGAGTCCTAATTAAGCGTTAATGGACATTCACTGAGCTCAACAGTATTTTCTTTCCTCATTTTCCACTCCTCTCATTAATGTCTCTGCTGTAGTGCCCATCATCACAGTCTTCCATCTGTTGTACAGGCAGCAGGAGTTCTGCATCAATTTAATCAATTGTTGTTTTTTTCTTTTATATGCAAAACAAAATCAGGACAGGAAAAC
This sequence comes from Plotosus lineatus, assembly GCA_024760905.1. Taxonomy (NCBI): domain Eukaryota; kingdom Metazoa; phylum Chordata; class Actinopteri; order Siluriformes; family Plotosidae; genus Plotosus; species Plotosus lineatus. The sequence goes on from CM045732.1 coordinate 13,905,362, forward strand.
ACAGTGTTGTTCAAACACTCAGGTCGGCTACACAAACCCGCACTATGATTAATAACCCTTTTCAGTGCCTGTCAATGGACCAACCATCAGTGAATGATTTATTATACATAGCATGGTTAGACATGTGCTTTACTCAGAACACTACAATATGGTGTTTCATCATAGGAACGGGTGTGTGCCATATCATAAATTTTGGCAACGTGCATGTGTCATATCACAATAATTGGTTATTACCTCTAGACCTTCATTTTACTCGTTGGCATTCATGAATCTGTATCTGAATCTGTAACAATATCCCGACCGTGCACAGATTTACACTAACGATGTTGAGGACCCTACCCTACATGTCCATATCAAAGGCTTTTTTAAAAGCGGGACCGGAGAGTGTGTTCCAGCTAGCGTGAAATCACACTCCTCAGCCTATCCGGGAAAGTCTACTCAGGACTACTGGAAAGGAGGATCCAACCAATGGTTGACCCTCGGATTCAGGAGGAACAATGTGGCTTACATCCTGGCCGTAGCACTTTTAATCAACTCTCACACTCTACAGGATCTTTGCGGGGGCGTGGGAGTTTGCCCAATCTGTCCACATGTGCTTTGTGGACATGGAGAAAGGTTTCAACCATATCCCTTGGGCTATCTTGTGGGGTGTGTTCCTGGAATATGGTATAACCCATTGCTACAGGCCATTCTGTCTCTGTATTTCCAGAGCCAGAACTTGGTCCGCAATTGGTAATATTTCGAATTTCTTTTCAGTGAATGTTGAAGTCCGCCCAAACTGTCCTTTGCCACCAGTTCTGTTCATGATATTTATTGATAGAATTTCTAGGCACAACCAAGGCATTGAGGAGTTCTGGTTGGGTGGCCATAGGATCTCGTCTCTGCTTTTTGCAGATGATGTAGACCTTTTGGCTTCATCAATCTGGGGGCCTTCAGCTCTGGAGCGATTTAGAGTTGAGTGTGAAGCAGCCGGGATGAATCAGCACCTCCAATCCCAGGCCATGATTCTCAGCCGGCAAAGAGAGGAATGCATCCACTGGGTCTGGAATGAGGTCCTGCCCCTAGTGGAGGAGTTCAAGTATCTCAGGGTCTTGTTCACGAGTGAGAAAAGAACAGAGAGGGAGATTGACAGGCGGATTTGCTGCAGTCTCTTATATAAAGCGGCGCCTGTACCGGTCCGTCAGGGTGAAAATGGAGCACTGAAGACTCATAAAAGGTAAGTTCTTAATTTGAATTTCTCCACTAATGGCCTGGTATAGTATGTCATGACAGTAGTAATGTTGTTAATGGTAGCGTAAACTCCTACTCCAGGTAATGTTAGACCCTACTATACAAAAACAAGGATCTGACTTTATATACATGCCAAATGGGGCCACATGCAAGGTGTTTGCTCCACCAGTCATTTCAAGAATCTAAATACACTACTTTTCTAATTTGCTGAATAACCCTTGAAGGGAAAGAACCATTACAGTTTGGTTTTGAAATGGTTTTACTTAATTTACTTACTCAATTTCACTAAATAGTGCGGTGAACTAATGTTTAATATCTAATGCCTTTCTGTAAGAGTTTTCAGGATATTTTATATTTTGGAACATAAAGCAGTGACAGATTGGATCTTCTGTGTCTGCTGAGATCTCACAATCCCTTATCAACAGAGAGAGAGAGAGAGAGAGAGAGAGAGAGAGAGAGAGAGAGCGCGAGAGAGAGAAAGCACGAGAGCAAGGGGGAGGAGGGAGGGAGGAAGCTCTGTTCAGTGGAGCAGAGCCCCTTTGGCAGGTACCCGGCCCTCACTAGGGGCCAAACAAACAACCAGAGTGTAAAACAGATAAACAGATGTCACGCTTTAAAAACAAATAAAAAGGAGAGAGACCTACACTCCTTCTATATGAATATTTTCCTAACACTCTTCTGACATTACAAAGTGTTTTACAGAATGCATACTTTTTATATTTACACTGCTCAAATGCAAATAAATAAATAAATAAATAATAGAGCAGAGGCATGCAACCGGATTAAAACAAGACTTGATTAAAAATGTAAATAACATCTCAACAAAACCAATCAATTTTGAAAATTTTAAAATTTGGACATGAAATTTCGAACCCGAGCTCTGAAAAAAGCTACTCACTGCATCACCAGGACACACAAAAAAAAAAAATATTAAACAAAAAGAAAAATTAGAGCGCTTGTTGATAATCAGCGTATGAGGACAAGGACAGCTCTTAAGCTCTGCAGTGTGGCCCAATCCCATAATTAAATTGCGCGGAAAGCTAAACGTTGGTGGAAATATGCAACACAACAACCGTAACTGCTTTAAATCAGGCAAGACAATAAAACCATACAAATAATCTCACAATACTTTTATTGTTTTTGTCTTCAATAAGAAGCCTGCAGTCATTATTGTTAAGAGTTAGAAGCTATTTCTGAAGAATGTTTAGATAGTCATACTTTGATATGAGCAGGGATCCCAGCAAGGTTTCGAAAAAATAGAGGAAATGGGTTCAGAGATAGAGGAAATGAAATATTTTAGTTGGGGGTCAAAAGCTGAAAAAATAGCGGAATTCCACTAAATGGCAGAGATCTGGGATCCCTGTACGAGGGGCAGTGGTGGTATAGGGCGCTGGATCACTGATCCTAAGGTTTGGGGTTCGAATCCCACTCTCCACAAGGTTGTCACTGTCCCCCCCAGTGCAACTAACTGGGTTATCAAAGGCTGGCCATGTCTCTCAGTGTCTATGGTGAGAGGTTCATGTAAAAGAACCATTGCTGACTTTCGTAAAGAGTAGCTGCCCCTTGCTAAATGGTTGTGTCAGGAAGTGCATCCGACGTTAAAAAAAAAAACAAAACAAAAAAAAACATATGCCAAATCAAACATGCGAATCAGATGCTTTACTGTAGCGACCCCTGGAAAAAAAGGGAAAAGTGGAAAGGAGAAGGGGAGTCATATCGTGATATCAATATACATATCAATCCACCCACCTGACTATTGAACACAACCTGTATCACTTACTGACTCATTTGCCACTTAATGCTACTTGGGTCGCAGAGCGAGACCGATGCCCATCTCAGCAGACACTGGGTGAAGACGGGATACACCCTGAACAGCTTGTCAGGCCATCACAACGCAACGCACACACAACTATTCATACTTACACCTCAGGTTACAATTTGGAACAGCCAGTTAGCCTAATAGCCTGCATGTCTCTGACTGTGGGAGGAAACCAGAGTAATCAGAGGAAATCCACACAAGCACGAGGTGGACATACAAACTCAGCACAGAAACATCTAAGCCTGGGACTCGAACCCACAGCCTTGCTGCGAGGTGGACTACTACACGCTAATCATCATTGCCACCATTGTGCTTCAGTTATCTGCAAATCTTCCCATTTCACATGAATCAGTGTGATGCACATCATTTATCACTATAATAGAAGATCTGCAGATAACTGAAGTACCCCCCACTAGTCTATCTATTACTATTGATCAATAATCTCTCTTTTCAAAATAATTAAAGGAAATGATTGACATGCTAATTGTATAATGGAAATTAAAACTTGTTGCAGAATGTATCTGGGGGTGCACTTCTTCCTATTTAAACCAATATTTCCATGTAAGATGAGTGATTATTGCTCTTCCTTTCAAAACCAATGACTGTAATTGACAAACCAGCTGAGACTGACATGTTAAAAGACTCCACTAGACCAGATACTTAGACTTGGCATGAGCGATTACTGGGTACAGTAAACTAATATGTTTATAGTATGTGACAGTCCAGTCCAGACACAGTATTACGGCATGGCACAGATTACAGTTTCCGTGTAATAAACATGTTGCATGCTTTAGTCTTACCACTAGTCTCATTGAAAACTGCCAAGGGAGCATTGTTGAGTTTGAAAATGCTGCGGCAGACCATCTTAAGCTTCTCTACGTCTAGATTGTTGTCGCCTTTGGGATTTTCCAGCAGAACCATTCCATCTGAGGGAGAAAATAAAACATTACCCATATCCTAGCCTCGTAGCAACTACCACAACGAATGAACACCAAATACCATGACCCTTATCAAACGTTTTTGCTGAATGGTAGGGGAACGGCACAAACAAACAAACACACAAACACACACACACACACACACACACACACACACACACACACACACACACACCAAAAATAACCCAAGATGTTTCAGACGATGCATTTATAAACACATTCAAGAAATTTAATTTAATGTCACAGAGGATCACTGGCCATGAAATACAATCACACCAACTCCAAAGTCACCTCAGTGACTTTTTTTTTCAGAGCCCCTGCTGAATCAGCCATTTCCCAAATAATCTCTCCTTTCATGGAGCTTCTCTTCACTGATGTATGGGGTAGACTGGGCTGACACATTATGTATCTCCTTACCTTGTTGTTTATTGTTGAGATTGACTCGAAGGTTGACGTAAGCACATGCAGGGCCAATGAGGGGTGCTCTGGAGATCTCTGTTCCCTTTATGATGGTCAAATCCAGATCGGAACCCTTCAACTACACCAAAGATACATCATATACTTAATAACCTGGTTAAAAACATCACCATATACACTTTGTGGCCAAACGCTTGTGGACAGCTGATCATTACACCCACACCTAGGTCTTCTATAAATTGGAAGTGCGTGCTTATATAGACTGTCTTTATGTACTATTGCAATAATTTTAAAACACCAGTACTAAGAGGACCAAATATGGACATGGGATGTCAAGATACATTTATGGCATTTGGGCGATGCCCTTATGCACCGTGAATTACATTTATCATATATATATATATATATATATATATATATATATATATATATATATATATATATATATATATATATATATATACACACACACCCACACACACACACACACACACACACACACACACAGGGATCCCTCACTTTCTGCGGTTAGTTGGGACCGAGATCCTCCCGCGACCACCGAATTTCGCAAAGTAGGATCACCCCCACCCCCAACTGACGTATATGTACATGTATATGTGTATATAATATCAATAAGTACATATTCAATACTATAAATGCTTATAATAACAAACTCTTAAAAAAATAATGCATAAGACGTAAATAAAATATGAACACACACACACATACAGACGGAGCAGTGGTGGCCTAGTGTGCTGGATCACTGATCCCAAGGTTGGGGGCTCAAGCCCCACTCACCAGATACACGTGCATGCACTCAGATGCGCACCTCACAAAAATGTAATTAGTTTTGATGGGAAATTTTGAGCTGTTTTTTGCTTTGTGTTTGTTTAGTTTTTTTTTCAATAATTGGCCTTGTTTTTCGGCATTTTCCTTAACTTTTCCCCCTATTCTTCCTTAATTTCCTTATTTTTTTAAGTCGATGAATATTAAAAAAAAAAAAAAAAAAAGCGATGCACTGAAGCCGCATGAATTGAAGCGCAAAGTAGTGAGAGATCCCTGTATATACACAATTCAGCATAATGGGCGGTGCTCAAGTGCTCAACAGTGGCAGCATGGGGATACTGGCGCTTGAACCACAAGCCTTCAGATCAGTATTCCAGCGCTTTAACCACTGAGCCACCACTGCCCAGACATGGCATGCGTGCTAAAGCTGGTGTGAACAAACTCTACATGAAGCCTCGACTTCGACCCACTGAAAACATTTGGAATGAACACTTGAAATCAACTTCACAAAAGGTGTTCTCATTGTTCATCAGTACCTAACTAAAACGCTTGTGGTTGAATAGACTGATCACTACAGACAGACTCCAGACTCTAATGGGAATCTTTTCCAGAGGCAACAAAAAACAGGGACTAAATCTGGAACAGGATGTTTTACAAAAGTACATCGGTGTGATGGTCAGATGTGGACAAACGTCTGACCATGTGGTATTTATTTTAATATGCCTGATGACTACATGTAAAAACATTCACCTGAGTTTTCTCCTGAACAATCACACTGGCGTTTTTGGGAACGGGATATGGCTTCAGGGGTGCCTTCGTGGTGCCGAAGATGAAGTCTGAATGCACCTGGATCACTTTGTCAAGGTAATCACCTGCAGGCTCTGAGCTGTAGTACACTGTGATCTCATCAGATGGGACCAGATGACCCTTAAAACAGAAAGAGAAAACATCACTTGACCCCTAATAACCCCATCAGCACCACCATATTGGAAGCATTTTCCATTATTATTAACAGATGAAGATCTGAATCAGTTCCATGAACAGTGGCAGTGCTGTTCAAGAGCCCAACAGTGGCACAGTGGATGTCACTTGACTGAAAAATTCAGAATATAAACTGTAAAACCATGCCTTGTTTTTTGACAAACATTAAGCCTTGCTTGAATTTACTGAGATATTGTCGTTGATACGTTTATGTCATTTAACTATGACTTCAGAGAGCAAGAGAGCGAGAGAGAGAGAGAGAGACATACAGTCAGCCCTGTACTATATGAAAAATCCAGGTTCCTAAATTTTCGCCCTCTGTATACGAAACAACCCTCTTCTTACGAAAAGTGCCAAACGGGCCATTCAAAATTTCAAACAATGCACGAGTTGCTCTCTCATTGCTGTCTCCCAACATCCCGCCCCGTTGGCCTCCCATTGGCCAGGAGGGAGTTGAACTGTACCCATACTTCCTGTTTGTCACACGCGTGAAGGAGAGTTGAAAAGGACTGTTGGCTCGTGAGGTATTTTGAGAGTGATCATTGCAGCATTATATTTCGTTATCCATCAAAGTGATTCCCGGTGATACCGAAAAGAAGAAGCGGGCTCCGTTATCAATCGCAGTGAAGCAGGAGATGATAAAAAAAACGAAAGTAGGATGCGGTTGTGCAAAATCGCAAAGGAGTATGGCCAAAACCCCTCTACAATCAGGACGATGTTAAAGCAGTAGGAGACCTTAAAAGCCGAGATACAGTGACGGAGGTGATTATTTTGGAAAAAAGCAACCGCCATATTTAAGGACCTCGTGAAGGAGGGTGGGGGTGAGGTTCTTCAGACAAGCAACTCCCGGACTTTAAAGCGTCACATGGGTGGTTCAAGAGATTTAAAAAAGTAAATAATTTTCTTTTACTTTTAACACATATTTCATACAAAAGCGGTGTACTTATATAATTTTTAAAGGGTTTATGGGGTCGTCTTGGGAGCCTTGGAATGAATCACGCGTTTTACATGTAAAATGCACCTCTACTTACGAAAACTCCTGGTTACGAAAAAGGCACTGGAACGGGTTAATTTCGTAAGTAGAGGGCTGACTGTATTACTAAAGCGTCAATAGAGACATTCCAGATATGAAACCAAATGAAGGATTTTTTTGTTAATAAAAATAAAACCAATCTTAAATTTAACAAATTATTCAAAATTAATGTGACTGCTAAATGAAAAAAATTAAATTCAAAGAGAGGCAGAGTCTCATGCACTCATTTTCCAACCTGCTTTATCCTATCAGGGTCGTAGGGAATCTGGTTCCTACTTCATTCACCACTGGGTGAAGTCAAGGTGCACCCTGAATAACTTGCCAGACCATTTCAGGGCAATGCACACAACCATTCATTCACACTCACACCCACACATGGGGATCATCTTAAACAGCTAAATAGCCTGCACACGTCTTTAGACAGTGGGAGGAAACGGGAATACTCGAAAAAGAACCCATGCAAGCAGGGGGAGAACGAGAAAAATCCACACGGACACCCCCGAGCCCAGGACTCGAACCCAGGACCACCTTCCTGTGAAAAGATGCACTGTATAATTACTTGTAAAATTCTACATCTTGAAGAAAATAATGTTTTACATTTTTAATCTTGGAGCGTGTGTCATTTTAGAAAACACCTCAGTCACTTTATTGAAGTCTATAAAGCGAAAACGATACTCATTTCCAAGTGTCTGTAAAAACAGCCCGAGTGACTCAGTACTGTATGGAACGTTTTGGAATTCTTCCCCTTTTCATACACTACAGTTGGTTCAAACACTATAAACACTGACAGATTTCTTTTTCCTCAAACATTCTGCAATGCACGACCCCCACAGGTCATCGCCTCCTTTAAGGAAAGGATAACAAATACTTTTAATTCCCTCCCATGGAAAATTCCTCCCTTTTTTTTTTTTATTTTTTAACCGAGTTTCAATAAGAATGGAATTCAGGCTTGGCACATTGCCAGAGACCCCCTTCACATGTACATAACATATATGGCATGCACCAGGCAACAGGCTAGAATGGAAAAACATTTGTTTATTAAGGAAGGGGGGGAGGGGGGGAAGAAAAAGGAGGGCAGAAGGAAATCCGTCTTACTTTCCTGATTTCCATAACTCTTCAAAAAGCAGCGTATGTCTCCAAGTGGACTGGTAATTAAGCTTATTAAGCCTGCTCTGCTCCATGCACACATAATTCGGGAGTGGAAAGTTTTTTTTTTCCCCCTTTTCTTTCCCAAACAGCAATGTTCTGAGCCTGGGAAAGGCAAATGAACCAGACCCCAAGAGGAAAAGAAAGGTAAACAAACACTGAGTCGAGTGATGGAGGGATGTCGGAGGAATAAAGATGTGAAAACAGCCTCTGAACTATTTCCTTTCAAAACGTTCAAACAATTGTTTCCTTAATTTATGATTTAGGTTAGAAATTAATACGCTGTTTTTCTGGAGGTTAAACAGTGATGGTGATCAATTTAATGGCCGATCATCGTCATGCTTTCTTACCTTCTTACGCAGTTTCTGAATGCGGTTTATAACTTCTCGAGCCACGCCTTCATCCACCATAGACTGATCAGGAGTGATGTCTAAGAGTATCAAGAGCTAGCGCGAGAAAGAGAGAGAAAATAATCCAACATTACACGAATAAAGCAATCACTTCACATGCTCAATATAATGTTTGCTTGTTTATTAGACTGCCCAGCTAAAAATAAAAAAGGTGCACACATGAATATGTTTGATGTTCCATCTTTGGCTTTGATTACAGGAAGTAATTGTCATGCCATTGTTTTAACAAACTTAAGCAACATAACATTTATTCCCATCCAGTGCTGGTCATTTCTCACTAATGTCTTGAATTAATGAGGGAAAACTGAACCACTCCATAAAGTCTTCTCCAGCACATCCCAAATTTCAATATAATTAAGGTCATGATGCTGGCGTGCCAATACATATGTGAAAATGATTCCTCCTTCCTGTGCACTTGGTCTGTACAGAGAAATATCAGCCCTTGTTCTTTTTGCACTGAACACACCTTTGCGTCGTTCTGTACTAAAATCACGAACTGAGACTTCCCTGAATAGGTCTCGCACTTGACTAAAAGGTAGTTTATATGTCACACGTATTACAGGGATAATACGGGGATATACGTACATGTGTATGTACCATCAAATAACCACATATTCAACGCTATAAATGCTTATATTAACAATTAAACATTCAAAAATAATGCACAATATGTAAATAAAATATAAATACACACACATACAGACGGGCGCGCGCACACACTCAGATGCACACCTCACATAAAAATGTAAGTAGTTTTGTTGGGGGGTTTTGGGTTGTTTTGTTTTTTTTGTTTGTGGTTTTTTGCATAAATGGCCTCGTTTAGCGGCATTTCCCTTAACTTTTTCCCTATTTTTCCTTATTTAATTTTTGATGAATATTTTTGAAAAACCCGTGATGCACCGAAGCCACAAAAACTGAAGCACGAAGTAGCAAGGGATCACTGTGTTGTATTTTTAATAAGGATACAATATTATTAGTTCTGCTACACTACACCTGCATTATGAAACACTTAAGTTTGTTCAAACTTCAAATTTTCCTCTTAATGTAGTCTATGAAACATAGGCCCAATTACAGCCGTTAAAGCAGCAATGCTGCGTCTTTACTCCGCCTCGCTGTTCTGTGTACAACGTCCAAATTGTTCTACGTCAGAGCGAAAAGGCTACGCTTTAACAGAGACGAAACCAGCACCTGTACACAAGGTAAAGCCGGCATAGTGAGGACTGGGGAATGACCATTTTGTCATCCAAGTTCAGCACTAATGCAAGTCCACAAACTTTGAAATGCTTCCCACTTCCCCATAATGTCTCCTCCAACATATCGCTAAGGACACAAAACATGCTGCTCAGCAACTCTGCCTGTCTTTGAAAAGTGGAGTAAATGTGCACGGCTAGCAAAAACACCTCAACGCTCAGGTCACCATCACTTGGGGTATTAGTATTTCCCATGCACAGTATGATGCTAGACACGGCTATTTTTGTGCTAGACATGGTCCAGTGAAAAATACAAAGACAGTATATTAAGGGTCCTTTCAAAACAATAGTGTGGGACCTTGATGTAAAACAGGCTATAGGCTCAATGTTTCGTGGCCAAAGAGTGTTTCTTCCATTATAAACTGAAATTAGGGATTTGTAGCCCACAAACAATGCATATACTCTGCCTGTCTCAGATTAACTCCCAAACAAAACCTTCCTGTTAAAAAGAATTCCTCTGAATCAGTCTGACCAATGAATGTCTCTAAACCAAGCATTGTTGAGTGAAGACTTCTAAAGTGTTACTCAAAACGCCATTTTTATTGAGGATTCACCGTTTGGATAGAAGTAATTTTATTATAAATTGCATATTACCTGTCCATCTGAATGGGCTTCATATTGTGTGGCTGTGTCTGATTTCTGATCGAAGGTGTACATCAGCCGCAAATCTTCCTCATGCAGCTCATGTCCATCCACTACAATAGAACCTGGAAAACAAGTAGAAATGTTATGACTTATGGGCGATCATCTTAAAAAAAACACACAAAAACAAACAAAAGAAACCAAACAAACAAAACAAACAACAAAAAAAAAAAAAAAAAAAAAAAAACCGGGAAGCTCATTTTGAACTGGATTATGTAAAATTTATTTTTGAATAACACTATGCTAAGAATTCCATTTTTGACATCCGAGCAAGCGCAGAACATATCCTAGTTTTTCATTGCACAAAGCAACCAGAAGTTCAACTCCTCCTCAGTGAGGTGCTCAAGCATCACAGTTTACCTTCACAGTACAGTGGTATCTCACCTTACGCAAGACCCAACAAATGAGAAATCCAGGTTACGAAAAGCATTTACTTAAAATTTCCATCTCTGATACAAAACAAATTAACATTACGAAATGTGCCATCTCAAAAATTCAAACAATGCGCAAGTTTGCTCTCCCGTTGGCTTTCTCCCAACATCCTGCCCCGCTGGCCTCCCATTGGCGAGGAGGGAGTTGCATCTCCATAATACCGATGACACAGCTCCCTCCCATTGACTATTATGGAGCTGCATCTCTATAATACCCATGACGCAGCTCCCTCCCATTGGCTATTATAGAGCTGCATCTCCATAATACCCATGATGTTTTTCGTGTGCTTTCGACCCATTGTCCATCACGGAGTTCGAACACGTGTAAAGAACAGAGTTACTGTAGTTTCGGGAGTTTTTTGAGTGGGCTCATTGCAAGTTTATTTTTGACTCAGGCTTTTAAACTTGCATAAACATTTGTAAGATTATAACTCTGCTAAGAAGACATGGTCAATACACACACACACACACACACACACACACACACACACGTATGATTCCCAGTGAAAGTGATTCCCGGTGTAAGTGAAAAGAAGAAGCGGGCTCATGGTATGCGGTTGAATGATATTGCAAAGGAAAATGGCCAAACCCGTCAACCATCAGTACGATATTGAAGCAGAAGGAGGAGGCCTTAAAAGGTATACTTTTATAATTTTTAAAGGGTTTAGGGGGTAGTATTGCGGGCCTTGGAACGATTCACTCCTTTTACATGTAAAATGCGGCTCAACTTACCAAAAAAAAAAAAAAATCAGGTTACGAAACCACTTCTGGAACGGATTAATTTTGTAAAGTAAGGTACCACTGTATTTTTACTGGTAGCCGTTTATACTGCTGGATGGACAGAGATACACTTGCGATTGAGACTCTTCCCAACTCTATTCACATACAACATTATGATTTGTTACAGTCGGGTTTTGCCTTTATTGGAGTTCATTACTAGAGATTACAAGATGACATTCTGCTAAAGTTTTGGATCCACTAAAAATACTGAGAAGGTAACTTACAATAGACTAGCATATCATCCAGGAGGAATTAAACTTCTAACGACTTCACGCTACGGAAACCAGGGATACACTCAAGACTGATGCGCCAGTAGGCTCGGGGATAAAAAAGCCCAATGGACTTACCTTACCAATATCGTTTCTCTTTTTTCCCCCCAGTTGAATTTCTGTTAAAATTGTATACGTTTATATTGGGAAGCAAAATACCCCTCTGCAAGGTCACATTCCTAAAATTAAACACTACTGTTTAAAAGTCCATTATCAGGATTACCTATACAGTATCACCAGACTGTCGAAAAGGTTTGCATTTCTTTTTTATATTAGAAAAGCAAACTTACAAAAAATCACTTTTTCTCTTCAAAAAACAAAAAAGGTCTTTAAAGAGCATTTGTGCTCTCACATGTTCACAGATGCTTAAAATAACATCTAACATCATGAGCAAGAACAGCTGCCATATGTTCATTCGTATTTCCATTACCTCGCTTCTTAATAAAGCCTTTAAAAATAAATAAAACCATTAAAAAAAAGCAACCTCTATTTTTAAACAAGTGTCGCATATTACCATATTTTGCGAATTATAAGGCACAACATGGACGAATGAATGATCTCTATCCATACATAAGGCGCACCAGATTATAAAGCGCATTTACCAAAACATAAGTCAAACTTGACTCAATTCTCACAATAACTCTCAACATTGTTCAGTTATAACACAAAGTATAAAATAATACACTTTACAGTAACTCTCAACATTGTTCAGCTGTAACAATATAAAACAATAAAATCACCTTTTCAGTTCATTCCTCTTTCATAAAATCCATCAAATTCTTCATCTTCAGTGTCCGAGTTGAACAGTTGCGCGAGTTGTACAGAAGGCCCGGATCCCTCTAACTTACGACCTGTTGACACCAATATCTAGTGGTAGGAGCTCTTTGGTTACTCCACCCGGAATGATGGTAAGCTCTGAATTAGTTCACTTCAATTGGGTTTTGACAGTATCAGTGAGATGGGCATGCACGGAGTCACAGATCAATAGAGACGTAGATTTGTGGAAAAGGTTTCCAGTCTCGTGACGTAAACTTCTCTCAGCCACTCATGTATTACTCAGCAAGTCACCTGACTACGGTTGCCGTAATGCTCCGACAATCCATCAGGCGGTGCGCCTTCATCCATACATAAGATGCACAGGATTATAGGGTGCACCGTCAATTTTTTGAGAAGATTAAGGGATTTTTAAGTGCGCCTTACAGTCCAAAAATACGGTATATTACGATGATGTAATATACAACAACATTAAAAAACATGGAATTTGACATCTTTGGTCTAAAAGGCTATTTTCTTTCAGTCAGATTAATCAATAAAACTTCTTTGAATTGAAAATTCCCTGAGAAGATTTAATCAAGTTTTTTTTTAACATTTTAACTCTTTTTTTTTCACATTTTAACTCTTAAGTCACTATAACGGAGCACAAATTTTCAGCTACCATATTTTCTGGACTATAAGTTGCACTTCTTTTCATACTTTGGCTGAAGGTGCAACTTATACTTCAGAGCGACTTAAATAGGAAATTATTACATAAAATTCTGTTCATCATAATAATAAGACATAATTTCACATGTTTGTTATTTTTACACTCACAACCACAAGAGGGCACTCTAAGCTTGGGTACCAGTGCCTGCTCATCCACAACAAAAACAACAAAAACGCTAGTCGTGGGCTAAAAGCTACATAGCCACAGCTGGAGGAACGAGCTCGCACGTGGGTGCTTGAGCAACGTGCTGCAGGGAGAGGCTTGTCAACAGTGCAGTTGCGTCGCCACATCCATGTAGTTGTCAAGGAGATGAATAGAAATGATTTTGCGTGAGGACTTTCTTGATATTATGGTAAACATGCACAACTAAATTATGGATCCTTTATTTCTTTAGATCAGTTTATTTTTTTCAAATATACTGACCATTTCATGTTCTATCCACTAATAATTAAGAATGTCAAATTTTCTCTCAAATAAGCCCAAAGTCCTCCATAACTTTTACAAACTAGACAATTTGTGTGTTCACATTTGATGTTTAAAATCAGGCTTGGAAAGACAATAAGTCAGCTTTTACTTTTCTACTTCTTTGTTCTTCCGATCTGTGCTCTTATCCTACTCTGACCCACTCGTGTCACATTTCATCGCCTCGTCCCACGTTATGCGTGATTAAAGCACTGAAGCTCTGTAAGAGGTGTGAAAGTGCTTTTGAAGCGTTCGTGTTGAAATACTGCAATCAGATGCTCAAGCTAATCGTAGATCTCTATGCTTGGTCTATGCTCATCTTTGCTCTTTCGCGCTGATGCTCGGGGCCAAAGGAAGCAAAACTGCAGGTAAGAAATGGCTTATTAAAAACTACCGCCCACTTTAGACAGGGATTTTGATAGCTTTTAGCTTGAAGCCCAGAAAACAGCTTCCTACTTGAAATATTAAAATCACAAACTGATGCAATTCCCACTTGACCCGAGAGTACAAAGCTCCCTCTCAGGCAAAATCGTTAAAATGCGAGGATGCAAGTCAAAAGGCCAAAAAGGAAAGGTTGCTGCTTTACTAATATGAATGTCTTATTATTAAGAAATACCTCTCTGAACCTGGCAGTCACAGCAAAGGAGGTTTGAACTCCCCATTAATCGCCAGTCATGATGTCAGATGTGAGCACAATACAGATATTTGCGGAAGCCTCAATGGATAAGCTTTATCCACCGAGTCTGAAATGAATTACTGTTGTAGTGTATATAACACAGGGACATAAGAAAAACAAAGTGAAATCAGACTAATATTTCATTTAACTTTTTAAAATTGTGACAGAGACCATGTGTGCACCATTGCAATGGTCTCACCTCCACAATCTACTGAAATCAATTGACTGAATCATTCCAAGTTTCAATAACTAATAATTCTTTGCCTTGAAAGATGTGAAGGTTATATTAGAATGATTGCTTTGTATTTTCTGGGATGGAATGTTGTTAAGATTCTAGGACTTTTAGAGCAGTGAACATGGCAGATGAGTGTGTGTGTGTTGTTTTGGATTCAAGTTTTCAAAGTTGATAATGTCCTTTAGTCCAGGGGTCCCCCTTTTTATAACCGCAGACTGGTCAACGCTTGACAATTTTACCGTGCCTGGGGGGGGGGCATACATTGTTTATATTGTAAATCTAATTTATTTATACTAAATATTATTATTATCATCATCATTATCATTATTAATAATAATAATTATAATAATAATAATAATAAGCACTCCATGAATGCTATTTTTCTACAGGTGAAATAAAGTTGGTTGGGAAGTAGAGCTTGAGCTTTTCTTAAAAAAAAAAAAAAAAAAAAAAAAAACACAGGTGATGGTGCACCAGTGGGGAGAATGAAGGCTCAGGCTCACCCAAAATCCCCGCTATGGTTTGAAACATGTCCAACTCGCCTCTGTTCATGTGCCGTCGCCTTGTGGGTTACGTTTTAGCGCTCAAATGACCGACATGTAACTCAGAGAATCCGGTCATTTTTCAAAGTAAAAGATTTCTCAAAATTAAAGATCGTTCAGACTCAGATACTAAATAAAACGGAAATAATGAATTATTTTTTCTGCGGGCCAGTACCAATTGAGCGGTCGTTGGGGACCCCTGCTTTAGTCCACAACACAGAAATAGCACAATCTGAATGGTTCGCTATCTTAGGCTTGATAAAGGCTGTTATTCATATTTACAATATTTCGCCCATTTCTGATTGCCAGAAAGCCACTAGCATATTATTTATATTTTTCTTACAAACCCACTCACCACTGAGATCAGATAAGATGAATGATTATTGCATGATTGGCACACGCCAATGTTGCTCCTCACAGATATCATACAAGATTGTTTGGCTACGCCCCGTGACAGACTGCTCCACCTGCCCACTATCTTGGTTCGACAGTCATTAAAATTTACAGTCTAGCACTGCGGCACAGAGCTGTCAAAACTTTTTTTTTTTTTTTTTTTTTTTTTACACTGTTTATGCTGTTGGAAGCCGCATCCCAGAGTGAGTAGGAGTGACAGCAGCATAAACTTGTGTCACTTAACAGCGCTGTCAGTTGAGTGTAGTCTATCAATCTTAATTGCTATCTATGCTCCGTGTCCTCCTGACCCCCCGAAGAAACTTAGCGGGATAGTGGCTGCCCGCTCTCAAAACTAGAGGCAACAAACTGATAAAGCAACACTTGGTGGTGGTGGTGGTGGGGGGGGGGGGTAAATCCTTGCAAAAAAAAAACAAATCAAGTCCGTACCATCAATGATATCAACCGTACCATCAATGACGTAGTGGTTAGAGTACTGCACTCATGATCGGGAGGTTGTGTGTTCAAATCCCAGTTAGACCCCACTGTGCTAAGATCCCTGAGCAAGGTCTTAACAACAAGTGTGTCTCTGTTGACCCAGCAGTATAAATGGGTACCAGTAAAAAAAATACTAGGAAGGTAACCTGCTAGCGTTCCATCCATGAGGAGGTGAACTCCTAGTCGCTTCACGCGAAACCGGGGAAAAGCACCAGCCAGATGAGTCACTGTGGTTCGGGTATACAAAGCCCAAAGGACTTTAACTTTTTACTTTCAATGATGTGCCATCATCCCCATTTTCGGAGAATAAAATGGCCTTTGGTACTTCAGTGGTTATTGCTCTTGGTTACTGATCTGAAGGTCAGGAGTTCAAGCCTCAATACCACCAAGGTGCAACTTAACCCTTAACCCTCAAGTGCTTAGCTGTATATAAATGATAATTGTAAGTCACCCTGGATAAGGGTGTCTGCCGTACACTATAAATGTAAACACTGTTTGTTTGTGCAATATAAAGAAGGCCTTGCAGACTACAACTGAACTCCTACAAAAGGATGCAATGAAACCCGAATGGAAAGAAAAGGAAAAGAAATGGAAAAAATATAGTGAAGAAAAATTTTTAACTAGTTTCTTAAACTTTTCGTCATGTTATGATTTAGGGCTGCTGTTTACTTCATTAGTCTTGTAGCTTCAGTGCAAAACTAAAACCCTGGACACAAAACATGTGAAGGCTCACAGGCTTTTAGATCTTTGGGGTGGCAAGAATGAATCGAAATTCTCTTGATTAACGTGTTCCTATCGGTATTAGACTAGCATCAGAAGCTAACAGTGGAAATAATGGCCTTGTTTTATTATGTTTTATTTCATTTACTTTAATTGATTTATCTCCACCCGAATACACAGCATTATGATATCAAAGTGTGAAGATAATGGTGTGTGAACAGGATATTTTGGAGATTTTAGTTTTACAAGGATTCACCAAACAACTAAATATGCAGACAAGTGAATCCGTGAAGCGTGTTACGATATGCGGCAGGTTATTACCGACGCAGTAACTAGAGAGGAGTGACAAATTAAAGGAAAACAATATCTCTGTTTTGCTGTGTGCCTGCGGACATGCTTTGTGTTCCCTCAGTATATTACCACAAATCCGTACGTAGCTCTACTGATTGTCTTTATATCCCATGCAGGTTAACACTTAACCTTTTTATCCTCAGGGGTGTATTCTCTACCAAGATAACTTTGCCCCTACAGACGGAGAACAACTCCTCACTGGATGCTGCAGGTATAAACAGTCTATACATAGTGTTAATAATAACGTATGGCCTGTGCAGTCACTTCGTACTGGTAGGTAAAACAACTCTCATACCTATTTAAAAGGTAAAATAAATATCCAATCTTTATGAATTGTTATGCACGCAAACGCAGGAGAATCCGAATTCTGCTCCTTCAAAAATTGAGCTCACAGGACTGGTTAGTGATCACTGTGAGTGACAGGCAAGCAAGCGTATGCCATTCCTCCCTCCTGTGGGAGCTCAGCCAATTAGCTCAAACAAACTCCCGGTCGTGGACAGCTGTGCTAGCAACCTGGATCCCAACCTGCGATCTCCAGGTTGACAATCGCAGGCCTCTCACTTAATTTTATTAAGTGAGGCTGTACAGACGCTCCACGACTTACGTTTTTAATTGGTTCCGGATGGCCGAACGCAAGTTGAAAGTGAACGCAAGTTGTTACAGTGACGTATGACATGTGACGTATGACGCTCATATACGTACTATACATCCATAAATACCATTACCATAGCTCATAAAACACCCCTAAATCAATTATTATAAACATAACATTGTAAAATAATATCAAATATATCAACATGAATGTCAAACAAGTCACTTGTTTATACCGAGTTACTTTACATGAAGCTTAAAACAGCCAATCAACGCTTACAATATGTGAAGCGCTCAATACCGAAAGTAGTGTACTTGCTGTGGGTTATACAGACTTCCGGTCTTTCAAGTGCGCAAGGGGGCCGTTGAATCGTTTAGAACACAGCCTGCACTGATGTGAATCCGAGCAAAGCAGAGAGTTCTTTCTTTTGTGTAAGTAAGTAAGTAAACTTTATTCAAGAGATGCATACAAAGAACAAGTACAAATCCTAATGAATATTAATATAAAAATAAGTATACACTCTTAGGATTCTGCTAAAAGATAATAAATATCTGTAATTGTTCTGTAATTTGTGCATTCGGGTTTTCGTTCATATTACAACTCCTTTGCTTAACTGAGTATACATGGTAGATTGTGCCAATCTGAGCAGATAGTTAATTCATCTCTGTGTATGAGACTTGCACCCATGCTAGTAGGCTTTCACTTCTGACCAACCAGATTTGCTTAGGGTTACAAAAGTCCACAAAACAGTGTAAACACAAAGATCACGGAGACGACGTCTTAACACAAGGGTAACACGCTATATAACTGAGATATATATATATATATATATATATATATATATATATATATACACATACACACACACACACACTAGTCCTTCTCAAAAAATTAGCACATTGTGATAAAGTTCATTATTTTCTGTAATGTACTGATAAAAATGAAACTTTCATATATTTTAGATTCATTGCACACCAACTGAAATATTTCAGGTCTTTAATTGTTTTAATACTGATGATTTCTGCATACAGCTCATGAAAACCCAAAATTCCTATCTCAAAAAATTAGCATATTTCATCCGACCAATTAAAAAAGTGTTTTTAATACAAAAAAAATCAACCTTCAAATAATTATGTTCAGTTCTGCACTCAATACTTGGTCGGGAATCCTTTTGCAGAAATGACTGCTTCAATGCGGTGTGGCATGGAGGCAATCAGCCTGCGGCACTGCTGAAGTGTTATGGAGGCCCAGGATGCTTCGATAGCGGCCTTAAGCTCATCCACAGTGTTGGGTCTGGTGTCTCTCAACTTTCTCTTCACAATATCCCACAGATTCTCTATGGGCTTCAGGTTAGGAGAGTTGGCAGGCCAATTGAGCACAGTAATACCATGGTCAGTAAACCATTTAGCAGTGGTTTTGGCACTGTGAGCAGGTGCCAGGTCGTGCTGAAAAATGAAAATCTTCATCTCCATAAAGCTTTTCAGCAGATGGAAGCATGAAGTGCTCCAAAATCTCCTGATAGCTAGCTGCATTGACCCCGCCCTTGATAAAACACAGTGGACCAACACCAGCAGCTGACATGGCACCCCAGCCCATCACTGACTGTGGGTACTCGACACTGGACTTCAGGCATTTTGGCACTTCCTTCTCTCCAGTCTTCCTCCAGACTCTGGCACCTTGATTTCCAAATAACATTCAAAATTTGCTTTCATCCGAAAAAAGTACTTTGGACCACTGAGCAACAGTCCAGTGCTGCTTCTCTGTACCCCAGGTCAGGTGCTTCTGCCGCTGTTTCTGGTTCAAAAGTGGCTTGACCTGGGGAATGCGGCACCTGTAGCCCAATCCACTGCTTCCACAGGTCCCCCAAGGTCTGGAATCGGCCCTGCTCCTCAGGGTCCGGTCACCTCTTCTGGTTGTGCAGCATTTTCTGCCACTTTTTCCTTCCCACAGACGTCCCACTGAGGTACCTTGATAGAGCACTCTGGGAACAGCCTATTTGCTCAGAGATTTCTTTCTGTGTCTTACCCTCTTGCTTGAGGGTGTCAATGATGGCCTTCTGGACAGCAGTCAGCAATTGCGGTTTTGAGTAATGAACCAGGATGGGAGTTCAGGAATCTTTTGCAGGTGTTTAGAGTTAATTCGTTGATTAGGTTAATAGCTCGTTTAGGACTAGTATATACACTCAGTCTGTAGTTTGTAAACAATGAAATCAGCGTCATTGCGTCATTACGTCAGCGTACTACATAGGTACGTCTAAACTCAAAATTTGACTGTTTATTGAAGAAAGAAAAAAAAATGTAAAATTGAAAGAACGTAAAACGGATGAACGTAAGTCGGGAATCGTCTGTATTAAAAAAAAAAAAAATACAAAGTTTGCCTATTTATTCCTACACCCCAATCAGACGTAACACTAAGCTGATTTTTTTTTTAACCTGACTGCATGGTGAAAACTTTGCTTTAAATTCACATGGTACCGAAGCTTGGAAGAAGTGGTTTTAAACAGATGTGCAGATTACAATGAACAGTATACAGCCCTGTGTGATTACTGCATTGAGGATGTAGAGGTTTACATTAGCACCGATACGCACCCGTTTTTTGGAAGGTCTCCAGCTGCTCACTCTTCAGCTCCTTGATGGTGGCCATGACAGATTTAAATGCTCCTTTCAGCCTCTTTCCAAGCACCATGTGGTCAGGTTCGGCCCGCAGCCGGATGCCGTATTTATCTTTATCTGTGGAGAGGGTGAGCTGACGCACATTCAGCTCCTGCAAACAAAGAAAGTGTTCTTTTGATGCACGAGTCAGTGCATTAACATGCAGCAGGCAAAGCAAGAGTGCGGAGGCAGTATAGGTTTGCAGATATTGTATTTCACTATATTGCCTTGTGTCGAGGGCTTTCACTTATTGATCATTATAAAACAAAACATTAGAGAAATAAGATTGCTGGGCTCATTTTGCTGATGCAGTAAAGGAAGGAAAGCATTAAAATGTTTACACGTTAAAATGTTTGCACTTAAAGCACATCGATATCATTCAGAATACAAATGCATTACATCATAATTTACATAACAAACATCACAGATGACTTACATTGCGCTAGCAAAGTTCTAAGATACCTGGTACGATAACCTATTAGTATCATAGCGTAGCGGACTTATTAAAAGACAGAGACTGTTCTTTATACAAAGTTTGGCAAAGAAATGCTACAAGTCTGTCACTTTAAGGATGTGACATTATCATTCCATAATTCGGCCTCCAAGTACAGGTATACCTCGTCTAAGTCGTTTTCGATTATATGTCAGTTTTCAAAAAATATTTGGAAAAAATAATAAAAATAAATAAATAAATAAATGAAGTTTACGTAATTATAATCATATAATTGGCAGTGGTGGTCTCGTGGATAGGGCGCAGGATCGCTGATCCGAAGGATGGGGGTTCGAGTCCCCACAGGGTTGTCACTGTCCCCCCAGTTATCAAAGGCGGGGCATGTCTCTCACTGTCTATGGTTAGCGGCATGTAAAAGAACCACTGCTGACTTTCGTAAAGAGGAGGCTGCAGAGCAGTCAGCGTGTTTCCATGACCTGGAGAGGGATGGGTGCCGCCAGGCCAAATCAACCCAATTTTCGCCATGAAGGCGCCCCAACGACATCCCCGGATGTTAAGGGATAAGTGAAGTAAAGTGAAATCAAATACAGTAGGCCTTTGATTATTTGCGGACTGCCGAGCGACTGTCACGTGATTTAAATGCAGCCAGTGGCTGTCCTCCTTCCTGCTGACTGGTTGAGATGATGTAACGCCCCTTTTTCCTCATTCGCACACAAGTTGTCAATAAGCTTTTTTTTTTAATTGTGTTTTAATTACCAGTTAAGCTCTATGATGCCACTCAAACGCTGTGCATCTTCTCCGGCTAAGCGCTAGAAAAGGTAATGACGTTGGATGTGTCTTCTGAAGAAATAAGACTTTCTCCTGAAGAAACGACAGTTTCCTCTGAAGTGCCTGAAGAGGAATAATCATCTGGACTGTTGTAAAGCACTAGTATTAAATTCTTTTTTAATTATTATTCCAGTACAGTGCCTAAGTTAATGTTTGGAATGTCTGTGTGTGAGATTTTATGTTCTGTAGCATGTTTAACAAACAATACCAAAAGGATAAACTTGGAATAATTAGGCTTCATATCCTTATACATTGAATGCGACGTCTCCAAGATGGCGCTGCCTAGAAGGCGACGCCGCGGAGTTCTCAGAGTCAAATTGTTTCTTTGTTCGTTTTAATTTGTTTTGTATGTTGTTGTTTGTTTGTTTTTGCACTATGCTCGTCTATGACCGAGCGACCCTACTACAGCTATGAGAGCGGACGTTTAGAACTGAGCACGCTCAACTCCTATCCTGAGCTAATATGCTATGGTAGCTCAATGCTAACAAGCTGATTCGAGTTAAGTCGTTTTTGACTTATGTCGTCTCTCCTGGAACCAATTAACGAGGTATACCTGTATCTCAAACCACTGGACTTAATTGCTTCCATTAGTGCACAGTGTAAATAAAATCTTCTTGGGGCATGTTATAAAATTAGTCATGTACGTTTGTGATCATGATAATGTGAAAACTAATTGATGAATTTCCACAAAACGTTCACCAAATGTGGATCCAGCGTCAACAAATAACTGGTTACATTTTTGTGAACCAGCTGGGTTTTAAAGTATTTTTGACATCGCAAATGACATACTTTAGACTATAACCCCACAAATACATAACATTGGGGGGAGGGGGGGAGAGAAGCAAAAAGCTTTGACTGAAAAGTTTGAAGACTACACTTCCTTGGTGGAGGTATGCACTCTCAGTGTATTTCTAGTTAAATCTGTGATTCATACATTATTTAGTAAAAGATTTAAAGTCTCGGTGTCCCCCTGGAAGACTTGGAGGAAGTGGCTGGGGAAAGGGATGTCTGGACCTCATTGCTTAAGCTGCCGCAACCCGACCCCAGAATAAGATGAAGTGAGATATTTAAAGTGGCCAACTGTTCAATATTATACAGTTTAAAAATCCTCAATTCAGCCACTTATGAACACGAAACGACTTTTGCCTTTAATAAACTGATCTGAATCAAGCAGCCAAGCAGAAATATTGAGATTTGGTTTTCACACCCTGAGCTGGAAAGCCATAACAGCCTTTGATGCTGCACTCTCATTCTAACGGAGAGCCCGAACCTGGACATTCTGCAGTATAGTATCAGAATTAAACATGGTTCGTAATGGCTGTGTGTCTGTCAAATGTAAACTTGTGAATAAAATGAAACTAGGCGCATACAGTCAAATATATGCAACAAACATCAGCTTGTTTACAGGAACTAATGATGCCATTATTCATATGCAAATTACTTCTGCATTTCGCAGCAATTAACGTGAATCACTTGTGAATAACGTTAACATGTGAATCACGTGCCATTTTTCACCATACAATGTCACCTCCATGTGTGAATTACTAATTACTCGTCCGTCTCCCACCTCACAAAGACATTTGTAATAAGACTAGAGCGAACCTGGAGGAAGAATGTGTGGTGATGGACAGTGAGCTGCACCTTCCTTCCTCTACATTCATGGGTGAAGTGTCCTTGAGCAAGGCAGCTAACCCCCAACTGCTCTCTTGGCACCCCAATGTGTTTGGTATCCCATTGCTCCAAGTGCTCACTGTTTTCACGTGTGTGTGTGTGTGTGTGGGGGGGGGGGGGTTCACTTTGAATGGGATAAATGCAGAGGCAATAATAAATAACTTCCCTTACAGGATTCATACAGTAAAGCACAAAAAAGCAATGAAAGAATACAAGGATCCTTCACTTTCCGCGGTTAATTGGGACTGAGACCCCCCCCCCCCCCCCCGCGACCACCCCCTTCCGTGAAGTAGGATCGACCTCCTTGACTGACATATACATACATGTATGTGTATATAATATCAATAAATACAACGCTATAAATGCTTATAATAACAGTTAAACATTCAAAAATAATACACAAGATGTAAATAAAATATAAATACACACAAATACAGACGAGCGCACGGACATACACAGATGTGAGTGCACACTTCACATAAAAATGTAAGTGGTGTTGTTGGGGCGTTTGGGGTGGTTTTTTTCCTTGTTTTGCATCGGTTTCCTTAACTTTTCTCCCATTTTTCCTTAATTTTTAAATTTTCGATGAATATGGATATTTGAAAAACCTGCGATGCCCTGAAGCCGCAGAAACTGAAGCACGTAGCAGCGAGAGATCACTGTATTTGTAAGAATCCATATGCTACACACTGAAAAGTTCATTTCGATGGAAACTTTAGGACACAATGACTTATCAGTGCTTACTTGATTTCATCAGTCATGTATGTACATTTTACAGTCAACAGCCTGCAGGAATTTATGCATGAACGCT
Source organism: Plotosus lineatus (assembly GCA_024760905.1). Taxonomy (NCBI): domain Eukaryota; kingdom Metazoa; phylum Chordata; class Actinopteri; order Siluriformes; family Plotosidae; genus Plotosus; species Plotosus lineatus. The sequence continues at coordinate 13,929,855 of CM045732.1, forward strand.
TCTACTGGAGAATAAAACACAACACAACAAGAATTAAACCAAACTATTCATCTACACAACACTGAGGAGCTGATCAATACTGAAATCAATGCTACAGTATAGATCAAAGGATGTTCTTCGGATGCTATACCAGGAGGTAGGGATGGGTGACATGGCCTAGAAATAAAGTCTATTCTTTTTTCAATCTACAGCAGATTTACAACTCTGATTTTATTAAAAACAAAGTTTTTCAAATAAAATTTATTCCGAAAAACATCAACACAGAGATTCTATACTATAATAATACAAGATATGTAACTCTAGTCAAGGTTCAAGTTCATTATGAAGCAGTGAGCTAGTGGTGCATGGATTTCACCACATTCAGAAATGTGAAAGCAACCAAGAAGCATCACACAACTGGAAACCTTAAAGCATTAAAATGTTTTTTTTTTTTACTTTTTAAAAAAAATTAAAACACTGCAAAACAGTACAGCATGTGCTGCACTGTGCTAAATGTATTCACTGCATACACCAACTTTTTCATACAGCCCTGCATGCGTGTAGATGTTAGCAATACTGTTTTTTAAATAAGCCATATACAGTGGTACCTCGACTTACGAGTGTTCCTTATAACGAACGTTCAATGATACGAGCTTCGATCCCACCAAAAATTTGCCCCCATGGAACGAGCAAATTTTCAACTTACGAGCTTTGCTGGAGAAATGGCTTTTCCAGGCCGATTATCATTATATTCTTCGGCGTGTATTCCTCCACGTCACAAAAATGCCTTGTGCAATGCTTCTCAATTATTTTCTGTGATGCCCCCTATAGGAAGAAAAAAAAAAAAAAACACCTTACCCCCAACACACACACACACACACACACACACACACACACACACACACACACCCAGCACGCGACTCTAAATAGTGTTTACTGCACGTTGTATCGTTTGCTTGGTGCTTTTTCCCGTTACCATAGGGAACACAGCGAGCGCACCAATGCCACCTGGTGTAAAGGATGCACAATCACACTTAAGGCTGGTCCAGTATGTTAAAAAAGCATGTTCCCAGGGTCATACACACCAATTAGCCTCGTTAAAACAGTTTAAAAAAATACTCCCAAAATTAATTAATTAAATAAATAAAAAGTAAAAAAAATATATACTAGTGTAAGTTAATGTTAGGTGCTATTCTGAAGTTTAGAGGCACTTACTGTATTGCTTATTTACATTGTTTATTCTTGTTTTCTTATTATTTGTTGTTAATTACAGTATTATTAATGTTACTGTAAACTGTACATGTGTTATTATTGTTACATGTTTATCTTAAATATATTATGTAAAAATACATGTTTGTGTCAGGTTATACGAGTTCGGGAGGGCGTTGGAACGTATTAATTGTTTTTCTATTGTTTCCTATAGGAATTTTTGTTTCATCTAATGAACGTTTCGACTTACGAACTCAGTCTCGGAACGTATTAATTTCATAAATCGAGGTACCACTGTAGTATGAAATATCTCAATGAATGTATAATCTATAATAGGATCAAAAATGAATGTGATGGAATACTGGCACTTGAAAAGACATGATCATCAAATTCAGTACACTGTTTGGAAGTTACATTATGACCATGAGCATCATGGAGAGCTTCCCTGAGAGTTGGAACAAAGGTCACATCTACATATTGCTGCTACCGAGAAGCTCCTGGCATCAATACCATCCAGCTGCTCTACATGCTGGCTTAGTCGCCCTCATTTGTGCTGGCGCTAACAACTGTGCTGAACTGACTGCAAACATCAGTCATTACTACAGGAAGGTTTAGAAATGTTCATCCTCAGAAGACAGCTGTTCTTACTCTACCTTGTGAAGAGCAGAAAAAAAAATCACTGCATGGTTCCTATAGAGTGATGATACTTTGAAGCATCCACGGCAGAAATATAATTATGTAGTTATACACTGAAAAGTATATCAGTTTCTGACTGCATAGCAGGTGTCCTTGATGATTGTTCTTTTTTTTTTATTTATCTGTTGTGATCTCATGCTGCGATTCTGAAGTCTGAACAGGACACTGTTTCATTAAGGTGATTCACTTTAGGTGAATAACAGTAGAAGACTGTAAACCCCCGCCAAGCCAAAAACTTAGCAAAGTGCACAACACCTCTTGCTGGGCATTGCATCAATGCTATACTTCTAAAAAGCATCCTGTTTCATAGTGTTAAGAAATCCTTAAAAAAAATCTGAATCCAGAATTTGATCCAGATCATCTCTAAAATCTAACCGATACGTCCTGCACAAAAGTCCCACCTAGGAAAACATTTTCCTGAAAAATTCACGTATAACATTTTGTGCAAATTTGCAAATATACACAAGCAAGCAACCATGTCATTTCTATGACAGCCTATCCACAGTCAGCTCAAGGAAGTAACAGGTCTAAGAGTGAAACCCAAGGGGGATCCAAATGTGTTCTCGGGCCAGACAGGATATACAGTGATCCCTCGCTACTTTGCGCTTCAATTCATGCGGCTTCAGCGCATGGCATTTTTTTTTTAAACATTCACGCGCGCATCTGTGTGTTTATGCACGCACTTGTCTGTATAGGTGTGTATTTATATTTTTATTTACATCTTATGCATTATTTTTTAATGTTTAATTGTTATTATAAGCATTTATAGTGTTGAATATGTATTTATTGATATTACATACACATATACATGTACGTATACGTCAGTCAGAGGGGTTGATCCTACTCTACTTCGTGGAATTCGGCGGTCGAGGGGGGATCTGGGTCCCAATTAACCTCGGAAAGTGAGGGATCCCTGTACTGTATAATCCCTCCAACAAACTTTAACTTTGCCACACGGCTTCCTCCCATTTAGAGGATCTGGAAAACCTCTAAAAGGATGCGACCAGGAGGCAATCTAATCAAGTGTCCAAATAACCTCCACTGACTCCTTTTGATGCAGAGAAACAGTGGCTCTGCCTGAGCTCCTGGCAGATACCTGAGCTCCTCATTCTTTCTCTAGACTGATCCCAGACACCCTCGGAAGGAAACTCATTACAGCTGCTTCTAACATCGATCTCATTCTTTCAGTCACCTTCCAAATCTCTATCCCGCAGGAAAGGGAAAGAATAAAGATGGTTGGGTAAATAGAAACCTTTGTGTTTAGGCTCAACTTCCTATTCCACATAAACCATTGCAGTGCTTCCCTTACTGCTTACACAGCACAGCACAGTCTATTCATCTCCTGCTATATACTCTCAACACTTAAAAACAACATCCCGAGACACGTAAAGATCTCATTTTAATGCAAAGTCTTATCCCTGACTTCAAGGACGCAATCTACCCAAGTAACCACCATTGCCTCAGATTTGAAGGAGCGGACTCTCAACAGCTGTGAACCGCTCCAATGCATTGCAAGTTGATGGTCTGAATAATCTAATACAAGCACATTATCTGTAAAAGATAATCATCACAGATCATAAACAACAGACCAGCTCATGCTTCAACAATAACACAAACATTTGATGTATTTTCTAGAGTTCATTTCATGGATTAAAGAAGGCAAGGGAGGAACCTGTGGGTGCAATGACCTTGATCTTTGACCTTTCCACAAATTGACAAGTTCATCCTTGATTTAGAGTCAAAATAAATGCAAAGTTTGAATAAAATCTCTCAATGTGGTTAAGATATTGCATTCACTAAATTGGCCCATATGAGGTAGTGGTGACCTTGACCTTTGACCTCTAAAAAGTAATCAGTTTGTCCTTGAGTTTAGGTGGGCATTTGAGGAAAAATAGCTCAAAGTGTACTTAATATGGCTTAAAAATGATTCCGATCCAGAGCTAAAGCTACACATGGAATGATGACCTGAAAAAAGAATGCTGTCAGCCCTGGCTGTTTCCAGCAGCATGGGGACATGTACAGTGGCGGGATCATGTGGGATGTAACCATGCCAATTAACATGGTATTGGGCATTATTGCTCGCATACCATATACGTAATCACTTATCACCAGAGACACGACCATTGAACATCCAGTCTCCTTATGTTTTATAAATCCCACTGAGATTTTGGAGATTAACAGCAGTGTGGCGATGCACAAAGTGACAGCGCTACCATTTTTAGTGTGACACGTTCTACCTTCGCTATCATTCATGCCACTTGAGCCGGAAGATGAAGGACAGCAGGTTTTGTATGTTTGCTCACTCATGTTGACCTCACACTGGTAAACTGTTTCCTGTGGTCTATCAGACCAGAGGGCTCATAGTGGACAAAATAACACTGGTACAACAAAGACAGTCTCCCATTAGCAAATAAATACACAAGTTATAATCACAAACACGTTTTGTGTTCGCGTGATACAGAATACAGTTGGCCCCCTACTTACGAAACCCCCTGGGTACGAAAATTCCGGGTTATGAAAAACATTTTCCTAAGTTTTCGTCCCCGTGATACGAAAACAACATCCTCTTACGAAAAGTGCCACTCAAAATTCAAACACGCCAATCAAAATTTCACATGATGCGCAAGTTGCTCGCTCATTGGCTGCCTCCCAACAAACCCTCCCCGCTGGCCTCCCATTGGCTAGGAGAGATGACGCAGCTGAACCTTACCCAAACTTCCTTGAGATTGATCATGCAGCATTATACAGTATTTCGTTATCGCCGAAACCCCTCTACAATCGGGACGATATTGAACCAGGAGACCTTAAAACGGAAAATACAGTGACGGAGGTGAATATTTCGGCACTATAATATAACAAAGTGCTCCGTGGGAGAAGACCTCCGATCTCGCAAGGAAGCAAGTCAATATTGAATGAGGACCTCTGATCTTTCAAACTGGTTCTGGAATTCCGCTTTATATAAAACATCCCGCCCATGTGTGTGTGTGTGTGTGTGTGTGTGAGAGAGAAAGAGAGAGGGAGTGTGTGTGCGCGTGTGTGTGTGTGTGTGAGAGAGAGAGAGAGAGAGAGAGAGACGGAAGGAGGCTTAACTCTTTAGTTTTTTAAGTTGTTTAATTCAGTAAATGTTTAATAAATGTGGCGCATGTGAGCTCATCTGGAATTCCGATCCCTCAAGGAATCAAGTTAAAGTTGAGTTTGGACCTCCGATCTGTCAAGTAGTGAATGCACTTTGAATTCCATGTCCTGTGGGCGTGGCCCACAGCGCCACAATAAACATTTAATGTGTAAACAATACACATTTAATGCGTACTGTATTGTGTGTCTGTGTGTGTGTGTGTGTGTGTGTGTGTGTGTGTGTGTGTGTGTGTGTGTGTGTGTGTGTGAGAGAGAGAGAGATAGAGATAGAGAGAGACAGGGGTGTGTGTGTTAATAAAAAATGTTTAATAATGGTTTAATTAATAAATACAGTATGTTAATAAAATGGTTTAATATGTTAATAAAATGTTTAAATTGTTTAATAAATAATTTTCATTTACTTTTACCACATATTTCATACAAAATCGGTGTACTTTTATCATTTTTAAAGGGTTTATGGGGTAGTCTTGGGAGCCTTAGAACGAATCAGGCATTTAACATGTAAAATGCGCCCCCTACTTACGAAACTCCTGCGTTACGAAAAAGGCTCTGGAACGGATTAATTTCTTAAATAGGGAGCCGACTGTAAACTCAAAACTACAGTAATTAAAAAATGTAAAAATTCAAGATAATAGATAGTTTGACTTTATTTCATTTTTTTTCTTCTAAACATTTATTAGTCAAGCAGTTTAAGACGGAGTGTGCTTAGCTTACTTCCAGCAGACAGCTGAGTTTTATACTTCCAACAGGTAGGCTAACCCAGCAGTGAGCAGTTGTGCTATATAAAAAAAAAAATCATAGCCTTCCACAAAGAGGCCTTTGAAACCGCTTTCAAATGTAAAAATGGTCACCATACCTCTAACTTGTGAGAGACGCAATGGCTGGCTCATATGAGTGAATCACGCGTATGAAACAGTTCAAAATGAGAAATTAGTCTATAAAATTACCGGTCATACATCAGCAGTCACATTTTTAAATGGTAAAGGAACAGGGCCTGTACTAATAATTATATACCAATGAGTCAGATTTTACAAGTACAAAAAATGGTGGAAATGCTGAATCTTACAGCCTCTAATAAATCAGTTTTTTTTTTTTAAAAAAAAAACAATAAAATAAAGTGTTAAATAAAGAACCTAATTGCAATTTTTTGAATGCAGCACTCTGGTGCCTGTACAGTGAATGACATCCATCCCTTTGTGTTAGAGCCAAAGCGGACATGTATACATTTGAAATCCTATCAAAATTTGTCAAATTTGGTATCATCCAAAAGGTCTTGTGATATCCTTCATCCTTCATTCATTTTCTGAACCGCTTAATCCTAACTAGGGTCACGAGGAGGTGGATGCCCATCTCAGCCAACTCTGGGCGAGGGCAGAGTATACCCTGAACAGCTCATCAGGCCATCGCAGTAGCAGAAACATACTGAGGGCTATGCAGCCACTCTTGTCGAAAGTCAGCAATGGTTCTTTGACATGAACCTCACACCATAGACAGTGAGAGACATGGCCAGGCCTTGGGATCATTTCTCTAAATATTAACATTTTTGCCAAGAGATGATAATGGAATGGAGTAATCATCGACTTAAAACTGGCATTTTGCAACCCACAAATATCATCTGTGAATCAGGCTGACTGACACTAAACTTTCATGTGTGACTTTCATCACTAGCAAAAATGTAGAAATTTTCTCAACATGCCAGATTTCTTAAACCTTAACTTGACTGGAATATTGAAATAATAAAAAAAGAGAACGATTGCAGTACAGATAGAAAAAGTGGTAATAATGGAACCAGAGCCTCGGGCATGCCCGAACCGAGCATTGTGGGAGCGCATGATGGAGAGGGCAATGAACAATTTGTCACCCAGCTGAGTCAGGCTAATATACTATGCTTTTATCAAAATAAAAGTCTTCAAAACACCGGGTATGGACTATAGACCTTTATTTGTAATTAAAATATGCACTAGTCCTTCTCAAAAAAATTAGCATATTGTGATAAAGTTCATTATTTTCTGTCATGTACTGATAAAAATGAAACTTTCATATATTTTAGATTCATTGCACACCAACTGAAATATTTCAGGTCTTTTATTGTTTTAATACTGATGATTTTGGCATACGGCTCTTGAAAACCAAAAATTCCTATCTCAAAAAATTAGCATATCACGAGAATGTAATCTAAACGAGCTATTAACCTAATCATCTGAATCAACCAATTAACTCTAAACACCTGCAAAAGATTCCTGAGGCTTTTAAAAACTCCCAGCCTGGTTCATTATTCAAAACCGCAAACATGGGTAAGACTGCCGACCTGACTGCTGTCCAGAAGGCCATCATTGACACCCTCAAGCAAGAGGGTAAGACACAGAAAGAAATCTCTGAGCGAATAGGCTGTTCCCAGAGTGCTGTATCAAGCCACCTCAGTGGGACGTCTGTGGGAAGGAAAAAGTGAAAGAAGGGCCGATTCCAGACCTTTGGGGACCTGTGGAAGCAGTGGACTGAGTCTGGAGTAGAAACATCCAGAGCCACCGTGCACAGGCGTGTGCAGGAAAAGGGCTACAGGTGCCGCATTCCCCAGGTCAAGCCACTTTTGAACCAGAAACAGCGGCAGAAGCGCCTGACCTGGGCTACAGAGAAGCAGCACTGGACTGTTGCTCAGTGGTCCAAAGTACTTTTGTCGGATGAAAGCAAATTTTGCATGTCATTCGGAAATCAAGGTGCCATGCCAGAGTCTGGAGGAAGACTGGGGAGAAGGAAATGCCAAAATGCCTGAAGTCCAGTGTCAAGTACCCACAGTCAGTGATGGTCTGGGGTGCCATGTCAGCTGCTGGTGTTGGTCCACTGTGTTTTATCAAGGGCGGGGTCAATGCAGCTCGCTATCAGGAGATTTTGGAGCACTTCATGCTTCCATCTGCTGAAAAGCTTTATGGAGATGAAGATTTCATTTTTCAGCACGACCTGGCACCTGCTCACAGTGCCACAACCACTGCTAAATGGTTTACTGACCATGGTATTACTGTGCTCAATTGGCCTGCCAACTCTCCTGACCTGAAGCCCATAGAGAATCTGTGGGACATTGTGAAGAGAAAGTTGAGAGACACCAGACCCAACACTGTGGATGATCTTAAGGCTGCTATCGAAGCATCCTGGGCCTCCGTAACACCTCAGCAGTGCCACAGGCTGATTGCCTCCATTCCACGCCGCATTGAAGCAGTCATTTCTGCAAAAGGATTCCCGACCAAGTATTGAGTGCAGAACTGAACATAATTATTTGAAGGTTGACTTTTTTTGTATTAAAAGCAATTATTCATTGGTCGGATGAAATATGCTAATTTTTTTGAGATAGGAATTTTGGGTTTTCATGAGTTGTATGCCAAAATGATCAGTATTAAAATAATAAAAGACCTGAAATATTTCAGTTGGTGTGCAATGAATCTAAAATATATGAAAGTTTAATTTTTATCAGTACATTACAGAAAATAATGAACTTTATCACAATATGCTAATTTTTTGAGAAGGACCTGTATATATAAACAAAAAACCCACATTGCTGACTTTTAGCAAGAGTAGCTGCATAGCCATGAGCGTCTTTCTGCCCTGCGATGGCCTGGCGAGCCGTTCAGGGTGTACTCTGCCCTCCCTCCAGAGTAGGCGAAGATCCCTACGACCCTAATTAGGATTAAGTGGTTCAGAAAATGAATAATTTTCTGTAGACAATATTTTTGATCTGATCCGCTTGCAGTAGACTCGTTTTTCCTGTGACCAGCTCATGCAGATGAGAAATAGTTGACAACAAAATCTTCAAAAAAAAGTACTTTAAAATTTACAATTTCCTTATGAGCTGAGACTTCTAAAATCAATTTCTTGATAACTTAAAGATTCCTTTAAATTTTAGAGTTGGATTGGAACATCCAGAGCACATAGAATTTCTCTCCTTTACATTTGGCTTGTTAGTCGAATGGAAAAAGGAATACTTCACTCAGTTTCTCTTCTCCACATGACCCATCAAAAAGACGTAACCACTAAAAATGAGGGCTTATTTGAGTTGCTTGAGTTATTTGAGTTCCTGCTAGTATAAACCAGTCTGGTCATTCTCCTGTGACCTCTCATCACCGATGCATTTCTTCTCCCAAAACTGTTGCACAATGGATTTTTTAAAACTTTTTTTGCAACATTCTGATTGCCTTAAGCCAATCCCAGTAGAAAATATTCAAACCAGGATAACAACCTGCCTGCAATCAAAAATATTCCGTGTGTTTTAACCCTTAGTCATTATTCTGAATGTGGTAGGCTTTTTTGGTTTCTGGAATAAGTAAACAACTAGTTATTGTAAAACTCAAACATACACACACCATGCACTTAATCACACTTCACCACATTCCATTGTACTAGTGCTTCTCAAATAGTGGGGCGTGGTATGATGCCAGGGGGGCGCAGTGTGATGCCACGGGGAGTGCGTATAACCCTGGGGAACATGCTTTTCTGGAATTGTGTACGAGAGTTAAGTGTAATTGCACCTCTGCTCCACTAGTTGGCAGTGGTGCTCTCATTGTCGCACTATGGTGTAGCGGTTTTTCACACGAGCAAACTATATGAAGCGCAGTAAACAACCCCTCAAGAAACAACACGGAAAATTTTCTAACAGGAACGAAAAGAAAGGTGGCAAGAGACGGAGATCTTAAGCGTAAATAAGTAAAATGGGTTTAAATGAGGATGTATTTTTTTTTAATTTCAGGTACATTGGTGCACTTTAAATCTTTTCTATTACAGATTAAAAAACAATGTTAATGAAGTTTTTCTTTATTGTAAGTTGAACTCTATTTTTTGTTTCTAATGTTAATAAAGATACAATGTTCTGTAGAGGTACTAATAACAATTTTATAGACAAATAATACTATTTACAGTTGCTCGTGGGGGGGGGGGGGGTTTAAAAAAAAATTTGGTCCTAGAGGGGGCGCCACAAAAAAATAATTGAGAAGCACTGCATTATACGCACGTTTTTTTTTTTTTTTTTCTAGCTAAAAATCAAAGGAGACAAAACATGATCACAGATGCATAAATAGCAACTATATGCTGATGTATAGCATGAATGCAAGTGGTCCAGAGACTGAGATGCATTAGAATGGTGAGATGTGTGCACTGTGTTACCTCCAGAATGTATTTCTGTAGGGACTGAATGTCTCCAAGAGCCTCAGGGTCCTGATGGATGACCACCACCTCCCTGAGGGGATACTAAATATACAAAACATCTCATCAGAACTTGAGTTTGGGCAGCACAGAATGGTGGTGGTGGTGGTGGGGGGTGTTGTCACTACAGTAAATTAGGCAGGACTCCTTTTTAAAAGCTACACTATATAAAATGAGAGCAGTGATTAATAGAAATGTACCTTGACAGGGAGAGTTTTCCTGTCTCGGATTACTCGACCCAGCTCGATGATGGACTGCATTTGAGACACCGCACTCTCGATGTGCTTGTCAATCAGCGATTCTCTGGAAGTCAGGACAAAGCTTTGGTTAGTGGAAATTGATACTGGAGGAAAAATCGTTTAAATGAGACACAAGATGAATGAGAAACAGGATGAATCAAACCGGAAAGGAATTGTCCGCTGCCTTAAGTTTGTATTTCGATGGCAATGGTAGAGTGCTGTCCCAATTTTCCACAATTCTTCAAATGAGGTGAAACCTGGTGACTGCCAATGTCAAAACCTAAGATTTAGATAATCTTCATACTCATTAGCCCCAGTTACCTGGGACAGAGTCATCCTGGATGACGGCACTGGTGAGAGAATTGGGGTTTACAGCTGCCATAACATAACTGAATGCCAGAGTGCGAGATATCCCCGCCACGCAGCATGGGCACTGTAGCAAATAGGCCCCATATTTATTCATTTATTTATTTATTCAGTTTTCTTTTAGCAGGGTAGCCCTTTCAGCTCACTCGGAACTGCTCTGCCAAGGGGCCCTGCATCACGTGCAATTTTTTGCCATTGCCTTCTGCACAATGCGAACCTACGGGCAATTTAGAACTGCCAATTAACCTACTGTGCATGTCTTTGGACTGCGGGAGGAAACCAGAGCACCCGGAGGAAACCCACACAAGCACGGGGAGAACATGCAAACTCCACACATTCTTGTTTATAAACTTGCATACTTGAGCAACCCCATAAAGAATTACAGTTTTTCGAAAGACAAAATTTAGATACTAAATGGAAATAATTTTAGAAGCCACTTCCTGTTAGGTTTACATACTGTATCATCACTATAGTTACAGACCCACATAAAGGGAAAAACTAGAGAAACAAGAAAAACACAGAGGACAGTAGAAAAGTTGTGTTCAATCCTTTCCATTAATGGTGAACCACGACTTAACCGATTCAAACACAAATTATCTGAGTGTCGTACTTGTATGTGGCCACTTTACAGGTTTGCGAGTCATTATAGGAAGACACTTCAGCATAAAAACTAGTGTCCATTAAAGGTATTGGAGAAAATGCATTTACACATGGATGAGAAAATACATTTGGAAGCAGACCAGAAATGCTCAAGGACAATCCAATTCTTCATAGCAAAGGTTTAATTCTGAAGTGCCTCGTGGGCTTCTGGATGTGCATGCTAATATTCTGCTTTGTTTTGACCTCAAAAGACCTACGAAGACTCACCGAGTGATATTTCATACAATGTCATCGTCGCAGATTCGATTTCAGCAAAAGCTATACAGGACCCGGAACTTTTTAATCATAGGAGACTGTTTCAACTGAAGAAGCACCAATGCCGCCTCTGGCAAATACAAAAGTTCTTCAGTGTCTAGTTTCATAACCGTACTGTCAAAGTGTCGGCACCTCAGCACAGTTCCCTAACAAAACCTCTGCAGCATTCAGATTCATATGTGGGTTCATGCTCGAATCCCTAAATGATTATCTTTCCCATTTCCTGACACAAGGCAAGTCTGAGCAAATACATTCATTTTATCATCAAATTCATTATTCGCTTTTCCTCAGAAAACAAAACAATCTGGCTGATTCTTATTGCTTTGGATTAAGGTCAGTCAGAGTTTTTCAGCTAGCACAAGGAAATGAGGAAAAACAAGAAAATAATAGAAAATAAAAGAAGATGCAGAGGATAGGGAGAGATGGAGGCAGATCATTTGCTGTGGCGACCCCTGAAGGGAACAGCCGAAAGGAAAAGAAGAAAGAAGAAGAAGAATAGAAAATAAAAGCAAATGCGGAAGAGTATTTAAATTGGTACAGAGATCTGCAAAGACAATCTTATTCCTTACTGCACAAAAAAACCTGGATCTGACCGGAAAAAGTTCATGTTATTCCACGTACATAAGAAGTCTAAAACAGTGATTTTCCATCCAAATTCTTACTTATTTACTAATTAACAATATAAATAAATTGAGCATGAAATGTTTTTTTTCTTCCTAGAGGGGACATCACAGAAAATAATTGAGAGGCACTGAGATAGACAGATCGGCGGGGAGAGAGAGAGAGAGAGAGAGAGAGAGAGAGAGAGAGAGAGAGAGAGAATGACAGACACTCTTAAAGAGGCAAAGGGAAGACCTTGACTCAATATAATACCTATGGCTATGGAATATGATGTTCAGCAATCACATATGGCCAGGCGTCCACGTACATCCAGCTATACTGTGTAATTTGATGGACAGATTTTAGTGGATGGATTGATAAAAGGACACAAAGATGGATGGGAAAAGGGATTAAGGGATCAATACATAGATGGGTGCTAGTTGGCTGGATACAAAATTTCGTCAATGTTAATTATTGTACCTGACTTGAGGGAGCATCAGGTAATGAATGCTGGTGGTGTCTTTCTCCTCTACGGATGCAGGGTCAATCAGGTGACACAGGTTCTGGTACATCAGCTCAGTAATGAATGGAGTGAAGGGCGCCTAAGGAGGGTACAAACATTCACACTACTACAAACTGATTCCACTTAAATTCTCTTTTGCATGAGTGGCTTCACAAGTCCCACCTCAAGGCCTGAGACTGAACACAAATGGAAAGCTAAAATAAGACTGAGCAGCTCACACGCACACACCGACTCACCATCAGTCTGCACATGGAGAACAGCACACTGAAGAGGGTCTCCAGAGCCCAGAGACAGTCCTCAGTTCCACTCTCACCCTGAGAAACAAAAGGGAATATGCTAATTATTAAGAACATCTATTACGACATAGTACTGGCAGCAGTGCTCTCTGTGTGTGTGTGTGTGTGTGTGTGTGTGTCTGTGTGTGTATACAGCTGTGTATATACCTATAAATCCTGTAAATAAATAAGACATTAACTGTTGCATATTAACACCCATGATCATATAATATAATGGGAGTAAAGCTGTAAGTCAGGTAAGCTTTAGACATCAAACAGGTGTTGTATAACAAAGTGTCCTCAAATCAAATAGAGTGGGTAGAAAAAGCACACTCTGGAGTGAGTCGTCACCCTTGAGCCTACCTTCAGACGCCTGCGGTTCATCCTCACGTACCAATTCGTCAGCATGTCCACACACTTCACTAGCTTAGGCACAACGGTGTACAACCTGTAGGCTGAGATAAAAGAACACACACACACACACACACACACACACACACACACTTTTAACATAAAACAGACTTTATTAATAGGAAAAAACACTCATTTGTATCATGTATTAGCAGATATACATGTGAAAGAGATATACAGTAAAACCTCCGCTGACGAACGCTTAAGCTCACGAACTTTTCGCCTCAAGAACATTAAATTTGCGATCATATCGTCTCTGCTGACGAACTAGTTTTTGGCGGACGAATCAAACCACGCGGTCGAACAGCGCCACGGTGGCGGCCACGAGAAGCTGACGCACGCTCATGGCGTCACAGTTCGTCACCCCTTTGAGTGCGGAAGTGGTTTGTGTTTGCTAGACATTTTGGACCATATTGAGTGTACTTTTGCTTTTATGGGACTGAAAAAGACATCACCACAGGCGGAGATCATTGAAAAACACGAACGAGGTGTGCGTTTGTGTGACTTAGCGTCCCAGTACCAGTACGCTAAGTCTACCATTGCTCCCATCCTTAAGAACAAGGAAGCTATTAAGGGTGCGTGTGTGGCTAAGGGTGTTTCCAAACAGTAGGCGTTTCCAAACTCTCCTTCCAAACAGTAAGTCCCTCCCTCCCTCCCGCCCTCCTCCCACTCCGTTCCATCAAGCCATCAACTACCATCACAAAGGTAAATAAAACCACTTTATTATACAGTACAGTTTATTTCTTTCATTACAATACAAGAGCACATTTATTATACATAAAATAAGGTATATTTTTGTGTAGTTTTAAGGCTTATTTAGTAGAAAATTATGTTTTATGGGGACCTGGGAACGGATTATTCTCATTTTAATGGTTTCTTATGGGAAATAAATGTTCGGAAGACGAACTTTTCGCCTTACACACACTTTCTGGGAACCAATTATGTTCGTGAGCAGAGGTATCACTGTATTGTACAAATAATGAAATTGTGCTTGGCTCCTTTGATTAATATGACAACAGGGATCCCCCACTTCCCGCAGTTAATGGGGACCGAGACGACCCCCCCGCGCGACCGCCAATTTCCGCCAACTAGGATCAACCCCCTGACTGACGTATATGTCTATGTGTATATAATATCAATAAATACATGTTCAATGCTATAAATGCTTTTAATGACAATTAAACATTCAAAAATAATGCATAAGATGCAAATAAAATATAAATACACACACATACAGACGCGCGCGCACTCAGATGCGCACCTCACATACAAATGTAAGTAGTTTTGTTGGGGGATTTTGGGTTGTTTTGTTGTTTGTTTGGAGTTTTTTGTGCATAATTGGCCTTTTTTGTGGCATTTGCCTTAACTTTTCTCCTATTTTTCCTTGATTTGCTTATTTTTCGATAAATATTTTTGAAAAACGCACGATGCACTGAAACCGCAGAAACTGAAGTACGAGGTAGCGAGGGATCGCTGTACTGTCAATCAGCCATAACACTCAAACCTCAACCTATTACTGTGTCATTCCGAAGCAAAAAACTGATAACTGTAAAATTATTCTCTTAGTAATTCCATGATTTTTGTTCTACTTGATGTGAATAAAATACCACTTACTTAAATGGCTCAATTAGGTTTCCCTGATATATCTTATATAAAGCCAGACTATTCAGTTAAAAGAAAATTATTTGCTGCAAAGTTAAAAAAGGAGAACATCGCCATAAATCTGGCAGGGGTTGCATTATCTTAATGTTAATATAAAAACCATTACCTGTGAAATAAATAACCAGACAACATGGGTTCCCATGCATGTCCTTCATGCAAATGACTGTACTAGCACTTAGAATTTTAGCTTCTGATGTTTCCTTACCATCCATCTCAGCTTTAAAGAACTGAATGAGAGACTGCGTGAAAGACTGGATCCATTTGTCCATGATGTTGTCGCTCAGCTTGGCCGTGTTCTCATTATAAAGGAACTGAATGTCCTCTTCCTAAATGGCAAAGACAAAACCAGGTTGAGTTAAGAAATGATAGACAAGAACATGCTGTGTCTTTTGTCTGTGTATTTTGTCTCTAGAGCAGGGGGCCGCAACCTTTTTATCGCCACGGACCGGTCAACACTGACTGGGGTCGGGGGGTGTCATATATTGTTTATATTGTAAATATAACTTATTTTTATAAAATATTATTATTATTATTATTATTATTCGTAGTATGATTATTATTAATAATAATAATTTATATAAATAAGTTATATTTACAATATAAACAATCTATGACCCCCCCAATAAAATTGTGGTATCGCGGTAATAATAATAAGAAGAAGAAGAAGAAGAAGAAGAAGAAGAAGAAGAACTCCATGAATGTTACTTTTCAACAATTAAAATAAAGTTGGTTGGGAAGTAGAGCTTGAACTTTTCTAAAAGCAAAACAAAAAAACAAAACACGGGTGCACCAGCTGGAAGAATGAAGGCTCAGTCTCACCCAAATTCCCCGCTACTGTTTGAAACATGGCCAACTCGCCTCCGTTCACGTGCCGTCCCCTTGTGGATTACATTTTAGCACTCAAATGACCGACATGTAACTGAGCTAATCCGGTCATTTTTCAAAATAAAAGATTTTTCAAAATTAAAGATCGTTCAGACTCAGATAATAAATAAAACTGAAATAATTAATTATTTCTTCTATGGACCAGTACCGGTCCACGGACCCTTGCTCTAGAGTGTAATATATAAATCACAATAATCCACAAAAAATATTGGTATACCAGGCACTTCAAAACATCACAACCCATTAAAAGTATGAATAAACACTAGTACAGTAAACACTTGACCATTCGGGGTTCTGCGCTCGAACCCCCCGCATACTCGTGGACTGGCGACAAACCCGGAAGTAACTGGCACGTGATTCAAATTTAGCCAATGGCTGAGAGCTTTTGTTTCTCCCTCCTGCTGATTGGTTGCAGATGATGTGGACACCTCTTTTTTTCTCCTTGGCACACAAGTTATCAACGTGATTGCTTGAACTGCGAAGTAAATTTTATTTAGTGTGTTTTTTATTATTGTTTCAGCTCTATGATGTCACTCAAACACCCTGCATCTTCTCTAGCTTCTGGTAAGGAGCCTAAGCGCTTTATTCATTAATAAATATTATCACAGTACAAAATTAAAAAGTTTTTACTTAATCATCACTACATTTTACTGCATTATCAGTGTATTAATGAGTAGGACTGTCTATAGAATGTGTTTAAGAAGCATATTTTAGTGCATGTTATATCATACATATTGGGGTCGGTGGCATAGTGGATAGGGTGCTGGGCTCATGATCGGGAGGTGTGTTCAAATCCCAGTTAGACCCCCAACTATGCTAAGACCCCTGGGCAAGGTCTCAACCACAAGTGTGCCTCTGTTCACCCAGCAGTATAAATGGATACCAGTAAAAATATACTGGGAAGGTAACCTGCGCTGGACTAGCGTCCCATCCAGGAGGATGTTGTGCTCCTAGTCGCTTCACTCTACGGAAACCGGGGATAAGGACCGGCCTGATGAGCCACTATGGCTCGGGTGTATAAAAATTAAAATCATACATAGGGTTTTAAAACCGCGTCAATAACTCATGGATTTTCTTGATCCACGGGAAGGGCCAGAAGCGAACCATAGCAAAAAACAGGGGCCTACTGTAGTATAAAATTTCCTAGTCAAGATTAAGGTTAAATATTTAATTTCCGGTTTAATTTTCTTTCTTTTGTCTCTGTGCACTACACAATGTACTTGAAATTAAACCATTAAAGTGTAGTAAAATGTAATCTTTTATATGGAACTCTATCTTTCATCAAAATATCCCATTAGCCATTTGGAAATGACTGTTTTACATAATCTCTGTATATGTTCACAAATTCAGAAGCAATTGGAAATTTGACTGCTTTTCATTGATTGATTTCATCATGGCCTGTGTCCTCTGCACACCATCAAAATTACAGAAATGCGTATTCTAGATTTCATTCTCCGTGTTAAATTTACTAGTAACAGCTGTTCATGGGAACCCTCAGCACCCAAAGAGGACCAAAATTTATCAGAAGAAAACAAAACGAGGCAGCTCACAGGCACAACAGAACCTTTAAGAGTGGCAAAGCATCAATTCTGTACTTCTTAAAAAGAAGGAATGCAGTGATGATGTCAGTAACTTGATCTTGGCATTCCTCCCTCGATGAAGATAAACTCCTTTACATCATAAAGCCGACACTCATGTGATGAGAACTGCAATTGGGAGACAGTTATGAAATATAACTACAGAGGGTTTACCACAAGATACAAATCACTGGTAAGCCTCAAGAAGTTCAAGGCCATGCGTAATCGTTGCTAGAAAGCACAAACACTGACAAAGCTGAGCATACTCATTCATTCATTTTCTGAACCACTGAACCATAATTGAGGGGAGGCTGGTGCCCATCTCTGCTAACTCTGGGTGAGAGCAGGATACACCCTGGACAGCTCGCCATTGCTGGGCTGAAGCACACGGATGGCTATGCAGCTACTCTTGACAAAAGTCAGCAATGGTTCTTTTACAGCCTCTCACCGGAGACGGTGAGAGACATGGCCGGCCTCTGATAACCCAGTTAGCTGCACAGGGAAGACAGTGACAACCTGATGAGAATGGGGCTTGAACCCCCAACCTTGGGAGCAGTGATCCAGCACCTTACCCCACCAGGCCACCACTGCCGGTCTAAAATTCTTAAATATAAAATAAATCTGACAACAAAAAATGAATAACACAACCAGTTAACTGCACGGGGGGGGAGCCGTAGATTTTGCAGCTTAAAGCTTTGACCTTAGGATCAGTAATCCAGCACCACACCACCGGCCCACCACTACACCCTCCAAACCAAGAGTATTTTGGGCCAATATTATGTTGTATGGTTTAGAGACAGTGGCCCTGGGGAAAAGACAGGAGTCAGAGTTGGAGGTAGCAGAGATGAAAATGTTGAGGTTCTCTTTGGGAGTAACGAGGATGGATAGGATCAGAAACGAGTACATCAGAGGGACAGCACATGTTAGATGTTTTGGAGACAAAGTCAGAGAGGCTAGATTGAGATGGTTTGGACATGTACAGAGGAGGGATAGTGAGTATATTGGTAGTAGGATGCTGAGGTTGGAACTACCAGGCAAAAGGCCCAGAGGAAGACCAAAGAGAAGATTTATGGATGTGGTGAAGGCGGACATGAAGGTCGTTGGAGTAAGAGTAGAAGATGCAGAGGATAGGGAGAGATGGAGGCAGATCATTTGCTGTGGCGACCCCTGAAGGGAACAGCCGAAAGGAAAAGAAGAAGAAGATTATGTGAAAAGAAGAGTATGGAGAAGAAACGGAAGGAGCTATCATTTGTTAGTGTGTGTGTGTGTGTGTGTGTTTGTTTGTTTATATATATACCATCACAGGGCCAACACACACACACACACACACACACACACACACACACACACACACACACAGGTACCTCACCAAAAGTTGAGCCACATTTTACATGTAAAACGCATGACTCGTTCCAAGGCCCCCAATACTACCTCCTAAACCCTTTAAAAATTATAAAAGCATTCCTTTTAAGGCCTTCTTCTGCTTCAATATCGTACCAATGGTAGACGGGTTTGGTCATATTTCTTTGCGATATCAGTCAACCGCATGCCACTGTGCATGCGTGTGTTGACCATGTCTTCTTAGCAGTTATAATCTTACAAATGTTTATGCAAGGTTAAAAGCCTGAGCCAAAAAAATCAAGTTGCAATGAGCACACTTGAAAAACTCACGGAACAACAGTAACTCTGTCCTTTATATGAAAAGCATCATGGGTATTATGGAGATGCAGCTCCGTAATAGCCAATGGGAGGGAGTTGAGCCAATGGGAGGCCAGCCGGGCAGGATGTTGAGAGATAGCCAATAGAAGGCCAGCGAGGCGGGATGTTGGGAGATAGCCAATGGGAGAGCAACTCACGCATTGTTTGAATTTTTGAGATGGCACTTTCGTAATGTGAATTTATTTTGTATCCAGAGACGGAAATTCTAGTTAATGCGTTTCGTAACGTGGATTTTCGTTTGTTGGGACTTTCGTAAGGTGAGATACCACTGTGAGTATGTATGGTCCTCTCTATGTCCCATTTCTTCTTAGCTAACCTCTTCCTTTGTACACACACCTGCACTTCCGCATTCCACAACCAAGTCTCTTATCTACTTCCCTTCCAAAGGATACACCAAGTACTCTCCTAGCTGTCTCCCTGATCACATTAGCTGTAGTTGTCCAGTCATCTGGAAGCGCTTCCTGATCACCTAAAACCTGTTTCAACTCCTCCTTGAAGACAACACGACACGCTTCCTTTTTCAGCTTCTACCACTTTGTCTTCTGCTCTGCCTTTGCCTTCTTCACCTTTCTTACCATCAGCATCATCCTGCACACCACCATCCTATGCTGTTTGGCAACACTCGCACCCACTACTACTTTGCAGTCACTGACTTCCTGCAAATTACATCGCCTACACAAGATATAGTCTACCTGTGCGCTCCTACCTCCGCTTTTATAAGTCACTCTATGCTCCTGTCTCTTCTGGAAGAAAGTATTCACTACAGCCATTTCCATCCTTTTTGTAAAATCGATCAACATCTGTCCTTCTGTGTTCCTGTCCTGGATACCAAACCTGCCCATCACTTCCTCGTCCCCTCTGTTGCCTGCACCAACATGTCCACCAAAGTCTGCCCCAATGACCACTCTTTCACCTCTGGGGGTACTCTGCATCACTTCATCTAACTCACGCCAGAATCTCATCACACCTTCAATTTCTAACTTGAGACTCATCACTCTGTCTGACACTCTTTTCACTTCTAGAACATTCCTGACAAACTCCTCCTTCGAGATGATTCCTACTTCATTTCTCTTCCCATCCACACCATGAAAAAACAGCTGAAACCCTGCTCCTAAGCTTCTGGCATTGCTACCTTTCCACCTGGTCTCCTGAACACACAGTATGTCCACCTTCCTCCTCTGCATCATGTCCGCCAGCTCTCTACCTTTTCCTGTCATAGTTCCAATATTCAAATTCCCTATTCTCAGTCCTAGACTCATGCTTTTCCTCTTCTCTCTCTGCCTACGGATACGCCTCCTGCCTCTCCTTCTTCGACCAACAGTAGTCCAATTTCCACCAGCACACTGTTGGTTAACAGCACTGATGGCGGTCATTGTTAACCTGGGCCTTGACCGATCCGGTATGAAATTTGTCTTTACGGTTTGCATCTTGTATTCTGGCAAAAGTTTTACACCGGCTGCCCTTCCTGTCACGACCCTCTGCATTTATCTGGGCTTGGGACCGGCGTGAGGGGGGGCACAAACAAGTGGCTGCACTGTATGTATGTATGTATGTATGTATGTATACAGGTCCTTCTCAGAAAATTAGCATATTGGGATAAAGTTCATTATTTTCTGTAATGTACTGATAAAAATTAAACTTTCATATATTTTAAGATTCATTGCACACCAACTGAAATATTTCAGGGCTTTTATTGTTTTAATACTGATGATTTTGGCATACAGCTCATGAAAACCCAAAATTCTTATCTCAAAAAATTAGCATATCATGAAAAGGTACTCTAAACGAGCTACTAACCTAATCATATGAATCAAACAATTAACTCTAAACACCTGCAAAAGATTCTTGAGGCTTTTAAAAACTCCCAGCCTGGTTCATTACTCAAAACCGCACAGACACAGAAAGACATCTCAGAGCGAATAGGCTGTTCCCAGAGTGCTGTATCAAGGCACCTCAGTGGAACGTCTGTGGGAAGGAAAAAGTGAAAGAATGGCTGAATCCTGACCTGGGCTACAGAGAAGTAGCACTGGACTGTTGCTCAGTGGTCCAAAGTACTTTTTTTGGAAGAAAGCAAATTTTGCATGTCATTCGGAAATCAAGGTGCCAGAGTCTGGAGGAAGACTGGGGAGAAGGAAATGCCAAAATGCCTGAAGTCCAGTGTCAAGTACCCACAGTCAGTGATGGGCTGGGGTGCCATGTCAGCTGCTGGTGTTGGTTCACTGTGTTTTATCAAGGGCAGGGTCAATGCAGCTAGCTATCAGGAGATTTTGGAGCACTTCATGCTTCCATCTGTTGAAAAGCTTTATGGAGATGAAGATTTCATTTTTCAGCACGACCTGGCACCTGCTCACAGTGCCAAAACCACTGCTAAATGGTTTACTGACTATGGTATTACTGTGCTCAATTGGCCTGCCAACTCTCCTGACCTGAAGCCCATAGAGAATCTGTGGGATATTGTGAAGAGAAAGTTGAGAGACACCAGACCCAACACTGTGGATGAGCTTAAGGCCGCTATCGAAGCATCCTGGGCCTCCATAACACCTCAGCAGTGCCACAGGCTGATTGCCTCCATGCCACGCCGCATTGAAGCAGTCATTTCTGCAAAAGGATTCCCGACCAAGTATTGAGTGCATAACTGAACATAATTATTTGAAGGTTGACGTTTTTGTCTTAAAAACACTTTTTATTGGTCGGATGAAATATTTTAATTTTTTAATATATGGAATTTTGGTTTTTCTTTACTTTTTTGCCAAAATTATCAATATTAAAACAATAAAAGGCTTGAACTACTTCAGTTGTGTGTAATGAATCTAAAATACATGAAAGTCTAATGTTTATCAGTACATTACAGAAAATAATGAACTTTATCACAATATGCTAATTTTTTGAGAAGGACCTGTGTGTGTGTATGTGTGTATATATATATATATATATATATATATATATATATATATATATAAATAATGAATGCAACAAATAGAGCATTTTAAGGCAAAGAAAGAGACATTTTATAAATGCCCGTGTCAGTCAAAAACAATTTAGCATGCTTTCTACCATACATATGGTTCTGATGGTGATGTAAATATTTGATTATAAGCAAACAATAACATCAACAGGTTGATATATTCATATTTGTTTGCCTGTTCAGGACTGTGGTGGTATAAAGTGGGCTATTAGTCGGTTTATACCGTCAGACGCTCAAACTCTGTTTTAATTACAGTTTCTGACAACATCATCACAGTTCAGTGAATACCCTCAACACAGCAGTGACTCAAGCTTTAAAAATATACAGCACAATAATTCTACCTTATTAAGCCTCAGGATATTTTGTATGAGGAAGCGGTAAGCGTTGTACCAGGGCAAGAAAACATCTTTGAGAACGTCCCTCACGCCTTCTTCTTTAAAACGGAGGTTCTCTGCTCGGACCACTGGAGAGTTGATTAAGTACAGTCTACAAAGAGAGACAGACAGAGAGAGAGCGGTTTAAATTGTAAACCCTTTTTTGTGATCGCTATCAGAGACAGATTTCTTGACTTTATTTGAGCAATTTCATAGAATTTTACCATTTTCAAAGGAGATGTGATTACATAGTAATTACACAACATCATTACGCTCCTGGTCTGTTTGTGTTTCTTTCTTTTTAATATAGAATGTTGTCATGGATTTTTTGCTGGTGCATTTCTGTGAAACTGGTCGTCTGTGAAGATTCATTTACACATTTATCTTTTCCCTAAAACTTTCACATGGACAGGAAAAAGCTTACACATTCCAAGACAGCCACATCAAAGAAAAAAATTATGCTTTAAGTGCATGTTTCATTGTTCAGTTATGTTTCATGAATGTGTGCACATATTTTAAATGATATAAAAATAAACAAATAAGATATATATAAATATATAATAACTTTATAAAGAGGCAGCATGGTGGTGTAGTGGTTAGCACGTCTGCCTCACAGCAAGAAGGTCCTGGGTTTGATTCCCAGCTCAGGCGTTTCTGTGTGGAGTGTGCTTGTTCTCCCCGTGGACTTTGCGTGGGTTTTCTCTGGGTACTTCGGTTCCCTCCCAGGGTCCAAAAATATGCACGGTGGGTTAACTGGCAGTTCCAAATCCCCCCCTAGGTGTGAGAGTATGAATGGTTGTGTGACGTTGATCCTGCGGTGGACCGGCGAACTGTTCAGGGTGTACCCCGCTCTCACCCAAAGTCAGCTGAGATGGGCACCAGCCTCCGCATGACCCTAATTAGGATTAAGTGGTTCAGAAAATAAATAAATGAATGAATGGACTTTATAAAGACTAAATCAGTGGTCTCCAGCCCTTGTTGCATCAGGGCCCAGTTTTATGTATGAAAATGTTTCCGTGGACCGGTTAGACTCGACTCCGTAGTTTTGTTTTGGTGGCTGTAACCGCAGAAAACCCCACCTCACAGAGATATGTGATTTGAAACCGAACAAGGGCTTTCAGTGATTCTGTGGCAATGTCAAAAACAGTAATTTTTCAAAATAAGATCTGGAAGCTCTAATAATAAAATGCAATTTGTATAATGAAAGAATTTGTTTGTGGACCGGTATCGGTCTGTGGACCAGGGGCTGGGGACCCCTGGAATAAATAACCACTGAAACTAATGGAAATATGAATTTGACATTTATTTGTTGACTGTGCTCTACATCCACGGAGAAATTGAAAAAGAAAAATGTGTGACCATATGTGACACTGTTACGATGCACGGAGGGGGTGTGTCTCTTGACCAAAAATGTTCCATGAATGGGCATGTTTAACCTGACAAAACAAATATAATGCATTTTTATTTACAATTCCATTTAAAGTATTGAATATTGGAGTGGCATATTGGTTCACACGTCCGCTTCACGGCAAGAAGGTCCTGGGTTCGATTCCCAGCTTGGGCATTTCTGTGTGGAGTTTGCATGTCTTCCCTGTGCTTGGGTGGGTTTCCTCTGGGTACCACATTCACCACTCACAGTCCAAAAACATGCACAGTAGGTTAAACTGGCTGATCCAAATCACCCCTAGATGTGAGTATGAATGGTGGTGTGAGTATTGGCCCTGTGATGGCCTGGCAAGTTGTTCAGGGTGTACCTACCCCGGCTGAGATGGCTGTCAGCCTCCCTGTGACCCAAATTAGGATTAAACGGTTCAGGACAGGAATAAAGTATTGAATTACAGTGGAAGTCAATTAAATACCTCGGGCGTGCCAGTTAAACCCATACGAGACCCAATATCGCGGCATGATGACCAAGACGCATCAAACGCTCCACTTAACATTTTTTTCAGAAGTAGCTGCTGTCCCATGGAGCATTTATTTTGATAGGCTAGTAAACATAATGTAGTTCAAGCTTTAGTGACCATCAGATTATAAAATTGCTTTTATGAAGAGAAAATTCAACTAAAACCGAACCATGCACTCTTCAGCAGGGTTACAGGTTTACTCAAGTGGGGGAAACACTACAACGCTACTTTCATATTTCAGTTCATTTTTCCTGTTCTTCAGCAAATACTCAAATCAGACATTAAAATTAATAATAAAAAAAATACAAGGCTCTTGAACTTAAACTAAAGCACTGACACCAAGCCTCCTTTACTGGAGCTAAAGAACAAAAGCCACACCTCAATAGGAGCGAAAGCACTGAGACCACACCTACTTCACAGAGGCTGAAGCACAACGACAACACCTCGTTCAACAAGGCTGAAGCACAATGGCCACGCCTCCTTCACCGAGCCTGAAGCACAATGGCCACGCCTCCTTCACCGAGCCTGAAGCACAATGGCCATGCCTCCTTCACCGAGCCTGAAGCACAATGGCCACTCCTCCTTCAACGAGGCTGAAGCACAAAGGCAACGCCTCCTTCAACAAGGCTGAAGCACAAAGGCAACGCCTCCTTCACCGAGGCTGAAGCACAACGGCAAGACCTCCTTCAACGAGGTTGAAGCACAACGGCAACGCCTCCTTCGACGAAGCTGAAGCATAACGGCAGCACCTCCTTCGCCGAGGCTGAAGCACAACGGCCACGCCTCCTTCGCCGAGGCTGAAGCACAACGACAAGACCTCTTTCAACGAGGTTGAAGCACAACGACAATGCCTCAGTCACTGGAGCTAAAGCACAACAGTCACAACTCCTTCACCGAGGCTGAAGCACAAAGACAGCACCTCGTTCAACGAGGCTGAAGCACAACGGCAACGCCTCCTTCGCCGAGGCTGAAGCACAACGGCCACGTCTCCTTCGCCGAGGCTGAAGCACAACGACAAGACCTCTTTCAACGAGGTTGAAGCACAACGACAATGCCTCCGTCACTGGAGCTAAAGCACAACAGTCACAACTCCTTCACCGAGGCTGAAGCACAAAGACAGCACCTCGTTCAACGAGGCTGAAGCACAATGGCTACGCCTCCTTCACCGAGGTTGAAGCACAATGGCAACGCCTCCTTCACCGAGGCTGAAGCACAACGGCAGCACCTCCTTCGCTGAGGCTGAAGCACAACGGCCACGCCTCCTTCGCCGAGGCTGAAGCACAACGGCCACGCCTCCTTCAACGAAGCTGAAGCACAACGGCAAGACCTCTTTCAACGAGGTTGAAGCACAACGACAATGCCTCCGTCACTGGAGCTAAAGCACAACAGTCACAACTCCTTCACCGAGGCTGAAGCACAAAGACAACACCTCGTTCAACGAGGCTGAAGCACAACGGCAAGACCTCTTTCAACGAGGTTGAAGCACAACGACAATGCCTCCGTCACTGGAGCTAAAGCACAACAGTCACAACTCCTTCACCGAGGCTGAAGCACAAAGACAACACCTCGTTCAACGAGGCTGAAGCACAACGGCAACGCCTCCTTCACAGAGGCTGAAGCACAATGGCCACGCCTCCTTCACCGAGGCTGAAGCACAACGGCCACTCCTCCTTCACCGAGGCTGAAGCACAACGGCAAGACCTCTTTCAACGAGGTTGAAGCACAACGACAATGCCTCTGTCACTGGAGCTAAAGCACAACAGTCACAACTCCTTCACCGAGGCTGAAGCACAAAGACAACACCTCGTTCAACGAGGCTGAAGCACAACGGCAACGCCTCCTTCACAGAGGCTGAAGCACAATGGCCACGCCTCCTTCACCGAGGCTGAAGCACAATGGCAACGCCTCCTTCACCGAGGCTGAAGCACAACGGCAAGACCTCCTTCAACGACGTTGAAGCACAATGGCCACACCTCCTTCACCAAGCCTGAAGCACAATGGCCACGCCTCCTTCAACGAGGTTGAAGCACAATGGCAATGCCTCCTTCACCGAAGCTGAAGCACAATGGCCACACCTCCTTCAACGAAGCTGAAGCACAACGGCAAGACCTCCTTCACTGAGGCTGAAGCACAACGACAACACCTCCTTCAACGAAGCTGAAGCACAACTGCAAGACTTCCTTCAACGGGGTTGAAGCTCAACGGCCATGCCTCCTTCACCAAGGCTGAAGCACAACGACAACACCTCCTTCAACGAAGCTGAAACACAACTGCAAGACCTCCTTCAACGAGGTTGAAGCACAACGGCAATGCCCCTTCACTGGAGTGAAAGCAAAAAAAGCCACACCTCCTTCACTGGGGGCTAAAACACAACGACAACACCTCCCTCACTGGGGGCTAAAGCACAGAGGCCACACCTCCTTCACTGTGGGCTAAAGCAAAGAGGCAGCAGCTCCACAGGGAATGGCACAGAAAAATATCAATAAAAACAGCAGGCATATAATGATAGAAGCGCAGACATTTACTTACACACTTCATCATGACTTGCCGTGACTTCATTTATTTCACCTAGTTCTATTTAATGTCTCGTCGAAAAATCACTTCCTGGAAAGCATCCTGTAGTTTATAACGAAGATATCAGTGAGTATTGATTGAGAAAGACGGTTGCACATCAAATTCCACGAGAAGGGAATTGTTCCCATGAACCACAATGAATTTCCTGTATAGGGTAATTACAGCAGAGTTCAGCAGGGCCGCAAGGACACTTCATCTTTCTATGTTGTGCATTAAGTATTGAGGAGAAATGTGTTTTCGCGGAAAAGCTGCTGAGGCACTGAGGACAGCCAAGAGAAATATGGCCTTGTGCAATTTATCAACATAAACAACTTGCAAGGAAAGACTGCATTATGATAACATTCAAAGCAATGAGCGTGTAATTCTAATTCGGATTAGACCGTTACAGTGAATAAATTACGTGACACCGTGTCTAGACCCCCAGTAGGACACCACGAAGAGGTCGATCCTTAAATGGAAGATCTCAAACGGGGGTTTTATTAAATACTGGGACTGGAATGGTCTTTTTCATTCTTTCCCTCTTTTCTCTTCCTCTCCTGTCCTTCTGCCCCTGTGATATCTCCCATGTCACCTCCTTTTTCATCTCTCCTGTTCTCCCTTCTTTTTTTCCAGTGTACCTTCTTCTTTAACCCCCTTCCGCGTTCCTTCACTTTTCCCACTACATATTTCTTTCTTCGTTCTCCTTCATGATTTCTGTCCTTCTACCGTTCTCTCTTCATTCCCCAGCTTCTAACAGCCATATTCTTTGAATCTTGCTTGGTTTTACACACACACACACACACACACACACACACACACACACACGATCACTATCCGAGTTAAGACGTATGCGAGTTACGACCCCCGTACTTACGATCACGTCTAGCAGATGCCTATTATGAGTTTTCTGTATATATATATATATATATATATATATATATATATATATATATCCAGCAGCACAGCATCCCAGCATCTCACACTCACAGCATTCTACCGCTACCCTCAGTGAGCAGATACCGTCACAGTAACATCTCTTTTACGGTCCAATTTTACATTCATTTACTGTACACTGTTACCATGGCCCCCAAGATGAAGTCCGATTCATCAGATGGCAATTCCACCAAGAAAGCAAGGAAGGCACTATCGTTGGAGACGAAGATGAAAGTGCTAAAGCAGTATGAAGAAGGAAGGTGTTCGCCACCCCTGATCGAATTAGTTCAAACAGAAGTCATTCATAGTGTTAACGAGTGGGGGCCGAAATAATGTTTGTTGGATTTTTTTTTTTTTTACACTCTGTCTCTCAAGCTTGAGATGTACCTATGATGAAAATTACAAACCTCTGTTATCTTTTTAAATGGATGAACTTGCACATTTTTACATTGCCCAATACTTACTGGCCCCACTGTGTGTGTGTGTATGTATATATATATATATATATATATATATATATATATATATATATATATATATATATATATATATACACACATATACACATATACACACACACACACACACACACACTCATGCCTCGGTTTAACGGACTAATGCGGGGAACACTGGTCCGAAGTATCCGATTGTCCGATGTTTCCGATTCCATATATTTCAACAATTACGTCGCGAAAAACTTTTACTTAAGCACACTATGTAATTTGCAAATGTAAATACTGTATACTCTGTAAATGTACACCATAAGATCAGGGGTCGGGAACCTTTTTGACTAAGAGAGACAAAAAAAAAAGACATATTTTAAAATATAATCCTCTGAGAGCCATACATACATACATACATACATACATACATACATATATGTATTATCAGGGATCAGGAACCTATGGCTCGCGAGCCAGATGTGGCTGTTTTGATGACTGTATCTGGCTCTCAGGTAAATCAAGTGGCCTTTCTTAACAGAATAACGAATACATCATTTCACTGTCATTTAAATAAAAATACAAAAAAGCCATCAAATAAAACAAAAACAGATGAATAAATCTCACACATTTAAATCTATTCATCTCTTTTCAATGCCACGTCACTGTGGCGCACAGCAGAGAGCCAATCCTTTCTGTACGCCAGTGTGGGCAGGTCTGATACCTTCAAACTCTAATTTTATAGGATTATAACAGCCACAGACTGCGCATGTTGTTTTTGAGTAAAGAGATAAATTTCCCTCGTTTTGATCAGCTCATTTCCACGAAGCCAAGCACAGCTGGCAAGCAAACACAAATGGACAGACATGGAAAAACTTCAACCCGCAGCTGATTGCCAAAACTTGGGACACGCTTCCTGTCACATAAACACTGCAGAGTGCGAGTCCAATAAAATTAGAGTTTCAAGGTATCGGACCCGCCCGCATACAGAAAGGACTGGCTCTCCGCTTCGCGCCACAGTGACGTGGCATTGAAAATAGATGAATACATTTAAATGTGGGAGATTTCTTCAAGCCAGTCCGGTCATCTAGCGGTCACTTTCGAAAACAACGACCCGCCTCCGGACAATCCGGACTAGTCGGAAGCTACAGATTTTGTTCGTTGCATCCGAAATCCGTTAAAGAGAAGTCCGTAAAACTGAGCCATGAGTGTATCTATATGTGTGTGTGTGTGTGGGGGGGGGGTGAACACACACACACACACACACACACACACACAGACACACACGCACACACACATACAGACACACACACACGCACACACACACACGCACGCACACACACACGCACGCACGCACACACGCACGCACACACACACACACACACGCACACACACACAGACACGCACACACACAGACACGCACACACACACACGTATATATAAAATATAACCAGACAGTTTGTCAGATGCTGGAACAAAAGGCAGCAACTGAATGAATTTAAGTGTAAATAAACCAGTAAATCCAAAATGCTGAAATGAAAGCAAGCAGGCGGTCAGTCAGGCGTTCTCTGGAACTAATTCCCCACATACACAGATGAGACACTGCTTTATTCATGATCCATATGGCCTCAGCCACCCCAGCACAGACTTCCAAGGCTTTGATTTCAAATGCTTCACTTTGTTTAAGCTTCACACTGAATTCGCTGGACGCTTACCTCAGAGCATCAGCACCATAGTTCTGTACAATCAAACCTGGGTCCGGGTAGTTCTTTTTTCGTTTGCTCATCTTCTGACCATCACTGTAGAGAAAATGTGCAGAATTAATAAACATTACAACCGACTCAAGTGTTTCTAGGTCATCCGCAATACGGTTCTGCCTCAAGAACTGTGTAAAAGGATGGCCCCTTTGCCAAAATAAAACCCATCCATAATCAAACACAGTTAACTGAAACAGGAATTACCTTGCGAGGACAAGGCCGTTGACGATCACGTTCTTGAATGGAGGCCTACCAAAGAGGGCCGTTGAGAGCACGAGCAAAGTGTAGAACCTTAAAAACAAGATTTGCTTGTTAAAACCGGTTAAAAAGTTAAAAATAAGCTATTCTCATAACACGCCTAAAAACAAACTTTGTGTAGAATATTGTCAGAATATCAGGAATGTAATTATTCTTGTTGAAACTTGGATCGTGTTGAACCATCAGCTGTACAAAATACGGATAATGTACTGTTCTGAAAAAGTAACACCACCACAGGTCTAGCGCTCCTGCTGGCTGCAGTACAATTAGCTCCACCCATATTTTTTGATCTATTGATCAGTCACCTAGGGCCCAATAGCCATTGATCTGCCACTGCCTCATCATGTGTACTTGACCATGAGGCTTTTCTCTACTGCTTAGGCTCCAACTCCAAACTGACAACACGGTAGAGTAATTTTGGCGATATATCTACAAAATTCATGGCAACGGAGCCACGCCATCCGTATTTTATTTATTTGAAACAGTCAATGGCTTGAATAGAATCATTCATTCATTCATTTACTGAACCGCTTAATTCTAATTAGGGTCACGGGGAGGCTGGCACCCATCTCACCTGACTCCGAGTGAGGGCGGGGTACACCCTTTACAGCTCGCCAGGCCATCGCTGCGAATAGAATTATAATACTGCGATCTTTGAGAAGTAAATAGTAAAATTCACTGATAATGCAATTCCACAATTAAAATTTAGCCAATTATTATTATCACCATCATCATCATCATCATCATCATAATCAAAACATGATTAAAACCATAAACCAAATTAAAATCAACTGATTTCTAGTAAATAGATATTTTGAAATAAGAATGTTTTAATAATGACATCAATTCCTGGAAATTTTGCCATTTCTCCAGTTTATAAAAAAACTTTCCTGTATCTAACCTCCCACCCCCCAGCAAACCACAAGAATTTATAAAACCATGGCTCTACAGTGCACTAATCTCATCAACCAGTGTCCACAGTAAAATAACATTGGCTCTAAGATGATTGTAAGATGACACTACAGTATTAGATATTTTTGTTCGCCTGTATAGGGATCCCTCACTTTCCGCGGTTAATGGGGACCGAGACAACCCCCCCCACCCCCCCCACATGACCGCCGATTTCCGGAAAGTGGGATTCCCCCCACTCACCCCCAATGGATGTATACATACTTGTATATGTCCATATAATGTCAATAAATACATATTCAATATTCAATGCTATAAATGCTTATAATAACAATTTAACCTTCAAAAATACTGCATAAGATGTAAATAAAATATAAATACACACACACACACACACACACACACAGATGCACATGCACCTCAGATAAAAATGTAAGTACAGGGATCCCTCACTTTCCGCGGTTAATTGGGACCGAGATCCCCACGTCACCCCCCCCCTCACACACACACACACACACACACACACACACACACACACACACACACTTATTTATTTATTTATTTTTGTAAAAAAACCGCGATATACTGAAGCCAAATGAATTGAAATGCGAAGTAGCGAGGGATCCCTGTAGTTCTGTTGGGGGGTTTTGGGTTGGTTTTTTTTTTTTTTTTTTTTTTTTTGATTGGAGGTTTTTGCATAATTGGCCTTGATTTGTGGCATGTTCCTTAACTTTTTAAATTTCCCTTTTTTTTTTAATTTTTCGATGAAAATTTTTGAAAAACTCGCGATGGACTGATGCACAAAGTAGCGAGGGATCACTGTATTCAAACATCTCCTTTTATCAAGCACTATACTGCTGCACATGCTGTACCTAAATCATCCATTTTTTGGTAAACATAGCAGACATGCTTTTCCCACTGCCATGTTTTATATATTTCATGCTGACTGATTCCAGCAGTAACTGTAGTCCTGTAGAAGCGCAGGAGTATTTTGTAGGCTTTCTCATCAGGTTCATCTTCCACTAGAGTCCTATAGTTACCCAGGCCTCTCCTCCTAACCCGATTATTTTAAATAGCACCTGCATTAATGTCGTCCTTCCTGAGTTATAATGGCAAACTGCGCCTCCCTATTGTTCCCTCATGCTGCTACGCTAGCTCCCCCTTGTGAACAGTCTTCAGTGAAAGACAAGTGATACAATCCGCTTGCGTGACTAAAACACTATTCCTCAAGTCTCTCCAATTTCCATGTTACTTTTGTCTGAGACACGATCGTGCAGTTTTCTTCTTATGTTATTTGCCTAATAATGTACTTTTTAAATTCCTTACTGCCATATTAAATCATTTTAAAATATACTTACCTAATTCACCCCCCCACACACACACACACACACACACACACACACACACAGTGTTAAAAGCCTAGTCTAACCAGAAATGCCACTCTGCCTTCATCATAGATGGAAATGTGAAGCGCTCACTGCCTATTAGCTGCAGAATAATTGTGGGTGAAGGTCAATCAGCCGGTGTTACGGACCCTGCATGACGCAGCACATTATAGAGCTGATTTGTCACTACGCACCATCCTCTGGTCTGGTCGATGCCCTCGGCGATGAAGTCTGCAGGGAAAGTTTCCTCGAACTCACGCCTGTTCTCAAAAGGATAGTGGACTTGGGCGTAGGGCATGCTGCCACTTTCAAACCAGCAGTCGAAGACCTCGGAGATCCTCCTGAGCTCACCCTTTCCGCAGCGTGATGGGATAGTTAAACAGTCTATGCTGTAAAAACACACATGAGCTGATGAAGAAAAAAATATATATTTGGGAGATTGATATAAATTCATGCACAGGATGTTTGATTCAATCCTTACATTTCAAAACTGACAGCGGACCGACACTTTTAATCTGGCCTTCCCTTACCACACTAAAAGCTGTGAATAACTAATCCCAAGGACAGCATCTAGATTTATGTAATAAATGGGTAATAAAATAAATATTATTCACCAGAACTCTGACTCCGCTCTTATTGGTACACAATGGTTAGATTTTTCTATAACAGATCTATCGGGAGTGTAGGTTGTGATTAAAAACCATAGCTTTATAACAGTGTTCATTCTAGTATGTAATTGTTTCCATAGCAACAGCTCATACAGGAACTTGTACGGCAGATGCTCCATATAAACTGGTTTTTCTGGAAATGATTTTTTTTTTTTTTTGCAAGTTGACAAATATTTAGCATTTATGGAGAGACGAAGAGCGTTACGCTTTTGCGATTTCTTTGTGCCATGATAAACGTAAGCGGTATTCTGAACGTTTGTAATTAATTTTTTTGATGAGTGTCATGGCGTCTGTCATGAGAAAAACTATGTTGTTCAGCAGACATTCCACGACGTGGCATATGAAAGGAGAAAGCTGTGGTATGCCAACATGGTAGCTGAGACTGAAGGTCAGGGCTGAAAGGTCATGGCGTGGCCACTGGAGGAGAACTGCAGGGGTTTTGTAGCCAGTTTCGCTACACGTTTACTGAAGGGCATCAGAGAGCCGAGTTAGCAGACAGCACTTAAGGAACTTATCACCGTCAACAAGAGAAGCAAGTTACTGGCTCTGGCTGAAGCAAAAGGAGCCAAATGACCTATGAATAGCATCAGACACGTGATGCATAGAAGGTCGAAACACCCAATAAGGCCAGGGTAGCCAACATGTTCTCGTGGTGGAAGCCAAATGATCACCACCACCACCACCACCACACAAAGCTCAAAACAAGTACTGCGCTGAAGTGTTCACGGTTCTAACACATGGTATTATTTATCGGTGTAAAGAATGGATCCATTAATTCATTCAGACATGGTGGCAAGTGGTTAGCACTTACACCTCACTGCAACACGGTGCTCAGGCTCAGTGAAGGCATTTCTCTGTATAGTTGGAACCTTCTCTCTGTGTTTGTCGGGCTTCCTCCGGATGCCCCAGTTTTCTCCCAAGAGTCCAAACACATTTACATTCGACTAACTAGATATGCAGAACTGCCCCAAGGTGAGCACGTGAGTGTTAATGGACTGCCGTGAAGTCCAGGCTGTATCCTGCCTTTTCCCAGACTTGGCTGGGATGGGCTCCAGTCACACCTCCACCCAAACAAACATTATAAAGTGGTGGTATAGGGATACTAATTATGTAATATAGGGAGGACGTTTTGGGCATTTTATACCCAAGCTTAATGGCTTATCATGGCCAGAGCACAGAGTGACAAGCAGTTCAAACTCCTCCTGGAGGCGGTGCTAGGCCATCGCAGGTTACCCTCCCAGTATTTTTACCGGTACCCAGTTATACTGTTGGATGGACAGCGGCACACTTATGGTTGAGACCTTGCCCAGTGGTCTCAGCACGACTATACCACCGACCTCAATTACTTTACATATTTTCTGCAATTACTTTGCCAACTTTCATAGTAATAAGTCATAAATAATTGGAAACCAAGTTTAAGACACTGATGTGCGTCACACTTTTCCACCAGCAATGTCTGTTGCAAAAATAAAGGATTTTTTTAAAAAAAGCAAAACTTCAAATCAAACATGGCTTTGCTAACGCAACACTGAACATTTACTTTTGCCCAAATGATTCCTTTCAATGTGCCATATCTGTATTCAGGGGAAAAAATGATCATGTGACTTACGTTTCTCTGTGCAGATCTGTAACCTTCACTCCTGTCACCTGCTCTAACTCAGCAATGGAGCCCACACACACCACCTGAATAGATGCAGAAAAGCTCTTCATTCACAGGCTCTATATCTGACAGCAACACTAACACACATGTGGTAGACAGTAAAAATACGCTTCTGAAAATATCTGGGTGATAAAGAGTTTTTTATGGGTAACACTAATAAGCTCATTTCCCACCAGCGCAGGATTCACACTTCCAATTCTGTCCTCGTACACGTAGGAAATGGATTTTATTTCCTGCCGAAATAGACAAGCAGAAGTAAACCAGAGCCTGGATTTCATAGTAAAGCTGTAGATTCTCACAATTTCATGAAACAAAATCTTTCTTTTATAATACAGGGATCCCTCGCTACTAGCGGTTCAATTCATGCAGCTTCAGTGCATCGCGTTTTTTTTTTTTTTTTTTTTTAAATATTAATCAAATTTAAAAATAAGGAAATTAAGAAAAAATAGGGGGAAAAATTAAGGAAAATGTCACAAAAACAAGGCCAGTTATGCAAATAAAATGCCCAAACAAACAAAAACAACCCAACCCCCCCCCCCCCCCCCCATCAAAACTACTTGTCTGCGCGTGTCTCTATGTATGTGTGTATTTGCATTTTATTTACATATTCCTCATTATTTTTGAATGTTTAATTGTTATTATAAGCATTTATAGCATTGAATATGTATTTTTTGATATTGTATACACGTATGTATAAGTCAGTCAGGGTGGCTGATCCTACTTTGCAGCATTCGGTGGTCGCGGGGGAGTCTCAGTCCCAATCAACTGCGGAAAGTGAGGGATCCCTGTTTTTTGATCATTTATATGAACCTGTTCACATTATATCTACTTAACTCGAAAAGCCTTCTCGTCACAAAGCACTCAGTTTACCCCCACATGGTCAACAGCAGCCTCTAGAGCAGTAGTCCCCAACCTTTTTATCACCACGGACCGGTCAACACTTGGCAAATTTACCGTGGACCGGGGGGTGGGGTGGGGATGTCATAGATTGTTTGTATTGTAAATATAACATTTGTAAAAAAAATATTGTTATTATTATTAAATAATAATAATAATAATAATAATAATAATAATAATAATAATAATAATAAGCACTCTATGAATGTATTTTTCAACAGCTGAAATAAAGTTGGTTGGGAAGTAGAGCTTGAACTTTTCTTAAAAAAAAACACAGGGAATGGTGCACCAGTTGGGAGAATGAAGGCTCAGGCTCAGTCTCACCCAAAATCCCAGCTATTGTATGTCCAGCATGTCTCTGTTCATGTGCCGTCCCCTTGTGGGTTACATTTTAGCACTCAAATAACCGACATAACCGAGAGAATCCGGTCATTTTTTCTTAATAAAAGACTTTTTCAACATTAAAGATAATAAATAAAACGGAAATAATGAATTATTTCTTCTGTGGACCGGTACCAATTGAGCCGCCGGTGATTGGGGATTACTGCTCTACAGTATTAATGGGGATTTTTGATTAATTGGTCTATATGACCTTAATAAATAGGTCAAGGTGTCTCAGTTTCGATAGGCTGGTAGGGTATGTCGTAGGTAGGGCACCGCCAGAGTGTCAACAAGAAGTGTTTGTGACAGCGACAGATGTGAACAGGCCCAGAACTCTTCAACGAATTGGATTTAATTACAGGGTCTTTCACCCATAACTCATAAGGAAGAAAACACAGTTGCTCAAAGTGAATCTAAAACCAGGACACGCTTTGACCCTACAGAACAAAAGGAAGTTTATGCACTCCAAAAGTGTGTTAGTTCTTTTCTGAAGTGTTAAGGTTGGGCTGTTGTCCCTGTTCAGGTAAAATGGCCCAGTTAGTCCTGGAGAACGACACAGCTCCATTTTCTGGCCTAGCGAACGCTCTGGGAGTCCGTAAGCACTCCAGAGATTGGCGCTTGGAAACAACTCATTACGCTATTTTCAGGAAGCAGGTCATTGTCCTTATTTTCCAAAGGCTCAACTCAGACTACAAAGACATTAACAACCCAAATTTGACTTATTAAGAGCCAGTAAACTTAAATGTCCATGAGAGTTATTAAAGATCTCAAATATTTTATGAAGACATCATCATTTACAGTTCTCAAGAAAGTCACATCTTACGGAGAAGATTACCAAAAAAAAAAAAAAAAGACTGTGACTTATGACGGAAAGTAAATACACAACATGATGGATAAGTATAGTGAAACCATCAGGATCAGAGCTAAAACTCGTTCATAGCACACGGCTGTCCTGTCTTTACCGGAGTAACAGTAACTACACACTGTGCGTCATCTTATAACAACAACTTGCCTTTATCACTCCATTTAACTTTAAAACTTTAAAATTAAAAAAACCCAACCCCACCCATTATTGACTGATGCCTGAAATACAGTTTCAGTTTAAACACCTTCACACTGGCCAACCGATACAAAATAATACTCAGAGTCAAATATAAACAATCTTGATCAGATCACTTCATACACTATTGAATACGACCAAACAATTTACGCCTGTAGTGCGTCACCCCTTCAAGATCTCTATAGAAATTTTACTTGAACCTATCAACCTGGTAAACATAAAAATAATGGGACTACAGACGCTCCCCGATTTAATTGGTTCCAGACGGCCGAATGCAAGTTGAATGTGAACCCAAGTTGTTACAGTGACGTATGACGCTCATACTGCACTATACAGCCATAAATACCATTACCGTATCTCATAAAACACCACTAAATCAATTATTATAAACATAACATTGTAAAATAATACCAAATATATCAAATAATATCAACATTAACTTCAAATAAATTAAAGTCAAGCAAAAAAATTTCAAATAGATAAATTTTAATCAAATTCACTCATCAAATACAGTATCAAATATAACCTTTAACATTCTCCATGATGCGATATTTCTGCTTGTAAATGGTTCCGATGGTTGACGGATGATCACTTTACATGAAGCTGAGCCGACTCACTTTACATGAAGCTTAAAACAGCCAATCAATGCTTACAATATGTGAGGCGCTCAATACTGAAAGTAGTTTACTTGCTGTGCTTGAAGGTGGGTTATACGGACTTCCGGTCTTTAAAGTGAGCAAGGGCGCCGTTGAACTCGTTTCGGACTCAGCCTGCACTGATGTGAATCACTAGCAGAGCAGAGAGTTCTATTTCTTTTCTGGATTTGGGTTTTCAGTCATTTTACAACTCTCTTTGCTTAACTGAGTATGCATGGGGATTGCGCCGATCTGAGCAGATAGGTAATTCATCTCTGTGTATGAGACTTGCACCCATGCTAGTATGCTTACGCTTCTGTATGTCTTCCTTTCGACTTTTTCCCTTTTACTCGGGAGTCGCCACAGCGAATCATCTGTTTGATTTGGCAGAGGTTTTTACATCGGATGCCCTTCCTGTCACAACCCTTTTTAGCAAGGGACAGAAACACGCTGACGAGTTTGCAGCTACTCTTTACGAAAGTCAGCAATGGTTCTTTTACATGCCTCTCACCATAGACAGTGAGAGACATGGCCGACCTTTGATAACCCAGTTAGCTGCACTGGGGGGGGGGGGGGGGGGGGGCGACAACCTTGTGGAGAGTGGGACTCGAACCCCCAACCTTTGGATCAGTGATCCAACGCTATATACCACTAGACCACCACTGCCCCAAGTTTACGCTTCTGACCAATCATATTTGCTTAGGGTTACAAAAGTCCGCAAAACAGTGTAAACACAATGATCACAGAGACGACGTCTTAACACAAAGGTGACAGACTATATAACTTAAATATATATATTTATTTATTTATGTCGATATATATATAACTGAACTGGGAAGGAGGGGCAAGTTCAGTCTGTCGTTTTTAAACAATGGACGCAGCATCATTATGTCATTACGTCAGCATACGTAGCATTACGTCAGCAAATGTAGGTACGTCTATACTCAAAATTTGACTTTTTTTTATTTAAAAAAACGTAAAATAAAATAAAAAAAAAACGTAAAAGAAATGAACGTAAGTCAGGGAGTGTCTGTATATCAAGATAGTACATGAATGAAAGAATGGTACAGTAACTTAAGCAACTCCTCTTTTCGAACCTGTAGAACCTTAAGCGCATGTCAGGTCCCACCCTAAACTTGAGGCTACAGTTCAAACAAACTCACCACACAGGCCTAGGTGAGGACAGGCAAAAGGCAAAAGGAAGATGTTTCACCAATAAATCTGGGTTGTTGTTTTTATTTATTAATTGCTTATCACATACCTCCTCAAAGTCATCGCTGACCCAAATAGGAATTGGCGTCCCCCAGTAACGGTTACGAGATATGGCCCAGTCTCGAGCATCTCTCAGCCAGTTACCAAAACGTTTCTCCCTCACAAATTCAGGAACCCTGGAAGGGAGGAGTGAAAGAACAAAAAAAAACTAAAGAATTAATGAATGATTATTGGGGGTGAGACACAAACGACTAATACAGTAGGCCCCCATTTTTAGCAATGGTTCGGTTTCGGACCTTCCCGCGGATAAAAAAAATCTTCAAGTTATTGACGTGGTTTTAAAACCCTATGTATGATATTACATGCGCTAAAATATGCTTCTGAAACACATTCTATAGACAGTCCTACTCATTAATACACTAATAATGCAGTAAAATGTAGTAATGATTAAGTAAAAACTTTTTAATTTTGTACTGTGATAATATTTATTCATGAATAAAGCACTTAGGCTCCTTACCAGAAGCTAGAGAAGATACAGGGCGTTTGAGTGACATCATAACGCTTAAATAATCATTAAAAACACACAAAAAAAATTGACTTCGCAATTCAGGCAATCACGTTGATAACTTGTGCTTGAAGGATAAAAAAATAAGTGTACACATCATCTGCAACCAATCAGCAGGAGAGAGACAAAAGCGCTCAGCCATTGGCTAAATTTGAGTCACATGCCAGTTACTTCCAGGTTTGTCACCAATCCACAAGTATGCGTGGGCACGAGCGCTGAACCGTGAATGGTCAAAGGCTTACTATATACGCAAGTCTTTGCTCATTTTTAAAATAATAAAAATGCAGTCAAGATTCAGGAACAAACACAACCGATTTACTAAAATAACAAGAGATTACTACCTCTTTTATGCGGTTATGATATACCCTGGGTTTACCCCTTCCTTGTCTTTCTGCATTAGCAACAAGTTATGAGCTCATATTCATGAAGTTTCTATCAGGGGTGGGGTTTTGGACGGGGAAGACTTTTGAACAGGAATCTTTGGAGATGATCCAGATCAAATTCTGCATTCAGGAATTTTGGAAAGGATTCTTTAAAATAATGAGACAGAAAGATCTCGGACATCTTGGGTCATTTGGAGGACTGTTGGGCTTGGCAAACTGAATGCGAAGTTCAAATGGGATGGAAGGATAAACCTCTGAAAACTGAAGGGCCCTCAGTGCAGCTACCTGGGTTATCAAAGGCCGGCCATGTGTCTCACTGTATATGGTGAGAGGTTCATGTAAAAGAACCATTGCTGACTTTCGACAAGAGTAGGCTACATAGCCATCAGCGTATTTCTGCCCTGTGATGGCCTGGCAAGCTGTCCAGGGTGTATTCTGCCCTAGCCCAGAGTCATCTGAGATGGGCACCAGCCTCCCCGGTGACCCTAATTAAAATTAAGTGCTTCAGAAAATGATTGGATGAAAACACCTGCAATTTGCATACAAGTTGATATAAACCATGAAAATCTAGAATATAATGCTGGTGAGACTTTCTTGAGAAGAGAGTCAAAGACTTTTGATGATAATGAATTAATATAAATACTTCTTACACAAACTCTTCTTCATTTGTCAAAAGCTTAGTGACGCTGATGAATATGCATGATACTCAGAATAAATCTCACCCGCTGAGCAACAAGCTCTTCAGTCCCATTAGTAAAAACTTATCTATTTAGACAATGGATCAATTTAATGATTTTCTTGCTCTCTCCCTGTGGCCTTCTACACTATGTGTAGAATGTTAAGTGCTAGATATGGGAGGCTATTTCACACCCGGGGGTAAGGGGGCACTTATAATGCCGATGATTATATGTGACTTGCATATCTGATTCGGATCTGCTCATGCACCCATTCTGAAGAGTAGACAGTACTGTGCGAAAGACAAAAGTTTTTTTTTTTTTTTTTTTTTACAATTTTAGAATATTATATGAAGAGTAGTAATTGAAGCTGAGGATGTTTAGTGTGATAAATTGGCAAATAAATAAATAAATAAATAAGCCAATTTAGTTCAGCTTTCTTATCATTTATTTTAGTCACATTTTAGCCCATTAAGTACTGCCTCCCTATTCCATACGACCACCACCAACCAGGGACGGGCATAAGCATCCATGTGCTCTCATCTGTGACACGTGATATTGTCACCTGCATCTTTCCGTACTGTTATGCATGCGCATGCAGGAGAGGCTTAATAAACTCCGAGGGAACGCTCTATCTGTCTCCTGTACGAATGAGACGAACATGAACGGCTGGTGATCCTATAAGTAACGCATAATGATATGCCATTCCTACCGAAATAATTCAGTCAATTAGCCCCCGTGGACTTCTGGATCAACCAGGATTTAAACCTATGCTTTACAGGTTGACAGTCGCACACCTTGCCAATGTGCCGCTCAGGGGCCCAGTTCAGTTTGGGTTTTTTTGTTGTTTTTTTTTTGAAGAAATGAGCTGTGGGTTGTACTGAGCATTTTGTAGAAGCAGCCACGGGTCTTCTGGCGATTTGGATGGTCGAACTTTCTTCTTATTTCTCCAGCAAATTCCGGCAGCATTAACTGAGTTTTGTCTTGTGCTATTTGCTGCTTTCTTTTCTTTCTTTCTTCTTCTTCTTCCTCTTCTTTTCCTTTCGGCTGTTCCCTTCAGGGGTCGTCACAGCGAATCATCTGTTTCCAT
Organism: Plotosus lineatus; assembly: GCA_024760905.1. Lineage (NCBI taxonomy): Eukaryota > Metazoa > Chordata > Actinopteri > Siluriformes > Plotosidae > Plotosus > Plotosus lineatus. The sequence continues at coordinate 13,971,933 of CM045732.1, forward strand.
CTCACCAGATCCTCTGCATCTTCTTCTCTTACACCAACGGCCTTCATGTCCTCCTTCACCACATCCATAAATCTTCTCTTTGGTCTTCCTCAAGGCCTTCTGCCTGGTAGTTCGAACCTCAGCATCATACTACCAATATACTCACCATCCCTCCTTTGTACATGTCCAAACCGTCTCAATCTAGCCTCTCTGACTTTGTCTCCAAAACCTCTTACATGCGCTGTCCCTCTGATGTACTCATTCCTGATCCTATCCATCCTCGTTACTCCCAAAGAGAACCTCAACATTTTCATCTCTGCTACCTCCGGCTCAACTCTGTCTCCTGTCTTTTCCTCAGCGCCACTGTTTCTAAACCATAAAACATTGCTGGCCTCATCACCGTCTTGTACACTTTTCCTTTCATTCTTGCCGATACCTTCCTATCACACATCACACCGGATACTTTTCTCCAACCATTCCAACCTGCCTGCACACGCTTCTTCACCTCTTTTCCACACTCTAAACTGCTCTGGCTTGTTGAGCCTAAGTACTTAAAATCCTCCACCTTCTTTATCTCTGCTCCCTGTAACCTCACCTCTCCTCTTGGGTCCTTCTCGTTCACACATATCTAGTCTGTCTTATTGAGGCTAACCTTCATTCCTCCCCTTTCCAAGGCATACCTCAACCTCTCTAGATTGTCCTGCACTTGTTCTCTGCTCTCACTACAGATCACAATGTCATCTGCAAACATCATAGTCCATGGGAAATCTTGTCTCACCTCGTCTGTCAGCCTGTCCATCGCATATACCATAGCAAACAAGAAGGGGCTCAGAGCTGACCCTTGATGCACGTTATTTTTGTTTGTAAAATTTATTTTTTATGTTAAAAAACTAATGTTCTGAATCTAAACTGGTTTTCTACAGACCTAATATGGAAACCTTCAAATAAAAATCAATAATAAAGTTTGCACTGAAAGAATATAGGGTGGCTCAGGACTTTTGCACCGCAATGTAGAATCAGCACAAGCTGAGGAACAGCAATCAGAAATAAATCAACAGGACTTGTTTAGTATTTAAAAATCAATATTTAAAATCAATATTAAACCACATACTATATAATGGCATGTGTGAGGGTGAATATACAGGCAAGTCATCATTTCAGCTTTATGTTTTTAGATTTGCAGCACCGTACAGTCATCGTGAAAGTGCTGGATTCTCAGCTGAGGCTGGTGGAAATCTCCCCACGCAGAGTCTGAAGTGAGCAGCATGTTCTTCAGCACTGTATGATACAGTCCCTGAAGCAACTTTAATTACACCACTGCCCATGCTGACTCACCCAGTATGCTCAATAAGAAAGTCTGCTAAATATATAAAAAATAATAAAATGTCGACCAGTTTCACAAGATCTGCATGTGCAGGCATACTGCTGGCCAGGAGTGAAACACCACATCGTCATCCGTTTCTATCTGTTTAGAAGTGTATCTATCTGAACTGAAACCTGAAGTGGACGCGGTCAAAACACAAAGACTGCATTTTCTTTCATTTTTATGACATGGCCCTATACTGACAAAGTTGAAACAGCAGCAATGTTGGTCTGGTCTTTAGATTCTGCTTCCATAACCTCAGTTACTTCAACAAAATTTATATGACACCTGTTTGTTTCTTAATTCAACTTCCACTGGGGTTTTTTTCCTGTATTAGCCTGAAATATTTTCAAGTTTAGTAAGTGTTATTTCCCAAAATATAACCAAACAGGGTTATAAATAAGAATGTCACAAAATATCAGAAATACCGTATTTTCCAGACTATATGTCGCTCCAGAGTACAAGTCGCATTGGCCAAAAAAATGCATAATAAAGAAGAAAAATAGATATATAAGTTGCACTGGACTATAAGTCGCAAACTCACGGAAACTGTCTACCTTGGCTTGGAAACCTGCTGGCAGTTTATGTGACGTTGTGGTCCTCGCTCTGATAGAGATGCGGTTGTATTGCGGTAATAAAAAATAAAGTGGTAACAACAAAAAAAATCCTCACGCAAAGTCATTCCTATTCATCTCCTTGACAACTACAGGACATGGAGATGCAACTACACTGTTGACAAGTCTGCCCTGCAGCTCGTTGCTCAAGCCCCCATGTGTGAGCTGAGTAAATCACTGAACATCTGTTCTAAAAATCAACCAGTAAATCCATCACGAAATGACACATTTAGAAATTTGACCTCTTCTCCTCTTTACTCACATTTTCTGACAAAGCTTAACAGCAAGAAGCAAGCATGCAATCATTTTTTTGAGTCATGGCGATCTAGTGGTATAGGGGGCTGGATCGCTGATCCTAAGGTTGGGGGTTCGAGTCCCACTCTCCACAAAGTTGTGACTGTCCCCCCAGTGCAGATAAAAGGGTTATCAAAGGCAGGCCATGTTTCTCACTGTCTATGGTGAGAGGCATGTAAAAGAACCATTGCTGACTTTCGTAAAGAGTAGCTGCAAAGCCGTCAGCATGTTTCTGTCCCTTGCTAAAGGGTTGTGTCAGGAAGGGCATCCGACGTAAAAACCTATGCCAAATCAAATGTGCGATTCATTCGCTGTGTCGACCCCTGATAAAGGGGAAAAGCCGAAAGGAAAATCAATCAAATCAATGACTAGCTATTTACTTGAAAAAGGCTGCTGCTGCCACCTAGTGGAATGGATGATGGATGGCAAGGATGATGAATTAGGTTTCATGGTAATAGTTGATGAAAAGGATGTACGATAATCATAATCTTTGAAAACTCATATGGGCCACATAAAATATGTTGGTGAACTAGATTTGGCCCGCGGGCCTTAAATTTGACACCTGTGATTTAAAACATTACTAGATTCTTAATTTGATCGGAATCTCCTCTAAAATCTGATGGAGTCTTTTTATTCAAAGAAATACATCTGGTAGAAATTTCAAACAACCGGTGGAGGTAAGTAGTGGCTACATTAACAATACTCTGGGCCCTGATCAGGCACTTTTTAAAGACGAAAGAACCAATGCTGTGAAAGCATCATGAAGTGCCATATGTTCATATTCATGAACTTGGATTTTGATTCTTCATTTGTTCACTGAGCTTTCCATCTGACTATTTGCTTGTGCTTGCAAAGTTAAAGCCTCCTGCTTGTGCAACAGTCCCAGGACCCCAGGCCTGATTCACACAAAGTCTCTGCTCAGAATCCTTCATCTGTTCATTCCAAAGGCGGCAGTCACATTCCATTACATCCTTATGACTTGCTATGACTTAATGGTCACTGTAACTACTGTCTGTAATGGTGGACATGGTGGTCTATAACTACAGTTTTACTGCGTTACACATTTATGGTCCCGCAGTATCCTTTATAATGATAACCACACAGGCATCAGCACTCCACTTTATAACAATATAAGCAAGCCTCAGACCAAAAATGGATTTATGTATTGACTGGATTTGAGCTCAACCGCAAAGCACTGGAGTGTTATTCAGTTACAGAGAGTGAAAATAAACGGGGAGGTCCAAACACGCAGCACAATCTCATCATTACGATGCACCGTGTCCTCTCTTCCTCTATCTCTCTGTCCTTGCGGGTGATTAATTTCAGAGCGACAACCACATTAGAGCAAAATGGGCTGGATGCAGGCTCATGGGAAATAAAGTACATTTGCCAGCTCCTGAAGCATAAATCAGAACTTCTGAAGTCTACTTCGTAGTCACTTAAACGATATGGAAAATAAACTGAAATGATGTGTAATTTTATGTTTGTACAATAGTCTCCAGATGTAATGTACTATGCACACGTTGTCGTGTAGGTAGCATTCAATTATTTATGAGATACAAGAAAACTACTGCCATGTCAAATGGTGCAATACTACAACAATACTAGTTCTAGTAAGATGTAAGTTTATCTCATTCTTACTTACATGCAGCAACTGTGTGGACACAATTTCCTCATGATCAAGAAAGTATTCTTATTCATATGCACATACAGTACCCGAGGAACGTTTGGACACACCTCCTAATTCCATTTGTATAAGTGGGTGTGTCCAGATTTTTAACTGGTACTGTATGTTAAACACCTACTAAATGTTCTATCACCAGACTCATTCTTTTCTTTCTCTGGATGTTACGCTCCAGATGTCCACTGTACCCATAACTCTGATAATGCCACAGCCATCTGTTACCGAGAGTCCGTGGGAGCTAATTGGCCAAGCTCTCACAGGAGGTACGGATGGCACACGCTCACTTTCCTATCAATCACAGCGATCTCCAGCCAATTAGGTGCGTCTGTGAGCTCATTCGTATGAGGGGGCGGATAGCGCTTTCCCTCTGAGTTCGTTAGACCAGCCCAAATGGGCAAGCGCAAACATTCAAAAAGTGGCAGGTGACTAGTATCGTATGTCATGGAGGGGGCGTGTGCATGCCTTCACCCCTCCCTGGTTGGTAGTGGTCTTGCAATAGGGAAGGTAATAGCTGATGGGTGGGAATTGGATAGGGCTGACATTAATTAGAAAATGGGGGAGTGGGACTAAAAAACATTCTGCAATCAAAGCTTCGAAATGAAAGTGCAATGGTAGGGACATTCAACTTGGCATTTGGAATATCCTAAACTAGAGCTACATCAACTTGTCTGATGTTATTGCACTGATCTGAGGCAAATTAATATTCAACTGGACATAAGATAATGACACAACAACTCTATACTCATAGTAATGGCCTAGTACTATGATTCCGATTTGCCACAGTAGGGGGGAAACACTAATAGTATAGCAATAGTAACCGACAATGTTATGGGCTCACCAGTAGCATTTGCTATTGTTTTCCAGAAGTTTATCCACCATGTGTTCAACTCGTACAAACCAGCTGGGCACAGCCTTATAGATCAGCGGTGTGTCAGACCTGTCACAGAATACAATAACACAGTAATTATATGAACAGCAACAACATCTGTCACAGGATATTCACTACACACTACTAAAAGAATATTTTCTGTGGGTAGTGTATTCACTCTTGTAAAATAAAATTTTGTGATAAACACCTAGATCATGTGTTTACACTGTTAGAAAACAATTGTAATGCTTAGCACTCACAGACTGCTCTTTCTAGCAGAAGGGGCGGAGCTTCAAGAGTGCATTGTGGTTAGACCTTTATTTTTTAATGGATGATGCACTGCCCAAAAACATAACCACACCACAGATAGAAGTTCAGTCAGTTTTATTATAAAATGTTCGGGTGCTTCAACTGAGTCTGTACAGGAGGGAGCTGTGTGGTACTACAACCAATAGAATTCAATTTGAAATAATCTGTAATCCGCCACTTTAACCTTTCTTGGGCACTGAATACATAAACTTATAGCAAGAAATTAACAGTAAAGTATCTACATGGGCTTTTCTACGTCCCACATAAATTGTGTGTCGCACATGTGAGGTGCCCCCACGACCGCCGATTTCCACAAAGTAGGATCAACCTCCCCGACTGACGTATATGTATATGTGTATATAATATAAATACAGTAGGCCATTGAGGGGCAGTGGTGGTCAAGTGGATAGGGCGCAGGATCGCTGATCCGAAGGTTGAGGGTTCGAGTCCCCACAAGGTTGTCACTGCCCCCCCCCCCAGTGCAGCTAACTGGGTTATCAAAGGCAGGCCATGTCTCTCACTGTCTATAGTGAGAGGCATGTAAAAGAACCATTGCTGACTTTCGTAAAGAGTAGGCTGCAAAGCCGTCAGCATGTTTCTGTCCCTTGCTAAAAGGGTTGTGTCAGGAAGGGTATCCGACGTAAAAACCTATGCCAAATCAAATGTGCGAATCAGATGATTCACTGTGGTGACCCCTGAGAAAAAGGTAAAAAGCCGAAAGGAAAAGAAGACAGTAGGCCCTTGACTATTCGCGGTTTTGCACTCACGGTTTGAGTATTCGCGGACTGCCACGCAACCGACACGTCACTCCAATTCAGCCAATGGCTGTCCTCCTTCCTGCTGATTGGTTGAGATGATGTAACGCCCCTTTTTCTTCGTTCGCCCATAAGTTGTCAATGAGCGTTAGTTTAGTTAGTTTAGTAAGTCAGTTTAGTGTGTTTTAAGTACCAGTTAAGCTCTATGATGCCACTCAAACGGTGCGCGTCTTCTCTGGCTAAGCGATAGAAAACGCTGGATGTCTCTTCTGAAGAAATAAGACTTTCTCCTGAAGAAACAACAGTTTCCTCCGAACTGTTGTATTAAAGTCTTTTTCAATTATTATTCCAGTACAGTATCAAAGTTAATGTTTAGAATGTTTGTGTGTGAGATTTTATGTTCTGTAGCATGTTTAACAAACGATACCAAAAAGATGAACTTTATTACACATCATGTCATTTTTTTTTCATCGAACGTGACGTCTCCAAGATGGCGCTACCTAGACGGCAACGTCGCGGAGTTCTCAGAGTCAAATTGTTTCTTTGTTGGTTTAAATTAGATTTTATTTGTTGTTTTGTTTGTTCATGTTTGGTTTTTCAAAACTATTCATCGAAAAATAAAAAAATAAGGAAATTAAGGAAAAATAGGGGAAAAGTTAAGGAAAATGCCACAAAACAAGGCCAATTATGAAAAACCCCCAAACAAACAAAAACAACCCAACAAAACTACTTACATTGTTATGTGAGGTGCGCATCTGAGTATGCGCGTGGGCATCTCTATGTGTGTATTTATATTTTATTTACATCTTATGCACTATTTTTGAATGTTTAATTGTTATTATAAGCAATTATAGTGTTGAATATGTATTTATTGATATTATATACACATATACATGTACGTATACATCAGTCAGGAGGGTCGATCCTACTCTGCGGAATTCGGTGATCGTGGGGGGGGGGTCCTTGGTCCCCATTAACCGCGGAAAGTGAGAGATCCCTGTATTTCACTCTGATTAAGACTTGGGGGGGGGGGTGGACTAATAAATGGTAATGCATCCTAAAATACTGGATTGATAGCAGAAAATTGTGGATCATTTAGATGAAATGAATTCGACTGAAAATAAAACCCAGCCCTTTCAACAAAAACACTATAAACACGTCATCTCTCCTGATCTGCAGTTCATCCTTAACCTTAACAGCAACTGGCAAATAATGACTGTGTGTGCAAAGTCTAATATCAGACGCAGTCATCAATAGAGAAGAAGAATTGATTAAGTGCTAAAGACAACTTTAGCATCGGGCTTATGGCGAGTGCTGAGGCAGCTGAGGATGTATTGAGTAAAAGATATGCTAATGTTTAAACGGCCAACTTTCCCCATCAGTGCTTTTCATTATGCAGCATGCGGTGCTGATTTAATGATGCCTAAACCAGCAAGGTCATACCGAGAGACTTTTGCACAGACTTCTGCGAAAGATTTGCAAGTGATGAAGTGAAGATGAGCTCTCTGACAGTTAAATGATGAACACAGTGTCATAAAAAACTATTTAAAAGTGCTTTCATTGAGCAGACACAGTGTTCCTGCTGCTTCGGTACAGTTTCTCTCAGCACTTTCTCAGTGTGTGGACATTTTCCTCAAAAAGTGATGTGATGTAATCCATTGCAATGTCATGAACTTTCATCCATGTACATGACATAAAAAAAATTCCATTATCACAATCTCCTTCAGGGTAGTGGTGACTCGGTGGTAAGGTGTTGGATCACCGATCCCAAAGTCGGGATTCAAATTCCACTGTCAACAGTTGTTGACACTGTTGTCCCCCCCCCAGTGCAGCTAACTGGGTTATCAAAGGCCAGCCATGTCTCTCACTGTCGGTGGTGAGAGACGTGTAAAAGAACTAATGCTGACTTTCGTCAAGAGTCGGCTGCATAGCCGCCAGCAAGTTTCTGCCGTGCAATGGCCTGGCGAGGTGTTCACGGTGTACTCTGCCCTCCCCCAGAGTCAACTGAGATGGGCGCCAGCCTCACGTAATTAGGATTGAGTAGTTCAGAAAATGTGTGAACAATCTCCTTCATTGAATTTGCTACTATAATGCATCCAGCCATTATTTCCACCGCTCATCCGTCACGGCCGTGGTCAGCAGTACTCCGAAAAGGTTCCATTTTAAAGGCTCGGGAATAACAGAATATGATAGACGCCATCTGTAAACATGGCAAAATTAATGAGTCTTAAAACAAACTTACTTATGTGGACACAGCAGGACTCCGGTATAAGGAATTAAGGCAGAGCTGACAGGCGTTCAGACACACTTCCATTAAAGACGATAACCAACTGACTGCCATAATCCGTAAAATTTTCGAAAAAAAAGTTGGTTCACAAGCCTTCTATCAAAGCTATAAAGTGAATCAATATAGATTTCTCCACTTAATTACCTCCAGCAGAATGGATAACTGTGCTTAAAAGAGCTTGCGTTGACAAGCCTTCCGTTCTCTTTCAGCCACTTAATGATGTTTTTGTCTGCATCCTGAAAGGAAAAAAGAGGAAACATTAGCCTTGATCAATGCGGGAAAAAGAAAACAAAAAACATTTCAGGTCACAGAATGTACAAGAGCAGTCTGCATTGCTATTGGACGATTTTTAACAATAAACATAAGGACAAGGTTAGTCCAATGTCGTACTTGCATCATTATGAAGAGTACTAACTTTTTTTTTTGTTTTTACTACTTGGATATTTCTGAATAAATACCTGTTTCTAGTTCAAATGTAATGCACACAGTAATTTAAAAAATTGGAACTTGTTATTGTTAGGCTCCACCTCTGAAAGCAAGTTTTCATTTAAATAGGACAAACCAGTGGATATACACATTACCCAAAAACGCAATGGCAGGTTTTGATTAATACAGGGATCCTTCACTTTCTTCGGTAATTGGGACCGTGATCTCCCACGACCACTGAATTCCGCAAATTCAAAGTTCTGTACCCGGAAGTAAAACCCCATGTATCACGTCACTTGTGCGAATGAGTACAGACAATTCCCACTTTACGTTCATTCGTTTTACGTATTTTTCGATTTTACGTTTTTGTTTTTTTTTTAATTATGTCAAATTTTGAGTTTCGTGTGCTCTCTGTAGTACGAGACGTACCTATGTAGTACACTGACGTAATACGCCACTTACGCATGACGCTGCGTCCATTGTTTACAAACGACAGACTGAACATGCCCTGCTTCTTCCCAGTTCACGGTGTGTTTCCCTTGTGTTAAGACGTCGTCTCTGTGATCTTTGTGTTTACACTGTTTTGCGGACTTTTGTAACCCTAAGCAAATATGGTTGGTCAGAAGCATAAGCCTACTAGTGATCGTGGTAATCAGAAAAAGCGGCAAGAAATGAAGATGGCTATTATCAAGAAAATTGATGCTGGTGAAAAACATGTGAACGTTGCATGTTTCTTCGAAATGGCTCCATCGACCTTCGGAACCATTTACAAGCAGAAAGATCGCATCATAGAGCATGTTAAAGGATATGTTTGACACTATATTTGATATTTGATGAGTGAATGTGATTAAAATTTATCTATTTAAAATTATTTTGCTTGAATTTAATTTATTGGAAATTAATGTTGATATTATTTGATATACTTGATATAATTTTATAATGTTATGTTTATAATAATTGATTTAGGGGTGTTTTATGAGATACGGTGATGTTATTTATGGATGTATAATACAGTATGAACGGCATACGTCACTGGAACATACAGTAACAACTGAACTTACGTTTTTTTTTGTTTGTTTTTTTTTTCCACTTTACATTTGGCCGTCCGGAACCTAACTAAAACATAAGTCAGGGAGGGTCTGTAGTTTTGATGGTAGGTTTTGGGTTGTTTTTTGTTTGTTTCGTGGGTTTTTGTTTGTTTGTTTGTTTGTTTGTTTTTTTGCATAATTAGCCTTGTTTTTGTGGCATTTTATTAACTTTTCCCCTTTTCTTTAGTTTTATAATTCGATGAATATTTAAAAAAAAAAAAAAAAAAAAAAAACGCGATGCACTGAAGCCGCATGAATTGAAGCGCGAAGTAGCGAGGGATCCCTGTAATTGCAAAGCTACGACCATTTTTGATAAAAAGCGACCTCAACTTGATCTTGAAAAATGAGGTCCAGGTCAAGTTCCTCTAAACACATTTGAAATCACGTTGAAATGGAGACGAGTTTCACATATGAAGATGCATTTCTGTTCAAAATGTGAAAGTTCTGCGACAAATTGATGATCAGTAATCGCGTTGTAAGGTATTTGATAGACAAGTAGCATTACCACATCCTCTCTTTCTCTCAACACTCCCATTTCCCTTTTGTCTTTACAAACAAATCACATGTCTGACTGTATGGCGCGTACAAACATATCTGCATTAAATATGTAATTACTAGTTTAATTTCTGAAAGAGTGTGATGTGACATGTTAAAGACACGAACAGCAACAACGTCTACAAATAAAGTAGGTGGGAGTATAATGTCAAGATTTCTTCGTACATGTCAATCAATTGCTCTCTATTATTTTCTTGAGATTTTTGTTCCATCACTGGAGAGTTATGATTAATAAATACCAAGGTTCAAGTGGTGGCTCCAGTAAAAAGCATTAAGCTATTGGGAACGTTTCCATAGAAACTACTTTTTATCCACATCCAAGATGATAAACAGCTCTCAGTAGAAACAGCTCACCCATCATTACTGTAATTGTAACATCACGACGCCATCGAGGCTGATGAATATCAGGGCAGATCAATACTGTGATAAGTCACAATATAATTACATTTTTGTAAATATTTCAAGTATTATCTGGATTGGCTGAAATAGTAATAGACTGATTGAATTCTGATGTCCACTTTTGTTGTAATTTCATTTTCCCCTTACATTTTTCACTGTTAAATGTCTTATTTTCACAGTGTGGAATATAAAAATAAATAAAAGGCATTTCTTGTTTTTTCCCTCATCACCTGCATATCAGCAGATCTATTTTATGCAGGTTAATATCGGCTCCTCCCAATTGTTTTTTTTTTTGTTGGGTTTTTTTGTATGTCTGGGGCATTAATGAGCATGTCAGAATGACAGGCGCTGATCCGGATTTGCAAGTTTCAAGATTATTTTAACCAGTAGATGGTGTTTGGAGCCATTCTGAAGCCATAAAATGATTTATGGGGCATCACAACAGGAGAGGCAAAGCAAGCAATTGCCTGGGGCCCAGAGCTCCAGGGTGGCCCACAAGGGCAGCTGACTACATTAGTTTAGAGCAACAATTTCATGAGAAATGAAAAGCTTTGCAGCAAACCTCCACAGCAGCAAATGAAGCACACTTACCCTTAAGACAACCTTAAAATTGGTACTCGGAGGTCAGTTTAAAAATAAATAAATAAATCAAAACAAGCCGTGACAAAATTAACACTTAAAGAATAGGTTTAAATATATTTATTGCATATAAAAATTACACCAATAAACACATCTGTATTTTGTTTATTTCCTATGACAGCTGAACGTTGCCCTGTGCTCACATGCAGAACTATCCCAACTAAAGATGGATAAAATGTACAGGAAAAATTTTTCACTTCATTAATTTTCCCCCCGATATGAGGCAGTGGTGGCCTGGTGGTAAAAGGTGCTGGATCACTGATCGTAAGGTTGGGGGTTCAAGCCCAACTCTCCACAAGGTTGCCACTGCCCCCCAGTATATCAAAGGCCCGGCCATGTCTCTCCCTGTCTGTGGTGTGAGGTTCATGTAAAAGAACCATTGCTGACTTTCGTAAAGAGTAGCTGTATAGCCGTCAGCGTGTTTCCGCCCTGCGATGGCCTGGCAAGCTGTCCAGGGTGTACTCTGCCCTCACCCAGAGTTGGCAGGGATGGGCGCCAGCGTTCCCGCGACCTTAATTAAGATTAAGCGGTTACAGAAGAAAAAAAATAAACCTTTACAGATCACTGTTTACTGACATATCCATGTCGTCCGTACTAAACTCTTGATCGGCAAAATCAAAAGATACCTTAAAGTGTGGAAAGCTCATCATCTTCTTCTTTTTCTTTCGGCTGTTCCCTTCAGGGGTTGCCACAGCAAATGATCTGCCTCCATCTCTCCCTATCCTCTGCATCTTCTACTCTTACTCCAACAACCTTCATGTCCGCCTTCACCACATCCATAAATCTTCTCTTTGGTCTTCCTCTGGGCCTTCTGCCTGGTAGTTCCAACCTCAGCATCCTACTACCAATATACTCACTATCCCTCCTCTGTACATGTCCAAACCATCTCAATCTAGCCTCTCTGACTTTGTCTCCAAAACATCTTACATGTGCTGTCCCTCTGATGTACTCGTTTCTGATCCTATCCATCCTCGTTGCATTAGCACCGTGGGGGTCAAACATGGATTCGAACGCATGACCTCTTAATCATGGGCCTAGCCTGGGGTGGCCCGACAGCACTGCCCTACATGATTCCAATCACCCAAGTGGATTATTGAATTTACATTTTTAAAAAAAACACATTTAAGTGTGCAGCACCTCTATAAGGAAACATGCTCCATAATATCAGTACCACTGACATCAGCTTTGATTTTTAAAAACTAATATTCAGCATAAATATGATTTTAGAGAAACAGAAAAACAGTGGTACCTCACTTTACGAAAGTCTCACCAAACGAAAAATTCAGGTTACGAAATGCATTTTCCTAAAATTTGTGTCTCTGGATGCGAAACAAGTTCACATAACGAAAGCGCTATCTCAATAATTCAAACACACCATTCAAACAATGCGCGAGTTGTTTTCCCATTGGTTGTCTCCCAACACCCCGCCCCGCTGGCCTCCCATTGGCTAGGAGGGACCTGAATCTCCATAATACAGTACTGTACGCATAATGCTTTTCGTGTGCCTTCGACCCATTGTTCGACACACGCGTGAAGGAGAGTTGTACTGTTGGTTCGTAAGTTTTTTTTGAGTGTGGTCATCGCAGCATTATTTTTCGTTATTAATCATGAGCCCCAAGAAAGTGATTCCCAGTGAGACTGAGAAGCAGCGGACTCCGTTATTAATAAAAGTAAAACAGGATATGATAAAAAAAAATGAAAGTGGGATGCGGTTGAGTGAAATCGCAAAGGAGTATGGCTGAAACCCCTCTACAATCGGGACGATATTGAAGCGAAAGGAGGCCTTAAAAGCAACGATCCCTTTGAAAGGCCTCACTGTGAGATCAAAAAAGAGGTCGCCATTGAACGATAAGATGGAGAGACTGTTACGCCTTTGGATAAAGGAGAAAGAAATTACCGGAGATACAGTGACGGACGCGATTATTTCGGAAAAAGCAACCGCCATATTTAAGGACCTCATGAAGGAGGGTAATTTTCTTTTACTTTTAACACATATTTCATACAAAATTGGTGTACTTTTATAATTTTTAAAGGGTTAAAGGGGTAGTATTGGGAGCTTTGGAACGAATCATGCGTTTTACATGTAAAATGCGGTTCAACTTACGAAAAATCCGGGTTAAGAGTTTTTATTACTGGTTTACTGGTCCGTGATTTTAGGAATTTTGGGGACAACTTCTAGAACATCTATCAACTTTTTAAAACATTAAGCTGTGGACTTGCATCATTTCAATTTAGAAAAAAAACAGTGTGTACATTTACAAAAATAAATTATTAATAATTATAATAATGATAATAATATGCACAATCATAGAGGAAAACATTACCACTGATATTCCATTCTAAGCAGACTTAAATGTAAGCTCTAAAAAATACTCATTAAAAAGGGAGGAAAATTCATCAGTCATGCTTTCTAAAGAAACACATTATTAAATGTAAATATTTTATTATTACCCCATCACTACAGAAAACAGATTTTTTTCTTTGATGATAACTTTCTGGTCGATAACTCCAACTGGACTTTCTAAACGTGTACAGTATCAGTCATTCATTCTCTGAACCGCTTCGTACTAATTAGGCTGGTGCCCATTTCAACCGACTCTGGGCAAGGGCTGGGTACACCTTGGACAGCTCACCAGGCCACCACAGAGCCAACACTCCTACAATCAGTCATATTCCTTCTCACTCCTAGGAGCAATTTGGAACAACCAATTAACCGAGTGTGTGGTTTTTTTGGACTGTCGGAGGAATCTGGACTACCTGGAGAAAAACCACACAAGCACGAGAACATGCAAACTCCACACAGAAACACGCGAGCTGGGGATCGAACCCAGGCCTTCTTGCTGTAATCCGGACATAATAACCAGTACACCACTACAAACGCTCCCCGACTTACATTCATCCGTTTTACGTTTTTTCGATTTTACTTTTTTTTTGTTTTTCAAAAAAAAAAAAGTCAAACTTTGAGTTTAGACATACCTACGTGGTACGCTGACGTAATGCCGCTGCATCCATTGTTTACAAACGAGACTGAACGTGCCCCTCCTTCTTCCCAGTTCAGTTTTATATATATATATATATATATATATATATATATATATATATATATATATATATATATATATACACACACACAGTAAAACCTCCGCTGACGAACGCTTAAGCTCACGAACTTTTCGCCTCAAGAACATTAAATTTGCGAGCATATAGTCTCTGCTGACGAACTAGTTTTCGGCGGACGAATCAAACCACACGGTCGAACAGCGCCACGGTGGCGGCCACGAGAAGCTGACGCACGCTCATGGCGTCACAGTTCGTCACCCCCTTTCTTTGAATGCGGAAGTGGTTTGTGTTTGCTAGACATTTTGGACCATATTGAGTGTACTTTTGCTATTATGGGACCGAAAAAGACCCCACCACAGGCGGAGATCATTGAAAAACACGAACGAGGTGTGCGTTTGTGTGACTCAGCGTCCCAGTACCAGTACGCTAAGTCTACCATTGCTCCCATCCTTAAGAACAAGGAAGCTATTAAGGGTGCGTGTGTGGCTAAGGGTGTTTCCAAACAGTATGCGTTTCCAAACTCTCCTTCCAAACAGTAAGTCCCTCCCTCTCTCCTCCTCCCACTCCATTCCATCAAGCCATCAACTACCATCACAAAAGTAAATAAAACGACTTTATTATACAGTACAGTTTATTTCTTTAATTACAATACAATAGCACATTTATTATACATAAAATAAGGTATATTTTTGTGTAGTTTTAAGGCTTATTTAGTAGAAAATTATGTTTTATGGGGACCTGGGAACGGATTATTCTCATTTTAATGGTTTCTTATGGGAAATAAATGTTCGGAAGACGAACTTTTCGCCTTACACACACTTTCTGGGAACCAATTATGTTCGTGAGCAGAGGTATCACTGTATATATTATATATATATATATATATGTTATATAGCGTATTACTCTTGTGTTAAGACGTCATCTCTGTGAAGTCATCACCTACATCATATAGGTGCATTGGGCAAGTTGTGTTGCGCGGTAAAGTAAACAATATTTAAAACAAGACATTTAAAACCTTCTGACACTTTGACATTATAAGTATAAATTATGTTTATGAAGACTGAGAACACACATACCTTCACATACTGGCCAGAAAAGTGTGTGACCTCAGAGGTGAAACAGCCTGATGAATCCACAGGGCAGATGGGTGTCGAGTCTCGCTGGATGATATTATACTCCATACATACTCTGTAATCATCCTATAGAATTGAAGACAACATGTTTCTGCATTTATACATTTCTCTACACTATAAATGAGTAGGTACAGTTTTTTTTAAAAGGGGCATGGCATGCAACAATCAGAATTTACTATTCCCTTAATGTTAACCTTTATTCCATATCGATCCGTGTTGAAAAAAGCTGTATCCCTCACAATCTTCCTGAAAAATCTGATTCATTTTATGTACAGTATTGGCGACCTCTCATAACGCCCACTCTAACCAGGCGTCTTTGTGTACGCACATGATACACATATTTCTCCCAGATGATTTCTTTTAGAGTGATCACAATCGGGAATACAGTAATCCCCCGCCACTTTGCGTTTCCTACTTTACGTCCCCGCAATATCGCGGGATTTCCCATCAGGAAATTAAAAAATTAAAGATTATTCAAAATTCACGAGCAGTACAGCACTACATGTACATGCAACTACGCTACCCAACATGCTCTGTTCTTCTGTTTGACTTCTGTGTTCTCTGATTGGCTGTGAATCCAGCAAGCTGATTGGTCGAGATTATATTTCTCAGCATCCAACACACCTTTCCTCCCTCATGAAACAATGACTTTTATTGAGCTTAGGGGAAGCACTGGGGTGTGGGAAAAAAATCATGTCCACCGTAGTGGTGAGGGAAACACACAAACCAAAATCACTGGGAGAGTATCAACACGGAAACTGGTCGAGCATGGAGCTCTTTATAGCTGATGGCTGTGTGAATTCAGGTGCGCTCTCTGGATTTCGCCTGCTGGTAACAGCCACGCCCCTCAGAAGAGAGAGAAAGAGAGTTAAACGCCAGTGAGTTTGGACACTAACATTATACGTACTGAAGCACAGGCTCTGGAGGCGCTGACGAGCCCCAACCAAGTACCAGTGCCGCCAGTGATTCTCCTTATCAACGTGGCCGTGGATTTGTTATTTGTAAGGTTTGTTCTACAGTATTTATATACATTTATTGTCATTAAAAGGTGTAGAATTTATTTATATATTAATACATGTTGCCTGTATGACATTAACATGCATAGAACACTTTAAAATTAACTTCTATATAAATTTTATATAATATATAGGTGGGTGGGTGTCCTTACGAAGTGGCAGAAGTCATTTCGTGATTTTTCGCATGGGGGGGCTGGCCCCATTAACCGCAAAATAAGGGGATTACTGTAGTCAAGGTTCTAGTCACTGGCAATATGGTACGTACGTGCCTAAAATTTTGCTTTGAGCATTTAGATTTCTCAAGCCATGTTATTCACGTGACTTAGACTGGGTACAGTGAACACAGGCTACTTGGTGCACCTGTGTGGATTACCACTGTATACACAAGAAAATAACGTGATACACACGTCTGCTATGCTATGGGATTTGTCAGACATTAAAAATGTCACTCTCATAGTCAAATTGATCACAAATTCTTGATGGAATTGTTTTGTGTGTGCACTGAAAATGCGACGACTGGCGTTTCATAACGCGTTACGACATTTTATCGACAAGTCCTTTCAAGAGTCTAATCGGATAAAGGCAATTATATAGTCATTTCTGTTTAAGAAAAATACCCCTTTAAACCTCAGATGTGTCTCAGATTGAACACTGGAGTAAATAAAAACATTTCCTACACAAAACGGAGTGGATGATGCGCCTTTGCCATATGTCCCAAACCCACACAGCAATTCATCATTTTTCTAAATCATCAAATGCAAACTGCTATGTGGGCAGCCATTTTCCCTCCAGATCAAAACGTTGGTGTGTTTTCTACACTAACCTACCAGTTCCAACATTATCCTTTTGCACTAGAATTGCAGAAACAAAGTGTTAGGCAAAACAAAATTAGTCAATATTAGGTGTCTCACAGCCCATAGTTCCATGTTTTTAATTTTATATTTCGAGTGATGTCATACGAACATCTGTTAAAGTAGCTTCCATCCATTCTACCAATCAACAAGATGAAAGCTAATTAACACATTTATTAGCTTCCCTGTGGAATCGGACCACATGCACTAGCCTTCGCTCCTCACCACACCAGTTAGCCTTGAGCAACCATGACACTCATGCCAGTCCACTGGTTGTCCTTGACTGGGCCACCTTTGGTAGGTACTTATCGCTGCCTACCAGAAACACGTCACAAGACCTGCCATTTTGGAGATGAATAAACCCTGTCATTTAGCCATCACAATTCAGCCATTGTCAGTACTCAGATCTTTACACGTACTTATTCGTCTTGCTTCCAACACACCAACTTCTAAAACTGACTGTTTACTGTCTACCGTAAACATCCCACTCCTCGGTAGACGGCACTGTGGTGAGATAAAAACTGCATAACAACTGAGCTCAAGGTCAGTACAGAGAAATCGCATCACGAGGTCTTCAAGTACACAACATGCCGAAGATTAAATCCATATAAAAGAGACCAAAGGACTAAGATTTTTCTGTACAAAGCAGGAAAACTCGAATAATAAGCAGTTCATCATATGGCATTTTAAAGTGGCTGCCTTCATATTGCACTTCAGGTGTGTCGTGACTTGCCCACTTCTGAATAAGGAGTCTTCATTGATGTCTCAGACTGCTTTGGCAGTGTCACAATGCCACTTCTGATTTGGTCTCATCCGCTGGCATAATCAGGATGTGGATTTAAGCTTCCTCTTCACACCACTGACGTCTGGAGTATTACACCTTATATTGGTTGTTGCAGCATCAGACTTGATTTTTGTTGTCATTCAAGTTTTCCGGTTTTAGTAGACGGTGATCCCTTGCTACGTCGCACTTTGATTCATGCGACTTCAGTGCATCACTCTTTTTTTTTTTTAATAGTCATTGAATTAAAAAAATAAGAAAATTAAGGAAGAATAGGGGGAAAAGTGAAGGAAAATGCTGCAAAACAAGACCAATTATGCAAAAAAAAAAAAAAAAAAAAAACACGAATGTGCATGCGTGCGCGTCTGTATGTGAGTGTATTTATATTTTATTTACATCTTATGCATTATTTTTGAATGTTTAATTGCTATTATAAGCACTTATAGCATTGAATATATATTTATTGATATTATATACACATACATATACAGGTTGGGGGTTCAAGTCCCCACAGGGTTGTCACTGTCTCCCCAATGCAGCTAACTGGGTTATCAAAGGCAGGCCATGTCTCTCACTGTCTATGGTGAGAGGCATGGAAAAGAACCATTGCTGACTTTCATAAAGAGTAGGCTGCAATGCCGTGTCTCATTGTTTCAGTCTATGTTTCGTTTCCTGCATGTCTTCGATTGCCAGTCCACAATAAACTCCTGATCTAGCGTATGCGTCCTGTCTCCACATGCATTTGTGGCATGTAGCCTTGAGCTTCCCAAGGCAGTTGCTCAAGTTCATAGCACATGGTACAGCTAAATAATGGCTGATATAAATGCTTATAATAACAATTAAACATTCAAAGACAATGCACAAGATGCAAATAAAATATAAATACACACACATACAGACGCGCCTGCACACACACACACACACACACACACACACACACACACAGAGAGAGATGCACACCTCACATAAAAATGTTGGGGGGGGGGGGTTTGTTTGTTTGTTTTGGGGGTTTCTTTGCATAATTGGCCTTGTTTTGCAGCATTTTCCATAACTTTTTCCCTATTTTTCCTTAATTTCCGATGAATATTTTTGAAAAACCTGCGATGCACTGAAGCCGCAGAAACTGAAGCGCGAAGTAGCGAGCAATCACTGTACTATATACAGTCGGTCCTCTACTTACGAAATTAATCTGTTCCAGTGCCTTTTTCGTAGCCTGGAGTTTTCGTAAGTAGAGGTGCATTTTACATGTAAAACGCGTGATTCGTTTCAAGGCTCCCAAGACTACCCCAAAAACCCTTTAAAAATTATTAAAGTACAACAATTTTGTATGAAATATGTGTTAAAAGTAAAAGAAAATTATTTACCTTTTTTAAAAATCTCTCAAACCACCTATGCGACACTTTAAAGTCCAGGGGTTGCTGGTCTGACGAACCCTCACCCTCACCCCCCACCCTCCTTCACGAGATCCTTAAATATGGCGGTTGCTTTTTCCAAAATAATCGCCTCCATCACTGTATCTCCGCTTTTAAGGCCTCCTTCTGCTTCAATATCGTCCCGATTGTAGAGGGGTTTCGGCCATACTCCTTTGAGATTTCACTCAATTGCATCCCACTTTCATATTTTTTTATTATCTCCTGCTTCACTTCGATTGATAACGGAGCCCGCTTCTTCTTTTCGGTGTCACCGGGAATCACTTTCTTGGGGTCCATGATGGATAACGAAATATAACGCTGCAATGATCACTCTCAAAAAAACTCACGAGTCAACAATCCTGTTCAACTCCACTTCGCGCATGTGACAAACAGGAAGTATGGGTACAGGAATGGGTACAGTTCAGCTCCCTCCTGGCCAATGGGAGGCCAGCGGGGCGGGATGTTGGGAGACAGCCAATGAGAGCGCAACTCGCACATTGTTTGAATGGCATGTTTTAATGGCACGTTTGGCACTTTTCGTAAGAAGAGGTTGTTTCGTATACAGAGGGCAAAAATTTAGGAAAATGTTTTTCGTAACCTGGATTTTTCGTATTCAGAGGTTTTTGTAAGTAGAGGGCCGGCTGTATTTCGTTTTTATGTTACGGCTGATCGGTGTAAAACCAAAAGGACTTTTTCACATTGAAAGCAGATTATCATGGAAGGGATTTGGATCACATGCACCTTAGTCACCAGAAACAATATTTCTGAATTTTATCTCACTATTGTTTAAAAATAAATCATTCTTAAAATAAGATCAAACAAAAAGTAGCAAATTTTCATTATATTTTTTACTCATCATTATATCAGCTCAGTGCATCTTTAAAATCTAGTCATCAGCTGTAACTGGGACTTTAGCCACGCCCTCTACGCAAACTGCATCCCAACTCATAACAGAACAAACTTTCCCAAAATATTTTCCTGACATAATACTTGATCTTGAGTTTGCAAACCTTTGTAATTGCTTTGTTTCTGCATTTTTTTTTTATTTTTAATGTTGTTGTTTTTTTTTTGTTTACAAGAGTGCCTTTGTAAGTAGTTTAACTGCAGTGTCAGCAAACCGATGCCTTTGCATTAATAATGTAGCAGCTGAGCTCTGACACCACAAACACATAAAGAATCTTTATAGGCAGAATCATTCTCTTCCCGTGTAAATCCCCATCTGAAACAAGCGCCACGCAGCACATCATAGACATTTAAAGTGGCTAATTGTGCCCTTGGGACATGAACTTACAGCTCCAAAGTAGGGCGCCTGATGAACCACTCCTGTGCCCTCCTCTTCACGGACGTAGTTATCCAGCACAATAGAAAAGGCTCCATTTTCTTTACACTGGATGGGAGAAAAGATAATAAAGAAGACATTATGCATAAAGGTGTATTTTCTAATATATGTACAACAAATGGTAATGAGTCAATAACAGTGCTATAGAGGTTGACTGTTCATGTTCATGACAATTAGCAGTTATTTGCTAACTGCTAACATGGGTTACATACACTTTCAACACTGTAAAATCTAAATTTATGTGACATTATTCACACATTCAGCTGCTTTGCACAGATGAGGAAAAAAACAGTGCATTTATGGAGCACACAGAACATATTTTAAGACGCGACCACTGCAAAAAAAAAAAAAAAAAAAAAAAAAAAAGTGACAGCAGTTGAGTGGCTTCTGAATGGCACAAGAGAAAAGCACTTGGTTTTTTTTTTGTTTTTTTTTCAACTTCAACTCCCATCGATGCCATCTGCTGCTATTCCTTTCATTACAGAAATGCTAGCCATGCGTGCAGGAAGGTGGCTAGTACAAAACAACTTTTATCAGTGTTGCACTGCCCTTTAACCCTTCATGAAGAAAAATTAGCTAGAACATAAATAAACAAATGATCGAATGAATCAATCTTTTTTTTTTCCCTCAACAGGAGAAACCACAGGCTCCTGGACGGCACGTCAGTAAGGAGCACCACTATTACCCAAGAGTTCATGAGAGTTGATGCCTACAGTCATCCGTGGCCTGGCTCTCTGGGAGGGAGGGACAGTACACGCTCTTACCTGACACATAAGCCATCATTATTACAGACAGCAATTTTCACTAAACTTCTTCTACCACGACTAAATATGCACGTGCAGCATTTCAGGGGGGAAAAAAATGAAGTCAGCTGGCCTCATGTGCTTTGTAGGAAGCATGTGCTTGCCTTCACCCTCCCTGGTTGATGGTGATCCCATTACATGATAACAGAACGTTTGCTATGAATAAATTGCAGGGCGGGTAAAAAAAAAAAAAAAAAGACTAGAAGAGCACATGAAGAGCGCAAACCACCACCAAGCTAAAAAATAGATAAATAAATAACAGAAAGTACACAGCACCCTCCGCTGGGTCTAATGCAAGGGTGTCAAACTCATTCCACAAAGGGCCATGTGGCTGAAGTTTTTTGTTTCAACCAATCAGCAGCACACCTGACTTGGCTCATTTAATCAACTGATTTCAGTCTTCAGGCAGTTGATTGGTCGATCCGTGTGCTCTTTACAGAGACTGACCAATCAACTGCCTGAAGACTGAAATCAGTTGATTAAATGAGCCAAGTCAGGTGTGCTGCTGATTGGTTGAAACAAAAACCTGCAGCCACACCGGCCCATTATGGCATGAGTTTGACACCCCCTGGTCTAATGTAATACCAGATTTCCGGTCATATAAAATGCAGGTAAAGATATGTATTCCGAACATTGTGCAAGATGCCAGCCGACACCTGAGCTCCTCTGAACCAGTCTTTCTTGGCAGGCCAAAAAATTTGACATGGAAAGCCAGGCAGATTCCCCCATCTTGATTTGCAGAAATCCAGCACAGCAGATTGTTTGTTCTAAGCACACTTGACACCATTTATGATATAAGAAGAGAGTCACTGCTGGTGTAAATCTTCGACTAGGTGTCATCCACCTGCCTGACAATGGGCTCTGTACATTGGAGGAATGGCACAAATGCTCGCAGCAAAGACGTCATAATGCC
The DNA here is from genome assembly GCA_024760905.1 of Plotosus lineatus. Classification (NCBI taxonomy): domain Eukaryota; kingdom Metazoa; phylum Chordata; class Actinopteri; order Siluriformes; family Plotosidae; genus Plotosus; species Plotosus lineatus. Next base: position 13,994,501 of record CM045732.1, read on the forward strand.
AACATGCGTCCATACTACGGTGTTATCTCTGGGTCTGCATTCATCACTTTGACGGTTAGAATCTGGAAATTAGGCATCATCTGTTTAGCCCAAAAGAACTCAGCAGCTGCATCAACTCCGGGCATTCTGACACACCAGTTTGCAATTCCACCATATAGCCTGTATGCACACCAGAATTAGGGCACAGATGAGCTGGGGTCCATCCAAATTTCTTTTTACACCCAGAGCTAAAATCTCTACACGGCGGCATAGCAACCACCATTGTACAAAAAAGAGCATTCAGTGTTATGGGTTGTGTTGCACCATCCACAGCTCCGGAGAGCTTGGGCTTCATTCAATTACAAAATGAGCATAGCATTTTGAATTTAGCATCACCGCACAGGAGCTGAGTGGAGTTAAATATGTTAGTCAACCCAAAACCAGTGAGGATTGCTTGCAGTATACAAGGAAGCAGAAGAGGATGGAAATAGATGATCACCAGCTTCAGAAATATCTACACCTCAGGCTTGACAAGCCGCTAAGCAGATCGCCCCATAGAAGCAGATATCTGTAAATGTACCAAGAAATGTGTATGAGGTAAAAATAAGGAAGGGACAGATGGCTGCTTGACAGCAGTGGATACTGACAATACTGCCTCGTGCATCACAGTATGTTTTACTTTGAAGGTTTTGGCATGTGCAGTAAAGCACCCAAGTGATTCTGATCAAGTTTATACCTTTTGGTAAATCTGACATTTTTTGCTGATTGTTAATATTCAAAAATATTACGTGTATATAATGCTGGCCTTAACAATGTAATGTGAGACAATGTCCAAGCCCATTTTCTTTTAACATTATTTTTACCTCTCTATTTACATTAATATTGTACAATTCATTGTATTCTTTTTCTGAATGTGGAAAAACACCAATACAGGGATCCCTCACTTTCCACGGTTAATTGGGACCGAGATTCCCCCCCGCGACTGACGAATTCTGCAACGTAGGATCACCCCCCCCCCCCCCCCCTGACTAACGTATAAGTGCACGTATATGTGTATATCTTCTTTTCCTTTCGGCTGTTCCCTTCAGGGGTTGTCACAGCGAATCATTTGCCTCCATTTCACCAGATCCTCTGCATCTTCTACTCTTACTCCAACTACCTTCACCTTCACCACATCCATAAATCTCCTCTTTGGTCTTCCTCTGGGCCTTCTGCCTTCTAGTTCCAACCTCAGCATCCTACTACCAATATATTCACTATCCCTCCTCTGTACATGTCCAAACCATCTCAATCTAGCCTCTCTGGATTTGTCTCCAAAACCTCTAACATGTGCTGTCCCTCTACACATGTATATGTGTACATAACAATAAATACATAATCAACGCTATAAATGGTTATAATAACAATTAAATATTCGAAAATAATGCACAAGATGTAGATAAAATATAAACACACACACAGATGCGTGCCTCACATAAAAATGTAAGTAGTTTTGATGGAGAGTTATGGGTTGTTTTTGTTTGTTTGTTTCATAATTTTCCTTGTTTTGCGGCATTTTCCTGAACTTTTTTCCCCCTACTCTTCCTTAATTTCTTTATTTTTTTTAATTCGATGCATATTCAAAAAAAAAAGCAATGAACTGAAGTCACATGAAGCGCAAAGTAGCGAGGGATCCCTGTATACCTACAGGATGCTTTTTTGGGGGATTTTTCCCCAGTTTCTCCCTAATTTAGTCGTATCCAATTCCCACCCATCAGGAATTGCCTTCCCTATCATACAACCACCAACAACCAGGATGGGGCAAAAGCATGCACATGCCCCCTCCATAATGTGCAATGCGAGCCACCTGCCTCTTTTCGAACTGTGGTGTCATGTGTATTTGGGGTCGAACACACTCAGAGGGAAAGCGCTATCCTCCCTTCGTACAAATGAGCTCAGACGCCTATGATTGGCTGGCAATCGCCGTGAGTGACAGATGAGGCCAATTAGCTCCCACGGACTTCCGGTAGTGGATGGCTGTGGCATTAAACCAGATTCGAAGTCGCGATATCCGAGTTATTAGTCATGCACCTTGTCGCTGCCCCACTTGGGAGCCCTACAGTATGCTTTTAACCATACAGTACCTTTTTGGAAAAGAGTTGTCAAAACCCAAACATTTGACTACAGCTCACCTTGATGAAGTACTCAAAAAGGGGTTTGTATTGTTTTCCCTTCAGACTCTTGCCAGGAAACCTGAAAAACACAATTGAGAGCTTTTAACTGCGCGCAGTGCTCGAGAAAAATGACTGCACAGTTAAAATATACAGCAGACCTGATTTCAAATTCAGGACAATGAGTCCCGTTGAAATAAATTACTTCACCATAGATTAAACAGGAAAAGTATTTTCATTGTTTAGATGAAAACCTTTATGTACAACTCATACACATTGTTTTGGATATACAGTATATCATTTTGATAACTCATTTATACTGGTAGACTTCAGCAGAAAGCCAGTGGAATTACTGGAGACTCCTCACGCCCTGGACACCCCTTTTCTCCCCCATTCCCTCAGGAGGAAGATACAGGACACTCAAGAACTGACTCAAGAACAGCTTTTACCCACAAACTGTGAAATGTGCCACCCCACCACCACCACCAGCACCACCACCACCACCACCCTCACTGAGTGAATAATCATCATTTAGACCATCCTCCCGGACAGTGTAATATCACTGCCTTTAGTGCAACACTCATGTTTGGAGGGAGTCTCTTGTATAACATTATGTCGTCATGCCACTTAGGATTAAAAGCTAGACCTCTAATCTTGTACATGTCGCGCCCCATTTTGTGTATGTGTATACACTACATGGATAAATGCATGTCTGTGTATATGTATATACAGGGATCCCTCAGTTTCCGCGGTTAATTGGGAGCGAGATCCCACGACTGCCGATTTCCGCAAAGTAGGATCGACCACCCTGACTGACGTATACAGGCAGTGGTGACCTGGTGGTATAGGGTGCTGGATCGCTGATCCGAAGGTTGGGGGTTCGAGTCCCACTCTCCACAAGGTTGTCACTGTCCTTCCCAGTGCAGCTAACTGGGTTACCAAAGGCGGGCCATGTCTCTCACTGTCTATGGTGAGAGGTTCATGTAAAAGAACCATTGATGACTTTCATAAAGAGTAGTTGCAATGCCATCAGCGTGTTTCTGTCCCTTGCTAAAGGGTTGTGTCAGGAAGGGCATCCGACGTAAAACTCTATGCCAAATCCATTGTACGAATCAGATGATTTGCTGCGGCGACCCCTGAAAAAGGGAAAAAGCCGAACGGAAAAGAAGATGTGTCTCTGATATCAATAAATACATATTCAATGCTATAAATGCTTATAATAACAAACATTTAAAAATAATGCATAAGACGGAAATAAAATATAAATACACACACATACGGATGCACGTGCGCACACACAGATGCGCACCTCACAGAAAAATGTGGCTTCAGTGCATCGCATTTTTTTTTTTTTTGCATAATTGGCCTTGTTTTGCAGAATTTTGCTTAACTTTTTCCCCTCTTCTTCCTTAATTTCCTTATTTTTTAATTCAATGAATACTTTATATAAAAAAAAAAAAATAAAAAAAAACAATGCACTGAAGCCATATGAATTGAAGCATGAAGTAGCGAGGGATCCCTGTATATATACACACACACACACACACACATATGTGTATGTGTGTGTGTGTGTGTGTGTGTGTGTGTGTATATATAAAATATATGTGTGTGTGTGTGTGTGTGTATGTATATATATATATATATATATATATACACACACATACATACATATACGAACACACACACACACACACACACACGTCACACACACCACACACACATTTCCATATGTGTGTGTGTGTGTGTGTGTGTGTGTGTGTGTGTGTGTGTGTGTGTAGCTATAAGTACGTGTTTGCATATATAGGAATGTATGTGTCTGTGTGTTTACATATATGGGAATGTATGCGTATACACATACAGTATATAGTTCGATGTGTATACCCTAATTGTCTTTTGTGCCGAACAGAGAGCTGCCGAACTAATTTACATAGTTCATGCAAAAGTTGACAATAAAGACAACAAAAAATTTTAATCCTCTTACATGGGAATATCAGAAAAACGGTTTGTTGTACATAATTTTTGTTATGGTCACTAAAACGGGTTCAAATGCTTCGCAAAGCTTTGATCAAGGCACCTCACCCCTAAGTGCTCTCCAGGCGCCCCAACGTGTGGAACTGCACAACTACAAGTGTGTGTTCACTGTTTACATGTGTGTTTGTTCTATTTGGATGGGGAGGGGGGAGGGAGCTAACATGGGTCTTCTTCTGCTTCATCCATTACTTCTACTGCTTCATCCATTACCACAGGACATGTGTGAATGGCTAACTCTGGATGAATGATGGCTACACCATAAACTGCTCGCCAGACCATTGCAGGGCCAAAACAGACACACAGTCATTCAAACTAACACCTAGGCACACAATTAAGAGTATCCAATTAACCTAATGTGTATGCCTTTGGACTGCGGGAAGAAACCGGGACACTCAGAGGAAACTCCGAGGAGCATATGGAGAACACGCAGACTCCACAAAGAATTGCTTTCATCAGTCACTGAGCTTAAATTCAGGAACTCCTCCAAGATGGGAATGCGAAGCACTACTCCACCATACCTCCCCCAACGCTAACACACAGCAACCAATTAAAACAAAAAGTGGGTGGAGCTTTAGTTTGTTTGTTTGGTCTGCCACTGTTCCCAAAGAGAAAATGAGGTCGGTTCAATTTACTTGCTGAGTCAATGTACTGCTAACATATGAGCAAAAATATATCTTGGGGTTTTTTTTTTTTTTTTGGAATTTTGTATCAAACTTGAAAAAGGTCAAAATTTAAGATGTGACATGTGAAACACGAGTCAATTACCTGCTCCTAACTACTATCACATTTCTGCTTAAATATTTCTCAGCAGTAGAAATTCAGAGCAAACAAGACCTGGTTTTCATTAGTGAGAGGCGATCTGGTGTGAAAAAGCCTGCGGGGCTGATCCTACTGTACGTGCTGCGAAAGCAAAATTCTGTCAGAAGCCTGTCAAAGAGATCGGACTTTATGTGAAAAGGACTTTGATTTGTCCCTGGTTCATTGCTGGAGGGATTAAATCGAAGATAATTTCACTTTGGATTCATTTTGCAATGAAAGCCTGGCAAGCCAGAAAATTATACACCAAAGAGAAATCATGCATCGATTTCAAACAGTATTTCATCAGGATGCAAGCCATCATGTTTGCCATGCAAGTCTCATTACACGAAATGTGAAAAATAAAATCCCAAATGCACTCGAATTTATTCCAGCATGATGATTATTCAAATTCCACAATCCTGCACTGTGGCATTTTTCTAACAAAGACTTGCATACAAATTAAAGCAGGGAAAATAGATCAGTGTGGGTATTACTGTCAAGCATGAGCAAATTGTAGATTAATTATTATCAGCAGGTTTTAAGATAAATAAATGCCAATTTTATTTGGTTTTTTTTTTTTTTTGAGAGAGAGAGAGAGAGAGAGAGAGAGAGAGAGAGAGAGAGAGAAGGAATTCTGATCGGTATTGTTTTGTAGATTCAGGTGCGAAAGCCACAAATCACAACAATCAACTGACCCTTCCCACACAGTCCAAAAACGTACAAATAATGCTCATTTTTTATATACACATTACATTAATCCCAAAAGGGAAATTAGTGTCTCTGCATTTAACCCAGCAAACGTGAACACACACACACACACACACACACACACACACACACACACACAAAAGAAGCAGTGGGTTGCCACACATTAGACTACAGTTGGCCCAAAGATGAATATATATATTCTCATGAGACTTCGAAATCATTGGATGTCAGATTTGGTGTGGGTTTTAAAAGGCTTTATCATTTAGGTCAGGGGTCCCCAATGTTTTTATCACCGCGGACCGGCCAATGCTTGACAATTTCACTGCGGACCCAGGGGAAGGAGGGGGGCGGGGTTCATAGATTGTTTATATTGTAAATATAATTCATTTATATAAAATATTATTGTTACTAGTATTACTATTAATAATAATAATAATAATAATAATAATAATAATAATAATAATAATAAGCAGTCCATGAATGTTATTTTTCAACAACTGAAATAAAGTTGGTTGGGAAGTAGAGCTTGAACTTTTCTTAAAAGGAAAAAAAAAAAAAAAAAAAAAAGCCCACAGGTGATGGTGCACCAGCGGGGAGAATGAAGGCTCAGGCTCAGTCTCACCCAAAATCCCCGCTATTGTTTGAAACATGTCCAACTTGCCTCTGTTCATGTGCCGTCCCCTTGTGGGTTACATTTTAGCGCTCAAATGACCGACATGTAACCGAGAGAATCCGTTTTGGGTTTTTTGTTTTTTCAAAATAAAAGATTTTTCAAAAATAAAGATCATTCAGACTCAGATAATGAATAAAACGGGAATAATTAATTATTTCTACTGCGAACCAGTACCAATTAAGCAATAGACCGGTACCGGTCCATGGACTGGTGGTTGGGGACCCCTGATTTAGGTGATGGTACCATTGCCAAAGGGGGCTGGTGGTGTAGTGGTTGGGGTGCTGCGCTCATGATCGGTAGGTTGTGTGTTCAAATCCCAGTTAGACCCCCACTGTGCTAAGACCCCTGGCTGGGCAAGGTCTTAACCACAAGTGTGCCTCTGTTCACCCAGCAGTATAAATGGGTACCAGTAAAATATATTGGGAAGGTAACCTGCGATGGACTGGTGTCCCATCCAGGAGGCGTTGTACTCCTAATTGCTTCACACTGTGGAAACCGGGGATAAGCACCGGCCTGATGAGCCACTGGACTTTTTACCATTGCCAAAGATGTTTCATTTACCAAACTTCATTAACTGCCAGACATTTTCTTTTTATATTTACATGTTATCTCCATTTCACTGACTTCAGGCTTTTCCTTTGATTTTATCCGGAATCAGCCGTCTCAGAAGATCATTAAAACTCTATCAATTTTGCCAGTAATGCAATTACTTCAGTTCACCAAAGCAACCCAAATCATTTAATGGAGTATTACTACATTACTAGACTCAACCATGATGGATTGTTACGTCAATTACTGGCAGATTTCAACTTTGTAAATGCAGCTCTATCTCTATTGTAATTAATCAGTGTAAAAGTCACAATGTCCTAGCAAAATTAAAAAAACAAAAAAACAAACAAAAAAAAACATTATTTGGCAGAGTTGTTCCCAGCCCTGGTCCTGAAGGACTTCCTCTCCTGCACCGTTTAGTGCCTCCCATGCTCGGTCACACCCAGTTAATTCATGAAGTAGTAATAATTAGCTCATTAGTCAAAGCAGGTCTGTTAGGAACAAGGAAACTGGTAAAAAGGTGCAAGGTAGGGCTCCTCCAGGACCGGGGTTACTAACCTCTGCATTAGACTATCACAGTGTTAACTCCGAGAGATAATATTTCAGCACAATTGAAACCGCAAACCATGATTAGTATTAAAGATTATTCATGGGGGGCAAAAAAAAAAATCAGAACATGCCCAGTCATTATTTTTATAGTTTTCCATATTAATATTTTTAAATCCTTTTTTTTTTTTTTTTTTGGCTAACACTTACCTTTCCAGAATACTGTATTCACTCTCAGATTTGAACAGTGCCCCAAGCCTGGCCTCCATCATGATGTACACTTTATCATTGGAATTATCTAGAAATAAAACAAGAGGGGAATAAGTCTAATGTACAGGAAGGTTAGAGAGCAAAAGAAGCACACAGATTATTAATCATATTTATAATGGAGCATGTATAAAAAAAAAAAAGAGAAGGAAAAAAATCTGAGCACAAATACAACTTCAGACACACGTGCTCAAAACAGACAGAGAAAACAACTGCAGAATTCCAGCAATTTATCCTGAACGAACCCCTGGAGGAAACTACAGAAACTGATCAGTTTGACATAAATTGGCACGTTTCGTTTCTTATAAATTTGCGAGGCTGTAAATGGTTACTAAGTCGATCAAACAAAGCAGAAACACAGTTGGACTAGACATTCTCGGGAAGATTTTGGCATTAAAATTTCACTTTAAATGACCCTACATCATAAGTACAGTGGTACACCTCACTTTACGAAATTAATCCGTTCCAGAGCCTTTTTCGTAACCTGCATTTTTCATAAATTGAACCGCATTTTAAATGTAAAACGCGTGATTCAATCCAAGGCGCTAATACTACTCCGTAAACCCTTGAAAAAATTATAAAAGCATACCTCCTTCTGCTTCAATACCAAACCGATGGTAGACGGGTTTGGCCATATTTTTGTGATATCACTCGAGCCCGTTTCACACGCACGCGCGTGTGTGTGTGTGTGTGTGTGTGTGTGTGTGTGTGTATGTGTGTGTGTGTGTGTGTGTGTGTGCGCGTGTGTTGACCATGTCTTTTTAGCAGACTTATAATCTTACAAATGTTTATGGAAGTTTAAAAGCCTGAGTCAAGAAATAAAGCATGAAACAACAGTAACTCTGTCCTTTACACGCAAAGCATTATGGCTGCTGCAGCGCCATAATAGCCAATTGGAGGGAGCTGCGTCATCCCTCCTAGCCAATGGGAGGCCAGCGGGGCGGGATGTTTGAACGTCATTGATGGGAGAGCAGCTCGTGCATTGTTGGAATGTTTGAATGGCACGTTTTAATGTTTGAATGGTGCGTTTGAATTTTTAAGATGGTGCTTTCGTAACGTGAACTTGTTTCGTATTCAGAGACAAAAATTTTCGGCAAATGCATTTCGTAACCTGCATTTTTCGTTTGGTGAGACTTTTGTAAAGTGAGGCAGCACTGCATTTAGAATACAGTCAACACAAAGCAAAGCAAAGTTCCTTCTGGATGATAATGTGAGTTAATCATACTGCACATAATGCGTTGAAATTACTGTCGGGAGATTAGATCCTGACAATACAGCAGTCACCCAAGAAAAAATAATCATCCTGTACTGTGGGTGCAGAGGACTTATATATTCATCTCTATTCTGTAAACATGATTGATGCTACAAAATATGGGGCGACTAATGAACAGAATGAGGGCAGCGAGCCACTTGATTTATGAATAGCTGTCAAAAATGGACTAGTCTGCTTTCAAGTATCCAAGAAATAGTATGTGCTGGCCTGGGCCACCCAGACTAGTACGTATGATTTTAGTATCAACAGCTCTGTCTACATTGGGCACAAATGAGAAAGTTAAATAATACTTCGTTCTGAAACAATGAAACATTACCCTTAAATAATATCTTCAATTAAATAAATACAACTCTCCATGTTGTTGCCAAACCTTTGCAAAAGGAACCCCTCACTTTCCGTGGTTAATGGGGACCGAGACCACCCCCGCACGAGCGCCGATTTCCACGAAGTAGGATCGACCCCCCTGACTGACATATACGTACATTTTTATGTGTATATAATATCAATAAATACATATCTAATGCTATAAATGTTTTTAATAACTACAAAACACTCAAAAATAATGCATAAATAAAAGTAAATAAAATATAAATACACACATACAGACACGCACACATACACATAGATGCGCACCTCTCATAAAATTGTAAGTAGTCTTGTTGGGGGGTTTGGGGTTGTTTTTGTTTGTTTGGGGTTTTTTGCATAATTAGCCTTGTTCTGCAGCATTTTCCTTAAGTTTTTCCCTATTTTTCCTTAATTTCCTTATTTTTTGGATTTTTCTATGAATATTTTTGTAAAAACCCGCGATGCACTGAAGCACGAAGTAGCAAGGGAACACTGGATTTGTAAATGAGCATGGTCTCAAAGACTCCCTCTTAAGGGTAGGGAATGGAAAAGGATGGAGGATCGCCTGTCTTTAGACTATGACTTGAGATCATTAACCGTCATATTATTATTACTACTGTTCTTTAATGTTATTATCATCATCATCATCATCATCATCATGAGAAACACCATATGGTCAACTCTAGACATGGGCTAAATGCAGACTTTATTTAGTTAGATTTTTTTAATTTTGATTTTGTATTCATCCTGCAAGAAAAGATTCTGTCTGCATTTAACCCATCCAAAGTGAGCACAAACACAGGTAACCAATGAGTACACACTTTCAGGGAGGCACTTCTCGAACAAAAAGGCAATGGCTGCCACTGAAACATTAAGTCGTCAATATGAATTACCGTAATTTCTGGACTATTGAGCACACCTGAATATAAGCTGCACCAACTACATTTAAAAAAAAAAAAAATCATTTGTACATATATAGACCACACCTCTTTATAATCCGCAGGTGTCTGTCTTGCTCTTGCACTTCCTGCTAGAGCACCCCCTGGAGGCTGTTAGCCCATAATTTTTTTTTTTTTTTAAATTGATAGATTAGCTGCATCACTGTTTAAGCCGCAGGGTTCTAAGCATGTAAAAAAGGAGTGGTACTAAAACTGATGTATTTCACAATGTAGCCATGTAATCTGATTTAAAATTTACCCAAACAGGATTATATTGACATATTCATAACAGTATAGGGCTGGCTGATATATCAATACATTATCATATGGTGATAAGACCATTCAACTTCATCAGAAAAGCTCACATGAGCAAAAAGCAAAAATGAGGTTCATCCACTTTGCCCAAGTGTAAACAAAAACATCTGAGTGTTCTGTCTGTACATCCAGCGCTCAATATACTTGCAAACAGCCTGCATGTGCGGTCATGGTTTTGTTTTTTTGTTTTTTTTGCTTTGAACATTATTTATATAGTAGAGCAAACATCATTACCCGTAAAATGTCAGCAAATACCACAATGTAATCTTTCGGTCGTATCATTCAGCCCTAACACGGCGTTAGCAGTAACTGATTGTGAAATTCACACAGTAGTAATAAATCCAAATAAATTTAATTCCTTGATTTTTTTTTTTTACTTGTGTCAATAAAATTAGAAATAAGAACAACAAAACTAAATTGTGTGGATTACACAACAGAGCTGACTAATCCAGCAGCACGTGCAGCTTTTCTGTTTACTGTGCTTGCAATCCAATCGGGACATGACATGATTATAAAAGCAAGTGAAATAAAAAAGGAAGCACTGAATTTAACTGTCCTTTCCTATCCATCCTTCTCTGAACATGTATGCGAATCCCTCTATCTATGGAACACAGGAAGATGAGAATAGCATGGTTTTATAACTCTGTTAGTATTCGGTGGATTATTCAATATACTGACCAGCTGTCACTACATTACAGTGAAGGGAACTGCTGATGTTCAAAGTATTCAAGACTATAAAATGATGAAATAAAACTAACACACACACACACACACACACACACACACACACACACACACACACACACACACACACATACACACATACACACACATACTCACACACACACACACATACATACACATACATACACACACACACACACACACACATACATACATACACATACATACACACACACACACACACACACACACACACATACATACATACACATACATACATACACATACATACACACACACACACACACACACACACACATACATACATACACATACATACATACACATACATACACACACACACACACACACGCACACACACACACACACACACACAAATAAAGCTGCTGTGCTGATGCTCTTTTGCCGGATCTGCCCTGATCGTATCACTGCTGTATCAAACAATCTAAACAGACTGAGTGCAAAACAGAACAATTTAGAATATAGAAATAAATGGAATTAAGGAAGGACACCGAAAGCTGAATGGAGACGGATGAGGTGATTGGGTGGGAACAGGAGCGACTGCAGAGACCCAAAATAGGAATTGCAGCAGCATGTAAAGCTACTGGCACATGATCAGCTCGGAATAAAAGGAAGAGCTGGAGGAGACATGGGGAAGGAGGAGGGGGGGGGGGAGTGCATCAATAAAAGATGGCACTGGGTAAAGGATGACTGCGCAGGCCTGACCTGACTGATAGCATTGATCAAAGTAGGTAGAGATGTGGTGCTTAAGAAAATACTGTATATTTAATTCTGTACTTGTCCCTTATATACACCTGATACATGCAGCTTTCATACCCATTTATGGACATCGGGACTAAAAGCATATATTAGACGACACATCTATTAGCAGTGATTTCATGTGAAAAAAAAAAAATCACTATATAGTTCACAAAAGCGATATCCAAAAGCTAGAAATGAGTCAGTCCCGACACTATCGCGCGTCTCTCCTCATCTCGTGCATTCTGAAGCGGGTGGAGGGGGGTGGGGGGGTCAATCTGTCATTAAAAAAGAATAAATGAGTACTGTCAGGCATGGAGGACTCGAGGACGAAGATGAAGCCCTGTCCCTGCATTAGTATTCAGAGCATCGCTATGATGCAGCACGACTCAACTCTGTCGCTCAGGATAACAGCGCCTCCTGCTGATGGCCACGTGATCCAGCAAACAGCCTGGCAAAGTAGGTCAAGCGTTTTACTGTGGGAGCAAAGTGATGACTAAAAAATCAGAACCGGGACTATTTTTATCTGTGAACAAAAGGGATATATATATATTTCTTTTTTTTTTTTTGCAAAGTGACCTGATTTGAGAATTGTCTCGACCCAAATCTTCACCAAGGAACGCTGAGGATTTCGTCTCGGGTTCTCATAAGCGCCTGCGTTTTATAACATTATAATCAGAATCGGAGAGCTTTGGCTCGCCGGATTGAGCTGAGTGCATCCAGAAGGAACGCACCAGTTCAGAACAAGTGAGTTTTCATCACAAGTGACAGTAACTGATGGGCTGACAGTCCAATAGATATCACTCATCTATTATTACTGAAAATCAATAAATACATATGTAACGCTATAAATGCTTATAATGACAATTAAACATTCAAAAATAATGCATAAGATGTAAATAAAATACAAATACACACATACAGACACACGTGCACACACTCAGATACACATCTCACAAAAATGTCAGTAGTTTTGATTGGAGGTTTTGGGTTGTTTTTTGTTTTGTTTTTGCATAATTGGCCTTGTTTTTGCGGCATTTTCCTTAACTTTTTCCCCTATTCTTCCTTAAATTCCTTATTTTTTAATTTGATGAATATTTATAAAAAAATTAAAAAAACAAACAAAAAAAAAGATGCACTGAAGCCGCATGAATTGAAGCGCGAAGTAGCAAGGGATCCCTGTACATGAAATCGAGGAGGTTTATCTTGATTTAGCGAAGGACAGGGGTCAGATCAATTCAACTGTTGCAGGTGTGAAGGCATCTGTGAGGCACGCATGGCCGACCAGACATTACCATAGATTTCCCTAATGGCAAAAATGTAGACGGAACAATCACTGCCATGTAACCATCGCGGTGACTGCTCCTAGACATAACGGAAATGACACATACAGTGCAGACATTCATATTTCTTCTCCTTTATGTGAGCACAAGACCACATCTAAAAAACATCTGAAATGGCCACTGAATGGCCACAGTATTTCCAGCCAGTGTGCGCACCTATCAACTCATTCACTTCCCATACCAAAATCCATCAAGGGTTGTATGGAGGATCAGACGACATGGGGCGAAGGCGTGGTACTCCCTGAACAGCTCACCAGACCATCACAGGGCCAACACAGAAAACTTTTCTTATTCACACCTAGGGCCTAGAACTTTGCATGTTCCCCCTGTGCTTTTCTGGGTTTCCTCCAGAAGCACTGGTTTCCTTCCACTGTCCAAAGACATGCACATGGAAACCAGTGCTTCTGGAGGAAACCCAGAAAAGCACAGGGGGAACATGCAAAGTCCACAGAGAAACGCCTAAGCCTGGGAGGAAAATCATGGATCTTGCTGCTGTGAATCCCACATGCTATCCACTGAGTCACCTCTTAAGAGTTGCATTGTTTAGACACTAACCTTCAGTGGAGCGTGGGATAAAAAGATCAGATTTAAATTGTAAAATGAATTAATAAATCAACGGATGTCTCAAAAGGGGAGATAAACACCACTAGCTTTGTAAAGATAAGCAGCCACAGAGAAGCTCGACTCCAGTGGGTCACACTGACAGGTCACTTCAGTGTCAATCACCTCACCTCAATTTCCTCTCGTGGTGCAATCATTTACTCATCTTTAATCCTCCTCTCTGAACCCTATTATCATTTCCACACAAAGCATCAAGTCTAGAGAAGCAGCGCGTGGTATGATTGATGCTAGGATTTGGCACTACAGACGATGAGTATTCTCTCAGTGGCAATGTGCTGCAGCTGGTCCTGATGACCAACACTGACCTTTGACCTTGACATAGATGAACTCAGGGTTTACACAAAGTGACAGATTGCTGGGAAGAGTCCACGGTGTGGTCGTCCATGCAATCAGACACACACTCTCGTCCTCCAGCAAAGGGAAGTTCACAATGACCGATGGATCCTGGACGTCCTGTTAGAACAAAACAAATAAGTAAGTGGTGCGACCAGTGACATTATTTTATCTCTGCCTCCCACCCCAAGTTAAAAAAAGTGCACAATTTTTTGGCCTAGTTGAGAAATTTTGCTCAATTGTCCCTTTTTCAAAAGGAAAAAAAAAATTTTTCATACTAACTAAAAATTTTCTTTGTTTCCCTTTTTTTTTTTTAAATAATGAACACATGACCTCCAAGCATACACGTAAGCAGGTGTATAGGCAATCTTTAAACCCTATTAAGACTTTAAACATATATACTACAGGAAAACAAAGGAAAGCCAACGTAAACAACATTTTTTAAGTTTGTATTTACATACTTTAGCCATGACAAAGGTAGGTCGGGTTAACTCTGTGCTTCAACCGGAGGTAAGCACTCTGCAAATAACATGCTTTTCTGAATCTTCTCATTCAGAGTTTAGTGCATACTACACAGAAACAAAAATAAATCATGTTCCTTTAACGACCTGCCAACAATGAGAACGGCACCTGATCCAAAAGACCAAGAAAAACTGTGAGTGACGGTCGTCATGATTCCTGCATTATCCACTCGGAATAATAGCAGTGTGCCTAAAAAGTTCTGAAATACTGTTCGTTGAACAGATACCAGCCAAGTCATGAAGATGACTCACATTAACCTCAGGTAACAGGTGGTGTCATGGTTAGGGTGCGGAGCTCATGATTGAGAGATTGTGGGGTTTGAATCGCCGTTAGACCCCACCGTGATAAAACACCTGAGCAAGGTCTTACCCATAAGTGTGCCCCTGTCCACCCAGCAGTATAAATGGATACCAGTAAAAAAAAAAAAAAAAAACTGGAACCCATGATGGACTAGCGTGCCATCCTGGAGGAGTTGAACTCCTGGTCACGTAATATGACGGAAACAGCGGAAAATCCCCAGCCTGATGAGCCAATAGGCTCAGGTGTAAAATCCAACAGACTTACCTTCAATGACAAGACAACCTGATACAAGCAAACCTCGGTTTCCGACCACAATTCGTTCCAGAAGGATGTTCGAATAGCAATTTGTTCGAATTCTGAATCTATTTTCCCGTTACAAATAATGTAAACGGTCTTAATCTATTCCAAGACGCTAGAAAATTACCTTTTTTAAACATAATGTTATTTCATAATGTCTCTTATACATCACAGTGTATATTAAATGTGAAACAACAGGGCAAACATACAAATTCTTAATACAGAGTAGGCTAGGCTCGCGTAAGAATTGCCGCGGCAACTCGTACCCCAGCCCAGCCTAGCCTACAGTATGTTACGTTTTTTGTGTGAAGGAATGTGTAGAAACATTATGCATTAATGAAACATGTCAAAGTTTCTCACTCTTGGCGTCTCTCATTTGTTTCGCGTTCAGCTTCCGGGAGAAAAAAATTCTGAATTTTTTGGTCGAATAGCAATTTGTTCGATGTCTAAAGTGTTCGAAAACCGAGGTTTGCTTGTATATGTTTTTTAATATTTTCAGAGTTTTTTAATATATCATAGTTA